>CM056391.1:15226442-15828719 GCA_029718625.1 Synaphobranchus kaupii
GATCGCTTAAATAAGTGACTGTGTTCTCAATCACTCACCACATCTGCCTCAGTCATATCCTCGGATTTCTTTTTTTTACAAAGCTGCACATCCGGGTCCTGAGATTTCAGTCCCAGTCGCGTGTTTTAAGCGGACGCAGCAGGAAAAAAAGAGGACAGAGAGAGGAGGGGAGGGGCGTAAAATAAATAAGAAGAAAAGAACATTCCATCCCAGTTTGCTTCACTTTGCTACACCCACGTCAGCAACACGATTCAGTCACTGGTACCTTCACAGTCATGCTTGTTACATTTGCCACTGAAACAGCACACACACACACACACACACACACACACACACACACACACACACACACACACACACACACACACACACACACACACACACACACACACACACACACACACACACAGATTAATGCACCTTTATTTGCTGTTGTAGCAGAGTGGATGAAGAGGAAGCATAAGAGGTAAAACAGGAAGTAGCAGATGATACCGGGCACCTGTGGGCGTGGTACGTGGGAGGCTGTGGTTGGGCCTGTCGGTTGGTACAGGAGAGTGATCTGTGTTGCCACGGATTTCAAAAATGTACCAAAGACCCACGGAAAAGTGATTATAATAACCCTGTCATTTTGAACAAACGAGAGCATCTACCTTCCACTGTGCAGCCATTAAACCGTGTCTCCTTGTCTGTTAAGCATTTTGTCTGTATTTTTATTATTCTTTTTCAGTAGGCAATCTGTATTCTGAAAACCTCCGGGGACAAAGGTAATACTTTAAAATCTGACATCTGGCTGAATGGGTTTTCCTGTTGCACATGTATGAAGCACTCTACCAGCTAACGGCCGTAACTCAGCCGTATAGCGCACCCCCATCATGAACTTTTCTTTATCAATGTGTCCATGGAGAAGCAGCCGTATAATCTGAACGCTGGCTGTAAACTCGCAGGACAAGTGGATTTGCAGCGTCGTTTCACAAGAGCTATTGCTACACCCGTGGCTGGACTGGATTCGGAAAACCTGCTTTAAACAACTTGTTTTCTGAACGTTGGCTTCAAAGCAGAAGAACAAAGAAAAGCTATTAATTCAAGTGGCTCTCCGCCAAAACAGGAAATTGGCTGTAGTTGTGACGGCATAGCATTACGATGTCCTGCAATGACGTACTTTATAATGACTTTAATAGGGTAGAATGACTGAACACTGTGCTGGGGGGGAGGGGGGGGAGACATATTTAGATTTTAAAATGGGATTATGAGACAGATAATAACTAATAACCATTGCCATTACCAGTCTATGAGCATGACACACTTTGTATGATGACACAATTATTGGATCAAATCATGAAGACGTCATGACATTTCACAATCTTAGTATGGTATTAGCTTACGGTATTAGCTTGAGTGGCTCTTAGCATGAGCACATGCATGCTAACTGATATAAAACCACGAGTCACCCCAGCTACCATAATGTTCTCTCTACATTTTTTATAAGACTTGCTAGCCCATTGCTACGACAGCACAGGAGCACCCAGACAATGGAGTTGGTGATCTGGGGAAGGGCTCATAAGCTCACACTAAACATGCAACACACCCATACAGGGAGGCGAGGCAGGTGTGTGTGTGTGTGTGTGTGTGTGTGGGGGGGGGTTATTAATCAGTCACCTGGGCTGGGGGGGTCTCGCCCCCCGAGAACATAGAGCACAGGTGGACGGCCTTCTCCTTTATGCTCTTTTTCTGGAACTCCCTATTGTTCTGGGTCTGCGCTTTCCTCTGCAGGACAGCAGAGGAAAGTGAAGAAAAGGAAAGTGGGGAAAAAGAGAAGTGAGAGGGGACAGAGAAGCACTTCTGAACAAAACCAGGCCCCCGTCACTGAGGTTGACCTACCCTCGCATGACAAAAAACCGCAGTGTGACACACAGATGCTACTGGGTGATTTATTGACCGTTAAAACTGAGATTAGATATATTTCCAGAAACAATAGGCTTTCTTGTTCTGTTCAACACTGCCAGCTTTAGGGAACGCAGGACGGTTAGTTCACTGCGCGGCAAAAGTGGAGTCTTTTTCTAATCCTGTTTCACATCGTGGTAGAGGTCGCAGCTGGGTTTCGACACAGGACTAGCTGCCTGCGGTAAGGGCGGGGGCTACACAATGAAATGTCCAGTGTTCATTTAACTCCAACAGTGTTAATTCAGATTAGGCTCATATGTACTCTGTTAGAGTTGAATTAACACTGGACATTTTACTGTGTAGGCACAGCGCAGGATGGTATTGAAAAATGGGGTACTGAAAGTGGGGCGGGACCATAGACGCAGGACTTGTGGGTTTGTTTCAGGATGTGGGAAGATGTAGAACGCATGCGTCTGAGCCGCAACCATGTATGTAACCTTTGCATGATGCAGTACATATCATATAACAGTGATATTAGCTATATGCTCACTCTTTATTCACTGTTAATAATGAGAATTATCCTGTCATTATCCAGGAGATGATTTTGAATATTAGTTCCATGACCACTCACTGTTCCTGGGCTTCAGTGCACTGGGCCAACCCATAAAACGCAATGGGATCATACAGCACTCAGACCGTAACACACACTGATTGTACTGCAACATTAGTTAAACTGCCTTTATTGTGGCACCTAAAACAGAAGTGAATGAGAGGAAAGACAGCAGGAAAGAGGCTAAAGGAGAAAAGAAAACGGTACGCTTTAGTGAAAAATTCAATTAGAGGCCCTCGCACCACCAGATGGCCGAATGAACGGCATTAATGAGTCAACTATGTAATGCTATTAAAAATCTTATGTTTTATGAAGTGCAAACCCCTCTGTGAATAAGCCTTTATTAGTGGTGCGGTAGAGTATTTACACATAATTAAGCCTGATAAATATTTACTCCATGCAATGGTGAGAGGCCAGTCACCTGACTGATCTGATCGTCCACTCTCTGCAGGCGCTTGAGCATTCCTGACACAGCTAGGATAGCGGCACGGCGGGATGCCGGGCACGCTGGGTAATCTGCGCCAGCCGGACCCCCTGGAGTCTGACCGGCTGGTCTGGACTTCCTGAGGAGGAGCTGCGGGCTGGGGGGCGGCGTAATCACGGACAATGCTGTATATGACATCATGGGGGGACACTGGAACTGTAAATACATGCTATATGTGAGGGGGGGGGTGGTGGCGAGAGAATTCAGAGCTATGGTGTGTATGTGTGCATGGGGAATGACAAGAGAAGCGTTGTGTTGTGTGTGTGTGTGTGTGTCTGTGTGTCTGTGTGTGGGGGGGTTGTGTGCATGTGTGTGTATGTGGGGGGTTGTTTATGAAACCTAGCTGTGAGGGCTGGTGATTTTAACAGCTGAGAGTATACATGGCTATGTGTTTCTGTTCCCCAACACATCTATGAAGAATGTATGACTGCTTCACTCTCATCTTGCCCTGCCTATGCCAGGGTGGCCGTGGCTGCTGTACCTGCCGTTTAGGAGGAATAGGAGGGGGTGGGGCAGCACCCCTGGTCATGGCTAACTTGAGGGTCTCTGTCATGTCCAGAGAACGTGGCCTCAGCAGGTTCTCAGCGCTCGAGTCAGTCTTTGGCTTAGGAAGCAGTTCCGCAAAAGCCAAGGAAAGGGTTAACAGGACAGGAAGGACAGAAGAAGAAATTGAGATTTCTGCGAGAAAAATTAAACAGTTTGACGTACTCTTATTGAAATGTTAATAATTAAATTAATATCAACTTGTCTGTAGTTCTGGAATCAAAACATCTGGACCCAGTTTTATACATATAAAATATAAAACATGTGCTCCATACAACAACTAAGAATCAGTCCTTAGTCAAACAGTCATAGTCAATAGAGAAATGCGTTCTGAGTGGTTCAATGGGTTGTATAGTGCATAGAGGAACTCTCAGTTCCTCTATGCATCAGCACACAATGAACACAGTGGAGAAGACAGGAGCTCAGACAAAGGGCGTGGAAATGAAAATCTCTCACACAGGAGACCAGCACACGCTCGCATCCAATGGTTGAGCAATTCATACATAATATGTCATGTTATTTGTCATGTTTTAGATTTGAACTAATAACACCGGGGGGGGGGGGGGGGGGGGGGTATTCCACAAAGCAGGATTACTCAGTTAGCTGGATAACTGCACTGAATAAAATCCAGGACAGCTCTTTATGCTTCAGTCCATGCTCCAGATTTGGGAGTGTTCCGGGTTTTACTCAGTGCAGTTATCCAGCGAACTCAGTAATCCTACTTTGTGCAAAATTGCTTTATGGTTCCTGATAGAAAGTGAATAATTTACCTTTAGTCAAAAAGCTAGATGTTCTTTGTGAATTAATTGCTCACCATGTACTGTATGAGTTGGTATAAACAGCTAAGATTACTTTGTGTAACCATAGCTAATTACTCTGTGCAGACTGCGCAGGTCCTGACCTTCCTTAGAAGCACGCAGTTGGTTGAGTTCTCCTCAAATTTGGCCAGCAACTGGGTGGCCATGGACCTGACCCTGTTCTCCTTCAGGTCCCGGGCCTCGCTCCCTATATTTGCACTCTGATTGGAGAAGTTGGTTGCCTGTCAAAAAAAAGCAGACCATTCAGCATCAACAGTTACTTGACTGCAAAGCCAAGTGTCTCTTTGATTCCGCTAATTTCCAGACTACACATTCACATACTAAACACAATCAATGAAATGATCTTGAATAGCTGTTGCATAAGTTGAATAAGTCTTTGTAACACTAATATGAAAGGCATATTTGTTGATGCAGTTATATTTTAAAACATATCCAACCTCTTCCAAGCAAATGCTGCCCCTCCGTCTTCGTTTGTTAGAAGAGTCACTGTCCTCCAGCTTCTTCTCATCCTGACAGAAATAAATCAGCCCAAATGAATCAATAAAGGAGTGATTCAACATCCTTTTTGTCTGTCTGAACAGTCCTAAGCCCTCTTTACTCCAGTAAAAGTATGTACTGTACAGGAAAACCAGCCACATGTTTTTCATATTTTGCCTTTAGAAGAATCTTCTTGTGGATTGTTGTTTTTCATGCACAGGTTACATAATAAAAATGGTTGCTATGACAGTTCTCCTGTTATATTCTAGTAACTTTCATGTTCACCTTTGCATGTTACATTTTAGATGCAAGACAAAACATCTTTGAATAAATATATAGTAATATATTAAAATTTAGTTTTTTGTGCTTTATTTAACCAATAAGCCCTACTGAGCCTGATGACATAAGCACACAGTAACAATGAAATGGCAAGACAAATAAAACATATACAGTACGTCATTGAAGCTTTTATTTTGCAGTATCATGAGGATATCATTCCCCACTGAATGCACACCATAGCTAACAGTATTCATAGCAAGCGGCACTCTTGAGGGTCACCAGAGCTAATGGACCTACCTCCCGCTACTTCATTCTGTAAGGGGGAATGTAAGGTTTGGTGAACCAAACGCCAAAACCAAGGAATCTGAAAGCGTTAGAAATATGCCACTAAGCGGACAGCTCCGCAGTAACAGGGGAAATGAAACAAAATAATGGGAATGAAAACCTCCCGGCGTAAGCCAACACAAAACAACCCCAAAAGAGGGCAAACTCGGCGATCGCGAGTAATAAACAACAAAGGAACCTCACGCACTCACACAAGAGGCGTATAACTAGAGGTCAGAGAAAAACAAAAGAAAGCCCGTGTAACAAGGGCAAAAGAAACGTAATAGAAAAATAAACTGTTACCTACAGCTCTAGGTGTGAACGAGCTGAACAAAAGGTAACAGGTAGAGAAATATAAAAGGATAAAGAGAGAAAGGAAACAAAAAGACTAAATAAATCTTTACCCTAACCGGACGACCTACGTTTCTGACGAGTAACAACCAGAAACGTAGAGACCGCTATCCTTTACCTTACCGACTCCGATAGTCAAAAGCAAAGACAATATCGAAGCGTCGGCAATGCGGAAGTCCTGGGCTATTTATAACCGGCAGGAAATCCAAAACAGGTGAAAGGAATAATGGCGAAATTCAAACACTGGAACGGAGGCGGAAAAAATCATAGATTGCCTCGATGTCGTCAAACAAAAGAACGACCGCAGAAACAACAGCAGGCTGCCAGAAACCATGACAAATTCCCTTCATGAATTTATAGCAGTATCTGCCAACAGAGTCTGTTGTTAGCCATTTGCCGAGTATGTTGCATTTCCCAATACTCCCCACTACACCATGCTTATACCAGGCTGCTAATTTTGGCTGACTAACTGGCTAACATTGTCAGTTTCGGCAATCATGACACTGCTTTGATTCAAAGAGCTGCTGTCCTGTCTGACTGGTAGTTTCACTTAAATTACAACAGAAGCGGTGGTTCCCCTTAGCAATGGGAGGAAGGATGTTGCTGACCCTTCCATTAATCTTCAGACAAGACACCTGAGGGGATGGGCAGTTACCTTTGGTACCCGTTTTCTAGGCAGCACTATATTCATCAAGTTGAAAACAGTGTTGGTCGACTTTGTAGAATACTCCTCTTTGTTTGCCTTGCTTTGTCCTCTGGAACCTGTAAATCATATTACTGTGTTTTTGAAATAGTTCATAGTTCTCTGCAATGTACAGTTCCAATCCATCAGTGTAAATCCCCCCCCCGCGCGCAATACACTAGTACCGTACTATCTGTTAGCAACACCTGTAGACACAGGATTTACACTGACAGGCTACAGCCTAATCACAACCGTCAGGACAATATCAACACCTGTAGATATATTCATACAGGATTTACACTGACAGCCCTGCTAGAAAAAACATTAAAAACCATCAGACAATTCCTAATGGTTTTAATGGAATTTCATGTTTTTGTGATGGATTCTGCTGGTTTCTGATAGTCTTTATTGGTAAGCCAGTGGCTTCTAATGGTCATCTGGTGGTGCTCTGTTGGACTCTAATAGTATCTGTGGGGATTTTGATGGTCTCTAATGGTCTATAATGGTAACCTGATGGGAGACCAAAACCAAGATGTCCCAATTCCCATCACGTAATGGTTACCATGACGTGATGGCTTCTAATGTTTTTTCTAGCAGGGAGGCTACAGACTCTTATCACAACCTTCAGGACAATATCAATCAACAAAATTGGCCATTTCAAAAAGTTGTGGGGACATGTCCCCAGCGTCCCCAGCGTAAATGACACCTATGTTCATATTACAACAATAGAATGAGCAGAACTGAACGTAACCTGGAGAACATCATACACCCTGGAAGTGTATGTGACCATGCTCAGCTCACCTGAGCCGGGTGATGGTGTGCCCCGGAACACCTCATACACCTTGGAGAGGTAGGTGGCCATCACTCGCTCATCTAGATCCTGATCAGCCTCGGACTCCTTCTCCACAGTGACGGGAGAGATGCCAAACTGTCGCTCAGCAACTTCAAACGCTAGCTGGCTGTTTCTGACCACTTCCTCCTTGTTTAGGGAGTCAAAATCCCTGATGGAGAAAAAAAGAGGGGGTGCGGCATTGGACAGGGCTGTGAACATCATGTTGGAGCTATCCCATAATGCTGTAGGAAAAGTCAAGGGAGTGATCCACTGGTAAAATGGGAATGTTCTGGGTTATCAGAGAAGGCCCCATTACAGCTTACTGAATGACAAAAATAAGTTATGACCCTGGGTAAGGAGTGTGAACTACAACGTATGGCATGACAGCCAAAGCTTTGACTTCCTGGCTGCTGTTGGGGGTGTTCCATTATATCACATCTATCTGTGACACAGAAGGGGGGAGTATAAGTAAAACACAGCAATGTTTAAGAGCTCTGGGTGAGGCCACAGCAGGATGTTCATATCTGATTTCATACAAAGACGCGGTTGTGAAGATGATACTCATAAAACATAGCGCATGACAGAGCCCCTGGAACATTTTAGACGGTAACCAGGTGATAAGATCTGCAGAAAATACAAGCACTTCTTCATGAACACACCCCCATTTTAGTTTGAAAAGATGTTTCACAAGTATTTTAAATATATGAGTCAGCATGCAAGCCTGCGTAGACTTAAGATGACAGATCCAAATAAACTGTCCACTCTTTATCTAATATACAATTATATAACCAAGGCAACAGTTTAACAAAAATAAAAAAACTTGGCCGTAAAGCCTTTTTTATTCTACTTAGAGCCGTTGCAATTTGTTAGCTGTGTCTTGATGTCATTTACAAGGATCCATGTGTGCATTTTGGAGTCCATTATGTGCCTTAAATAATTAAATATCAACAACACTAAAGTCAAACCATATAAAAGTGAGGCAAGTGTGTGGCAGAGATCCTGAGATCCAGCAGAAAAAAGGTTAAAAAAAGTATTTAAATTTATTGACATAATGCAAGTTTCTTTGATATTTAAAACATTGAAAATACTTACAAAATATTGAAAATACTTTAAAAAGTATAATTTTTTTAAATTGAATGTCACTTCAGGTTTCAGCATTGTAGAATACATGGTTCTTGAGATTAAGACCGGAGAGTCATGTCCCCTATACGGGACAAACATGAATTGGGTCATAGGAGGATATACACATAATGTATGGACCGTGAAACCAGTGATAGTGATATTATGATTTACAGTTTTTCTCAATTGTTTACACACTAACACTGGAACTTAAGACACAATGACCACAACCAACTCCCTAAACCAATTCTGCTGAATTACAAGCACATTTCCTGCTTTACACTCAGATTTAAATTCTAAACCATACTTTTTCAAAACACTACACACAATTCTCTCTATTTTGCACAATCTTCATGAATAAAATTTCTTTGTGTTCACATGGAACACACTGCCATTCAAATGGCTAAACTTACATTTCCAAGCCTGTTTTGGCTGTTTTCAATCAGAGCTTTAGCAATAAAAGGGCCACAGATGAGCTCCTGGTTTGGAGGGCAATGGATGGCAACATTGAAGAGAGAGGCGATCAGAGAGGCAGAGGAGTGAGAGTAAGAGGAGGAAGAGGAAGAGGAAGAAGAAGAGCCATTGTCTCTGATGAGATTTGAGCCACTGTGGTTGACCATGTGGTCCACCATGGTTTGACCATGAGGGAGGCTGGCCAGAGGGTTCAACCCAACTTGAGCCACTTCTCATGAGTTACATTAGTTTCAGGTTGTGGTCATTGTGTCTTAAGTTCCAGTGTTAGTGTGTAAACAATTGAGAAAAACTGTAATACTGTCAAAGAGGGGTCTAGGATGTACTGATATATATTCTGCATCTTACATACAGGATGTTCTGTGACATATTGTGTATACTGCAATATATGTTGTTTGCATTATAATATACAGCATGTGAATTGAGATGCATGCTGTGTGAATTTACAATACATGTGTAACGTTCCGCTCCCTTCCTGTCCGTTTTCCGTGTTTTCCTTTTTTCCCTCCGTGTCATGTTGGATCCCTTTGTCCGTGTTTTCCCCTCTGCTGCGGACTAGGCGTTTCCCTCTCTGGCTCGTTCGTTTGGTTTCCCACTTTTGCTTCCGCCTTTCACTCTCCCCCCTCGTTGCATGCATTCCTCACCTTTGTGTTTAGCAATCACTCCCGGTTAATTTCCACACCTGCGCCTTATTCAGTCCGTGATTCCCTGCACTACTTAAACCCTCGTCTGGTTGCTAGTCGGCGCCAGTTTGTTAACTAACCTCACTCGTTGTTCATGCTTCTCGTTCTTGGTCCTGTGTTTGCTAATCGCTTGGTTGTGGGATTGTTTCCCCTTACAGCTTTTAGTTCACCTGTCCTGCGGATTGGTAGTTATCCGCCCCTGACGTTTTCTGTTTTGCATGCTGCTAACTTGTCTCCTTCTAACCACCAGCTGTCCCGGCTCCCATTCATCCGTAGCAGTGTCTGTTCCCCGTGATTGTGTGTGTGTGTTGCGGTACCTCCAACTCCAGCTCGCGAAGGATCCGCTGTTGAGTTCAATCCTGGCTACCCTCCAGTTGTTCCTGTCCGGCCGTAGCTACCCCCCGTTCTACGGTTACGGTTCCGGGTTCTCTGGAATTCAGCCAGCTCCAACCGGACCTACCTGAGCCACGCCACACCACCCAGCTCTGCCGAGTTTCGCCGGCTACCTACCTGTGTTATCGCAGTACCTCCGTGAGAACCTCCCGGTCCTTTTCCTGTCTAAATTCCAAATTAACTACCCTCTGCTTTCTGTCCAGTACCGGAGTTGTCGTCCCGGTCCAGTTCCAGTCCAGCCTTGGTGTGTTGTTCACCATCCGTATGAGTCCAGTTCCGGTTTGGAACAAGTTCCGTTCCAGTACCTGTTTCCAGAGTGGATCTCCCGGTCCAGTGCCAGTCCGGTCCCGGGGCGAAGTTCACCATCCATAAGAGTCCAGTTCCGGCTTGGAACAAGTTCCGTTCCAGTACCCGTTTCCAGAGTGGACCTCCCGGTCCAGTTCCGGTCCAGTCCCGGTGTGAAGTTCACCATCCATAAGAGTCCAGTTCCGGTTTGGAACAAGTTCCGTTCCTGTACCCGTTTCCTGAGTGGACCTCCCGGTCCAGTTCCAGTCCAGCCCTGGTGTGAAGTTCACCACCTGTCCAGTCCAGTTCCGGCTTGGAACCCTTACCGGAGTTCCAAGTCCAGCTCCGGCTTGGAGCAGTCCGTATCGGACTTTCAGCAACTTTTCCTGTGTGATACTGTGTTTCTCTTTCTGTACAGTTTTGGGACTACCCCAACACTTAAATAAATACCCCTTTATTGAATCTGCCTCCTGGTCGTTGCACTTGGGTTCGTCCCGTATCTGGATTGTAACAACATGCTTTGTGAGATGTTGGTTGTGTTGTGATACAAGCTGTGTGAGTTGTGATACATGTTGGGTGAGCTGCGATAGACATAGGGCGAGTTGTCATACATGCTGTGTGAGTTGTGATAGATGTTGGGTGAGTTGTGACAGACGTAGTTCGAGTTGTGATACAAGCCGTGGGAGTCGTGACAAGACGTAGTGGCTTACATGAGATCAGGCCTGAAGCGGTTGATGAGAGCACATAGTGCCAGGCCGTCCTTCCAAGACAACGAGAGATCCGTCACATTCACACCCCTGTAGCCCTCGGTATGCCTCTGGCACCAGGTCAGCAGTCTGTTTGGCCGAATATCAGTGTCTGTGGGGTTAGATTCAGTGAGGAGACACAATGAGATCTGTATTTGGAGATGTGGAAATCCTTAATGAATACATTACGGGGTAAAGGAGAGATAAGGCAGAGCTGCGGGAATGGAAGGTCTGAGAACAGAGTGACCTTGTGTTAAAAAAATGTTATAATATTCACTGCGGGGGCACAGGCCCAAGGCTGACTATCTAAAGATGAGACTTGGCCTTCACTCTTAAAAAGGAAGGAGTGCTTTACTTCTTTCATTGTTTTTCATTTTAAGATTTGTCTTATGTTAGTCATTTATCTCTGTCTTTAGACCCGAAGGTATCAATGCAGATGCAGTACATTTTCAGATAAACAGTTGGGTATGTTGAATACGCAGAAGGTCTCCAAGTGGAGAGCTATGTTCACATCTCGGCTAAATTCATCCAGAGCTTGATTGCCTTTTATGGGGTCAGAGATAAATTTTCCCACAATGTGTCAACAGTTTTTTCCATTGTGAAGTGCTGTGTGACAACCAGATTGTCATTGGGGTTACAAAATAAAAGTGTATTGATTGAGTTATGGAGGTAGAGACAGAGAGACGTATTATTATTATTCGTTTATTTTAAGAATTTTTTCAAGTTTTCTTAGTTTTTAATGAAATAAGATGTCTTTTTATAAAAGTGAGAGAGAGAGAGAGAGAGAGAGAGAGAGAGAGAGAAAGAGAGCGAGACATGCTGACTCACCCCGTCGGGAGAGATTAACTGATCTGCGCACAGAGCCAACACGCTCTAAGGAGCAGGGCGGCAGCTCACCGCTGATGTACAGGTGCCGCACCTGCGATCCAGAGAAACGGAGTGATTGGGGAGTTAGAGAGGAGAGAGAGAGAGTGGCAGAGACAAACGGAGAGGGAAGAGTGCAAGAGAATGGGAGGGAATGAGAAAACAGAAAAGAGTTTAAGAGAGAAAAGTAGAAAGAGTAGAATAAAGAGAGCAGAGAGATGGAGGGAAAGAAAAAGAGGGAGGGAATAAGGACGGACGGAGAGAGAGGAAGATGTGAGCCAGGGCACATGCAAAGTCACATGCTTCATATTAGGCCTGTGCAAATGAGCAGAGGCGGAGAGCGCAGAGCACAGAGGATTTGCTGAAGAAATTATACCTGTTCTAGTATTCAACGTGTAACTGCACACAGAGGATGTTCATTATTAAACAAGAACAGTTTACCATGAAATAAAAAGTTGCGAAGTGAAGCGATGGTACCTGGTGGGGGCGAACGCAGCTGGAGTTGAGATTGGGGTACCGGGTCGCTGGGTTTATGGTGTACTGTTCAAAATTCTTTGTGAGGTTTTCAGGGGTTGTCTGGGGCAGCAGTCTGTACAGGCTTTCCCTGGTAGCAGACATGAGATTAAAGATACATAAAATGTATAAAGGCTAATTTAAAAAGCATTCTGACAGGAGCGACATATAAGAGGACTCAAGGGGACTCTAAAGGTTTAAGAGATAATGCATATTACATGACTGTGCTTTAGTGTTGTAGTGGGATCATCATGGCAATGCCACACTGACCTCTCTGCCAGGATATCCAGGGGTGGCCGACCCTGTGCCCAGCTCCGCACCATCCAGGCAGCATCAAAGGCGGCCAGGAACCCCCGTGCACAGCCAGTGCCCATGGGCCAGAAGGGCTGGAGACGCAGAGTAAGAATAAGAGCTGAGAACCACAACAGTGCATCATCTCAAGAGTGCAAAGCTAGCTCCCATTAGGGACCAGTGACCAGCTATGACTATGTGGGTAGAGAACCTTTAAAATGCCCACATTGTTGATATTAGAACCAAAAAGGAGTGACAAATGTGGTAAATGAGAGAAAAATAATCAGGAAGTCAGTTCTATTACTCCAATAAGCTGGAGCTGAAGCTCATTCAGTGACCATAATATCTTATGGAATTCATTTAAGGGGCAAATTCAACCTTAGTTTTGTTCCACAAACTAAGATTGTGTGGAACACTGAAACTGTTTTTAGGGATGTGCTGCTCAGACAGGGGTCCTCACCTCCAGCAGGCTGTCGCCCACAAGAGCCACCAGCAGCTGGTGGCCGAAGCGCTCCCTGACGAGGGCAGCGTTCTCTGAGGCGTACATGCTGGTGAAGTCAAACATGGCCACATCTGGCTGCCCATAGTGGTTCATGGCAAAGTCCAGGCAAGGCAGCTGGTAGTTGGTGCCAAAGTCGGCAGCTTCACGTGCGTAGCAAAGCAGGGCTTCCTGGTTCACGTTCTCGCTGCTCAGAAGCATTTCTGTGTCAATGTAGTCCTGCCGAGAGAGGAGAAGACTCACAGCTTGCTGCAGAACGTTCACTTTGTGGGACAATATTAACCAAATTATCACAAAGGGCAGCATGACTGCCTCTACCTCTTAGACAGTATTAAAGGTGCACTATGCATTTGCTGTGGTCCTGTGTTTACAATAAAAGGAGTCTCCACCTCTGTCCTCAACCCTGCCCACTTGAGGTACCTGACTACGGCCATCTAGCTTCCTAACATAGACAGCTGGATAGCCAGGGGTAACGTTACTTACAGGTCCAACAAAAGACAAGCCAACTACGTGTCCCTTTTCATCCCCTTGATAAATTTCAGCTGTTGCCATCGAGTAAAAGCAAATCCTAGGTTGACTCTGCTTCTTGTACATGCCCTGTGAGCTTGTTGTTTGGTTTCGCTGTAGGCTACTTGCACTTCTTCACCTCCGCCATTGCAGTAGCTAGCTAACGCTCCACTGAAACATGATCTCACCCCACATGCTCTGTAGCCACACCCACCCCTCCCCACACAGAAAAGAGCGTCATGCCCAGAAACATCCCAAATACATCTCAGAATAAATACAGGCAGAGGAGCCCGGATTCAGCAAATGTGTGGAAAGAGTTTGCCAGTGCACCACAGATATGACTGAGCATGATTAGTTTATAATATTTCCAAGGTAAATATCCTGCATAATGCACCTTTTTCAAATGATGAGCGCCAATCAAATGATCAGTTTCAATCAAGCAACGAGCTCCAATTATGTTGTTAACATGCGCTGACGATCCCTCACAAAGCCACATCCATAAACAGACTGGGAAGTGAAGTATCATATAGTGATCTGCCATTGTTATACAAGGCTGATGTCATTCTCTCAGAGGCCACCCCCAGAGTAAGTTTCCTTTAACATTTAAGCCCAGCTATTTATTTAGCTGAATCCTCTGAACCCACATGAAACATCTCACCAAGGCAGGGAACACGTAATTAAGCTAAATTACTATCTTCTCTTCTGTACAGAGCACTTGGATCTGTGATTTCACTGTCATTTTGTGTACAATGCTACTCATTATTGTTGTCTCTTAGTTAAGCCTTTAATGTGTAATCTATGACTGCAATCTGGCAGAAGAAGGCAGTGGAGCTGTAAAAATAGCTTTGCTGCAACCAAATAAACCACATTCACAATTGAATGAACAGAATTCACCCGAAGCTATGGGAAAACATCCTCTTAAAGGCGGCCATTTAACTTTCCAAGCACGTCATCACTTTGACATGGTGAACAGGAAAGACACAGCGACAGCGCAGGCCATTTTTACACCCAGCTCTCAATACTCCCTGTCCTTCACACTGGAGCTGAGAGGGAGAGGTGCAAAGATATAGGCTTAAACTATTTCTGTTTCAGTTGGCCTTCCCAACAAGCACATTCAAAGGAATGGTGGACCAACAACACATTTCTATGAATCAAATCAATGACAATTTCAGTTTCAGGGATGGCATAAAGAACAAATAAATAAATAAATGAATACAATTGCCAATCAGACACAGGCCTAAGCTGGACAGCGGTGAGTCATGTTGTGAATTTGAGAAATACATATTCCTTTAGGGATGTTTATGATATATGACTATTATCACTGCTTGAAATGTCAGACATACAAGGAGTTGAACTGGTATAACAGCAACAGTTTTTTTCCCCCTGGCTTGTCTGGTGTACTGAGATTTAAGGAGGTGGGTGGAGCTGAGACTAGTGATGGGGGATGATTTATTGGACACCCTGGGACTGAACACTCACATGAATAATGACACCTTTATCCAGCAGGCTTTGCTTCTTTGCCGTCATGACAAAGTAGTGAGTGTTGTCCTTGTAGTACACAATGTTCTCTAGATCGATGCCTGCAAAATAAAGACAAATGAGTCAAATCAACATGCACATTAATGGCTCCTGAGTGCCGGCATCATGGGGTGTCTGGCTGTTTGGTGTTCATTTATGATCTATGCGTCTCTGTGACAACGCAAGCGGTGGGAGCTATAATTTCATTAAATGTGGATTTGAGCAGATTGTTATAGACCCTCCCCCACTGCGGGCGACCAGCTGGCTCCTTCGTGTCCACTCTGGTAGCAACAGGCCAACCCCCACATCATTACTCTTTATTCCCCCGCTCTTTAAATAAGAGGGGTGGTCAGGTTCAGGATCAAAGGAGGTGTAACCGTAATATCTACCTACATTCCCCTGTCTCTCTGTCATTTTCCTTCCCCTCATCTCTTTCTCCTTCTTTCTCTCCCTCCCTCCCTCCCTCCCTCCCACCTCTCTCTCTCTCTCTCTCTCTCTCTCTATCTCTGAGAGAAGACGGTACTGTGGGTGAACCTGTCTCATCCTTGAGGTCCTGGAAGAACTTCTGGTTGAAGATGAAGGCCACGCCGCTGATCTCCTCCACCTTGGCCTCGGCCGTGGTGTTGCGGTTGATGAAGTTGGCCGTGATGGCGATGGCCAGCTTCCCGCGGAACTCCTTTCTTCTGAAACCTGGAGGGGAGGCAAGCACGACGGTGAGGTCCCCCGTCCAGCAACGGCGCTCTGCCTTTTGGCATGAATCATAGGGCAGTTATTTTAGGCCTGGTGGGAAAGCTGGTGATTACCCAAATGAAGAGTCAGGCAGGCACTGAGCGAGGCTAATGAAACACAAAACCCTTGGAAAATTCTACTGCCTAAAATATCTGTCAAAACATGCAGTAAGACTGGAACAATCACAAGATTCATATTAGGCCCCTCTTAAAAACTGTATCTATATTTTAGAAACTTTCATTCTCTTACTATTACATTTACAATTTATATTAATTTAATAGACACATAATTCTTTTTAAATATGAAATTTAACCAATTGTACTTTTAGTGTTCTTCTCTGCAAGGCATTGGATGTGAGAAGATTGAATTTCATCTTCATGTTTAATTTATTTAGTTATTAATTACAGTAACTTGGACTGAATGCAGAAGCCCATAGCTCAGCTTTCACATAGTCATGTGACCACATAGTGCGCACAAGCGGTTAAGCTCTTCCAGCACTGACCACAGTGTAATTTGCTCAGACACCACTTAAATGTATTGCTAAAAATGACAGCGGATTTTCACCAGAATCCAGTACTTGTCAGTGAGTACATTATTAGTCTTTACCCTGCAAGAACAGCATCTGCTGGAAGGAGAAGAGGCCAGGAAGTGCAATCTGTCAGCATCTCGTCCTACACAATTAATTTCTCATTGCTTACAGACTGATTCTGAACAACTGCATTGAGAGTGCAGCCCAGAAGCATTCCGTCATTATTGTGGTCATTCAGGAGGATTTTGCCACCATTCTAAATTTTTAGTTGAGCATAGTCTGTAGTATTTTATCCCCTCCCAACAGATGGATTGTAAAAATGATTAAAAGTTCTCTGTTTTCCAAGCTTCTATAGATTACAGAACAAGACAAACCTCATTATTCATAAGATATATTTTTCAGAAGAAGTGTCCAATTTGACCACAAAGCAGATGACAGATGAGTCCCAGAATACATTACAATATTTAGCATAACATTACTGATGTTTATTTTTAAATACATTTCAGTCATACAGCTGGATATTTTTACTGAAATACTACAGGCAAAATAACTTGCTTATCTTTACTATAGCACCCCATCTAGGAATCAAACCCACAAACTTTGACCTTCAAGTCCAGTTGCCTAGCCATTATGCTACACAGCCACTCTGATAGCAGGCTACACAGATTTACAGACCCACTGTTGGTCATGTGATGTCCACATGATTACAGAGAACAAGCGGTGCATGCTTTGTTTTGGCATCTTGGCTGCTGGTTTGATCCTAGCTAGGGAGGTCAGGTGGATTATATCATGGTGCAGGGTCTCTCAGATTATGTGTGAAAATCAAGTACTTCATAACTTCTATTAACATAGACTTGAAAGAATAAAGCACTCTGGCAAAGTGTTTATGTAAGAATAGGGGCCGAGCGCATTTTTGTAATCCTCATGTTTGGAGTTTTTTGGACTAAGGTAGTTATTGTAATGGCAAATACCTTTAAAAGCAGTGCTTCGCCAACTACGGATATATATAATATACAGTACAATATACAGCACATACAGTATGTTCACATGATACATATTACTGCAGAACATGAAACGCTATTTCTGAGGTTCATGTATCACTACTATATAAATGTTTTAAATATTTCAATTTCGTTTTTTGGTTTGAAATCTGAAACGTTTTCAGGAAAAATGCAGTTTTCATCATAAACTCAGGGACAGTGTTTGAACACACTAGGCTCAAATATTGTGTGTATCCTTTTTTAAAAATTCACATCGAAATGACATTGGGTTGTCTCTTTTAAGCCCTAAACTGAAGCCAGAGAGCGGTTTTTTAGAACCCCAAATCTGTTGGGTGGAATGCAGGTGAAAACAGACCGTCTGGGCAAACAGTCTGTGGGCAATGTCCTCAAATCTCTCAGTCGGTCTCACCTTCCAGTGTATTCCGCCGCCCGTCCGCCCCCAAAACCACATCAAAGTCAAAATCAGAGATCGGATGGTCAGCTGGTCTGACCGCTGCCCTCCAGCCTGGCCCTGGAAATGAGGAAGTGGAGGCCCAGTAAATTTACCATTTTTATAATAAGGATAACAATACTACTACTGCTACCACTGTGAGTACCATTAATAATCATCACCATTATCATCACCGTCACCATTTTATTATTAATAATAAAGTATTATTGGCAGTGCTAATAGTTGCTATTTGTTGTGTATTTGCAGCAAATGTTCGTGCAATACAATGCAGTAAACAGAGCTGAACTCTTGCGAGCTCTTGAATATGTTTACCAATGTGTAAAGGGCAGAGTCTGCAGTGTATAGGCGTGGGCCACAAGCTAAATGTTAACTGTGTTTCTCTATACTACAAGATTACTTAATGAGGTCACTTTTGCAGCTTTTATCAGCAGCATAATATTTGCTTATTCTGACAGCTTTCAGCAAAGGCCAATGACGTAACAGCAACACAGTTTTCCAAATCGAGCGGTGTGATTCACAGAGCTGAAGTTTTACCAGAGCATTTCTTAACGCTCAATAGTATTTTGGGATCTTAGAGCTCCAGACCTGGAACATATCTGGTGCCTCAACAGGATCCCTCCCACCGATATGTACAACAACTTGTACAATGCAAGCCTGAGCAATCATCAGTTACTGTTGCGTGTAGTACGTGAGATGGAAGGGTGCGTTATCTTAATGCGACCAGACTGGTGATGTGTGGAGGCAGATGGAAACCCTCTCTGTACGACGGCAATACAACATCAATGCCAAGCACATACAGGGACACAGTGCACTATGCCAGCGGTATGGACTGGTCAAATCTTGCTGCCTAATTTAGGAAACGCTCCTATTTTTATCAGTCTGCTGACGTTCTTGTTGAGTGGTCGGACAGGAGCGTCCGTGACCGGCCTGTCCCTGACTCAAATCAGCCCATAAAAGATAATACCCTACAGAAAGGCACTTCAGATAACCAGGCATGGGACTCAAATGCACGTGGTTCAAATGCACGTTTTGGGACTAGAGTAGTAGACTGGTGAAAACTGAATGAGCATATCCTGTATCTAATGACATAAAACAGGCTCACAATTACCATTCCATCTCCTTCCTTTCTATGGTAATGTTTTTAACCTTTGCATTTTTTTGTTTCCTTTTCAAGAAAATCCAGATTTCCCTTCAAGCTTTTATAAAAAATCTCCTCCTGATATGACTGCGTACCAGCTAAAATGCAAAAATGTATCATCAAAAATATGATTTTTTGGCACATCCGTGACCCTTAGATGAAAGAAAACAATAACACACGTGAACAAATAGGTGCATCACAGGACTGAGGGGTCACAAGGCGAAAACAGCTGATCAACAGTGTCAATTGGACAGCTGGCTCAGAAATACAGGCAATCTGATGGTGGCTGTGATGGGGGCGGGGACTGGCATCACCTTGGTTCTCCTGGTCTTCGGGCTCCAGGAGCTTGACAAACTCTACACCAACATGAACCTCCACAGCCAGGATGAGGGCGATCTTCAGGAGCATGAGCTGGAGCTGCCGGATACCTGCACATGGACACTGGATTTAGGGACCCCCACACCTAAAACTCAAACATTTAATTACACTGTTAACTCACCTCAACTGGTTTATTGGGTTTGAACTGGTCGCTGGTTTTAAGTTGAAAACAAAAACCAGCAGAACTTGTGGTTCTCCAGGACCAAGGTTGCAGGCCCATGCCTTACATTTACATTTAAGGAATGTAGCAGAAGCAACATTGTTTCACATCTGGGAATTGAACCAACAACCATGAAACCTATGGTAGTCCAGCCATGCAATGCCACTGGTGCCCACGTATTTGGTGCCCACGGTGCGCGGTACTTACTGATGTGGTCGATGGCTCCCACACAGAACTTGCCGTAGAACTTCTTGGCACCAAGGCCCCGCAGGTCATGGATGGTATAGGGCCACAGATGCAGCACATTGTTCCTGGAGAAGGAGTCCCTTTTCTCCAACACCACCACCTTGGCCCCAAGTAGGGCCAGCTCGATGGCCGTCCGCAAGCCACAGGGGCCCCCTCCAATGATCAGGCACTAAGGGAGGGGAAGGGGGCAGGGGAACCCACTGTTACTGTGTGTATATACAGGGGCCACATTTTAAGTATCATACAAGCTAACCATGGCAGTGCTGGTATGTGACTGGGCAGGCAATACAACCTCATGTTTCTACTTACACTATCAAAAGGAAGCTGGGGTCCGCGACTGACTAAGCCCTCGACCTAATGTATGCGCCTAATCCCCATAACCAACCTACACAAATGCAAGGGTGGAGAAGTTTGACTGCTGTGTGTGTCTGTGCATCTCCGTCTATGTCCTCCTATCTGTGTGTCTAAATGAGGGCACTGGAAGGATCCGGTTGAAATGTTGCGTAATGACGACTTGCACAAAGAAAAAAGAGACCACTGACAATAAGAAAGAGATGGTTTGAATCCCCATTCTCCATTAAACAAAGCTTCTGCGCACACAATTCCACCAGCTGGCTTTGAATGTGACCCCATGGGTGAAGCCATAATAAAGGAGATTGGCACTGGCACTGGACTGGCATTGGCAGCGGCAGAAACGGCGGGGACCCGAGCCCACCATGCAGGGGGTGCTGGAGTCCGCTGAGCTGGGGGACATGTCTCCGCACAGGCTGACTGGCACCAATTGAAGATGCATTTTGGGCACTATTCAAATGAAATCCAGCCTGTTCTGACTGTGCTGCAAGGGATGCAGTTCACTTTCCTGGGGTGGTGCTGCTTACATCGTCTGACATTTGAGCACCCTATTGAGCGCAGAAGACCACTGAGAAAGCACCCAAATGAACTGGCTCACCAGCCAGAAAGAAGTCTTGCACTTTACAGGAATTAACAGAGAAGGAAAGAGAGAGACTTCTCCCCTGATGTACTGTAGACCTAATAAGGGCGTTTGGTTTCTTTCACATGTTGATTCTCATGCTGTCCACTGCATTGTAACTGTAGAACGTGCACAGGGTTGTCTGCTAAAAGCTCAAAATAACACAAAAGCACTCATTTATTTTCCCCTTTAATCTTGTAATCTTTGTAATCAACCAATGCACTCCAGTAGATTTGAAGCACAAGAATCTTGGCCATAAATCTGGAGAACAGGGAAAGTTAACGTATCTATTTAGTGAGTTCAGGTTTCATAACAGGCAGTAAAGAAAAGGAAAGTAACTTAACGTGATGGTTTTCTGGAGACTGCAGCTGTGACAGGTGCTTGTTAGCTGGATGCAATGCGATATCACCGCATCCCGAGTGCGGCCAGATTAGAAACAGCCTAATCACAGCAAACCACGGTGTATCACCCCTGCTGTCCTGTAGGAAGTTTCGATTACAGCAAGCTCGTGGATCGCTGTGACTCAGGGCTGATCTGTTCCAGACCGAGCCACATTGGCCAGTACAATATCCTCCCAACCCGTTCCCTCCAAATAAGCCACTCTGAGTTTTATTACGCAGAGTGGCTTATTTGGAGGGAACGGGTTGGGAGGATATTGTGTCTTTTCTGTTACTAGACTTTTTTTGTGTGTTTACAATGCATAGAGCCGATATAAACCATTGTCCTTGAATTTAAAGTACAGCTATTTATATATAATCTGTAATCTATTTATAGATCTATCAATCTTACCACTTCAATAAACATTTCATTTCGAAGATGCCTTGGGGCTTTATGTAAAATTAACTAAAGTATGAGTTTAAACAAAAGATAGATTAATGTAGAGCGTGGGGAACACTAAACATTCTTCTCACTTTAAAAAACTGAAGTTTATAATTAGTAGCACAATGTACAATCGGCTACTTTTTAGAGAAAATGTGTAACCGATGCAGGACCATCCTACCATTTAGGAAGATGCAGCAAAAGAAGCAGCATAAGACTGCCCAGAGAAAGCACTTTCAGGGGCTGAGTGATCCACTCTTTTTATGTGCGTAATAAAAGCGCTCTCGGTGAGTGATTGTGTCAGCTGTGCGCTGCTTTCCTCAGACTGGGGCAGGGCAGACTGGGGCAGACTGGACTGTCAGTGTTTGTGCACAGAAGTGTGTGAGTGTTTAAGGAGGACCCCCCCCCCCCCCCCCCTCAGGTCTGGGTCATGTCTACTGTGTCTGCAGGGCCAGGCATGCTAGGGAAGGTACAACGAAGCCCTGCGCCATACTGCACACCTCACATCCTCTCACATCCTCTCTATCTTGTGATGGGCCTAATTACATAGTTCCTCATCCTAACATGAGTACCTATTTCCTCTCTTTCTAGCAAAACAAACCCCCAATGACCCATAAAGGAGGAGCAGCCTTCAGGGAGACAGACAGCTGGGCAGCCTGAGGATTTAGCTGTTTTTAAATAACAAAACCAACCAGGGAAAGGAGGTCTTATACAGGCAATTATTTGCATGCATTTACATCACGGACAGGCATCACAGTTGACAAAAACTGGCCATGGCTAATCCCAGACTTTGGTGAATTTTCTTTTCGAGTTTGATCATTTCAGTAAATTGAGATCAGGCGTTAGATTTGGTTGGGGCAGAAAAATCATTGTTCCTTAAGTGGAGAATTGAATAGGGGGTCTGACAGGGCCGGTTCAAAATGAGAAGTTTTAGTTATGGGTCTCAGTTGGTCACAGCTCCATCGATGCCGAATAGGATGAATGGCCTGAAAACTGAGGTAAAGAGTGATACCTGTGGCACAAATCAATTGGATCAATTTTATGCATTCAATTCCCAGGCAGGGCGCTGCCATTGTATCCTTGAGTAGGGGACTTAATCTAACTTGCTTCCGTAAAAATATCCAGGTGTATAAATGGATTATATGTAACAAAAAAAGAAATGTAATGTAAACAAATAAGCCACCTGGGTCTGAAATCCATAATCAAATGACAAATATTGACCTGTGACCAGAGTTTGCAACCTTAAGAGTATTTTCTCCCAAAAGATCCCAACTCCCAACTGTTGGGAGAATCCCTCTGTCAATCCTCTTTGAAACTGTTGACCTTATTTGTTGCATCAGCCTTTTTTTTGCCTGACAGCCTTACTGGAACATGTTTCCACTTTTAGCAGTGTTTGGACAGAGCTGATATACCCGTCTGGGGTTTAAACAGAGCTGATGTACCCACATGAAGCCTGCACATCGCCGACGTACCTTGGTACCAGTGCAGGCCCTGGCCTTCTTGTACTCCTTATGGCTGGCTCTCTTGTCCAGCTTGCTCCAGAGAGCCTTGGCCTTCCAGGAGGTGACGTGGGCCCGCAGGCCGCTGTAGAAGCCCCTGTGTTCCTGCGGATCCAGCTCCAGCTGCCTGCACAGGATGCTGAAGGCCTGCAGGGTGCCCTTGCAGGTAGAGGCCTGGACGAAGCTCTCAAACAGCAGGCCTGCTCGAGCACTCTTCTCCTCCTCAGTCTCACCCATCTTCTTCCGCGTCCGGATCACGTCCCCTCTCCCTCGTTCTTGTCGTTTAGTGGCTACACCTACTGTTCGACCTCTCCTGGCATTCCCAACCTGAGCTGGTATGAAAAAACGCATAGAAATTTGAAATTTGGTACACTTCATAAAAGTTGCAATATATTATAAATTGAACACAGCAAAATTTTGAAAGTGTGGTAAGACAATATCTGAGCAAGGTCATCTTAACACGCTAAAGGTATTGATTTGTGTGAAATTCAGTTGAAGATTTTAAACCAATCCTTAAAAGCCATAGAAACCCTTCAACAGCACTGAATGCTTGAAAGAGGAAAAACATCCCATTTACATCCCACTGAAGATCTGGACAGCTTTCGTAAATGCGAAACACCAGGACATCCAGAAATGTAACTGGCACATGAAAAAAGTAATTTCCCCCCGACTCGCCTGCCTGCCCATATGAATATCAAATAAAGGTGGAGAATCGGATGTGGGCTCACTGCTGGATATGCGGTAGCATTCTGGCCAGGAATACTGTTTCCATGAGACTGGGAAAGTGGAACCCTGTGATATTCCAATGGGCTTGGTTGGGTATGTCTGGCCCGCGCTTCCCTGCCAGGGGAATGGGCTGCATTGGGATCAGCTCCAAATGAGCCAACCGCTCATCTTGTGGTCTGTTACAGGCACCGAAGCACGGAGACCTTGCTATTTCAAAAAACAAGCCCATGACACTTGATAAGCTGGCGCCCACGGGTGGAGCTTAGCCCAGAGCAAAAATAAATCACGCAAACGTGGCTTCTATGTTCCAGCCATGGACTGTGTGCAAATCCTAGTATTGTGACATAAAGCCATATTACTGCAGAGAGAAAAGTCCCTCCCAGCATTTCTTCAATGTAAAAAACAATTCACAGTGCACAGTATTGTGGTTTAAGGCACAAGAAGAGCTAGAAATGTCATCAGTCACCATCTATCTCGATATATAAATAATATAATGTTTCAGACATGCTGGACTACACAGATACACATTTTTAGTGTTGTATTATTTTTTGTGAACTATAACACACTATTTTGTAAACAAAATAAATATTGAAAGCAGTGGAGTCCAGTGAAACCAAACACCAAAAGTTCACCCAAGAAGCTCTCAGTAGCAGAGCAAAGCATAATATTTATATTATATAATAAACGCTAGTTTATTCGTATTTACCTCAAAGCCTGGCTATGATAACAAATGGCCTGAAATCTCTTTATTCTACATGCTGAGATACACAGAGAAAGGCCAAAAAACATTACATTACATTTATTTGTTAAACAGATGTCACGGTCAAGCTCATATTTAACCTACTGTTTATGTATACCTCTGGATATTTATCGTACGGGCTAAAAGTCTGGTTTCACAAACAAGACTTAATTTGCATATTTTATACATTTCCATATATTCAAAATCATCGACTTATAGCACTGAATATGAGGAATGTGCTCTGAGAGGACAAATCAGCCCATTCTCCTTGGGGTGTTCAGTACATCCTGAGGAATCTCTCTGTTGCCTCCTCTGCAAAATAGCATTTGTATGAAAAAGACACATTTATGGGCTCCACATTCAGCTTCAAACCGTCCAATCAGCAATAAGTGTGGCCACACCCATTCGAACTGGACTGGGAGGTGCCATTTTCACATGCTAAGCCTCAATCCATGTACCACAGAGGCCAATTAATTTTGCAAGTCCTTCTCTAATGGTTACAGTAATTATTTGCCCCAGGTATGCTAGTGATTTCTGACACTTCCCAAGTACATTTCTTTCCAATTGAGTACATTTTTTCCTGTTGAACTTGCATTACCAGCCAGCCCTGTGCCTGAGGAGATTATGATAAAATTATAATAAAAGAACATTGCATGCTTTGGAAAGGGAATACTGGCTGGACATTCGTGGACAGCTGTGTTGTGCTCTATTGTAAGTCGATGTGCCTGAAATCAAAGCACTGCAGCAAACGCACACATCCTTTTCACTGCTGCACCTGAGTCATGAGGTCTCGGCCTGTTAAAAGTGTGTCTCCATATTACCTACAAATCCTGGAAGTTTCGTTTTTGTTTTTCTAGTTCTGCAGGTTTTACAGTTTTCTCTGTCTCTCTGATTCCTGCCTTAATAGAGCAGCTCAGAGAATCTTTGACATTACTGAAATAAAAACAAATTGCGTACACTATTCTACCTGCATATAACAAGGCACTAGGAATTAAAGGACCCCTGAATCTTTTACACAGTTGCCACCTCCATATTCAAACTTCAGTGGGGTGGGGGGCTGGAATACTGTGACTTCCCCATCACCATGCGGCCACAGTGGAAATAGTGTAAAGGTAATCCGGCTATCTGATACACACGGAAAATCCCTATGCTCAAATCATCTGTAAAAACACACATCAAAGTGCTGGGGCTCGGATCTCCCCACCACTCAAGCCTTGTGCCTGGACAACACACATACTCTATGTATAGTATTCTCATTACCCAGACAGATCATTTGCCGTATACTTTGGAAATCCTTTTGCCAGCTCTGAGTATGCGAATAAGAATTGCACAATATGGAGAAATACAATACAATATTGAGTGTAATATGGGAGTGTAAATTCATGCACGCCTCTAAGTGGTATTATCCCTCATATATACTTTTCTTTTAGAAAGAGGTGAAGGTCTACAGTACACATTATTTTAAATTGATTTTAATTCAGTTTTCACACTGAAAGATTGTGAATGATAATTCCATTAGCAAGCCAAGCTCCCTTCATTGTGTAACCAGCTGTTGACTAGATAAACTAGGCCATGGGAAGTACAGGTCCTCCCCATATGGAAATGTAATATACTGCAGTATATTTTAAATATATTGTGAAGATAATTTTGATATATTTACAATATACTGCCGCATATTCTTTTTCCATAGGGGTCATTGGGGAAGTACAGGTCCATCTTATCCATCTAATAAACAAATTTCTTAGTAATTATAATGATAATAATGACACAGGCCCCTGCGACGGATTGGCGACCTGCCCAGGGTGTATTCCTACCTCTCGCCCAATGCATGCTGGGATAGGCTCAACCCCCCCACAACCCTGACCAGGAATAAGGGGGTTAGATAATGGATCGATGGATGACACAGGCCACAAAAACACAATTCTGTTCTCTAACCCATGGAAATATCTATGTGTCATGTTACGTTAAAGCTTGGTGCAGGGCCTATATCGTATAGTTGGAAGGAATTCCAAGCAGCTTCCACTACGCAGATTGCAATGTCCTGGCTATTAGCACACATGCTATCCGCTTTCTTTGGTGCACGATGCAACCGGAGGAGGAATGCTAGAGATGTGAAATATGCACCTGCTCAGCCCAGCAGACCAGCACTGATGATGACAGAGAAGCAGACACAAATGAAAAGGCACAGGCAGAATGGCAGATGCACAGTGTGACCACTTCTACCTATACACTTCCTCTCAAGCAGCTGGAAAACAGCACAGCGCCTCATAGTAGCTAGTCCTCTTCATTAGCAGGCTTAACTGGCGTTAGTGAAGTACGCGCAAGTGTTAAAATGGGGCCAACAGCGTAGCTGAAATGTTAATGAAATCGCGGTGGTTCTGAATCCCCCACAGATCACACCAATGGTAATTCGAATACTTTTTAATCTCTAATGTGACCTTTGTATTGAGAGAGCATGGCCGTGTTCCCTGAATGTCCGAATAGCCGCACAGTGCACAGGGTGTCCTGAGGAAGAATCTAACCCCGCCGGCCTTCATGGCAGCTCTGGAGTAGCCTTTACATGTCTGGTACTCAAGGATTCATTTGGCAGCCAAACAGGCAGAGCTCCACTTTCGATAGCACGCACTGAAATATGAGAATGCGGTTTATCCCACCGATACTGGCAAAAAATACACCTACACTTATGACCAGGACAACCAATACCATGCAAATGCACTCTGAATCTCTCCTAAATATTAGACACTTTTTAGTAGATCAAACCCAAGACAAAAGATGAGTTGATTTTCTGCAGGGAAAATAATTCTGATCTGATTTTTCAAGGTGACTCTCCCATGCCATTTGTCTAGAGAGAAGATCATTAATATGCAATGTGGGAACTGTCTGTCTCTACTGAGAGTGCTGATCGAATATCTCCTCTGGCAGGAAACACATCTGGAGAGACATCGGTGCAAGAAAAAACTTGCACACTTGTGTGTGATATATTTAATCCTCTTGACAAATTATTTTGACATCATTCAGCGGTGGAGGTCCATTCTAACACAGTTCCATTCAAATAACTGAAATGGCAATTGAACCTAATTAACTCCATATTTACGTTCAGATCTGCTGTATCCTGTACAACAGAACTTTGTTCAGGGTCCTCTGTTAGTTTCACTGACCTTTTTTGTTTTTAAAGAGAAAAGGAGAAGTGAACATTTCCTGTCAGAAGTAGGGCTAAAGGTGGCAGATGAGGTAAAGGCTTTAAAGTCCGCAACATTAAAGTCTGCAACATTGGCCCTGTACTCGCAGATAAAAGCCCTTGTGTGGTATTCAGTGGGGCAGCCGTAGCTTCGCGTGGGGGTGGGGGGGTGGGGGGGGGGGGTACTCCAGAGGCATGTCGTAGCAGCGCTGAGGTTCTGACGGATAAGAACGATGGAGTTGGGCGAGTGCCATCCAGGGAAAACACACTCAGAATAGACTGACCTCGTGCTCCAAGGGGAGAGCCTCGTGACCCCCGCGGACATACCCCAGCTGATACGAAGTCAGGCATCTGCTCAGACACGAACTTGACATTAGCCGACCCAGGAAGCGCCTTCAGTTCTCAAATCGCAAATACAGGTGCTCTCGACGGCAGGCCTCTGCATTTTGAGAACCTTGACAGAAGCGGCACAACTCAATTAACCTGCTGAGATCTGTTCAGCTGGCCTCCAATCAGAAATATGCTCGGTGTCTTTGTCTACGACATAGGCCTACATTAATCTAGTGTCACAGTGACCGAGAAATTCCATCTCCAACACATGGGAAATATTAAACTGGCACACTCCTGCATTAGGCTGGCAGACAGCTATGAAAATGCATCAGAAGAAATGTGTCCTTATCTCACACTTCCCATGGCCTTCTTTATCTAGTCAACAGCTGGTTACACAATGAAGGGAGCTTGGCTTGCTAATGAAGGCAAGGCCCAGTATGTGGTTCACATCTCTTTAAAGCTTTTGGCCGTGACAGACTTTGGCCCACACCTGATACACTGAAAACACAGAGGTGGTACGAGCGCGGTTGCACTCAGGTAATATTGCTTCTGGCCCAAGTGGAAAACAGCTGGTGTATCAGACCTTGGCCAGTAACTTCTGCCAAAGAAGCTGGTGGGTTAATGTTTCAATGTTAATATTTAAATTTGATCTGGCCCAATGTGGCTAACGGACGCACAAAGGCTCCATAAAGCGCCCTAGAGTGAATTTGTGTTTGAATTGTGAGAAGCTTATTATACTACTACAGAGAGATTAATCACTTCTGATGAATTTAACGGGCTACTCTGGGCTCATCCTCTTTTTTTCTATGCCATCTATTCTTTTACACAGCTACACAAACAGCCCTGAGGTCAGTTGATGAGGCGGGCATGGGTGATAAACAGGAACAGGTGCAGGCAGGTACACTGCCTCCATTTAGGGGCGGTGATCTGTGCTTCTCTTACCATGGCACACTAAATACAGAACAGCATGAGAAAGCTCAAAGGAATGGGAAATGCATGTATAGTATAACCTCAGAGATATGGGCTGGCTGGTCAAACAAACAGGGTTTGAACCCGGGTGTAGCTTAAGCAGTTATGACTTATCAAGCTCATTATTATGAAAGACACTGGATTCACTTTGTTATTATCACCGATGCAAAAATGTGAGCATTAAATATGTATGTAAAACAATAAAGTAACAAGTTCCATGGATAATAAACCAAGCTTTTCCTGGTCAATAGGTTTCAGTTTTCAACGCACATAGGCTACATTCTGTCTTTCAGATAGTTTGTAATGTTTTTGCTTTTGACAGCAGAAGACAAATGGTACTCAGTAGCTGTACAGTCAACTGAAGACAGGACATTCTTGTGCAATGCACACCCATTAATCACATCACACCCACTTCAATAATGAATCATCACAGTACATTGGGAGCCAACTCCGCAGGCGTGAGTTATCAGCAGAAGGCATGTTATCAAAATTAGACATGGGGCATGTCTTAGCTTTACTGCTAAAGAATACAATAAAGGAAAGACAGCAGTGTCTGTTATAAAGAAGGGCCAGAAAAACAGAAACAGCAGAAGATTTCTAAGATAACGGATTCCTGAAAAGTACAAGTCGGATAACGTTCAGAAGGCTGACACAGAAACCACGATTCAAGATTTAGGCTATAGCACCAGAATAACCGTAGTAAGTTTTAAAAAGAACAGAATGAGAAAGCTCAGAGGAATGGGTTTTGAAAGTGTTTTGGTTCAGAACAAATGACCGCCATTCACAAATTTCTCATATCTCAGCAGTTCTACTATATGCTACGTTTCCCCTGCTCCCACAGGTACCTCAGTAGGTGTTCTGACACACAGCTCAAAATTGCATTGGAAACATAATGATTCAGCACCAAAAACATGCCTGCTGTAGGCTTTATGTTATAAGACTCCATGTGCTTGTAAAGCTAAATGCTTATGGTACTCAAAATGCTTTTGTACATTGCACCTTGCACATTACACTATGTGCAACAGAGCCTAAGAGGTCCTTGATACAGCTCTAAAAAATGTAATATATAAAATGTAATATATATAAAAAATAATATATACAATCAGAAATATGTACATGCTGGCAATTCCTATGGGTCTAAATTTGCGAACTTTCAACTTGCATAATGACAGCGTGCCTCAGTTTTACAGCGCTGGACATTCCTAAGAAAATTCCAATGAGACAGAAAAGAAAAATATGGTTTCCTGCTGTAGCACTGTGTCTCATCGACACCGAGCCTGTATACTCTTCATGTGCAACAGGAGAAAGTGCGCCAGCATTCATAGCAAGGCGTCCACAGTCACGTCCACCCACACTGACCATGCCATGCTAGCCATGCAGTTCTCCCTGGGCTCCCTTGTGAAACAGGGTCTTCTATTCCCAATGGGCATGAGACCCAGCCTGACATTAGTTCAGCTATCATAACATGGTGATACAGGAAGTCATTGCTCCACCATATGTGGGTGGAAAACAACACTGCGAATCAGAATGCCGGCAGGCTCTCAAAACACATCCTCCGCACCACACTCAAAATTCCTTAAATCCAGACAGCACTCTACAGCCAGCCTCAAACAAACACACCTGGGCTGAATTAATCCAAGAAGGACAACCAAAAAATAGGGCAAGCAAAGCAGAGACCAAATATAAGGATCTAAATTCCATGTGTTTTACGAGCCATGAAAAGGAATTTGTCTCGTGACGATATTGATTGTGATTGTATGCATTTCAATACTCTACCTGCTCTACTATGGTTATTGCTGTTGTTGCACTGGAAACCATTACAAATATTCCCTCCTTCCCCAAATCCTATTGGTTCCCCCTTGATCTATAATATACCACCAACACTAAATGAGAGGTACCTCAGAGCTTCAATCAGTGCTGATGTCCTACATAACATGGTTCAGCAAATGGTCTGGAGACTGCTTATCCACTGCCACTGAGTGTGTAACCGTCAGTAGAGATCACTTGCATGTTCACGGTCTCCTATTATGTGTAACACACAGGAGACCACATAAAGCCTGCATATTCACTGCCACTGGAACATGGTTCATCAGACCACATATAACCTGCATATTCACTGCCACTATGTGGAACATGGTTCATCAGAGCACATATAACCTGCATATTCACTGCCACTGTGTGAAACATGGTTCATCAGAGCACATATAACCTGCATATTCACTGCCACTGTGTGGAACATGGTTCTCCAGACCACCTGAAGGCTGCATGTTCACTGCCACTGTGAGGAACATGGTTCTCCAGACCACATATAACTTGTATATTCACTGCCACTGTGTGGAACATGGTTCTCCAGACCACATATAACCTGCATATTTACTGCCACTGTGTGGAACATGGTTCTCCAGACCACCTGAAGGCTGCATGTTCACTGCCACTGTGCGTATTGTAACAGACAGCAGGCCACTTGAATACTGCATGTTCACTTTCAGGCGCAGCTCAGAGTAGGTTCAGGCAAAGGTGATGGAAAAAAAGCAGCACAGCGCTAACAGCTCCCCGGGGGGCCTTCAGAACAGTTCTATTTCTCTCACTCCTCTCTCAACCTCTCTTAGCGTATTACCATTAATCTAAAGGAAACTCCTGCAGTTTCCCCCGTGGCATTCTGACCAGCATTTTTCTTTGCAACGTCATGCTGACAGCCTGTCAGTCAACCCCCAGTCAACTCCAGGAAACAGGAGTTACGTAACTTTGCTTTTTTTTGTGTTACAACAGCTCGCGTGAAAAGTTTGATGATTAACACGCTGGGTCCACGGGACCAATGTTATGCGCTCACAGTTCAATTTAGCAAGTTTATAGTTATTATCTCACGCAGGATCTGTGACTACCTGACCGAGAAGTACACTCACTTCAGTCACATATACAGGAGGCATGTACGTAAAAGAAACCTTCCAGGAAGTAATTATCTAAAAACTCAGGGGGATCAAGCCAGCGATCTTTAACCTCTGCACCACTTGCTGCCCAAAGGCATTACACAAAGCTCAGGAAATGTATTTCTCTGATGAGAAAAGCAACTTGTCATTCCAGGTTATTGACCAGTTCTTTTTTTTACGTGTAAACTTTTACTCAAACTTAGGCTACTTACATGAATTGTACTGTTTTCAAAAACCATAGTGGAGCTGAGATTCCAAAGGAGCATTCAACTTTATTTATTATTTGGCTCACCTTGAAAAGCAATGTCCATTTCCATACCCTGAGGTTGGAACAATTAATAGAAAGGCAATTTTGCCAATTAACATCAAGTAAAACAGGTCCTTTTGTGATGGGCTTGAAGGCAGCAATAATTATTCATATTGTATGTGTTTGTGGGGACACACAAATAGATTGCCAAGTCTAAAAAGAGTCTGTTGACTATTTTGTTCCAGCACATCTAGCAGAAGAAAAACAAGGCTGTGGAGTGTGCTGTCAGATACCAAGATAAACAGGAAAAAAAGAAAATTAGTTTTGGCCATCTGTATTCAAGTTACACTAGTGGGGTTTTGAACCTTATAACCTAAAGGATAAACAAACTGCTTATCATCCACAAGAAAAAAGAAACATAACTGCTTAAAGTAATCAGTTCAAAGATATCCTTTATATGGCATTTTCAGAGCATGAATGTATTCTATTTGTATTATTAATCTTATTTTTCTTCCTATTTTTTAGATAAGCCTTAAGAATGCAACATTGTACCTTCAAATATGTTCATACAATGTTTTGGTGCTCGGCACACCAAAAGATGCCTTAAATACACCCTAGCAATGATTTTTTATAATGTTGAGGATAAAAACTGAAGACCAAACTAACTCAGTGGGGACAACTTGACAAGCACCCCTATCCCAAGGAAAGCCAATTTGTTTATGCCGACATATCACAAAAAAAATTTTTTTTTTAAAAAGTAAATAAATATTTGGCTCACATATCATTGGTAATAGTGAAAGCATTGAAATTATCACTAGTAATACATAAAATGTCTGTATATTTGGACTAATTATCAGTGTGCCTGATACTTAATATAACTATTTATGTATCAGTGGGTGTTGAATAAGGTGTTAAGCATTTAATTGAGTTGGAGGACCTCAGCCACCTTTCGTTAAAAAATATTTGGAAATCCCTGGGTTAGTCTAATACACACTAATATCTTTATGCGCCACTGCATCAGCATTATAGGCTACCATCCAATATCTAGTTTAATAGTAGCAAGCGAATCACGCCAAATAACTAAATGTAACCGTTTCAAGTCATGACTTAAGCATTGACTGCATGGTAGCAGTCCGAATATATCATTGCTCATGCTCTACTCTTGCACTAAACAATGTAACATAATTTGGACAATTAAGTTGGGTAGAAAAACAAGTTTCAGCAGTTTAAATCATAGATCTATTTCAGTTGCTCCTGCCTGCTGTTAAACGGAGGATTTCCCCCGGAATTCTACTGAACCAACAGGCGCATGAGAAGCATATGACGCAAAATAAAATTCAGCAAGCAAGTTGTACTACATTAACCAATTCGCCTAAGATACAGGCAGGTGCACATGTGATATAGCCTATATAATATACTCACATGTATGGGCTGACACATGTTCATAGAGAAAATGCGGCGCTTATTAACTTTGAAACACGACGGGGTTCACTGTAATTGACCTGTAAATGATTGCACACTGTCATGAATTTAATGTTTGCAAACTGAACACTTAAACAACAACCCGATAACTTTCAGCTTAATTAATGTTTAATGATCAAACGTTGCAATACACATGTTTGGAGATAATGTTTTCAAGAGTATATAGTACAACAAAGTAGTAAATTTGTTAAAAAAAAATAATAAATTTTTTTTTTAAAGAGTGATCTGAAAAAAGACTGAAGACATAAATTCAGCTGTGCAGCGGCGCCAAAGCAGAACAGTGGTCATTAACTTACATTATCCGTCAGTGTCAATTCTAAATGAAGATGGCACGTGCCGTAATCCAATCTCCTTTATTCGTCCAGTTAAGAATCTGTACATTCAGCTGTACAACTTTTTCGGCGTACACGATCTACAAGTTGTAGACTACAACGTTGATACTGGCTGACTTGTCCCGTCAGCTAGTCCGAGTGACTGAGTGTATGTTTTCACACTGAAGCTGGGAATGCGAAACACTATAAACTTACTGCCGGTCGTTCTTGCGGTTTTTTTTTTTTTTGGAAGGCGGTGCTGCGGCGTTAAATTCGACGTCCAACACCAAGTTCGCAGATACTTGGAATGACAACCTGGGCTTGTTAAATCCTAGGATTATATGTCAGCACCTTTGCAACTACATGACGTGAAGAGCTCCAGTAGCAGTCCAAATTTCGAAGCGCCCTGTTCCGTGCGTGCGCACAGTCTATTCGTGAGATATGCTATACACGTACAAGACCTTGTCAGACTGAAGGGTACAGCCGTTTCCTAAACTCTTACACCCCTTTGTATCGTGTGATTTAATTTACTGTATTTAATTGTCCTGCTAACTGGCGTATTGTTCAAAAGTGTGTTACTCCCGCACATAAAAAAAGATTAATTTCAGGATAAAATGGAAACTATTACGCACCATTCCAACAATGCCGCTAAATTACCGATTGAACCTCATTCAAAGGGACTCTTGAGCTTGTCTTTGCTGTTAACGATACCTAAACTTGATTTTGGAAATATTGAATCAAATTATAGTGAGATAACATGGTAGTCTACTCTTGTCATTAAAAACACCCAAGATTGGCTGGCTTGCTTAGCTTACTTCTGAATAATTTAGAGGCACCCCCTTCAAAGGAGTTGGCCGCTACTACAGTGCACGCAGTTGTGCGCTCCCACGTGGGATACAATGCCACTGCAGAGGAGATGCCACATAAAAATATCGACATCTGCTCCGTAAATCATTTCCACAACTATCTGGTTCCTGCGACGCTGGTGTTTTTTTAACCAACACCTCTCGCCCTAATAAAACCACAAGCCACAAACATCATACCTCTGCGACCCTAAGAAAAAAATAGCACAATGATAAAGTACCCTTGTCTTTAATGATTATCCCACATTTCCAGTCAACCAACTTAATTTACGCAGGACAGAAAAGGCATCATTAGTTCATGCACAAGAAAGGTAAAATAAAGCTAGGCCTATGGAATTTGGAATTTGGAATTTGGAGTCATGTTGAGGACCAAATAAGTGAGCAAAGCAGGCAATCATGCAGCTGAAAAATCTGAATAAATCGATCAGAGACATAGCCAGAACATTGGGTGAGTCAAAATCAACTGTTTGATAGATTGTTAAGGGATGCAGGGATGAGCTCAGCAATAGCAAGCCATGGAAGACCACTGTAGTGGATGACCGAAGAATACAGTACATTTTGAAGAAAAAACACTTTCAACTATCAAACAGATCAAGAACAGTCTCCAGGATGTAGGCATAGATGTGTGAAAGACTACCATAAAGTGAAGACTACAGCAGAACAACCTCAGAGGGACCACTGTAAGATACAAACCACTATAAACCTCAAGAACAGAACGGCCACGTTAGAGTTTTCTAAAAAAGTACAATAAAAAAAAACTAGAGTTCTGGAAGTCTTATGGTCAGATGAGATAAGTATTATCCTGTACCAAAGTGATGGAAAGAGGAAAGTGTGGAGAAAGAAAGGAACTGCTCTTGATCCAAGCCAGGCAGAGCATCACCAGGGAAGATATCAAATGTCTGGCGATGTCTATGGGTCGTGGACTTCACACAGTCATTGATTGCAAAGGATTTGTAACCACGTATTAAATATAACAACTTTATGTTACTTTGTCCAATTATTTTTGCTCCCCTAAAATGGGAGGACCATGTATAAAATGGGCTGTATTTCCACATGGATCACTCGGTATGGATGTAAATACCTTCAAATTAAAGTTGACAGTCGGCACTTTCACCTCATAGTCATTTATGTTTTATGTCAAATCGAACGTGCTGGAGTACAAAGCCAAACAACAAAAATCGTGTCACTGTCCCAATACTTTTGTATTTAATTGTGTGCGTGCGTGCGTGTGTGCGTGCGTGCGTGTGTGTGTGTATGTGTGTGAAAATATACATCAGACAAACAAGAAAGTAAAGAAAATGATAGTTAAAGAGCTGACTACATATATATAAAAAATGTAAAAAACAGAAAATGATATTATTGCATTATCTCCATGCCACAAATACCACTGACCAGACAAATATGTCCTCATGCAGTATTATGGTATATCTGGATTGGGGACAGTGATTCCCTGTAGGACTAATGACTAGCACACTCAAGTACCGGGTCCCATACCCTTATAGTATATTATTAGTTCAGCCTATTATTATAATATTTCAACTAGACTTTCTTTTCACATGCATTTTAAGCCACAGGTAACATGCTGAATTGATTAATCAATTCATGATTGTAGAGCTATAAAACATTTAACTGTGTATGCAATTTTGGACATGATTAATTAATTAATAATTAATTAATTAATTCATATTAATTAATACCTTGCATTTATATAGCGCCTTTCTCAATACTCAAAGCGCTTACAGTGATGAGGGGGAAACTCGCCTCTACCACCACCAATCTGCTGTCTATCACCAATGATAGAATACATTGAAAAGACTGTGAACCAACTTTGTAAGTATGCTATCAAAATATGTTGTTTAAACATAAGGAATACAGATATATTCTACTTTTATTGCGGTGCATGTGATATAACTGTAATTCCTATTTTTTTTTATAAGAGAGACTATTCCTTTGTATTTTCGAGAATATTTCCAGCAAATATAAGATTAGATGACGTCGCCATCTCGGGGCTCTTATGAGTAATGACAAGCCATACACATCTCAAAACCTCAATGCTGTTCTGCAAGATTCCCGAGACTTGCCTCAAAGATACAATGGTTATTTATATTGGATACATTTATGGTCCTTCGATTTCCTATATGTCGGCATATCATTGTTGTGAGATTAACCTATACTGAGCCTACTATAATCGGTTACTTATGATCCTGGCGGCATAGGCAGGTTGCCAAAAACCTATGCACTTACCTAGTCGTTCTGAATAAAAGCGTCTACTAAATGCATTAAAGTATATGACTTGACTTCAATGTACGATTTATGTCGCCAGAAAATAGGAATTGGGCAACCTATTCAAATTCGCATCGATACAGTACAGGAAGCATTCATAGACACAACTTAGCAACTTTTTTTTATAGTTTCTCTAAATGCGTTAGGACTTTTTCTCTAGGTGTACAGTTGCTCGGCGAAAAGGATGCTACAGAGTTAAAGTTTTTTCTTTCCGGGTTTCTTCTCGTCAGAGTCTAGGCTACACTAGCAGACCGTATCCAGGGAACTTGCTTTACATTGATATCTCCAGCAGGCAGGACAATGTCGCTTACCGCGCTAATCCTGTGCCTGGCTCTGATCTACGACGTTGTTCTCGAAACTACCGCTTCTGTGGATTCAGACATCAGCCAGACTCTTGAGGCTAGTTTGGCCCAAGGACACGCGACTTTAAACGACATGTTCAGGGAAGTTGAGAAGTTGATGGAAGACACGCAGCATAAATTGGAGGAGGCGGTGCACAAGGTAATACCAATTCATTTCTTCATTGCACAGAACACAAAGCGCTTTGGGATACCCTTTTCTCTATCGAATACCGAGGCCATTAAGGCTATACTTTAATAACTTCCACCAGTTATGAAGTTTTATTATTGCGTCAATTTGAGACATTTAAGAACAAAGTATACATATTTAATTGCTTACTTAGTAAGGACATTCACACAACAGTAGTTTCATTTCAAAACGTGGTCTACTTGTAGGCTATGCAACTGATCTTGTGCTAATGTGCTTGTGCGAGACCGTAAATACTGAATGTATGCTATTCCTTATAGGGGGTGGACAAAATTTCAGAAACACCAGAAACGAACAGTTTTTTATAAAACATAAAACAGCTGTTATATGTTTGCTTCCATTTCTCTTACCTATATTTTCTACACTCTTTTATGACTGGCATGCCATGTATACATTTTAGTTTCTGTCTTGTTTTTATATTAGCTTGATAATTAATCATAATTAGCCATTAATCATAATATTATCTAATAATACTAAGTCGTCAATTAAATGCTGCTTTTGTGTCAGTAATACGTGAAAACACTTTAGAGCTAATGTAGGACAAAAACTGAAAGCATTTTGGTCCATGACAACCGGAGATGTGCACCTCTGCTCAAAGTGGAATCAACCGCTGAATAAAATAGAAGATCATTGAAACTGGTCTAGAATCCAACACTTTCAGTTAAGTTTTTCACTAATCACATTCCACTGTACTACATAGAGGAGATTAACTCCAGTTGTTGGGGACCAAAATGTTTTCTGATTTCTTCTTATACATTTGTTGAAGTGTATTCACTTATTATTGATATAACAGTGACATGTAATTTATGATATATTAGCATTTCACAAAAATATGACGAACAGGCAATTATGGTTGATTGGCATAATTATAAAGAAAAACAAGTCATCATATAAAATATACATGTGGACAAGATTCACAAAACAGCATAGATAATCAGGTTAGGAACTGAGGTTGAGGTTTTGCATAGCAAATATGTGGCAGGTGTTTTATGTTTTCTGGAAAACTGGTGTTTCTGATATTTATATATATATTTTATATTTATATATTTATATATATATATATATATACAGTGCCCACCACTATTACTGGCACCCCTGGTAAGGATGAGTAAAAAGGGTTATAAATAATTCACCTTTTGGTGAATTAGCTTAATGTCACACTGAAAAAATGAGAAAAATCCAACCATTAATTGAAGTAAATTTATTATGAGAAAAAAAATCCCTCATCAAGAAATAATTTTCTTTAACAAAACCATGTGTGCCACAATTATTGTTGGCACCCCTGAATTTATATATAGAATAAAGTAATCATTTTTAATATTTGGTCGCGTATCCTTTGCATTCCATGACTTCCTGATGTCTGTGACCCAACAACATCAAAGGACTCTTGATATCTTATTTTCTGGTGCTCTTACAAGCGATAATATAATGTCTCTGCATTTGAATGGATCTCTATGGGAATTGGGGGGTGGGACTAGATTTAACTGTAAATTACACTGGAACAGTATGGAACACATGGTTGGCTAAATCTCTCTAAGTCATCAAGGGTCTGACGTATCAAACAAGCCTTAAACCATCACTCTGCTGCCAGAAATACAGTAGATATGGATGGATAACTTGAAGTGTGTCATTTTTTCAGTGTGACATTAATAGGCTATTCTTTTCCTGGAACTATGACACATATTTGCCCCATAAACTAAACTAGCAGGAAGGCATTATGCTACGTATGTGGATGTACTAATTTAATGTTCAGTGATGATGTAACTTTATTTACAGTATAATTAACGGTGGTCTGTAGCCTACTGCTATAAGGAGACAACCTGTCTGTGCTGAATTGATTTCTGAGCCGATGCATTTTTTAAATCTCTCCTTAAGATGGACAATGAAAGCGCCAGATCAGGCTTTTATGGCCATGACCTGCCTGTGAGTTATCACAACCAAAGCATACACGTGAAGCAAGTGGGAAACCAATCCGTCTACACCATAGAGAAAACTGATAAGGTATTGTAGTAACAGACAGTGACGCTAGAAATGTTGTGTAGGAAATGTTACAAATATTGTAATGTGGTCACAATAATTGCCTCTGCAATTCTGGTGGACATCTCTACACCCTGCCTGGACCCATTGTGATGCATTGAACAAAAGTGTTGAGACAGATATCAATGTATGCTTAATGCACTGTAATTAATTTATCTAAAGTATCAAGTATTTTTCAGCACACCGCCAGTTGGCTTGTTACAATTTTTTTCATTTTCTAATTGAATCAGACTACTAACTCTTACGCTGAGCACTCCATGTGAATCTTGTGCAGTGTCGTGATATTGTCATTGAGAGCCCTGGGGCAGGGCTGTTTTACACTCTACAGGCCACACAGTTGCTGTAGCCCTTAGTCGCCCTTCCATGCTTTGTCATGGCAGATCCTTTACATCTTCAATAGGACTGAGGAGTAGACTATAATATGGACATTGACATGGGCATGTGGTTTGGAAAGGCAAATATCAATGGTAATTTAACCAAATACAATCAACTACAAAGTCCTGTGACTTCCAGGTGTAATTAATGAATTGAAAGAATGGGAAATATGCCCATTTGGACTAATCAAGGCAAATATTTAAGGCGTTTGCATGAAACTAAAACAAGGGGACAGTGGACACAGCAGCTGTCTTGGGTCAGAGCCAATTGTCTCTAAAGTAGATGTAAATGTCAAATCAGAATCATTTTAATTATTTAAAAAACATTACTTCCAGATAACAGACAATGCAACAGGAGCGACTCACTTCTCCAGGACCGTGATCCAGTCCAGTGGCAGAGGGAATGAGATTGATTATGTGAGTTGTGTTCCATCTGCTCGTTGTCACGGTGAACCTGTTTGCACATCACTTCAAGTGACCCTAAAAGCTGGGAAAGGTGTGAGGTGAACTTGTTGCCTTCACTACAACATCCTTAGTCAAATTGGGAGGGTATAAATTTACTGTGAATATCCTCAGAAACGTGCAGCCACCCGACACAAGTTTTTTCTGAACACTGTTGTATTTCTATATGTATTTGATTGGATTCATATTGCCTGTGGTTTATATTATCTGTAAGGCATTGTACATTTGCTTTCCAGCTATCCAATCAGTGTTGTGTGCTTGATGATGTCATCACTAGAACCTTTTTATTGTGTCTGTGATGTTTACACAGAAAAGTCAGTCTGAGCTGAACATCTCGCTGGGTAATTTCCGATCCTATACATGGGAGCTTCAATCCACAAAAATAAGGTTTTGTTTGTTTTCTTTGCTCTGAAAGAGGTGATAACATTAGCCCAGTATAATGTCCTTCCTCTACAAGAAATTGCATTAATGACATTCTTATTTGTACTCTTATTGTTTCCATTGTATCTTTTACACTGTGGAACTAATGCCTTAAGCATTACACTGAATGTGAGATGGATTGGCTTGTTTACACTGCAGTGCATGCTGTGTCCAGTATCAGACCTCCACCTCCAACTCATCCCATTAGTGTTCCAGGCTCAGCACATCAAACACTGCCATCCAGTTGCTATGGTAACTCATACAGTAAAGCTGAGTCACGTTTCCTCCTGCTTAATTGAGGTGCATTTGGTGCCCAGACCATGGCAAAGCCAGAGTCGCTAGGTAGCTGGAATGGATGAGTCACATGTATGCTTTTCTGAGGTGGGGGGAGGGGTGGTTTTGTGAGTTGTATTTGGTCATGTGTGCATGGCTTTTGCCACTTCGGACTGAGAACTAGTTATAAACTGGTGTGAAAATGGTCAGCGACAGTAGGCCAATTGGCGATGAGAGTATAATTCCAGTGTGAGTAACTGCGTTATGGCCAGTGTTTGTAACTGCCTTATTTTCAATGTGAGCAACTGCCTCATTTGTTTGAATGTTGGTTGACTAACACTCATGCATTGATGGTCAGCGCAGTCAGTGGCAGTTGGATTTATTGAACTGGGCAGGCTGTAGCTGAGTCAAGCAGTGTTCAAAGGGATCTGTGGAGGAGGAGGAGCTACAGGGCCTTGCAGTGAAAGCCTGTTTGTCTTTGATCAAGCCCTGCCTTTAATGCTGAATTTTATTTGGCCTAGAGGTTATATTTTTCACATACAGACGGGGGTTAACTGCCGTTATGCTAGTGCTAATGCTTGGCATCTTGTAATACAGGACTCATAATGATGTTGGATGTTTATTTTAAGATTTAGGAATATTTGCCTTGTTTTCCCAGTCTAAGCCCAGAGCTTGTTTCCCCAAGTCATTTCCGAGATATGTAAGCTGTAGCAGGATCGCATGACAAAGTCAATAAGACTAAAAAATATGAGTGGAATTAAAATCCAGTTCTCCGCTACAGTAGCACAGATGTATGCATATTTATAGCTCTAGGCCAGCGATGAAGGGCATCTGTTTTGTACTTCTCTCTAAATAAGTAGAACGTAATAATATGATTTGTGCTTAGTGCTGTATGGAATGCAGTAAGCACACAGAGTTAAGGAACGGGGCCTGTGACAGAGAGATGGATTTTGAAATAAAGCACTGTGCTGTAACCCAGCATCTGGAACATTCCTGGACAGTTAAAACACCTGGAAACACAAGACGTGTGTCACTTCGGGCGGTGCCTGCCACAGTCAACGTACTGTACGGTGATGTGGGGATGTTCTGGATAAAATTAGCTACGCTTGCTGTATATGGGAACTCAACCCTGGTGTCTCACTCCACGTTGCAGTGATATTAGCTCAGCAGCTAATGGCTGAGCCTCACCAAGGCGGAATGTCTTGCTGCAAAGGTCTTTGTGCCAATATCATCCTGCCTGACAGGCAAGGCCACATTGGCTCACTATAACTTTCTTCCTACAACAACATTATACATGTTTATGAGCATGGCAGCCACCACTGCATTAAAACCATTAAAAAGTAACACAAAGCAAACAAGAGATTGGGTATTCAACCATACCATATAGCCTCCTGTGCTGTACACTGCCCTGGAAAATGTTGACACAGCAAAAGCAAGTTTTAACTATGTCGGGTAAGGAGGTTTTGAGCAGAAAACGCTTAGGACAAAATTTAAGGAAGAAGGATCGTGGCAGTTTTATTCAAGAGCTATACATACTGAGCCAGTAAAATTATGTTTAAATGGTGTGTTATGTCATGTGCATGGCTGGTAAAGATTTGTAGTGAATTAACAGGTCGTACATTATTGTTCCATGGATGAAAGTTCCGTTTAATATGTCTGCTCTGGTGTCTCTGACTGTAAATCCTGGGTCATTCTGGGTTACCTGCCCAGAGAAATGGAAAACTGATTCAGAGGCAATATATCTCTTCTCTCTCTCTTTCCTAACTGATGTAAGTAGCAAAGAGTAATAGACATGCAACTCAGTCACAACCAGCCACACAATCACATTATTCATGCATGCCACCCATCTTATATTAATGTTTTGTTTTTATATATTGTATTTTTTATAATGAAGTCCATTGAACTGAATTAGAATTAATGTTCCCTGCACTTTCCTTGTGTTTCAAGCCATAATGTATCTCCCACACTGGTTGCCAATTTTATCTATAAACATGCAAGACTTACCTTCTGTTTGTAACTGTTTATCGATTAAGTAGTAGTATTTATGAATCACAATGTCAAAACAACTACAAGGTTGAGAAACAAGGAGACTCCCAGTTACATATGCACGTTTCTATTGAGAATACAGTATATTGTTCAGTTCTGCTTAACTGAACACTGAAACAGAGTTTGTAGAGAAGTTGAGAGAAACTGTGTGTGCTGAGACATGAGGGTTAAGTGGGGGATTTTCTCTCACTGAAGCAATAATGGGTTGCCAGATCTATGTAAAAGTACATTCTGTGTGTCTTGGCTGCACCCATTGTTTTCCCCACTGACTGACAAACTGAAATATCCTTTTTGTTATTTGTCCCCGCCTTGTCCCTCAGTGAAGGCTAGAATATTCTAGAATAATGGTCAGATGCCTTAATGGAGACAAAAGCTCTTTCTGATGGTTTACACTACATTCCCGATCCCAGGAATTCCAGTTATCCCTTTGAAAAGACTCCTTAAGGAATTTCCTGGCCAGAATAATTAAACTAATGTCACATTTCCTGGTCAGACAGATATCTCCTGACCACACCTGCAGAATCCAGAATTCCTCAGCATTTGACTGGCTGATTGTCGGGAAGTTATATTCTAATTCACTTTGCAGAGGGACTCGACAGTCCTGACTAATGCTGGCAGCTCACAGCTGTGTTGGTCTGTGAAACAGGGCTGTCTGCCTGGACCTAGGGGAGTATACTACGAAGCAGGATTACCGAGTTAGCTGGATAACCGCACTGAGTAAAACCCGGAACAGCTCTTTTTACTTCAGTCCATGTTCCAGATTTTGGAGGGATCTGGGTTTTGCTCAGTGAAATTATCCAGCTCAGTAATCCTGCTTCGTAATATGGCCCCCTGGTGATTAACGGTCTCTTCCTCCCCTGCAGAGTTGCATCATCGATGAGGACTGCGAGAAGGGCAGGTATTGCCTGTACGAGAGGCTGCGGTCCAGGTGCCTGCCCTGCAAGGCTCCCCGCATGGTGGGTGCTTTTCGGTTCCCTCTGTCTCACAGCTGGATCACAAACATCTTGTGTGCACAGTTTACCCAATCACACAGCTTTCATGCAGGGAATTTCAAGTGCTACATGGGGCGTGATACATGCGCTTCCCTCCTGGGTTTGGAGGCCGCAGGCTCCTGGTTTTTGCTTGACATTCCTGGCCTTGCGATGCTGCAGACGGGCAGTTAAAAGCACTTTCTGTTTCTTTGTTTGCGTTTATGAGACAGCGTCTTACATTCTGTGTATTACACTCACTATTTCCAAGGAGTTCAGTTGAACGGCCCGTTATGGGTTAGGGAATAATTTTAAAGGTTACCCCTGCTGAGAATTTAGTGTTTATTTGTAAATTCAGGTAGAAAATGTTTAGTGTGAAGCACTGTATGACAACCTAATTATATACAGTGCTATATAAAATATTGATTAATGGACACACAAAAGACACGCATTACTGCGACAATGCAGCTCAGTTAAAGTGGCGTAGAACAGCATGGCTGCAGGAAACACACATTAACTGTAATGTGGAACAGCTTGTGCTCGGTTTCAAATTGCACATTTGAAATAGCCTCAGAATTTTCTTCCCCCTCCTTTACAGCAAGTAAAAGAGAATGGTAAGATTGTGAGGTAAATATTAAGAGTTTGGTTTTGGAAAAACAAATGCCATGCACAGGAAACCCCCTTGAGTTAGAAAAAAGAAAAGGACAGAATGAACACAGGAGATGGCCATGTGTTCACAATAGAATAATAAAAAGAAAACACTCCAACTTGGTCCTGAGAGACAAGTTGTAGACCAGAACAGTTTTAGTGTTGTTTTTAGGACAGTTAATCAACCGATTCAACTTGCTGACACCATTGTATATATCTAGCATGTTTTCTGTGTCTGCGAATTCCATTGAGTACGAGAGAACTGGAACCAGGAAAACCTGTGTATTAATGTATTCCTGACCAGCATAAATCTACTGCACTAATATGTACAGTACATGCTTGTAAGGCTGTTTGCTTGTGGTACTTTCAATTTAGGTTATTTTACACTTGTGTTAGTCTTTCTCACTAATCAGAAATGAGACTTAATTTCACTGAAATGACAAATGATTTTAATGCACCGTTTGTGTGTGCATGCGTGTGCATGAACGTGCGTATGTGCGTGTTTCAGCCATGCACAAAGGATGAGGAATGCTGCACGGGACAGCTGTGTGTGTGGGGTCGCTGCTCAAAGAACGGCACCAAGGGCGCGGCAGGCAGCATCTGTCAACACCAGAGCGACTGCAGCCCGGCGCTCTGCTGCGCCTTCCACAGAGGTACGGGGCTGCCAGCTCTGGGATTGTTTGATTGTGCCTGACGAGCGATGATGGAAATCCAAGAGAAAGGGGGCTGACTCTTTTGGGAAGCATTTCTAAAATAACTGAATGTTTCCCCCCATTGCCTTAGGTCATGACAGTAGACGAGGAGAAAAGGTTTTTCATTTTGCTTAAGAAAAGTAGCAACATTTGTTTCAGATTTCCAAACCATAGTGGCTGTCTCAAATGGAATACACTGGTCCAAAATATGCAGGATATGAAATCCTAACCTCATTCAAAATTTTAGTCACAGGCAGAGCGTCCAAAAGGTTCCAGTCAAGTCAAATTCAACCAACTGCTAGAGACCCAGCCAAGCCTAGAGCCTGCAAAATGAAACAATCCCATATAATAATAATAATGATGTTCCCTTATTATGCTGTGGTCTGGCCAGCCTTGCTTTTCCCAGTGTGCACCCGCAAGCCCAGAGCACGTGAGCGCTGTCACAGCCAACCCAATCGCCTGATGGAGCTGCTGTCCTGGGACATGGAGGGGGAGGGGCCTCGGGAGCACTGCCCCTGTGCCAGGGGGCTCCAGTGCCAGCCTCACAGGTACATTTTTAACATAGTCCACATCATGGAAATAATTCCAAGTAGATATCCATGTTATTGACATTAAAAACCAACCATAGGTGCCAGATGTGGCAATATTTTAGTGCCATCTAGTGGAGAAAACCTAGTGATGCATTTTGACCACTTTTTGATGCCTGGCATTTCACTAATTGGAAATGGTAGGGGAGATTGGAGGGGAAGTCACGCAACTTGCTGTACAATCTTGAATTCAAAAACTCAATTCACTTATGATTTGTGAAGCCTTACCTTTTATTCAATACCTCATACATGCATGTATCCTCAAATCTTGAGGATTTCAGCTGTTCTTCATGGGTGCGGCAAACCCCCATGTGTTGAACTCAACCCTGGATTTCTTCACGTTCACATTTGTTTACGTACTGCATAAATATAGAAAATTTTGAACAGTATAACAAAATCCCCAATTCATTCCATTCCTGACAGACAAGGGTCCTGGTGTCTGCGACGCTCTTCTGGCAAAGACCTGACTGAAGTTCCTGTGGACGCGGTCTGACCGCACGCGCGATTGAAATCGCTTAAACGCGACGCACCGGACAGCCCGTCTGAGGAGTATGTAGAGATTGTCCTTAAAAGCCTCATTCAATATGCACTGTTTAATTCTCTTCACCTTTAAATTCATGTCTAGCGTCAGACGAATTTGTAAATTAAAACTTGGCTGCTCTTATAGCCTGTCACCCCTCATTAAATGCCTTACAGTCTGTAGTGTGCTTGAGTGTCAATGCATACATATAACTCTAGGGCTTTGAGTTTTGACCAGTGGGTTGAATTCTATTCTCAAACACGCACACGCACACTCGCACAATCCAAAGCATAACATTTTCCAGAAAGGAGGTTTTGAAGACCGTTTCCCCTCACTACAGCCTGAGGCTAAGTTGGATGAGTGAGGGAATCATTGTGGCCTTCCAAAGCACTCTCACCCGCACGAAAGGATCCAAGATGACAATTCTTTGGCCAAATTAAAAGCTTCAAAAATGCGTGTGCATTTATTATTTCCCAATAACAATAGCCGATTTCAAGCCAGTTGTGTTAATTTGTGTTAGAAATGCCCATCATTGATGTAGAGTTTGCCAATACAATTGATTATCTTCTGTAATGTGAAAATCTGCAATTGAACATTCAAATGTACTTGAGGGTTGTGTCAGGACTATGCAGCCAGAATTTTCAATAAAGCCCAACAAATTAATTTTCTATACCACAGCTAGCCCACAGAGATAAGTGAAATAAAATTAATTCCAGTGGTAAACCCCATTAAATCCTTCTGACACAAACCACAATGATTTAAAGTTAACATGAACACATCTCCAGCAAAGCGGAGAGTCCTGTAATTGAATTTATAACAGAATACTGCAGTTATGAAAAAAAAGCATTTTAATTCCTTTCTAAAATCATCTCATCTATTTTCACACAGGATTGAAATCTCAAAAAAAATAAAAATAAGTATTATTGTTTTGTATTGGCATGTCTACTGTGAACAACTCGCGGCGGGGTTTCAGAAGCAGCGGGAACCTTCCGGCATCTCCATGCCACGCGACAGCCGTCCCACGTTGGTGTGTGTGTGTGTGTGGCTCCCTGGATTACAGAGAGGGTTACAGAGAGCCCTCTCCCCTCCCGTCGAGTTCCCATGAGCCTTCACCACAGACTCCCGCTGCTCATACCTACCAGACGCAGGTCGCCTCGTGACGATGTCAGATGTCACACTAGGTTCACATTGCGCAGAAAGAAGGGCGAACGAAGAGAGAGAGAGAGAGACAGACTAAAGTAATGAGATTAAATGCAGACATAAAATTAAAATCCGCGCCAGGCACCTCAGGAGACCTAGCATTCAAGTCCGAGGCAAAAATAATAATTTACAAAAAACAAAACAGGATTTTCGGTTTTCTCATTCTCTACTTAGCCTTAGTAGTGCGGGGGGCTAGTATGTACCAGTATTGACCAACCAAAAAGCACTTATATAAAATCTGTTATACGGGCGCTGGTGTATGCAGGTCGGCAATAGTGAGGGGGGAGTGGGAGGGCTTCAGTGATGTAGGAGTATGGGGAGGGGGGGGGTCAGAAATCATAACTGTGAATATTAAACTTCTTGGGTTACCACAGGGATTTGAAGACCGGTGATTCACAAATGGAGAAGAGCTTGTGAAATGAAAGGTGACTAAATTGTGACCGTTGACCTCGGAAGCAGCTGTAAGGGCGGGGTTGGAAGTTGAACCTGGTTATGATAGGGGTGAAGTGGAGCTAGTGGATGAGGTATATGTGCGCAGGTGGGAAGAGGAAAGGCTCCATCTCTGAATTTGGCGTTAAACATGGAGAGAGAGAGCGAGAGAGAGAGAGGGAGAGAGAGAAACGGCCCGCTCTGTCCTCTGTTCTTCTCTGTAAGCGCCGGACTCTGTAACATTATGTCTGAATCAATGTGTCTGCATGGTATCTTGAGTTTTTCATATTTTTTCTTTTTTTTTTTTAATGAATAGCTTTTGCACTTCCCTTTAAACTTTACAGTACAATAAACTATAGTGCACAATAGTACTCTGAGCTGGGCTATATCCCCCCCTTAGAGCTCAGAGTTGGGGGCGGGTCAGCCGTACAGCGCCGGTGACATCGTTTGAGCGCGAGCGCAGCGCCGGGCACAGTCCCTGGGGTGGCGATGCTGCGGTGGTGGGCGGGGCCAGCCGATCCGGCGGAGGGGGGCGGGCCCTCGGGGACCCTCAGTCTTGGCCCGGGTCTTTGGCGGGTCCCCCGTCCAGGTAGATCTTGAGGGCCTTCTCCTTGCGGGGCGAGTAGCTGACGCGCTGGCCCGTCTTCAACAGCCTGCTGCTCTCCTTCTTCATCAGCTCGCTGCGCTCCTCCTCGGACAGCTCCATCGGCTCCTCCGCCTTGTCCCTGCCGAGACAACCAGGCGACAACTTGTGGACAGGCCAAAGGGAGAGGCTCAGGGGACCAGGGAGCACCGGGGAGGTTCTGAGGGTTCAAGCCAGGTCTCCCAAATCCCACCGCCTGTCCTAATCACCCCCAAATGCAGCCACAAGGCACGTGATGGACAGGTCAGGCATCCAGGATGAATGAATCCCTAAAAAGCTTTCCTCCACCATGACTCTTTCAAACTAAAATATTGCTTGCTGAACATCCAAGTACACCCAATTACCTACAGAACTACTAGTGGTCCTAACCTGTTTTTGTAGAATTCCCTGTTCAGAATATAAAGTATATACAGGTATGTTTCTATGCGTCTCGCCTGGACTTACAATGGAAATGAGCAATGCCATGGTCCAGTGCACCGGCCACTCAGAACGGCCATGTGCCAACATACCTGTAAAAGACCACGGCGCCGTCGTCACAGATGTACAGAGGCCAGACATTGAGAGTGGACACTTTGGGGTTCCAGTCCAAATCCTGATGGATCTCCAGCACAGAGATGTCACACGGAAATGTCCCTCTGCCCTGCAACAGCCAATCAAAACATGGTTCAGTGCCACATTCAAGGAAAAATAAAATGGTTCTTTCACAGACCCATGTATAATCCCACCCTGTCCAAAACAACCAGAATAAGGAGTTCACATACCTTTGCAAATTCCAAGTTTTCTAAAGCAATGCCACTCAATTCACTGAGCTGAAAAAGAGAAGTGACATTTAATTACACAATGGCCATTAAAACATTTATCAATGCTCTCCTGTTTTGTTTGTATGTGAAACTCACTGTTTTGATATGGTTACATTCAGAGTAATTCTAGAGGCATTAGCTAGCCAATTTATTAAGCGTTTTGAAACACACAAAACAAAAAAATCTGTAGCTGCTTATGAAACCATTGATAAATAAGACACTCACAGGTCCGATCCTGATGAAGCCTGAATAAAAAAACCTCATCAAAATATCCCTTGTACACCAAAAAACAGTCCATGTGCATTTGCTACAAAGGTTGGTGTCACCGACCACTTCCTTTCACACCACAGACAACAGCTAAGCTTGCATAGAACGGAGTTAGAGGAAGGACCTTTCATATGGGGTTTTGACCGTGATCTACGGACACCCAATTGACCAGCAGTGGTCGCTAGGTAGCAATGCACACGGAACCCAAACCGACTGAACCCTCTCAATCCCTGGATGCACGTTGCCCTATGGAGCTACCAGCCACAATCGGGACTGGCACGGTCCGGACTTGATCTGAGGCTGTGAGGCTCATCCATGCACCACAACTGAATGAGCCATCCAGCAGCCCACATCTATTTATTCATTTATTTTAATATATATAAAGCAATTTAAGTACTTGGCAAATACTGTAAATTGTGTTTTTTAACACCGTCATAAATTACAATTACCATAAATTACCCTAAAAAAGAAAATCTAGTTAGAAAGCAACAATTTGGCACTTGCTATTTACCTCTGGCTGCCTGCCAGCTTTAAATAATTTGATTTTCTCATCTCGAGCTAGTCATAACTACGTAAAAATTAGACTGAAGATTTGTTGTATATTGTCTTTTGTTTATCAAGAGGATTCCCTTTGGACAAATCCCTTTTCATCTACTGCCACCCACCGCAATGTAAGGCACGTTACCCTTGTGAAAATCCAAACACACAATTCTATGAACGATAAGCACACAAGAGCTCCATACGTGGTAGGAGGGTGTCCAGAAACGTACTTGCGTACATATGCACATATCGGCCTTAAAAAGTGTGGCGTGTTAAGTATGTTAGCATTTTGGGCTAACCTTCTCCTTCAGCTCCTCCACACTGCTGCTCTCCAGCACCACCTCCCTGAAGGGTTCCAGCCTCATGTGGGCCGGGCTCCAACGCCGGGTCAGAACCGCCAGCTGGGACATGGACTTCATCTTTTCTGGCTCTGAGGGAAACGCATACATTGCAGGCATAAGCAAAGCCAAGACCAAAACACGCATCGACGCCAACGTAAGCGTAGGGATCAGACAGGGAAATGCTGTCGGGATGAGACAGGAAAAACGAATACGACCCTCGCCCTCCCTCCCTGGGTGAGGCTATGACTGAGTAAGCAGCCCTGGCACAGTCAGATTGAGGGTGTATCGGTGCACTGAAACTCATATTAGCACAATATACGCTCTGACCGCTACATGCTAAGATTCCTTTTTTTTTAAATTACTTTCAAGCATAACCGAACTTTGGTAGAACTTTGGGTTGTGTAGTTACCTGGCCATGATATGAGTCCAAATAGTGGCGAAATATGTTCGTTATTTACTCTGTGCTCTCCTGGGGTGATAATTCATAATAGGGTATTTGTCGCTATCCATTAATTTCTATGGAGCAGCTAAAACAGTCTCAAAATGACACTTCTAGCACGTAAAAGACCGCAAAAGAACTGGATCCTGTCAATACAAACAATAACCAGTCCTCATACGTATTTTATTTTGTAATTCAATGGCCATTTCTTGCTTTTTCGCATTTTATTTGGAACGTAGATCCGGTAGGTAGGCAATGTTCTTGTGCCAGAAACAGTGTTAATGTGCCGAAGCGTCAGAAACAACTCATTGGTCCAAATTTCCACAGAAGCAAACATTCCTAGTACTAGTATATATCTATGGTCCGACCTGCCGACATGTTGGTAGTCTTTTCTGGTAGCTTGCTAACAACACTGAAGAAAATAGTACTTTATAAATAATTTTAATTACATAAAAAAAATACGTACGAGGACTGGTTATTTTTTGTATTGACAGAATCCGCTTCTTTCCTGGTCATATACGTGCTAGAAGTGCCATTTTGAGACTGTTTTAGCTGCCCCATAGAAGTGAATGGAGAGCGACAAATACCCTATTCTGGATTATCACCCCAGGGAAGCACAGAGCAACTAACAAACACATTTCGCCACTATTTAGACTCATATCCCAGGTAATTACACAACCCAAAGTTCTACCAAAGTTCAGTTGTGCTTTAACATAGAATTCACTGCTCTGTTTGGCTAAGCTTTGAAAAAATATGCAGTACACATAAGCAAGCTGACTGCTGCTGATAAAAAGAAGCAATGTTTTACTTTTTTTTTTTTTTTTTTTTTGAGGAACTGAGAAAGCGTGTCGTTTTAAAGTTACCATCAAGAACTTCGAGGAAGACCTCCCAGTTGCTGGAGATGTTGATGTCCTCTTCGTAGACGTGATAGTCCAGGAACACCGTTCCTGGATTCTTCCAGGTCTTCTTCCGTAGGCGAAACCTAAGGAGACAAACCATAGCTTATTAACACACATTAAAAGCTCCTGTTGAGTTAATCCACTCAATGCATTTCAGGGAGCAGCAGCTCAATGTTATTCTGTTCTTTTAAACTCTTCTATGACACATGGTACTGATCTGTATCTTAAACACAGCGCATTTGGATCCATTACCAACGCAAAAGCAAAAGGCTGTTAAAGGATACCATTTAGCGGTGACAGACAATTCAGGGAATATTCTGTCTCCATTAAACGTGTTCAAATGGGACATGGCAGACTTAGAAGCACTTTAAAGTCATGTTTGATTATAACCCAGGGGAACGGCTGGGAGCCAAAGCTCTCAAAGGTGTCTGCCGTTACGTGGAACCAGCCGCTACCGCGAGTGTGTAAATGCAGGCCTGTGAGTAAACGTACAACGGCGCTCATTTATGTGAACCTGTGCGCGTGTATGATTCCGTGTGAGCGCGCGTGGAAGTGTGCGTGTGTTAACGCCCACCTGTCGATGCTGAGGTCCAGCTTGCACTGGTCTCTCAGCTGGGGCTGCAGCTCCTCTTTGGACTGCCTGACCGTCATGCCCTTGGCAAACACGGCATCTACCAAGAACTTACAGGGCTGAGAGAGAAAAGGACGGGGCACGCCATTACACACGCCATTACACACACCATTACACAGCTTTATCCATCCCATGATATGCTCTGAAAAGGTCCTTGCAGTGAGAAAATGAGATATACACAAGCCTGCAGTCAGGCTGATTCCGGGGTCCTACCTCCGGGTCATTCACGAGGAGTTGGTACACCTTAACGCGATACTCGCCCTTCTTCAATGCCCGTCCCAATCGAATGGTGATCTGTTTAATGCAGAGAGGATTGTTAGCATGAAAGATAATACGCTGATATGATTATATGTCAGGAGGTATCAAAGATGCTATAGCGGCATGAAGCTAACAGGGCTATCAGATCTTTGCTACTCTATGGAGATGGTAGTAACGTAACCATGGTTGGGGGGGGGGGGGGGGGGGGGTGTTGCTGACCTTGTTGTCATCGGAGAAGGAGGAGAGTGTCTCGTTAAGCCGCACGCTCTCAAACTCTTGGTTGTTGGCGTAGACCCTGAAGACCTTAAAATGAGAGGACGACACCCCCACAAACGGCTCCAGGTTTTGTTTGAACGCAGCCAGTGTTATCCTCTTATCAACATGGACCTGCAAGCCTGGAAGACAAGCCCAATTGCAGCCGTTACACACTGCAAGGCAAAACGCTGTAGAAACTCTCCATAGAAACAATGCATTTTACAACATCTCCGACAAACCTCACTTCATAAATTTACCTTAAAAAAAATTGTTAAAACAAAAATTATTCAACATTTCTCACACTTAATTTTATTAAATTTAACTGCACACATCAAATCAAATATAGTGAGACTGTTATTTGTATGCTAAATCCATACAAAGCCTAAACCTACATTGACACACCATTTTCAATGTAATATTTTGAGCCTGAAAACTTGGGATATTGAGCCGTATCCGGCTGTCTGCAGGGGCCTGTAACAAGGCAGTCTGCAGGGGCCTGTGACAAGGCAGTCTGCAGGGGCCTGTGACAGGCTGTCTGGAGGGGCCTGTGACAGGAAGTCTGCAGGGGCCTGTGACAGGAAGTCTGCAGGGGCCTGTGACAGGAAGTCTGCAGGGGCCTGTGACAGGAAGTCTGCAGGGGCCTGTGACAGGAAGTCTGCAGGGGCCTGTGACAGGCAGTCTACAGGGGCCTGTGACAGGCAGTCTGCAGGGGCCTGTAACAGGCAATCTGCAGGGGCCTGTAACAGGCAATCTACAGGGGCCTGTGACAGGCAGTCTACAGGGCCCTGTAACAGGCCGTCTACAGGGCTCCATCTCAACATAAGCACACCAGCTGGACAAAAAACAGACTACCAGGAGACGCACATCTCTGCCCTTCCCCGGTGCCGTCCTCCAGGGAGCAGGGCACCGCCCGGAAGTAGAGGTACTGGGCCTCGGCCTTGATCCTGCCGTTTTCGTCGTACTCGCTGTCGGTGCCCGAGTCCTCCTCGGCCGTGTCCCAGGTCTCCTTCTTGCCCTCGTGCGCTCGGGAGCGCCTGCTGCTGGTGATGCTGTGCGAGTCCAGGCCGTTGGCCAGCGGGATCGGGGCGCTGTCGGCGTTGCACAGCGTGTCGCTGCTGTGGGAGGAGCTGAGGATGTCGCTGTCCACCGAGCTGGTGCTCCGGTCGTTGTTCACCTCCGAGTCCGAGCGCTCCTCCGGGGGGAAGGGGTTGTCCTGATCCGAGCCGGTCCCGCCCCCGGCCCCTCCCTCGCCAGCCGGCTGGATCCGGTTCTCCAGCTCGCGGTTGTCAGCGGAGACAGAGGCGGAGACCGAGGGGGTGGAGTCGGCCTCATGGGACAGAGACTCGATGTGCTCAAAGTCGCTGGTGTCCGAGCTCTTCTGGCTGTCGCTGGAGCCCTGCTGCTCCTGCTCCTGCTGGAGGGACAGGCTCTTCAGCTTCTCTGTGCTCTCCTCCAAGATGGCCTCCACCGACTTCCTGCCGCCCTTGGCCCCCTCAAAGGGCTCGCTGGGGTCGCTGCCCGCTTTTTGGGCGAGAGTCCTGCTGGCCAGGGGGGCCTGCTCAGGCAGCGACAGAAACAGTCGGATTGTGTTACCGTGGCGATCAAGCAGCTTCCACAGCTGCGAGTCGGTGAAAGCGACCTGGTGATCGGTCAAATCGGAGCTCTCCACAAACACCTGGACACAAAAGAGCACAGTTAATCTGTCATCATGCACAGTCCAAGTTTGCTGCATTGGCCTCTGTGTGTCTGTATATGTGCCTGTCTAACTGCATGGATCACTACCACTAGATGGCATCAGGGGGCTGTAATCACACTGTTTTTATTGAAATAAACAGTCAGATGCTTTAATATTTCTGAGATATTCTTATTTTAGACAGTAGAGGCACGGTCACATTTCTGTGGAACAATAATGCAATGCTTTAAAATGTTAGTATACCTGCAACACTCGGTCTGAACAGCTTAAAACTGCTTTCTAAGCTAATTTTGTGTTGTTGACAAGCAAAAATGTTAAACCTACAAATACACGACCAGTAGAGTGGAGCTCACTCAGGAAAAGTATAAAACCTGACAAACATGAAAACATGAAATCTCTGGAGACTATGGCTCCTCAGGTACTGCATATTCTTCCACTAAACAGCTCTCTAAAGAGTCAGGTCCAAATGGCGGCCCAAGAAGGCAATGTAAGGTGTGTGTGGATAGCAGCAGAAGAGAGTATAAATTAGTCAGGCACCTTGTTGCTCCTGAAGAAGCCTTCGGCTTTCAGTGTCTTGTTGGGCACGTAGAGGAGCCGGAGGTCGTTATAGCAACGCTCCAGGACCACGCGCATGGTTTCTGCACAGAGCCCGGTCGCCTGGGAAAAGGGAGGGGTTTCAATGATTGGCGCAACAGTTCCAGGGGAGCATCAGGTATTTGAGGTCTGCACCGGCCACGCTACAGCAAATCCATGCAAAGACACTGAACACAAAGGCATGTAAACGTTTAACATGTTTACTACGTCCCCAGTAATGAGGGGCACCATTTGCAGCAGCCAGCTGCCAGTACGCATCGGTTGCATCCACAGATATAACCTATTCAATTCAATTCACAACTGCTTTAATGGCCTGAAAAGATACATCTTATGTTGCCAAAGCACAGAAAAGAACATTTACAATGGAAGACAAACAGAGATCTAGATATCCAGTGTACAGACAAATGGGTAAATGCACTCATTGGCTGTCCTCTGTTCATGGCAAGCTATAACAATTTTCCGCTAGTGTAATACATTTTATATACAGCTATGTGAGGTCATCTGTATGGTGATCTCTCTCTACACTGCCTCTGGTGTTTCTGACAGGCTGCAGGGAGTGTGAGGGCGTGTCCAAGGGGGGGTGGTTTCTATACCTGTGCAATGAGCTGCTTGAACTCGGCGACGGTCTGGTTGAGGTAGGCCCGGACGCTGACCTGGGCAGCGATGGTCTCACTTTTCAGCCCCACCACGTGAACCTTCACCATGACCTCTACAGACAAACACACGTGGGGTCAGCTTACATGGGGGCCTTAACACAAATCCAAGGACCCGCATGGTATATTTAATGTGTTATAGGCCACCATTAAGCTGTGTACAAACACATGTCTGTTCTTCAATATGCACTCCATTTCCACAGACAGACACATACAGGGAGGTATCAATATAACTGAACAGGTTTGCATTGGACTTCTTTACATCGGACTTTGGAAAAGGTTTGCCTCAGACTTGCAGACTGTAATTCTGGACAGTAAGGTCACAGAATGAATCAAGCGATTGGTCTCTGTCACCTTCACCATCTCCTCTAGAGAGGGACATGAATAGGGGGGTGAAAGCCATCCCCGCTCAGAAAAGAAATGTTCAATATAACAACCAGAGGTCAGAGTGGAGCTGTTGCCACACTATCATGATGTAATGTGTTTTGCCAGCTCCATTTTGCACTGATATTAATAAAACATCAAAACAGGACTCATCTTACAGCTAGGATTAAGACCAGGGTATAAAATTGGCACCCGCAACCAGCCAAATGCTGGCAAAACTTTGATTGTGGCTGGTAAGACATTCTACTCAAACAGCCACTTTGGCAGGTAATTAACCAGGTTGTGTTATTTTGTAAAGGTAATGTGGCTGGAAAAATGTTGAAAATTATTTTTTGAATCCACAAGCCACTCTGGGTCAGTGGGTGAAATTTCATGCCCTGATTGAGACTATTGAGGGTTCATGATACAATCTTTCCAAGATGTTCTCTGGTAAAAAATAAAAGTTTTGAATTAACGAAAAACATGCCTTTGTCCAAGTTGTCCTATTTACCAAACATTGGAAATAAATGTAAATTCAAACTACTGGCACATATCAAAAATCTTTATGAATCTAAAATAAAATATTCAGCTTATTTTTCAGTGACAATGCAAAAAGTTTGGTTGTTATAAAGTGCATTTTGTAAAAAAAAAAAAAAAGAAGACTATTCCCAAATGAACATCTAGGCTGAACAACAATCCGTGTTTATTATGCATTGCCTAATAAGAGCTATACAAATCAAGCCAACATTGTTTTTATGAGACAATTTGAATCTCAGTCACGTAGAACTGTAAACTCCTGTAAAACTGACCTCTCTGGGGGCCAGAGGGGAGGTGGATACATGAAAAGTTGGATGAACCGGAAAAAAAGTCGATGCAATTTCAAAAAATGAATATGCTAATTTGAATTGACTCAAAATTGCCATTTTCTTTCTAGTGTACACAGAGTGGGGCCTCCTCACCTCCGGGCTTGTAGGGCTGGAAGACTTGCTCTGGCTTCCGGGTCTCCAGCAGCAGGTCGAACATGTAGGAGGACTTGACCCCGCCCAGCAGCAGCCCCAGGGGCGTGTCCTCCTCCCCCTCGTAGGAGCGCTCCAGGTACTCGTGGAACTCGTCGTACTTTACTAGTCGACAGCATTCCAGTGGAACAGTGCTCTCCAGATCCATTAACTGCACACATACACACGCAAACGTGCACAGGCACACACAGGCGCAAATGTAAACACAAACACACAGACACACACAGAAAAACACACACAAAAATGCACGTACACAATAAACACTAAGGATTTTTGTCAGATCAAGAATGGAACAGAAGCACAACTGATTCTGCTGAGGTGGGTCACAAGTGAGTGGGGAGGTGGTTGGCTATGAGACTGATGGGTGAGTGAGGAGGTGGTTGGCTATGAGACTGACGGGTGAGTAGGGAGGTGGTTGGCTATGAGTGGGGAGGTGGTTGGTTATGAGACTGATGGGTGAGTAGGGAGGTGGTTGGCTATGAGTGGGGAGGTAGTTGGTTATGAGACTGACGGGTGAGTAGGGAGGTGGTTGGTTATGAGTGGGGAGCTGGTTGGTTATAAGATTGATGGGTGAGTGTGGAGGTAGTTGGTTATGAGACTGATGGGTGAGTAGGGAGGTGGTTGGCTATGAGTGGGGAGGTAGTTGGTTATGAGACTGACGGGTGAGTAGGGAGGTGGTTGGTTATGAGTGGGGAGCTGGTTGGTTATGAGATTGATGGGTGAGTGTGGAGGTAGTTGGTTATGAGACTGATGGGTGAGTAGGGAGGTGGTTGGCTATGAGTGGGGAGGTGGTTGGTTATGTGAGTGGGTGAGTGAGTGGGTGGTTGAGTGAGTAGGGAGCCAGAAACTGATGAGTGAGTGAGAAGATGGTTGGTTATGAGCACCTTGCGGGCGACCTCCACAGCCTCTTGCAGTGTTTTGTCCTTGTGCACCTCAAGCTTGTTCTCCACCATCATCATTTTCACAGGGTGCAGGCAGAAGAGCTTGATCTGTCCGACACACAGCGAAGCACAGCGGTCATATCCTCTCCCCAGTTACACACAGGTTACCTGCACATCACAGGTCTTTGCATACACATTATACACAGTGCAGGAGCGGCCTTACCTTGCAGGTGTTGCGCTCAATCTCCCGCTGTCTCTTCTCCTGTTCCTCAGACTCCTTTTCTTTCTGGACCAGGCGCGCAATGTGACTCGGGAAGTCCTCCACATCCAAATACTCTGGATAATCAAATAAGAGGCCGCTAATTACCACCACTGACACCCCATTTACACACAGAGTCAGCTCAGTGTGCATGAAGATTCTCCCCCCTGCCATTGCTGTAGCTACACGTCTTATTTTCTGGCCCATGAAGGGCACAGGCACATAACATCTGCAGGCAGTAAATAGTAGTTACCACCGCTGCATTATTGCATTATTACATTATTAGTACTGTTAAATATCACCAAATGATAAAACCATCACACAAGTGCATTCATTCGGACTAATTTCAGGACTCTTTGATCTTACTTGCATTCCTGGAAGGATCCTTCAACCTGTAGATCAGCATGTACGCATTTGTAGAACTGTGGAAATAAAGTGCTGTAAGGAACCACCCTTTATCCTGTACTGTCCACATGAGACCTACCAACGGCTCATAATCCCTAACCACATACATAATCACATTTATTACACAAACATTCATGATCCGATGGCATCACAAACAACTCCACAAATCCATGCGTAACTCCACAGAAACAAATATACTCTTTTAACCCATGGTGAAAAAACAAAACAAAAAGAAAAAAAATCAGCGTGGCATTATTAAAATGAGTTACACCTAGCAAATGAATGAATGCTCCCCTTTCAATCCACAAAGAGTATGACCCCGGATGGGGGTCACTAAGAGAAACAGGGATTGGAATTGGCCCGTGAGCAGTGGGGGGGGGGGGGGGGTGAACGTAAAGGGTGAAACGCAGCGATCCGATTGGCCGTCTCCCACTGACCTGGCAAAGGCACTGGAGTAATAACCCCGGCTCCCTGAGGATCCGCCGTACGTCTTCCGGATGTCGTCCTGGGTGATCTGCGCATCGACAACACAAACCGCACACATCACCGCAAATTAAGCTTGTCAAACACAATCGAGCGGACTGCGAGCTGCCTCCCGGTGTCCTTGTCCTGGCTCGGGCGCTTTGACCTCCATTTGAAATATCACGTTTTTCCCTAAACCCTTTCTAAGGTACTTTTATTGACCTTGCCACTTTAATTATACAATAAGCAACTCCCTGGAAATCTTTCAGCTAGTTCAGCATCTTAATAAGGATGATGATCAAATAAATGCTTAAGAGCCCCAGGAGGACCTACAGTGCACTGAAACAGAATGTTCTCCATGTTGAGTCTAATGGAGTGAGCAGGGGGTACAATCACATGTCAGTGGATAAACATGAATGTGACTGTATGGCAGCAGTCATCGGTCTGTCAGGGGAGAGCAACACCGAGTCGAAGCACAACGTTACCTTGCTGACATGCTGATCGTTGAAGCTGTACCACTGCCCGTCACTGAAGGACTTGATGCAGGCGTAGTAATGGCCGCCGGCTGCACTCCCGGAGTGGACCATGACCGAGAACAGCTCAAAGGTCAACGAACTCTGGAAAAGGGAACACGGGGCATGAGGCTCAAACACACACATATACCAACGGGAAAAAATCTCACCTCAGTTTGCAAAGTGCGTACATACGAGCACTGCCTGTAATGTGCGCGTATATTTATACAAGAGGTACACAACGTATTAATGTCTACTGTATTATTTGTTGGGTAGCGCGTCATAAATTATACACAGCAATGTTGGTTGATTATAGAGAAACTGAAGCCGAAAGAAAAACACCAGAAGGATACATGTGGTGAATGGCAAGCTACATAAATGACATGGCATCAGCGGACATTGGAAGGGGAGCAGCGGTCGGTGTATACTTCTTGGTCGGAAGTATAGGCAGCTTCTGAATACCAAGCGCAAACTTAAATTGCCCCTAGCACAGTTTATGAATAAAAGAGTCTGTCAATGTGCCAAGAAATGCGTTAAAATGAATGTCGTATTGTACATAAGAAGGTGCCTTCCCCCATTTCAGTATGGCGCTCCCTCCCAACTCACTGATTTCACACAGATCCAAAGCGCAATTCTGCATTTAATGCTCCCTTTGCTTCAGCAATAATAAGAAAGAAAATGTATGTACTGTATAATAGGGAGCTTGAAAAGGCAAAAAAATAAATAAATAAAGGACCAATATGGTACTTTGGGCTTCATATCCGTTTTGGTCGACCGATTGGTCTGTATCACACGAGGATGTGTAAAGTGTATTACTGCCATGTACCTTTGGCTTCAGTGCCCTCTCTGCACTGCTGGCACTGTCCAGGCAGATACCCTCGTCCACGCCGTCGTCTGTGGAGAAGTCGTTGCTCATCTGGTCGCTGTGGCAACTGCCCTCGTTCTCGGCCCCACTGTCAGTGCAGCTCTCAGTCTGCGGAGACTTCTTTGGGAGTGGGGGGGGGGGAGGGGTAGTGTGCCAAAGAGAGAGAGAGATGCATTGCTACAAGTGTTTTTGCATACTTTTTGTTTGAACAACCTCATTCTTTCCCTGTGTGTGCAAAGAAAAACATTCTTTGGAAATATATTACATAATGTACAGACCCTTTTATAAACGTCACGACCGTAACAACATGCGCGCGCACTGTAACTGGAGGCAAAACAACCTGTTATTCCTCCAAATAGCCAATGAGACTGCGCATTTATATATAGCTAAAATGAGTAACGTTAGGACATCCGCAGTGAAGAACAGGTGTAGTTTGTCAAAAGCTGTATCACTCTCTAGCCTTCTCATGTCACACTGCTGAAGCTAAGCAGGGCTGGGCTTTGTTAGTACTTCATGTGAGACTTCCTAGGAGAACAGATTTGCCGCAGAAAGAGGTGTTGACGTGCCAGTAAGGGGCACTCTTCCCAAAGGGCTAAATAAAATGTTAAAAAGAAAAAAGGTTGAGATGATAAACTGAGGTGCTGACCCACTGTGGTTATTAAAGATCCCACAGCACATATCAAGAGAGCTAGGATTGTTAGACCCTGTCCTGGGCAAACTCCCACAGTAATAGGCACTCTGTATCCACCCACTCTGCATGTAAATAACTAATTATTTGGCAAGTCGGTACTTGCTTTCTCTGCTGAAATAGCGTTCTGATACTATTGTTTTATTTTATTTTTTTGGGTGTGGGTGGGGGGGGGTGTAGCGGCAGCTTTTTACCAAGCATAAATGACAGTAGGCTAATCTTCAGAACAAGCTAATTAAATGTTTATTAAAACTGTTACCACATGAAGCTTTAGCATACCTTACGTTTACCATACCTGTAAATTAGCTCAAAGCTGGGAGTAACATTTTCTCCTCTAAAAGGTCAGAGGTCAGAGATGACAACTGCTCTGTGTTCATGCTGGAGACAGTAGGATGCTCTGCTTTCATATGATTAAACATGCTAGTTGTTACACACATAATTGTAGTACTGTACCACACAATTCACACCATACATTCAGTGTGTTTGCATGAAACAATTTGAGAATCTGCACTGACAACTTCACTTAATTTTGGCTAGCAGACAATCTCCTGTAAATGTCACTGGGAATAGCCTAGCTTTGGTCACTACCTCAGATCAGTCCATCTCAGGCCATCATCTTGTATTCAGAAGGTGCAGCAGCCACATTTTTTAGTGCATTTCAAACAACAATTTCAACATAGGCAACAGAATTCCATGGGAATACGAATTTTATGGAAATTAATTAAATAATCCTTATTCATCACATTATGAGTTTTAAAATTCAAACGCGTAACCAAATGTTCGGATATTAATTTTGATTCATACTGCCCAATTAGCCATCCTCATAAATTTGAGTGGCTACTAGAAAACAGAATAAGGTATTCCTGATTACTACCAGAAAGTTAGCTCAAAGAGAGGATTTGAGGAAGAGAAGCAGGCTTGCTTGGCTCTGGCGGGCAGGAGGAGGACATGCAGTACAGGCCCAGCCCAGAGTCAGCGGAGCTATAAAGTTTAAGGTATCAGCCCTCTTGCCCCCTACCTCATCCTCCACATCGATGAACGGGCTCATGTCCAGCTCCTCTGGGAAGGTCATGCGATCGTTGAGCTTGATCCGGTGCATAGTGGTGTAGTCAAAGTCGAAGCGCTTCAGCTGCAACGTTAGCAGGTAGGGAAAATGTAGGAACCTCAGGCCCTGCAACAGAACACGGATCAGAACCATGGCAGAACAGTGAGAACAAAAGCAGAACATGAGTGAGACCCAACTCACAACTGGCAACCCATCAACTACCCATTTAAATTAATTTATGGATTAAAATAGCTTTTTGCCCTCAATAAAAAAATCTGTCATTTTTGCCAGGCATGAGGGCAGTTCTGAAAAAGCCAGCCAGTAGCTATCACACTACAGATCACATATTACTACTGGAGAGTCAGTGGCCTAAGAGGCCACAATACAGGCCGCATAGCACTACAGTAGAACCAGTGTCTATTTTACAAACTACAGGTGAGCCAGTGACCATTTTACACACTAGGCTACTGGCTATATGGCACTACAGATAAACCAGTGACTATTTTACACACTACAGTCCGTATAGCACAACAGGTTAACCAGTGACTATTTTACACACTATAGGTCGCATCGCACTGCAGGAATTACTGCTGACTAGAAAAAATAAGACAGCATAAGCACATAGGAGAAGGCGTTTGTTTGGAATGATAAATCTGATCCGCAGGGATCCGATATCTCGGTTGTAGAAAGCTCACCTTTCGGGCGTCGCATTTCTTCTTGCATCTCTCACAGAAGTACTGGTTGGGCCCGTCCAGGGTTTCTGGCTGAATGAAGGCGTGGAGAGCCTCTTCCTGTTTCACAAGCACCAAGCGACACTCACAATAACAGCGCATTACCGGCGAACACAATGTCCCAGTAACACCTTAGCGAAGTGGTCGCTATGTGACAATATCACGGCAGCGCTGTAAGTACTGTAGACTGAATGGGTGCAGTGGTATGGCAGCGGATGACGCCACGCTGAGCAAGTCCACAGATTTCGTGTTGGGGCGACTGCTCCCTTGTGCTGCTATCCTTTTCAATGGACTTTCCTGCGATTGACTACCTTTCCTCAGCCCACTGATTTAAACTAAAAGTTGCATAAAGTAGCCCGTTATCTCACATGCATTATACCCAACAACCAGCACTCTCAATACATAGAATTGCCAATCGGCCTGTGGGCACAACCTGCTCTCATTTGAAACGAAACGGTGAAATTCGAATTATTTGCAACAAATATGTAAAGCTTTTTCCGCATAATTAAGTGGCATCCGTATCTGTACACCGCCACGTCCATGACGTGAACGCAGGGGCTAAAATGTCTGGGCCTGCAGGGGCCGAGGGAGGCGGGACTCACCACGCTGCCATAGGCCTGGGCGGAGCCAAAGGGCCGGATGACCAATGGGATGTCCAGGTAGGTGTCGATCCTCCAGCTTTCGTAGCCACACTCCAAGCAGCGCACGTAGTCCTTCAGCTTCCCCTGGTATAGCTGGTTTATCAGGTCAGCCTGAGGGAAACGGTGGGGCCGCCATTAGCCTGGCTCTCTAAAGCCCACTGTTAACAGTGCTTCCACTGCCCACATGATTTACTGCTTTAAAACAGAGCCACCATTGTTACCCCGTCTACACATGAACATCTGTTCAAATGTTTTAAAAAAATTTTTTTTTTACTCTTGGAATCTGTAAGTTGCAATTGTGGCGTGAATTAAGCTGAATGTTTCAACTTGGTATTCGTCACCACTTAGGTTTTCAGAACAAAGTAATAAAATAAAGAACTTTTATCTGAGCCAGTGGAACCAGCTACAATTGCAACACCATTACGACATGATAGAGGAAACAACGAGGTAATACAGCCACAGCCCAATCTTTATCAAAAGCATATTTGTTTGGAAACAAAACAACATTCAGTGTGTTGAGCACGCTCAGAGCAATGTCATTGTCATTTCACACAGACCATTTAAACCCCAGGTCAAAAAAATCAACACAATTAAAGGTCTTTATTTTAAAAAGAACTGTTCCCAGTCCATGTTGTGTTAATAGACACCCATTGCTCTACTTAGGTGTTAAGTTGCTATTGGCTGTTGTCTGGAGTGATCTGGAAAAAAAGGCGTGGCTTATCCCGTACCTGCTCTGTCTGCTTCCACTTCTGCTCTAGAGCGTCAAACATCACCCTGCACAGCTCCTGGACATCATGCTGCTGCCAGGCTGAAACACACACAAATGTACAAACACATACACACACAAACACGCACACGTCAGTCTGTGAAACACAACAGAAAAAACCCCAATAGGCTCCAAACCCAAAGACAAGTTCAACAAAAAAGGTGGTCTCATTTCATTATCATCAATTCCAGATCAGGATTGTTAACCCCCGCTATAGTTCCCCCAGAAAGGCTGGACCTGGATCGTAAGCCCCAGCCGTATTTGTCACAGAAATGTTGCACCTGGATTGTTAACCCCAGCCGTTTTTCCCCCAGAAACGTTGGATCTGGACCTTTATCCACGGCCGTATTTTCCGGGTGGCGGCAGAGCCGGCGACAGAGAGCTCACCCTCGCTGCTGTCCCAGCCGAAGCTGCGCGTCACGTCGGTGGTCTCGATGGCGCGCTTCTTGCTGGTCTGCAGCAGGACAAACAGCCGCTGCAGCTGGTACGGGATGCTCGTCACCGGGTCCTCCTCTGACTCCTCGAACTCCCAGCTGGGCGAGGGGGGGGGGGGAAGGAGATTAGCGCTGCCCGTTAAAACACACAGCGACACAGACACACCCGGGAGAGGTCTGCTCACTTGTATAGCGCGTTGCGGAACTCGGGCGTCATGAACAGAGTCTGCAGCAGGCTGTTCAGGTAGCAGGTCATGGCTTGGTTGACTAGGCCCACATACCCTGTAGAGGGGAGGAGACAGAACGTCGTTACGAGCGGGAAGGCCGTTGCGGACCCGGGGGGGGGGGGGGGCGGTAAGAGGCGGCCTACCCGTTTCGGACTTGTTGAGGATGGACGAGTAGGAGTAGCTTGGGCTGCTGTAGTCGCTGCTGCAGCCCACCGTGCTGTCCCGGGGCAGGGGTCCGATGAAGCCGTCCCGGGGGACCTCGTCCAGCCCGCTGCTGCCCGCCGTAGCCGATTCGTCCTGCGAACGCGGTCACAGCACGAGCGGTCAGAAACGGAGGTCTTCCAAACCTAGGAAGACACCTCCCCAACTGATCCGGGAGCTGCATATATCATTATAGCACCTCAGCCCTGTACCATATTCAACGTGAAATCAGATCACCATGTTTGCACAGTTCTCTGTGGGCAGGAAGTTGAACTTTATATTGTATAAATGCATGACTGGAAATGGCGTAAACTGGGCTATTCTAATAGTTACATTTAATTGAGAAAAATACATTTGGAAAATATTACATTTACTATATTTGGAATTTGTGCAAATCTATAGATTTAATGTTCCCCCAGGAAACCCAAAATGACATTTGTCATAAAAGTTCTATTTTCAGGTTGTCATTGCATTCCATACATGACGCTCCCAGGTAAGAAACAATACCCAGTGAAATGCCAAAGTTCTGTACAGTGTGGAGGTAACTGAGTACATAAAGGGACTAAGTGAATTGATTGTCATGTTAATGAATGAGAGCACAGCAGGTGCACAACTGCCCATTGCTCTTCCTTCCCCCTCACCGGTGCTAGCTGAGGCTGCTCGCCATCTTTATCCGTGAGTTGAAGGAAGTTCTTCTTCCCGGCTTCAAAGCCAGATTCTGTGAGCGACGTCTGACTGTTGTGATCCAGCGGTGCCTGTTGGAGAGACAAACACAGGAAACGTGACCGGCTCTGCCTGGAGCGAAACGTAGTGGACAAACAGACCCCCTTCACACGCTGCTCTCAAATGCTAAGCTCATCTTGGCTCAGGTTGTTTTGTTCATGCCAGTCCAGAAACCAATGTTGAACGTAGGGAGGGAGGGAGGGATGACATTTTCTTCACCAATTATGTCAAATGTCCAATTGTGAAGAACTAGTGAAGAAAATGTCAAACACTTACATTCAGCAAAAATAAAAAAATGAATAAAAACTCAGTCCCACCCGCTTTCATTTACAGTATGTGATAGATTACACAGGGTTTATACCAGACCAACTCAACCAGGTAACTCCAGGTACTGTAGTTGTACTCTGTCTCGCCAAGCAGGATTAACTGGGGAGATAAACTGGCACCTACAGAACAACATTCCTAAAATCACTCAGTCGGAACACATAAGAGCCATCCTCTTCAAGCAGTTTCCCTCGGCACTCTGTGGTCGATAGTCATTTCAATATTTTTTTTAAAAACGCGATCCCCACAGAAGTGTAAACTCACTGGTTCAGCCATGTTGGCCCAGGTCAGGTGGAAGGAGCCGACGACGTAGCCGGCCTTGAGGGCCACGCCCTGGAAGAGCTGGGCGAGGGGGGTGGAGGCCGGGAGGTTGAGAGTCAGCCTCTCTGTGACGGTCTTGGCGTTGGTGGTGTCCTGGATGATGCACAGCACCCTGGGCTCATCCGCAGCATTCTCAATCTGAGGGAGACAGAACCGTGCGGGTGTCAGTGAGAGTTGGGGGTAGATAGTGGGGAAGCTATGGGGGTGTTAGGGAGAGCTGGGGGGAGATAGTGGGGAAGCTCTGGGGGTGTTAGGGAGAGTTGGGGGAGATAGAGGGGAAGCTCTGTGGGTGTTGGGGAGAGTTGGGGGGAGATAGAGGGGAAGCTCTGTGGGTGTTCGGGAGAGTTGAGGGGAGATAGAGGGGAAGCTCTGTTGGTGTTAGGGAGAGCTGGGGGGAGATAGAGGGGAAGCTCTGTGGGTGTTAGGGAGAGCTGGGGGGAGATAGAGGGGAAGCTCTGTGGGTGTTGGGGAGAGTTGAGGGGAGATAGAGGGGAAGCTCTGTGGGTGTTAGGGAGAGTTGAGGGGAGATAGAGGGGAAGCTCTGTTGGTGTTGGGGAGAGCTGGGGGGAGATAGAGGGGAAGCTCTGTGGGTGTTAGGGAGAGCTGGGGAGAGATAGAGGGGAAGCTCTGTGGGTGTTGGGGAGAGTTGGGGGGAGATAGAGGGGAAGCTCTGTGGGTGTTCGGGAGAGTTGAGGGGAGATAGAGGGGAAGCTCTGTTGGTGTTGGGGAGAGTTGAGGGGAGATAGAGGGGAAGCTCTGTGGGTGTTGGGGAGAGTTGAGGGGAGATAGAGGGGAAGCTCTGTTGGTGTTGGGGAGAGTTGAGGGGAGATAGAGGGGAAGCTCTGTGGGTGTTAGGGAGAGCTGGGGGGAGATAGAGGGGAAGCTCTGTGGGTGTTGGGGAGAGTTGGGGGAGATAGAGGGGAGCTCTGTGGGTGTTGGGGAGAGTTGAGGGGAGATAGAGGGGAAGCTCTGTGGGTGTTAGGGAGAGCTGGGGGGAGATAGAGGGGAAGCTCTGTGGGTGTTGGGGAGAGTTGAGGGGAGATAGAGGGGAAGCTCTGTGGGTGTTGGGGAGAGTTGAGGGGAGATAAAGGGGAAGCTCTGTGGGTGTTGGGGAGAGTTGAGGGGAGATAAAGGGGAAGCTCTGTGGGTGTTGGGGAGAGCTGGGGGAGATAGAGGGGAAGCTCTGTGGGTGTTAGGGAGAGTTGAGGGGAGATAGAGGGGAAGCTCTGTGGGTGTTGGGGAGATAAAGGGGAAGCTCTGTGGGTGTTGGGGAGAGTTGAGGGGAGATAGAGGGGAAGCTCTGTGGGTGTTAGGGAGAGCTGGGGGGAGATAGAGGGGAAGCTCTGTGGGTGTTGGGGAGAGTTGACGGGAGATAAAGGGGAAGCTCTGTGGGTGTTGGGGAGAGTTGAGGGGAGATAGAGGGGAAGCTCTGTGGGTGTTAGGGAGAGCTGGGGGGAGATAGAGGGGAAGCTCTGTGGGTGTTGGGGAGAGTTGACGGGAGATAAAGGGGAAGCTCTGTGGGTGTTGGGGAGAGCTGGGGGGAGATAGAGGGGAAGCTCTGTGGGTGTTAGGGAGAGTTGGGGGGAGATAGAGGGGAAGCTCTGTGGGTGTTAGGGAGAGTTGGGGGGAGATAGAGGGGAAGCTCTGTTGGTGTTGGGGAGAGTTGATGGGAGATAGAGGGGAAGCTCTGTTGGTGTTGGGGAGAGTTGATGGGAGATAGAGGGGAAGCTCTGTGGGTGTTAGGGAGAGCTGGGGGGAGAGAGAGGGGAGCTTTGTGGGTGTTGGGGAGAGTTGGGGGGAGATAGAGGGGAAGCTCTGTGGGTGTTAGGGAGAGTTGGGGGGAGATAGAGGGGAAGCTCTGGGGGTGTTAGGGAGAGCTGGGGGGAGAGAGAGGGGAAGCTCTGTGGGTGTTGGGGAGAGCTGGGGGGAGATAGTGGGGAAGCTATGGGGGTGTTAGGGAGAGTTGATGGGAGATAGAGGGGAAGCTCTGTGGGTGTTAGGGAGAGCTGGGGGGAGAGAGAGGGGAAGCTCTGTGGGTGTTGGGGAGAGCTGGGGGGAGATAGTGGGGAAGCTATGGGGGTGTTAGGGAGAGTTGGGGGGAGATAGAGGGGAAGCTCTGTGGGTGTTAGGGAGAGCTGGGGGGAGATAGAGGGGAAGCTCTGTGGGTGTTAGGGAGAGTTGAGGGGAGATAGAGGGGAAGCTCTGTTGGTGTTGGGGAGAGTTGATGGGAGATAGAGGGGAAGCTCTGTGGGTGTTAGGGAGAGCTGGGGGGAGAGAGAGGGGAAGCTCTGTGGGTGTTGGGGAGAGCTGGGGGGAGATAGTGGGGAAGCTATGGGGGTGTTAGGGAGAGTTGGGGGGAGATAGAGGGGAAGCTCTGTGGGTGTTAGGGAGAGTTGGGGGGAGATAGAGGGGAAGCTCTGGGGGTGTTAGGGAGAGTTGGGGGGAGATAGAGGGGAAGCTCTGTGGGTGTTGGGGAGAGTTGGGGGGAGATAGAGGGGAAGCTCTGTGGGTGTTAGGGAGAGCTGGGGGGAGATAGAGGGGAAGCTCTGGGGGTGTTAGGGAGAGTTGGGGGGAGATAGAGGGGAAGCTCTGTGGGTGTTGGGGAGAGTTGGGGGGAGATAGAGGGGAAGCTCTGTGGGTGTTAGGGAGAGTTGGGGGGAGATAGAGGGGAAGCTCTGGGGGTGTTAGGGAGAGTTGGGGGGAGATAGAGGGGAAGCTCTGTGGGTGTTGGGGAGAGTTGGGGGGAGATAGAGGGGAAGCTCTGTGGGTGTTAGGGAGAGTTGGGGGGAGATAGAGGGGAAGCTCTGGGGGTGTTAGGGAGAGTTGGGGGGAGATAGAGGGGAAGCTCTGGGGGTGTTAGGGAGAGTTGTGGGGAGATAGAGGGGAAGCTCTGTGGGTGTTGGGGAGAGTTGGGGGGAGATAGAGGGGAAGCTCTGTGGGTGTTAGGGAGAGCTGGGGGGAGATAGAGGGGAAGCTCTGGGGGTGTTGGGGAGAGTTGAGGGGAGATAGAGGGGAAGCTCTGTGGGTGTTGGGGAGAGTTGAGGGAGATAGTGGGGAAGCTCTGGGGGTGTTAGGGAGAGTTGAGGGGAGATAGAGGGGAAGCTCTGGGGGTGTTGGGGAGAGTTGGGGGAGATAGTGGGGAAGCTCTGGGGGTGTTAGGGAGAGTTGAGGGGAGATAGAGGGGAAGCTCTGTGGGTGTTGGGGAGAGTTGAGGGAGATAGTGGGGAAGCTCTGGGGGTGTTAGGGAGAGTTGAGGGGAGATAGAGGGGAAGCTCTGTGGGTGTTGGGGAGAGTTGGGGGAGATAGTGGGGAAGCTCTGGGGGTGTTAGGGAGAGTTGAGGGGAGATAGAGGGGAAGCTCTGGGGGTGTTGGGGAGAGTTGAGGGGAGATAGAGGGGAAGCTCTGGGGGTGTTAGGGAGAGTTGGGGGGAGATAGAGGGGAAGCTCTGGGGGTGTTGGGGAGAGTTGAGGGGAGATAGAGGGGAAGCTCTGTGGGTGTTGGGGAGAGTTGAGGGGAGATAAAGGGGAAGCTCTGTGGGTGTTGGGGAGAGTTGAGGGGAGATAGAGGGGAAGCTCTGGGGGTGTTAGGGAGAGTTGGGGGGAGATAGAGGGGAAGCTCTGGGGGTGTTGGGGAGAGTTGAGGGGAGATAGAGGGGAAGCTCTGTGGGTGTTGGGGAGAGTTGGGGGGAGATAGAGGGGAAGCTCTGGGGGTGTTGGGGAGAGTTGAGGGGAGATAGAGGGGAAGCTCTGTGGGTGTTGGGGAGAGTTGAGGGGAGATAAAGGGGAAGCTCTGTGGGTGTTGGGGAGAGTTGAGGGGAGATAAAGGGGAAGCTCTGGGGGTGTTAGGGAGAGCTGGGGGGAGAGAGAGGGGAAGCTCTGTGGGTGTTGGGGAGAGTTGGGGGGAGATAGAGGGGAAGCTCTGGGGGTGTTGGGGAGAGTTGGGGGGAGATAGAGGGGAAGCTCTGTGGGTGTTAGGGAGAGTTGGGGGGAGATAGAGGGGAAGCTCTGGGGGTGTTGGGGAGAGTTGAGGGGAGATAGAGGGGAAGCTCTGTGGGTGTTGGGGAGAGTTGAGGGGAGATAAAGGGGAAGCTCTGTGGGTGTTAGGGAGAGTTGGGGGGAGATAGAGGGGAAGCTCTGTGGGTGTTAGGGAGAGTTGGGGGGAGATAGAGGGGAAGCTCTGGGGGTGTTGGGGAGAGTTGAGGGGAGATAGAGGGGAAGCTCTGTGGGTGTTGGGGAGAGTTGAGGGGAGATAAAGGGGAAGCTCTGTGGGTGTTGGGGAGAGCTGGGGGGAGATAGAGGGGAAGCTCTGTGGGTGTTAGGGAGAGTTGAGGGGAGATAGAGGGGAAGCTCTGTTGGTGTTGGGGAGAGTTGAGGGGAGATAGAGGGGAAGCTCTGTGGGTGTTGGGGAGAGTTGGGGGGAGATAGAGGGGAAGCTCTGTGGGTGTTGGGGAGAGCTGGGGGGAGATAGAGGGGAAGCTCTGTGGGTGTTAGGGAGAGTTGAGGGGAGATAGAGGGGAAGCTCTGTGGGTGTTGGGGAGAGTTGAGGGGAGATAAAGGGGAAGCTCTGTGGGTGTTAGGGAGAGTTGGGGGGAGATAGAGGGGAAGCTCTGTGGGTGTTAGGGAGAGCTGGGGGGAGATAGAGGGGAAGCTCTGTGGGTGTTAGGGAGAGTTGGGGGGAGATAGAGGGGAAGCTCTGTGGGTGTTAGGGAGAGCTGGGGGGAGATAGAGGGGAAGCTCTGGGGGTGTTAGGGAGAGTTGGGGGGAGATAGAGGGGAAGCTCTGTGGGTGTTAGGGAGAGCTGGGGGGAGATAGAGGGGAAGCTCTGTGGGTGTTAGGGAGAGCTGGGGGGAGATAGAGGGGAAGCTCTGGGGGTGTTAGGGAGAGTTGGGGGGAGATAGAGGGGAAGCTCTGGGGGTGTTGGGGAGAGTTGAGGGGAGATAGAGGGGAAGCTCTGTGGGTGTTGGGGAGAGTTGGGGGGAGATAAAGGGGAAGCTCTGTGGGTGTTGGGGAGAGCTGGGGGGAGATAGAGGGGAAGCTCTGGGGGGTGTTAGGGAGAGCTGGGGGGAGATAGAGGGGAAGCTCTGGGGGTGTTAGGGAGAGTTGGGGGGAGATAGAGGGGAAGCTCTGTGGGTGTTAGGGAGAGCTGGGGGGAGAGAGAGGGGAAGCTCTGTGGGTGTTGGGGAGAGTTGGGGGGAGATAGAGGGGAAGCTCTGGGGGTGTTAGGGAGAGCTGGGGGGAGAGAGAGGGGAAGCTCTGTGGGTGTTAGGGAGAGTTGGGGGGAGATAGAGGGGAAGCTCTGGGGGTGTTGGGGAGAGTTGAGGGGAGATAGAGGGGAAGCTCTGTGGGTGTTGGGGAGAGTTGGGGGGAGATAAAGGGGAAGCTCTGTGGGTGTTGGGGAGAGCTGGGGGGAGATAGAGGGGAAGCTCTGGGGGGTGTTAGGGAGAGCTGGGGGGAGATAGAGGGGAAGCTCTGGGGGTGTTAGGGAGAGTTGGGGGGAGATAGAGGGGAAGCTCTGTGGGTGTTGGGGAGAGCTGGGGGGAGATAGAGGGGAAGCTCTGTGGGTGTTAGGGAGAGCTGGGGGGAGATAGAGGGGAAGGTCTGGGGGTGTTAGGGAGAGTTGGGGGGAGATAGAGGGGAAGCTCTGTGGGTGTTAGGGAGAGCTGGGGGGAGATAGAGGGGAAGCTCTGTGGGTGTTAGGGAGAGTTGGGGGGAGATAGAGGGGGAGCTCTGTGGGTGTTGGGGAGAGCTGTGCAGAGGCAGGCTGCAGAGGTGGGTGTCGAGGGCAGAGTGAGACAGGGTAGGATGGGGTGGGGCACTGAGGCTCCAAACCCTATCGCTGCCCTTGGGACCACACAGTTATTCAATCACTCTGCTGTTATCATGCATTAGAGAACACTAAACAGAACTTATTCGGAGTGCACAGTACGTGTTAAGTGCAAAGAAGATTTGAGCTCAAAGACCCGCCCGATTGACCCATATACCAAAATTAAATGCACTGTACATCCCAGCACTAGCGGTGATACGTCCTTACATAAAAATGAACAACTCCAAGATAAGACCATTTAGCCTGGCACGTTGTGTATGATCACTGACGTGCCACCGTATCCAACTTTAAGAAACACTTTTCTGCAAAAGGTTGATGAGCTGCAATTTAACAATCAATCAAAGGGCTTAAATATATTTTTTACATGTAGGTTCTATACAGGCCTGGATATCAACAGTAAAAGGGTTAGTGCAACCCATCCTTTATTGCACTGCATAATGCATGCAGTCATATCTCCTCGGCTGTCGAGAGGCGTTGCTTCAAATCACAAAGTGCGTGCAGATACGCCGTGACGTTGTGGCACGGCAAGAAGCTTGTGTAAGGCCATGTTAATACAGCGCAATGGTAAATCTTGTTGCGTTAAGCTCTTAGAAGACAAGGCTTAAAACGGTAAGCCTCGAAGGTTGAGAACAAGAGTATGGGGGGGGGGGGGGACCTTGACACAAAACAGCATAGCAGCTGAAATGCAGAGCCATGTGGCCGTTTAGTGAGATGAGTTGCGCTAGCTAGTGAGCTCCCTTAATAGCAAGGCGCCATTCTGGATGGTTTAATGACGTGCATGCTTGTTAATGATTAGGGGAAAATGCTCATCTTCAAGTCATCTTCCCTTGGTCTACTTTTCTGAAACGTGTTCGACGCCTCATTCGTCGACACAGAGAAGTAACCAAAATCAAGCGTATTAGATCACCGCCACTTGTCCACACCCTGCGGAATTGTGGCCACCTAGTTTTAAAATGGTCTAAGGTTCTAGTAGGAAAGTGCAGATTGGCACAACCAGCAGAAAGAAAACCGAAACTCAGGAGTATCCATTTTTTGCTGATTGCGGAAGAAACCACACTGAAACTTTAAGGTTGGACAGAGATGGCAGCTGAACTGGCCCAAATCCCATCCCTCCTGCCCCACAGCTAGTCTCCTATGCTTTAGTGTGCTTTAACCTGATACTTGCGATGCCTTTTCCAGAGGGACACAGCCTAGCCATGGTCTCACAGTTACAGAGCCCCATGATGGCTTCTCTCTGTCCCAAGTTCAGTTCCGAATAACTCGATTAAATTTATATAAATGATCTGCAGGTACTGACCAGCTGGACCAGGGGGTTCAACAGTAACTACAGCCAGGCGCTAGCAGAGAAGACCCTTTGAACAGTAGCATCAACATACCATCATCCAGTGCGGCCCATTTCACTGTCCTGGTCAATTAAACATAATAATAAAAACAACAGCAACGTACACAACTTTAAATGCATAAAACAAAATGCCAAATCTAAGAGAAATAATAATTAATAAAAAAATCCATAAAGGCTTAATTAGAGCAGGGTGTAAAGACTCATAGAATCATTAAACAATTCAATTGTATTCTGTAAAAAAATAAATGTAAAATTCTTTTTTTTTTTAAATCTAATACGTATAATAATGCCGTAATGACTATATTCATACCGCTGCTCACTATGATTTGAAAGAGAGAATTCCCGGCTATACAACACAGAATGCACTGATTGTGGTCATCGACATGACTATGTGGAACAAAGTCCAACCAAGACGTTACCGATAAATGGGCAAAATTATATGATAAAATTCCTAAGGAGAAGCAACAGGCAGGTTAGCACAGTGTAAATGAGCGAACAGTCCACGCAATGCTTGTTAGCTAGCTAGCCTGGCAGCTAGTGAGGAGGCTATATGCATACTGCATGCACAGTATACAGCTTATCCCTCTGTATATCATTCCATATTGTAGTTAGCCTGTTTTTGTAAACCCAACAAGAGAAATTCCAATTCACTGGAGGCTAGAAATATATGAGAACGGGAAAAATGTGAAACCAGTGGAAAGTCCTTGGCTCATGAGATGATTTTAGGCACTTAATTCAGACATCCTATCAAATGATACCACATGGTAAATTGAAAATGCATTTGTTTTGTGGTTTGGTGTTGCTTCGATGCTGTATAGGGCTTGTTTTCTGAAGTTTTCTTTGAGTTGTTTTTTTTCCCCACACAATGAAGTCAGTAAGTGCTCGGAGGATATGTTTAATGGATGTTCTGTGGTACAGAAACATGAGCACAGCATTCACCAGCAACAATGGCCAGAAAAAGTTTTGAGTGTCTGTGGGCAAAGCTTCTTTCCATTAAAACTGAAAAGGCAATAACCTGCTGTCTATAACAAAGGGTTTGCAAATCCATTTTGGAATGCAGTATTACTACATGACACTTTAGACGGCAATTGTATCTGGGTCACCAAAATGAAACTTTCAGAGTGGCTGGGTACCCGGCAGTCTCAAATGAATGACGACAATTTCCATCAAGTTATTCAGAGCCCACTTATTTACAGTCAGTTCACTGGGGGTTACTCCCGGTCCAGGATGTAAATAATGGTTATTAGGGGGGACGCCAGCAGGCAACATCAGCCAGACTAACTGTAGCACGCCATTACATCCACACATGCGCTCAGGAGCATGCCAACACACGCACGCAAGCACACACAGCTCCGCCCGAGGAGCTACCTGGGAGAACTTCTTCTTCATCTCCTCAAAAATACTTTGCCTGTAACTCCAAAGCATACCCTGGTGAAATAAAAGGGGTTAAAAAAAATATATATTTCATTGGTTTATATGGTGTAAGGAACATTTCCACCACTGAGACATTGTGCGCCAAAATACATGGGTCAACATGCAATAGCACAGACCAGACGTGAACCGCAATGTTTGCTTGTGCCAAAAAAAAAAAAACACTAATAGGATGAAGTATAGGTATGTGCACTTTCTGTATGCACTTATTGTACGTCGTTTTGGATAAAAGCGTCTTCTAAATGACTAATGTAATGTAGATCTCAGGTAGTCTTCACGCTGCGATGTCATCCCTTATGGAAATGTAATATAATGCAGTATATTTTAAATATATTGTGAAGATAATTTTGATATATTTACAATATACATATTCTTTTTCCATAAGGGATTACTTACCTGAAACCTGGGACGAGTGAATTTCACATTTAAAGAAGACATCAGTCAGTGGTTACAGGGAAAGAGGAATGATTATCAAACACACCAAGGCGCTGCAGAGCCACAGTAACAAAATCTCCTTCATCAGTTACCAAACAAGGTCTTTCTCAAGCCTACTGTTAAACCTGTTACTTCTCCAACCACTTGATGTGAGAACAAACAAAAACTGCATTGTCATGCGGAACCTGCTAACACGCATTACGCTATCGGTATACGCATGAGAACTTGCCAACTTGAAGTCTGACAGGTGGCTTTAAAGGGCCAACCAATGTCAACACATCAAAGTGTATTATCAGATTAGGGGTATTTTTAACTAGGATAATAACGCTGGGTGCTGTGACTGACTCTGCGCCGTGCATTTTCTATGCTCCACAAACTTGTGGACAGCCTCAGGCAGAGAAAGTTCAACTCTCGTCTCACAGGACAAAGCAGCAGGAAAGCTGGCCTATTACAGAGGCATATCCATGTGTGGGCCCTCCTGATTGGTTCGTCTTCAGGAATTCTGAGTGGCCCAATGTATTAAAGGACCATAACGGTATATTGGATGTTAAAGTCAATTTTTTACATACTTTACATTGCCGATACCCAATTTGAAGATTTTTAGATTTTTGAATGTGTTTTTCCTACCTTAATGGTAGCCATTGGTTTCCATTTATTTCTGTAAAAAAATCTACTTGCAGAGACTTGAAAGTTGCTTGAGATAGGTAGTCCATCATTATGAAAATGACGTGCACATTTTTTTTTGCCAAAGTCACTATATCGTTACCCTTTATTTTAATGCATTTTAAAGTGTGGACTGATATGAAAACTACACCACAACCAAATGTTTCTCCGCCAGAAAGGAGTCCATGGAGAAAGGACTGTTTTACAAATGAAATTCAAACATCCCTGACTGCTTAACCCCTGCGTGATTGTTAGCAGGAAAAGCAGATCATTTTATGGTGGGTTTATCACCTGAACGTTTGAATTTAAAAAATCTGGAAATTACTAAAAAATCTAAAAAGCGGTTTGCTGGTTTGCAGCAATGTAAAGCACACAACATTTGCAGTAAATGGGCTTTAACATCCAAAATACCAGTATGGTCCTTTAAATCATGACACTTACCTAAGAAGGCTTCTCATATTTCAAGGTAACCTGACTGATAGCTGGGTATTCACATAGTAAGAGGAAAATTTTTTTTTTTAAAAGAATAAAATACTATTCAATTCTGGGTTCTGAAAATGGAGCCACAATGGACGCCTTGTCAGTTTGGCAGGTAAGCTATGTAAAGCACATCGATAATGGTATACCTATAAAGCTGAATCTGTCTGCACTAAGAGACAGGGACATTTCGGGGCTGCTAGAAGGCTCATTTGGTTAAGGCACCACACTGCGGTGCACGGATGAGCCTCACACCCTTGGATCGAAATCGAACCCACTAGTGCCGACTGTGGCTGGTAACTCCATAGGGCGAATCCCAATTGGCGAATCTTGTGTCGCCCAGGGAGAGGAGGGTTCAGTCGGATAGGATTACGTGTGCATTGCTATCTAGCGACCGCTGCTGGTCGATCTGACTGCCTTAGATTACAGTCAAAGCCGCATATGAAAGGTCCTCCCTCTAACTCCATTCTATGCAAGCTTAGCTGTGGTCTGCGGTGTGCAAAAAGGCAGCTGGTGACATCAGCATGTTTCGGAGAAGAACCGTGGATGTCTACACTCTCCCGAATCGGTAGTTGGGTTCCCGCAATGTACGCGGCTGCGGTTGCAGACGTTTGGCCATCCCGAATTGGGGTGGGAATTGAATATGCTCAGCCCGCATTGGTGTTGCTGTTTTAAATGAAAGACTAGGCACATTTCTAGCTAATTTACATATTTAAAAGTGTAGCCAGAGTAAAGGCTGGCAATACTAGTACACTATATGTTATGTCAGACCACACTTACTGTGAGCAGTTCTGGGCACCGTAGTACAAGAAAGATATAGAGGCTCTGGAAAAAGTCCAAAGAAGAGCAACTAAACTGGTTCCTGGTATGAAAGATAAAGGTTATGAGGAAAGACTTAAGATATTTAATCTCTTCAAGCTAAGTAAAAGGAGACTTAGGGGTGATTTGATTGAGGCACTTAAATTCACAAAAGGGATTAACAAAGTTAACTACAAGATACTCTTCCTGTCAGTAGAACAAGGGGGCATAGATGGAAATTAGCAAAAGGTAAATTCCGCACAGAAAAAAGGAAGTACTTCTGCACAGTACTTTCTGTTTGGAATAGCTTGTCAGGTCTGTAGTAGAGGCACAATTGAGCTTGTAGGTAAACGGTGAGCAATAGGTACCCTTTAGTGGTAGGAAAATGGCGAGCACTGTTGGGATGAATGGCCTGTTCTTGTCATTATGTTATGTTATGTCAGACAGGTCTACAGCTATAGAACAGCAGGCCTGGGCAAAGTTCAGCGAGAGGCTTGAAACATTTACACTGACTATAAAAGCCAGAGCCCAAAGCTCACTGCTAGTGAAAACCAACGAGGCTGCCAAAGAAAAGCTGGATTAAAAACTAAATTCAACGAGGACCTGTTCCACAGCGGCTTTCCAGGACCAGGCCCGCGTCTAATTACAGTCAGATAAAAATACACCCCATCGCCCTGTCGACTCACCCTGGAGAGTAAGACGTCTGTCATGCAATTTAATTCCTGCTAGCAGGTGGACTTCTTTGCTTTGCAGACTACACTGAGCCGCTCAAGAGGTCCTCTGGACGCCATTACAAACGCAGGCCCAGACTGCTTGCGTTTAAAAGGCAACTGCAATCCTGTTTCCATGGTAATCTGTCATTTTTCCACAGTATTAGAACGTACTTGGGACACGCACTTAAACGGAATGTGCCCTTAACATTGCAATCAACGCCGTCAAGCTTCAAAGTCCAACCTTCAGAAAGCAGCCAACTGCCACCTAGAAACTAAAACTAGAAACATGAGACATCATAGATCTTCAGTTCAGATTTAGTCGCCCTCATCAATACTACATGTAGTCTCCTTTCACCCACTTCTCATAAACCAGTGCAGACTCTCAATCCTCCTCTACATAATCATTTTTTCACATGTAGATTTTGTAATTCCATTTCTTGTGGTCTTAATCCCCTCTAAGCTACTCACTACAGCTTCAAAATTCCTCTCTAAAGCAAGGACCAAGCATTGTATCTCCAGCATTTTACACCAGCAACACTGGCTCCAAGCCTCTTTCAGAAAGGACTCGAGACACTTCTGTTAACAATCACAAGTAAACAAGTTTGTCACCTAGCGCCATGTTATTTCACCGCACATGATGTGTTCCCAGTCGATAAAGCTGCCTCAAAGAATTATACAATACAGGCATTTACTTTAAGCTGCACCTAATTGTGATGCATCTCAGTATTAACTTCCTTTATTATCTTGTTACATTTTCCCCTTGTAAATAAATTTGGGTTGCAAAAAATGTATGAAAAAAGCAGAATAGGAGGCAGTATGGCTATCTGGGGACAATCTGTATGGGACCGTCTCCGGCACTCCAGGACTAGGGCTGCCTCACCCTGCCCTAGTGACATTTTTAATAATAATAATAATAATAATAATAAAAGGTTTAAAAGTTTTTTTTTTTAAATAAGTTGCTTCATTAGTGCTTTTTTGTCACAGTACATAATAAAGAAGCAGAATGTTTTCTTTTAACACATGAAGGCACACATCAGTGCAGCAGCAGGACCTTTGCATTTTTGTTACACTGCACTTATGCAAATAACATTTAAAACATTGAGTGAAATGAACTGAAATCTTATCTATAAATTTTGTTATCCAAAGTCATAGTCTAAAGAATGTCATCACATTGGGGAAACTTGCACATACTCCTTAACAAAAAAAAAAAAAAATTATTAAAATGTTACTTATTTGGGCAATATTTATTATAATACTAATAAAGTGGATGTTGAGAGGCATGGTTGTTGATTTAAGTGTTTAGTTTGTTTGCTGTAGCAGGATCACTGCTGAGGATCACTGCGGAACACTAAGCAGGAGCAGTACGCATGATCATGTGATCTGAGAATCCTAACTTATTCAAGTACTTATGTAGCTCATTAGCAAACATAAATCTCTTTACTTCCACATATGAGCAAATTACATATTACTGCCTACCAAAGAGTCTAGCCTACATACAAATAGCCTACATTTTTTGAAGTTAAACTGAATTAAAACATAAGTATGGCTGCATTGATCTGTGAAGCGATATCATCAAAGTAGCGATATCATCAAAGCATACACAATTTCAAAATGTAATGAACGGTGGCATTTAAGCGCTCTTCTACATGTTTCTGCAACTGAGAACTTAGTTTCCTTATCAAGAGCTTGAACTGAAAGTTTGAACTCTGTCAGTGTATTAACAGCAGGTGTATAATTGTATCAGGGTTACTTGACTTCTAACGCTGGCGGAAAATATTGAAGGTAAAATACACTGCAAGTGCGTTGCAGTGAAGAAAACACCCATTCCGCACGGTGGAAAGCAAACACTGGCCAGGCAATGAAAACACAGCATGAACGGTTGATTGTATCCATAAATACACGTACATTTGGGCAAATTTACATGGATTTCATGTCTTTTTTTGCGGACATTTCAGAGCTAAAGTACAAACTCGATATGAACAACATAGCTACAATTAACTTGCATTAACTGAGTGCGGCTTCTCATCCGCACATCTTAAAATTTTAAAAGCGAAATAGGCCTCCAAGATATGATTCATTGCTAACGTTACCAGTCATGCGTAAAAAGAGCAGTACACTGTAAATACGCATACTATTTCCCCGAATAAAAATGCCGGCCCAGTGAGTAATAAGCCAATTGTTGGTATCTTATTCGGACAAAGCGAATTAAGACGGTAAAAATACAAGGGCATTCTGTAATAAAAACACGAGCGTCAGAAGCAGTCTTCAAAGATGGACATGAAGGTTAATATGTAATTTAACGTTGCATACAATATGTAGGTAGTTAAGTCACTATATATATATATATATATATATATATATATATATATATATATATATATATATAGCAATGTGTTAATGGAAACTGAAAGTAGCCATCCATTAATTTAAGTGATCACACAATCTAGAAATAAATCAGATTTGTTTTTTTAAATGCTTTTAACCACTTTTCTAAACAAATTGCTTTAACAAACATTTTATTTACGCTCGTTTCTATCACGACTCTGTTGCTTTCAACATTTCATCCAATTCTTGAAGATTAAACATGAAAGCGAACGTCAGGCAGTTTCCCTTTCATCTTTACTCGTTTGATTCCTTCTGTCTACGGCGATAACATTAGTTATTTAACGTTAGCTGTCTACGTTACGTTCATTTAGCTACTTAAATTAGAATTAATCTGAATTAGCTAGCTCGTCAGTTAACCAAATGAGACTAACGTTATATTTCTAAGATAGCTAAATGTGTTTTATAAAGTGAGCTAGCACTAACATAGCTATTTAAACATGACAGCTAGCGATCATCTGACAGCACATCTTTGTGTCTTGTGACAGCTAAGCTAACTAGCCCGCTGTTGCTGTATTTGTAATAAACAATTATATAGCTAACGTTAGCAATACACAAAAACATTTGCTAGCTGACCCCTTGCCTCAGTAGCTAGCATTGTTTAAAACCGTCAGAATCCATAAAATGCACTTTTCCTGTGTGCTAACGTTAGTGAATCGGTGATAGCAAAGTCATCATCGGATCACAAAGGCCGCAATATTAGCTAAAGCTTATGAACTGGCTAGCTAGCTAACGTTAGCCAACGTAGATGAAAAAAAAGCTAACGTTACTTCACTACTATTCAAAACAGCGTTGACATATGCATTTGGTTCTAGCTAGCGTACGTAGCAAACCATTTAGCTAGCTAATGCTACTTGTTTAATCCAGAACTTGGATACCATTTAATATTCTGTGTCACGTTAGTTAGCTAGCCACATAAAACACTTAGCAAATTAGCCAACTAACTGAAACCGGTTAAATGCAGTTTAACTTTCGTTTTCTTTTGAATTATACCAATGCTCTTGCTTCCTTACAAAAAGTTGCTAGCCAGATAACGTTAGCTTGCTAGCTAGAATAGCAGCTGCACCCTATCGAGTCTAGGAAGGTAACCGTGTGCTAGCTTGTAGCAAAAGGAGCTCAGTATATAAGGTAGATCGCTTGGTAGATGTTGTTTTGCACTTTACCACAACGCCATTACTGCCTCCCCGGCCTAAGCCAAGTTGTTTATTTGATCATAGAGGAAAGGATCAGGGCCCGTCGGTCTCTGTGTGTTTGTGATCATCTCACCTCTTTGGGTACGAGCTGCTTTTCCTCGCTGGGCACCATTTCCATTTGTGCGACAGTTTAAACGGACATCTACCCGAGCACGGATGTCAACGGGAAAGATCTAAGGCGCTGTACACAAACATCGTTTGTGTTTTTTCAATCCAAAACGACAAAGACTAAACAAATAAAAACTTGTATTCAAAATGATCGCGGACAGCTAGCAAGCTAGCTACTTTCTTTTCAGTAATACCACCTAAGTAAGCACAAACAGCAATCAATGGAAAAAATGGCCTCTCTCAGTATCGCGAGACTTCAGTCAGACTGCAACGTCACTTCCTAGGCATCCGTGACGTCCTTATGAGATGTAAATACTAACCTCTAATAACCTCGATAACACCCTGTTTACCAGTGTTTGTGGTAATGTACGTAAGTGGACAAGTGTGTATGCAAATCTGTTGACCGACTATATTATGTGTGTGCCATTATTGGAATTTTGAGTATATATTTACAACGATTTCTGCTTGTGTTCATACTTGAGTTCAAAGTTACAAAAATACGTTAAAAATAGATTTTATTTTAATATGTGAACAATGGCACCTATTTGCACGTAAACTATTACACATATGTTGCAGGGATTAGGAGCTTGATTCACTCCATAAATGATGGACAAAGTTTGCCATTTTATTTGGTCTGTAACTAGACTGGTTTCATGTACATGGTAGCCAAGGGCAATAAAATACTTGTGCAAAAGTCTGTTAACTGTGTACTGGCTATGTTGCAAAAGCACACTGTCAATCACAAAATCTCATGTCATCAGTGTACTGGTAATGCCACCACGCTACAGGCAATTATGCACCCAGTTTGTGCTGGCTCAGTCAGAATTTACACCAGACCGTAGGGCACATCACTACACTGAAACCCAGTATTTTAGCTTAAGCCACTTGGTAGCACCAGTGCTTTGTATTTCTTCTCAATACATACATCTGTGCATTTTTATTTTACTTAATTTGACACATAATCCAGCAATATTCTGTAATAGGCTTTGCTTCTGCAAACGAAAGGGTGCCCCCTGCTGGTAATAAAGGGGTTGAGTTTCTGAGTCTTGACGAAAACCATTGTCGTTCAATCCGTCCCTGCTCCATTATGAAATTGTTCTCTCATTTGGGTATGGCCAATCTGTCAAAGTAAAACAAAAAAAGTCTTCTTCTCCAAAGATGAAATTATTTTGCTCCTGCACTGCAAAACAAAATGGTATAAAAAACATTTGTAGGGAAGTTTTTTTTTTTTTTTTAATCAATGAATTAATCATTGATAGTATTGTGGTTTATTATCTTTGTGTATTACACGTCTTTATGAAAGTTTTGATAAAAGTGTTGAAAGATTCACTGTTCTAGAAAGAGTACGAGTGTTCCTTCTGCGTAACATGCATGTTAACATACAGAAACATGCCCAAATCCGTTCATTCTCTAGACTACTAAAATTAAGTTACTACTCCAGTTGTTGTGTGTGCTGTGGTACCCCCAGGGGCAGTCTTGTGAAATTCTCATGAAAGGGTTGTTAAGATCACGAGTGTAAATTAGACACAAATCACTATTTCCTATGAGCTCTGTAGCAGGTCATGTGGAAACATGATCAAGCACATGCAGAGAATGTGCCTCAGTGACCAATCAGATGACACTGTGATTGCCACAAATGGCAGGCAGTAGAGATGGTGTGTGTGTGTGTGTGTGTGTGTGTGTATATGAGAGACAGAGATTATTAGTATTACTACTACTACTACTATAATAATAATAATAATAATAATAATAATATTAAAAATGATCACAAGAACATCACAATACCTCTTGAGAATGCTCTGCTGCTGAGTTTATTCATGTAAACATGACTGGGGTTGTATGCACAAAACAACAGCACTAAGACCAACAGATACAGTTAAAACAACACTTTCATATCTGCCTGTAACCTGGGCTGAGCGGACTAACACATCTATGCACTGTTTCTTTTATTCATATTTCTTTAAGGCAAATTGAAAAGTCACTCATATTAAACCCACAAAATACACTGTAGGTTAGTCTAGATTGTAGACTGGAGACAGATTGAGGACAGCAAAGAGATTCAAATGTGGATCTGCTGAGATTTCTCTGAGGTCACACTGACTGATTTTGAATGACGATGATACAGTGGTGTTCCATTATGTCCAAAAACATAAAAATGAAACTTGTGCGTTTCCCACAGAGTGTAATGGCTGAGGCAGTACAACATAATAATCTGTGTTTTTATAAACTCACCATATAAAGTAATAGGTTACAGTCCAGAAAAACCTTCACAGAAAATGCAATCTACATTTTTCAATTTCACATTTTCAAGAAAGACAGATTTGTGAAATCTTGAGACAGAAATAATGCAAGGTATGAAAAAACAGGCCGATTTGATTGATTCAGTAGTCTGTTTTTTTTTCCTTCCCAAGATACCAGTTTTTTCCAGTTTTGTTGTGATACCACAGTAAATATGTTAATGTAAAATTGTGCTGGACCTGGTGGAGATGCATAAACAATTGGTGATTGAAGAGTTGATGTCACTGTTTGAAATAATGCTCACCGAATGATGATTAGAATATTAATGTGAAATCATGAGATAACTGCTGTTGCTGCTATAAATACTGGCCTCATTAAATACACTTTGTGTTGTAGTATTGTAACCTGGGCTTACTATCTGTGCATGGGCATCAGTTCTTGTGGCAATGTGCTGGTCCACTGATCTTTACATAATCCACATGAGTTTACAACAGACATCAACTATACATTTATATCATATACTTTCTACTATATGAAATCATAGTTATCATTCCATATATTCAAATAATCAATGGGTCACTATGGAGTGACTCATGTCAGTGAATAAACCGATAGCTAAAAATGTAGCGTCCTTTAAAGCTTTAAATCTAACATACTATACACAATATTACCGGATGAAAAACAGATATTCTGCAGTAAGACAACTGGAACTGCTCTTATCTATTGATTATTTTTAAAAGTGACAAAAAATGATGGCAGAATACAGTAGTATTTAACACAGGCAGATGTACAGATGTTTATATAGATATTAAATTTCAATTAAGTTGAAGCATAGATGCACAGTGATGCAAGACCATGATTCGATTTGGCCAAAATATTAAATTATATGGAGAGGTCCAGAATCACACACTGTTCCCTGGAAAGCAGAGCCTTTATGTGGATTCCAAGTGCTGTGATGTGACACAGAAACGTATAAAACCCAGTCTATTATTGTCCACTGACAAGTGAATAAGTTGCCGTGAACATTTTTGCAGACACCTTTATTTCTACTGGCGTAAAAACACTGAGGGTTTCTTTCCCTTGGATAGGGAGTGCATGCATACACTGCCGGCTTGAGATTTTTTGACAGCCTAGTACAGAGCCCAGGACACTCACAGAAACCGGATTTTTTTTTCTCTCAGCACACTTGATTTATTGACAGCTGCTTCAATGTAATGAGCAAATTTAGCAATTTCGCCAAAATTTTATCGAAAAAATCTTGCCTACTGCACCTTTAACTTGCAAGAAGAGATGCTGGGTGAAATCTAAGCCCTATTTTCACTGGACTAGTATTAACCCAGGATGTCCTAAAATGGTATTTATTAACTATTACTCCTGTGATTTTAATCCCGCACAAATTTTCCATGTCCATAAATTTTACAGGTCGGGACAGTAAACATTCCAGCCCAAATGACCTGTTTTTCAGTCAAACTCCAAGGCCCTTAGATAATACTAATCCCATATGAATGGACGTCCGTAAATATGATTTGTTCATTTAAATTTTGGCACCAATTTCTCCTTGTCAGGAACATGGAGGCTGTTGTGGAGACTCTGCTGGAGAGATTTAATAGTTTCTTTTTAATTCCATACATCCAACCACCCCAGCTTGGAGACCAATTTAAGGGGGGGAAAAAATCTATCACTTATACTTACTTATAGTCCGATTTACAATCGCATAAGAATTGATACGCTTTTACTGCAATGGTAAGATGTGGTTTCCTCAGAGTCAATGTCAGCGGATTCAGACAAGGCTTCTCGGGCCAAGAGATTGCTGACACACCCAAACATGCTTAAATGTGCCTCTTGCCCTGTCATTTGATCAATATATGAATCTGCCTCCTGCCCAGTCACTTGCTTGTGTTGCAGTTGATACAATACACAGGCACTAGCAGGTATAACTACGGTAACAGAACTCATCACGTGTGCAGAAAAAAGAGAAACAAAGAATACAGCTCACACAGAAGTCACACCAATCGCCACATTAAACTGCTTTTCTGCTTTACGTTTCTTTTCTATTTTTTTTTCAGGTTTTCCTATGCAGAGGATAGACCATAGGTTGTTTGGTGTGTTAGCATATGGAGTCACTGATGTAAACTACACAGACCTCTTCCTTTATTCGTCTCCCTTGGTAACGGCAGTAATCCTGTATGCATTGAGCCTGCGGCATTGGATGGTGAGTGGCCTCACTCTGTGTATGAAGAATAGTGTAATTACTGCAGAACCCTCCTGCAGACGTTTGGCACAAAGTCACAGTGCGGCCCTTCTGTGCCCACTGCAAATGAATTACTGAGGGCGCACTTCTGGCCCACACCTGAAGGGGGAGCTGTGAATTCTGATGATCGTTTGATGCAGTCGCATTCACTGAGTTTGTAAAATTACCCAGGGCCCAGGACCACTTACTACGTCCCGGCAATGAGTTCCCGAATGGAACTGAGAGACCTGTTCAGCGGGACTGAAACGGCCAAATTTCTCTCGCTTCACCCAGCAAGGATGACAACAATGCACACCAGCTCCCTGTGACAGTCGCTCTCAGACCCAGTCAAACACTCGTGTGCCCCTTCTCTTATTTTCTCTCACCCCATGCTTTCACCAATTCGCTCGCTCACTTGCCAAATCACGCTATTATGCGAGCGGAACAGAACACTAAGACACCCAGAAAAGGTTGTAAACAAGACAAAGCATCTGGTAACGACAATTTGGCAACACAAACTGTAACATACTTCTTAATATTGCAAACACTGGGAAACTGGGAATGGCATATCGGCGCCATTCTGCAACACAAGCCATAGAATGACGACAAACTCACACGCTCACACACACGCTCACACACACATGCTACTAAAGTGTTTCTTCAAGGTTGCACAAGGCAGGTCTTGGGACAGTCACCCCGGGCCGGGATGATGGAGAGGCAGCGGTCGTTATGGGATGAAGGGCGTGCGCTCCTTGTTGTCACTGTCGCCCTCTTGTTCCTCCTCTTCCTCGCCCGCCTCGCTCGTCTCCGTGCTGTCATTGGCCATCTAGACAGGGAAACAGGCTGATCAGACTTGAGCCCTGTCTCAAGCATGGGTAAACGCACACATCACTATAACAGCTATCTGCACTCAGGAAGGCTGTGGTAAAAACTCATCATTCTTTAAATGAATTCTATTTTCACAGCCTTGTGAAGACAAATAAACACGTAAACCAGGGGGGGAAAACAGTAATATCAAATGTTACGTGATGTTCAAGGCCATTAATTCTGTAGATTATATATTTATGAATTAAACTAATGATGTGCTTAGCTAGGAATGCATTTTAAAAGCAATTAATGCATATTTAATTCCTTTAAATCACACTGGGATACCAACGCTTCTAGTATAGTGTACAAAAGAGCAGTAAATATTTATATATTGGGCTGTGAAAAGAAGCAGGGGCTGCCTACACACACTTTGGAAAATGCTTTGAGACGCGCTTCCATGAACCGCTGTAGAATTCACTTGAAAATGGCCTCCATGGAAACCACGGGAACTTCTTGTTCATAACAACCAGGCCCTGTTTCTACAATGTTTACAGAAAATGACATATGCACACCTTCATTGCATTCTGGGCTACTTATAATTACTCTCGCCCCTCAACCCGAGCTCCTAGAAAACCAGCGATGGCCATGTTGACGCATCTGGATCCACATTAACTGATGAACAACACCTCAAACTCAAAACAAATTCAGAGGTTCAGGAAAAGGCCACAGCATCCTTACTACCCCTGATTCACTGGACATATATATTTAATATGAAAAAAAAAAAACAACCGAAAGATGCTAACTCAAGTTCTACCCTTTTTTCAGCACCTTTCAAAGATCATGCGAATCGCTAGTACCAAAATTCCCATAAGTGCGAATGATGCATGAAACATCAGCATACTTGTGGAACAGAGTGAGAAATGCAGCATAGTGAAGACATCTACATCAGCAGTGTTCATTCTTTCAACAGCGTTAATTTGTATATATATATATATATATATATACAGTCATGTGAAAAAGTAAGTACACCCTCAAACGGTAGTCAGTTTTTTTTTACACATCTGGACACAAGTTTATTTTATTTTAATTTCAACCATATTGATTGATTGATTAAGGTAAACTAATTCAACAAATGATGCTAAAAAAGTATACTTTGGAATCACTTAAGCAATTGAACTTAACATAAATGCAAATTCCTCATGAGGAAAAAGTAAGTACACCCCTACCTTTACTATCAAATACATTGATTAAAGTTAATGTTTGGTGCACAAAACAGGTGTAAATGATTGTCCAATTATTAGATAATAATTTGGAATTTTGGAAGACTCTTGATTTCTTATTTTCAGGTACTCTAACAAGAGATACTATAACCTCTCTGCATTTGAATGGATCTCTATGGGAATTGGGGGTGGGACTAGATTAAGCTGTAAATTACACGGGAATAGTACAGAACCCATGGTTGGCTAAATGGCAGTAAGTCATCAAGGGTCTGAGGTATCAAACGAGGCTCAAACCATCACTCTGCTGCCAGATATGCAGTAGATATGGATGGATGACTTTAAGGGTTGTTTCTCCAGACTCATTTTCCTATTGAACTCTATGGAAAAATAAGTCAAGGGAAACAACCCTTCAAGTGATCCATCCATATCTACTGCATATCTGGCAGCAGAGTGATGGTTTGAGCCTCGTTTGATACCTCAGACCCTTTTTTTCACACGACTGTATATATCACAATGGTGAAGGATCATATCCTCATATTTACAACCACAAAGTTCTGTCACACAGAAACTACAAATTAATAAAATCAACACAAAGGCCTTATTGGCTGTAAACCTGAAAAATTTATATTTACCTACCAAGGGTGTAGGGGACTTCTCCACGTCCAGGATGAGTTTTCCAATGTTTCCGCGGTCATGAATTCTCTGCATCGCCTCTTTTACCTGTGAGAAAAAACACCTCTGTAAGCTGTACTAATGAACACCCTCGCCAGCCTCACTGAATGTGCAACACAAGAAATTACACGAGCAACACCGCACTTAACTGCCAGTCTGAAGATGTTATATTCTTTGTATATATGCTGACAATGTTGACATTTATGGAAAAAAATTAAAGGATGGACAGTTCTCTGCTGGACTACAGAGCCAATGAAGCGCTCAACATTTGCTTGTGTGTTGTTGGTGCCACCATATCAATACCTTCCTCCTCCTCCTCCTCGTCTTCTTCTTATTAGCAAGGTCTCGACTCCATATACTATTATCCATATAATAATGGTAATTGTGGCTGCATTACATAATATTGCCCAGTAGATGGCAATGGCAGTGGAGACAAAGGACTTGAGAATCAAGTTCCAGTGGGCAAGTAGTGCACAGTGAAGGCATTACTGTAAAATGCTCTACATAGCTATCGGCTATGAGCTACCCCTGGACAATCTTACAAATTAATTTATATTTTTCCCAGGGCTCGACAAGATCAAGGATAACAACCTAAACGCTCAAGTACAGCAACCTTTTGGTTGCCATATTCACAATTCAATTCAAGGCAAATTGAGTTTACATTTTGTCCACACATCTCACACCGCAAAGCAAACCACAGAGAGATAAGGACTATAGTCGGGAAGACATAATATGGCAAATATCTCTGCAAGAAGGAGAATTCCTGGACTGCCTGCTTTCCTGGGAGCACATTGGTTTGGTTTACCCTATTCTCTGACCCCCTCACCATGGCAATTTTATGGAGCAACAGATGCAATCATAAAAATATATGTTGTAGAGTAAATCGTCTCAAAAATCATTTGGGTCGATGATACAACCAACTCTGCATCTCATAGGTAAGATAAAATATTGGTCAATAGAAAATGTGCAGAACACTTCCTTAACAAGGCTTCTGGCTGCCACAGTCCCGTACACGCTAGATGTCACAGTCCCGTACACGCAAGATTGCTCAGCTTTTGACCTTGCTTTCTGTTATATCTTTCATTTTGCCTTGCATTCTTCCATCCTGCTGACCTTTTATTCTTAGTAGTCCTTGTGATTTTGTTGACCACTTATATGGATTATTCCATGTGAATGCGAGTCATTCTGATTTATTAATTTTTTTTAAATCTTTTTACAGTGTGATGATTCCTGTGCATGCCATGTGAAATAAATGTTATTCCCTGCAGGCATTCAACCCATTTTTCAAATATCAAAGTACTTTGATCTAATTTGGCAGGTTGTGCAAGTAGTGCTGGGTCAGGGCATGCTTGAGCAGTAGCACGATGTACTTGGTGCCTTGTAATGATTACTTGTTTGTGGGCCTGTTGGGTGGTTTTTATAATAAATCTCACCGCATTGTTTGTGCAAAACTGGTAAGATGTAACAGATGTACAGAGGTAAGTTGGAACTTGGGCGGAGAGAGTACTGTCCCGGTACACTTCATGCATGCATGCATACCCACTGTTAGAACCGAGAACAGAAATACAGCCCCATTTGGAGTCTGGTGGACCATTTACACAAGACTGGTCAGGGTCCTTGCGCCGCACGGCTGGTCTCCTGGCAACAGCTGACGTTAACAGGCGCCTCTGTAAAGGTGCTGTTGGGAGTGACACTGTTCAGTGATGGAACCCACTCTCGGTAAACAGGCAGACAGTCCAGACTACCCACAAGTGTAAGCTGGTATGTACAGTACTAAATGCTTCATCACCCAATGAAATAAATGAACACTGAGGAACACAACCATTGCTTGCCTGGAATCAGATTAACAGCACCACTTTAAATGCAATTTAGAAAAACATTAAATATTTAAGTCCTCACTAGGGGCAGGTAAAGTATTATTGAAGGTATTACCCTCTTGTTACTGTTTGACTGTAAAATGCATAAGCCCTACGTGTGAGATTTAAATGTTTAAAAAACATTTTAGAAAATGTCTGCTTGTTCTGGCACAGAAATGCAAAATATCTTCAAGTGTTACCCCTCTCTTGCTCTCGAGTGGCTTAGTGTTTAATAGTGTTTGCCAACAGCCAGCGACTCCACGGGTACAATCAAGGGAAATGTCTCGACGCTACTCATGATTTGGCTCAGAATAGATGCCCAATGTCCTGAGCCACCTGTCTCATAACCTGCAGTTAGGTAGACGTGTCGATTGGTGCAGTCTCAGAAGAATTATATTCTGTCAAGTGTCAAATAAGTTTGCCACACATTGAATTAGTGCAGTTATGGACAGTCTCACATATTAAGCCTTCGGTTATTTTCTCCTGCGTTGATCATGAGTCTTACTACTTCTGCCAGACAGCGATGTCATTTACCGCAGTATATGACATTGTGGTTCTCTCAAAAAGGCTGGCTTCCTGACTGTGCAATTTCATATGCTCACAAACACAACAGGCGAACACCCAAGCATATGCTTCAGACATACAGTACAAGCATACAAACATTCTGCCATTTCTAAGCACACAGTCCAGATTGCTACTGCATTCATTAATCCTGACGCTGGTGTCTGCTGATAAACTGCATTAACAGTGTAGTGGGTACGTGTAACAAAAGTATTCAGGATGCATAAAATGTCTAACAATAGGGTGTGTGGGGAAAGGCCTCTTATTGCAGTTAGAATTATTTTATTTTCCCCTATTTTTTTCTCTCCTAACGAAGCCTGTTTTACGTTTATGTCCCGCAAACTTCGGGGACCGGTTATGACTGAGGGTAAATGCAGTCAGAAAATCTCTAGTGGCTTCACACATTTGTTGCTTCAAGGTGTGCAAATTGCTTATCTCGCACGGCTCAGAAGATCTTTTGTGGGTCTGCAACAAAGAGCAGCAGCACTGGTGTCACCCAGACAGCTGGGCGAAATCGCAGGCGCTCAGAAAAGCGAGCTGACGCAAGTGACAGCCAGAGACTCGTATGTAATATTAGCAGGAGCACACAGGGGAGGATGCAGCTGCCTTTGTTCAGCCACTAATGGAGTGTGACTCACAGCTAACGCTCCTGAATTCAAGTGCAAAATCTGCTGTCCGTTCGCTCGAGCAGGTGAGAAAGCTCCCTCTTGATAACGGTGCGTGAGCAGAGCAGCTAATGTATTTGGCTCTGTATCAAACAACGTGTAATGTGCAACAAAGCAGGGGAAACGGTTAAGAGTGCCCAGACTGCAGGTAAAACAGGGCTACTGGAACAGACCATGGAGTCACAGTAGGTATTTGCTCTAGCCACACACGGGCTATAGAAATGAACTCCTGAAAGACATGAAAGGGTAATTCGGGGGGAAAATGGCTCATTTTCGATCTTGACCTCCCCGATCTTTCTGATATTAAACTATAATGTAACCTAATGACCATTAGTGTACTTCTGAGGGAAAAAAAGTAACACAAACCATCATTATGAAAATTAGGGACAAGTGTCCAATTTCACTCCACCTTTGGCCTACCCACCTCTACTTTAGAGACCTACCGTCTGATAAACAAAAATGGTACCAATAATATCTTGGTCTCATTATAATCACAAAGACATTCTCTACAACATGGGTCTTGGTTGAATACTTTCACTTAATTTGTTACGTTAATTAAGAGTTAAAATTAAGAATTTAATTATCTCAAAACCACTTTTTAAAAAGCTTTTCTCCATTTTTCGTATGTGGTTTTAACCACTCACGGTTATCAAACTGTAGGTTGCTAAATTATAGAGGTGGGTAGGCCAGAAGTGGAGTGAAAATGGATGCAGATGGTAACTACTGCAGGGGACAACTGCACAGCTGGTGCGGGCAGATCACATGCTCCTGATCGACCAGAGGAGTCACTAGTGAGCGATGAGGCGGGGGTTACTTTGCAGACTGAAAACCATCCCTGCTTGGGAAATGCTACGGTCAATTGTGCACCTCCCCACAAGAATGGATTAGATCCAGGCCGAATGATGCACCTTTGCAATCCAGGTGCACTACTCAGAACCCAATAACATGACTGAATGACTGATTGTTCCAGTTCAGGGTTATAAATCTCAGCTCTCTCCTCCCTTTTACCTATGGGTTTTATCCTATTAAGATTGACTTTGATTACTGTGTGTTCAGAAGGTACTATTGTTTGATGGCCATATACTGGGGTTAGGTCTACCTGTGAACACACTGAGCAACTTGCTCAAATAGACAGTAGTTTAAGCATGCACACATACACCATGTTTTAGAAAAGTTAGTTTAGTGAGGAAGGCCAAGAGAAATCAGGGTGTGTAATATGCACCTACGACATATCAGACATATTATTTTTACATAATAGGCTTTATTGATCTTGTGAAGGTAATAAATCCCTGTGTTATCCACCTTAAAAATGCATATACTCTTATACCACCAATAAGCCTTCTCTTAGCAAACTACATCTTCCATTGAAAAATAATGATCAACTCCTAGGTGCTTAACTGGACACATTCCAAACGTTCCAGATCTTAATAAGCTTTATTATTGTCCATTAATTATGGAAATTGCACACAAAAACCAGAATTTAAACTTCATTACTTTTTGTAGGTAAGCCACAAGCCAGACATCACAAGAATTTATTTTTGCAATCCGCTTCCCATTTAAGGTGCCTGAAATCAAAGGCAGGCTTTTGAAGTGTAACTGGCTCTGAAGTAATACAAAAACACTACTTATCTGTAAGATCAGTGGCTTCAAAGTTCTTTCAGCTCACAAGACCATGTAAAACGACAAAAAAGACAATGCAAAAATGACTATTATTCATACAGTCCATTTTGGGAGAGTGGGGTGTTCTGCACTGTGGATTTTACGGTCCATTTTGAAAGGTCAGTTGAACGCCTTCATAAGACAAAATAAATTAAATCTTAAATGGCCTCTTGGGGTGCTGCTTATTCTGTCCACTGACAGGCATCCTTAAATTCCCTGAATCAAGCATACGTGGGAGCCATTTTGACTTCCATCATTGTTCCCTGGTTGACTCCGACTCATTTCTCCCCAACTGAAGCACGTTCCCTCTAAGCACTGTGCTCCTTCCATACACTCACCCATGAGCCAGTGACTTACTTCACACAGCAAGCCACACTACATACTACAGGAGAGCTAGCACCAACTGAAAGGACATCTCTAACTGATGAGTCTGACTGGAAACCTGTAAGCACCTAGTGGGTACATCGGGGACACTAATGGAATGACCCTAGAAACCCGTGCCAATCCTAACCCCTGTTGGGATGAAGCCAATTGTGTCTGCTGACGCAAGCTCCTGGTCGCAGCGGATAATAGCAAAGGCCTGAAGTCTTGGAGTCTCAGCATGCGCTCAGAAGAAGCTGAGTCACTCAAGAGGCCCATTTCCACTCACAGTAACATGATTAACAAGAAAAGAGAGGCTCATCGCATCAGTCAATAAACACATCCTTCTGTTTAACACAACATAGCCATGAAATTAATATATTTGCAAGCAGATACCTAGGGGAGGTGTGGCATGCCTCTTGAAATCCTGATTAGCATTAACAAATGACATGCTAACATTAATATTGCTGACATGCATACATTCTTTGTATGGATTTGTGTACTATTCATTCGAGTACCCACTGGCAGTTAACTACACCTAGTGTGGACTATAATGAGTTTTTACCACCGCAAAACAGATGCAGCATTATAATCCAATGCAATGCATTAGTGTACCAATGATCCCCTGCCTGACTGAGCTGCTGTGCTTTAGAAATGAGCAGAAGCCGCATCTGGGAAGTGCTAATGGCACAGACCGGAGAGGCACCGATTGTTTGCTTTTTACTAACATTGTTAGTTGTAGTCATCTGTTTACTGCTGAATCAGAGGCAAATATATCAAAATATAATTCTGCCAGATTCCTAATGTAGCGCTCCTCTTACAAAAGCCATAAATGACTACTTTGGCTTGCAGGTGGCATTTTAAATTATTATAATTTTTTTTTTAAAATACCAAAACACATTTCAGAACATTTTGTCCCTCAAAATTGGCAAGAAAAATCTCCCACAGCTTTAGGGTCTCATTTCATAATAGCAAGTAACTCTCGATTTGTTTTTACCAAAAATATATTGTCGCTAGCAATTCACAAAAGAAAATCTGCTACAACTTTACACAAATGGTTGATTTTTTTTGTTGTCAATTGTGTTGCTTCTACAGAGAAGAACAAATCATTTTGGAACAGGGAGAATCTTTTGGGATGGTGCTCATCTGCTGGATTGGTTTTGAAGTACATATTGCCGTGAGCAGAAATTGTTATGTTGTGTGACAATTAACTCCCGGCACTCACAGATAGACAAGCGGTCTTGTCATTTCTAGATTGTGGATTTGATTCTCAGGCAGGGCACAGATACAGAACCCTGGATCATGCTGCATTACACAACTGCTTCAGTTGTCAAAACCATCAAATAATTCGACAAGTCCTAAAATGTGCAGTCAATCTGCCCAAAGCCTAAAAAGGTTGAAACATTGAAGCTGTCAATGCGACGGTCTTGAAGCAAAATATCCAATGGCACTACAAACCTGCAGTACTGACACAGAGGGTAATGACACTCCTCTTGTGTCATGTTTTAAATAAACCTGAGCCAGCAGCCCTTGTCTGTTACCATCTGGAATAAATGATTTGACAAGACCCTGTTTGAGGAGAAATTGCAGTACCCTTGAAAGTGACACTGCACGGAGTGGTCATTAGTAAAACTGATGAAGGCACAATGGCGGTAATCGACAGGCAACGTGTTGCCGTCAGGGATACAGGAGTTATCCAAGGTCGTCAAATGCTAAATAAAATGGAAGAGGAATATCGGCGAGCAGAGACTCTATGATGTTAATAATGGTGAGCAGACACCAAGTGGTCTTTTTTTCTGGGATCCCTTCAGAGGGATGGTATTGACTTTCCCACACAAAAGGTCAAAGCCTGTGATTGGGTCATTATCATTCAGAACATTCCCATCGCTGGACAGCCATGATGGCCTCTCGCCAGGACTTTCCGTTACCTATACAGAAAAAAAGTTAAGAGGCAGCATAGTTGTGTTCCTGGTCTGCCCTTGAAAAGAAGCCTCCAGCAGAAGCCCAAGCTGCCCTTGGATGGCATCGTTTGCAAACAAAGCACAGGTTTCGGTGTTTAACCATTTCAAATGAAGATGAGGTTTATGATTAAATTCCAAAAATCTACAAATATATTTAGTGAAAATTATATAAAATGATCGTAAACATTAAAAAAAACAAAAAGAACATATGCAACAATAAAACTGTTAGAATACAAACACAACAACTAAATGTGATAAATGTATCCAAAAATACATGTCTGGGGGTTTTTTCATTAGAGGTTTATGATAGGTGTCCAACAGTACGGGCTAAAGAAGCTCTGGTCTGTATTTCATTTCAGGTTAACATCAAGCTAATTTATCTAATTTATACCTTGACTGTGTCCCATGTCAATTCAGCTAAAATACAACACTCACCAAAAGCACAAAGCTCTCTAACCTCGTCTTGCTGACTGTAGCATTCGAAGCCAACAACTAATAAGAAAGAATCTATTTGTCTCCTCCGCATGCAGTGCAAGAGAGTGGAACTGCAGCAGCGTAAACCTTCCAGAATGTGCTTAATACACAAATCCACTTAGTCAAAAACTCTGCTGTTGTGAAGGGTTGTACCCTCTGGTGTGGCACCATGTTTCAGCTGCGGGACGCTACTCAGCTCCTCCAAGCTGAGGCATGCAGAAAGAAGCAAAAAGAGAATGAAAAGGGAAATGTGTCTGTTGGCACAAGCAAAGTAGTGATAACTGCAGAAATACAGAGGACTAAACTGCAAAGTTCAAAAGAACAAAGAGCATCACGGCATTTGAACTTGAAGGCGCACATTGAGCTGGACATCAAGTGCAACAGTTCTGAAAGTCTCAGGGAAACTTCTAAACTAGATGCCAAAAACCAAAGCAAAAAGATCAGGTAGAACAACATGTATAATTGTTTGATGTATTTAACAAAAATGTTAATAAAGTTTTGCTACAACCTGCATTTATTCAAGTGTTTGCCTTCTTGAATGTCAGTCAGTAATATATTACAAAACATCTACTACTATTATTAAAAATCACTTATTTCTAGTTGTTGCATCAGCTCCACCCTCGTAGGCGGTTGGTAAACAACATTTTTTTTCAGGATTAAAATGAGAAAAAAGGAAATGATTTGCTGTTGCTCTTACATAAATGAGTGGATTGTTATGCTGTACAGGGATGGTACAGAGAGCAGAGCAAGGGGAAACCTACAAATAAATGAGACGTTGAAGAAAATACTCTATATAAGCTGTAATAACAGGAATCAATGTAGACTAAGCGATTGTGGGAAAAGTCCAAATCATGTGTGTGCATCTGACAGACTATGATGGATTTGCTGCACAAATTATCAGTGAGAGTGCAGCGGTATGTTCTGCCGCAATACAGTACAATACTGAAAATTAACTTGATGTAATGACTTATAAATCACCCTGCTTCAAACCAACCTGGAGTTCATTAATTAATTATCAACATTGGGAACGCGGGCAAGACTTGTGTAAGATAAGAGGCTATCGGCTTTCACAGCATGAATTGCTCAGGATTAGAACCCAACTTTTAATTAGTCTAAATCGTCCTTCCCGCTTTTCGATTTCCATTCTAAATGGCCTGCCGATCTTCGGCAAAGAACCGTGTAATTTAGTGAGTTATCATTTAATAAAATAAACTATTCTGCTGTGCCACATATGTGCTTTTCTCTTCACCCCATTCTTTGCACCCTGGATGCTCCTGGCTCCTCTCCCAATATTCCCCCCCTTTTTTTGCTCCCCATACAGACCTCTATCTACACCCCTCTCTCCACTCCCCATAAGCCCCTTCTCTGTTCCTTATATGCCCCTCTCTTTATTTTAAGCGCTGTTCACTGCATCGGTGCAGTATGAATTAAAACCAAAGGCCTAGTTTGTGTAGATGGGTGGCAGTTTTTGAACCACCAAACACAAATTATTAAATTATTACATTATCCGGCAACCCTGAACACAAGGACGATGGAGAGGGGCATGATTTTCAGACGTGAAAGCAAGCAGTGTAAAGCCCTACCCAATTAAACCAAGTTAGGAAAAGCTGGGCCAGTTGTACAATAAACCCAAGATTTGTTGGTGACTTACATTGTCTAGATCTGGCACTGTAGTCCTGTTCTCTCCACCTTCTCCTGTAGCACAGCTCCTGTATGTCTCGCACCGTTTAGCCTGTTTGTTTTTTTACATCAGCATTCTGATACTAGATTAGATACAACACTGGTGAGTCAGTGGCAAAATATCGATACAAAACAAAGGTCCCAACAATCAAAACAGTCCGAGTCTAAAAATCCTGCATGACTCAAATGCAGACACCTTCCCTTGTCAGCTTCACACTGGATTACTATTACAAGCGCATGGAAGATATCCCTACAACTCCCATGCATTTGTTTTTGATTCCTATGCAAATTACGATCTCTTTAAATTCTCATGGGGTTCTGTTTTCCTGGCATTGACTAGGCAGAGTAATAACTGTTGTTTCCATGGAAATCACAAAAAATAAAATACAAAAAATAAAAGAATAAAGTTTCTTTCAATGTGTCAGGCTTAATTCTACTCCAATAGCATGGGGAGAAAAGGTATTTACATTGTCACACTGTTTTTGTTGGAAGGCAGCTGGCGTGCTTCACACAAAATGAAGAGATCTCCTCTATGAGTGTCCCATACACTTTGCTAATTAAAATGACCCATGGGGACACCAGCAAAAACAACTCAATTACAGGGTTTATGGGCTTGTGATTTGAACATAAGACGTTATCTTGATGGCAAATGAAGGATTTCAGAAATAATAACTAAGGGTGGTACACTGCTTATTAATACTGGTCGATTTCTCACAGTAATCAAGCTACAGCGGAGAAACGGACGGGAGAAAGTAACAGACGGGGACTTTGGTTCTTTCTGCAATTTCAGTGCACTGAGTTGTACAGTGCAGCCATTGGAATGGCCTCATTAGCACATGCTTTTCAGGATATTTAGCTCTGCTCCAGCTGCCAAACTACTAAAATCAATCAACCGTGAACCAAAAAATCTATTCATTAGGGGGTAGCTCTGTTTAGGTAAATCAGAAACTCACCACGTTAATGAGCCCTTTGAAGTTCATGAATATTTTTTTGTTCTTCTGGCTGAGAGTAACTACAAAGAACAACAAGATCTGCGCCGTCCTAACCCTGAGGCCTGCCACTGTCATAAGTACACAGGAACAAATAAAATGTACAAATACACTATTTTAAAAAAAAAAAGGTTTTAAAAGGTTGAGGAAAAGTTACCTGCACATGCTTTGAATGCTTATATTGGGGGGGGGGGGGGGGGGGGATCAGAATCAGACTGGCAGAAAACACTTAATTATGAATCAGGGCTTCTTCATCACGCATGCATTGTAGGAGGGGTTGTCAGAGAGACATCAAAGAAAATGAAGAAAATGGACGTCTCTCTCCTCTTCCTTGGTTTTAAATTCATGTTCTAAACTCTAAGGAAAGGAAATAATTAGATAGAAGGTCATTCTTCAACTAAAGTAACCTATAGTGTAAGGTCTAGAAAGGGCTATATATAAGCAATAGAGTGGAGTGGATTTCTTTCTTTTTTTTTTACTATTCTCTCTTTTTACTTTATTTATTTTTAAATTTGCCGCACAACCCGGGGTTGTATATACCAAGTGCCACCCAAATATGGAATGAACCCCAGGCATGAACCACCCTGCCAATTCAGGAGAGCCTTAACCGAATGAGCCACCCAGTAGCACATTCTCTCTTTTTAAAACCTCTTTTGTGAATTTGAGAGAGGACAGGCAAGTGCACACTCTCCCCCAAAAGTTCCACACACTGCGTGTCTTTTCAGTCCACCATGAGCAGTCATTATACTGGAAGAGTGTAGTCCAAGCACTGCTGGGCTGGGGTAGGAAGAGTGCAGGAGCCTGACTGTCCAGAAGAGGCACTCTCACGCGATTAGTCCAGCCGACTGAAATCCTCCCTCCCTGGGCGGTGCCGGTCAGAATGACCATTGCCAGAAATGGACACCAGATCACAGGGAATGGTACACAGGACAATTTATCAGGATGAGCAGCTTGCCAGACGCCGTTTCTGTGGCGAGATGGTCAGAGAGTTCATGAATGTGTCACAGCTCACAGCAGCTCGATGAACCAGAAGAAGCGCTCACACAAGTAATAGATGTCATTAGACCAGGTCACAAGGTCCCTCCCTCTAATAACCTTGTGTTATTTAGCGAAATGCGGCGTACAAAGCTGCAGCCTCGTACACGGCTCTGAAAAAAGGTCAAGGTTCTCTGAAATATCTGAGTGGAATACCAAACTGACAACTGAACGTGACAGTCCAACTTATCTCTGCGTTATGCACGTCTTCTCCTCTCCGTGATCCGTGTTTGCCCGAATCAATTTACGATTGTTTTTTATGGCTTTATCGTACATCTGGCTTTTCTGAGGTCAAGACCGCGGTGGAGCATTCATTTCCCCTGATCCTAACACGTTTCAAATGAATGTGACAGTGTAGATAATCTTTACTGAAAAACTGGACACTGTCCGTCTTATCTCACCGGAGCTTGTCCATAGAACCCCCCTCACCAACTGTGATATATCCTAGGCTACCTGTCCAATTTTCAATGAATAATGATTTTTACTTACACCCACAACAAACAACAATGAGCAACAAAAACACCCTAATTAATGAAACAGATAGGAGGAGCACTCTAAAGACCGCTACACTACACACTACTGACATGGTTGACGACATAGCGCACAATATCTCAAAGTGGCTGGATCGACCCGGTGCCACCTTGCCATCTACTTCACCAAAATCTGAATATCAAATGAAGGAGATAACCAGACTGCCAGAGTACATATAAACAGCCTCCACTGCCCCGCCCAACTTCCTAAACGAGGAGAAGCCAGTCAATAATAATGGCTAAAATAATGTTTTCAATATCTTTATGAAGGCACAATACAAAAACATTATTTTAGCCAATCCAATCAATATATAAGGTCAATTGCGCCAAATGATGCGCCCATAAACACAAGGAAGGTTATAACCAGATAATTCAAAATACTATTTTTGGTATTTTCTAACACACAGTGCCATCCTGCCGGACCGCAACATTACAAACGTGCTCTGAAGGATTATGAATCAAGAATCTCCTGATAGGATAGGAAACTACATTTGGCCCTCGTTTTTTAATTCACATTGGCAGTTTTTCAGCTTGAGAATTCTTCAAAATTGGCCTTCTTTTAAGAAATATCACATTGAGACAAAACATTATTTTAAGATTTGTATGTCATTTTGCAGTAATCTCACTAAAAGAATAACCATGCTAAAATAATTCTGTTTACTCTGGGAACACAAGACTGGATTGGGTGTGGCTCATCTGGGGACAAGATAGATAAAAAGGTATTCACGTGTGAATTGTTACTCGCAACTTTAGACTAATCCCAGACCATTTTGTATGGCTTTAGTTCAAATGAGGTGGTGCTATAATTTAAACGAGGGGGTGCTCAGGTGATTATATTTAATGCACCTGATTAGGAATAGAATAGTATATAGTTTACTAGAAATTAAAAATCCTATAAAATCCTCAAATGATATCCTTCCTGAGACAAGTGTCTCAAATGAGGCATTTATAATCAAGTCAGATTTACCCCTAAAACTTTAACAGACACTTGGGCAATAAAGCTGTTAGACTGGTTGTGTGTGTGTGTGTGTGTGTTCGTCCGAGTGTGTGAAATCACTCTGAAGAAAAAGACATGATTACAGTTGCAATCATCTGGGGGGAACAAAAAGGATTTCATTCTGCCTCTAAATGCATGCTCCTCAGTGATCATGTAGACAGAGGGTGTTTGCTTGATGTATTCTGAAAGGAAGGAACAGTGACCAAAGTGCTTTGTGTTCCTTTGATAATCCCTTATTTACATGCAGGAGATCTGTGTAACAAGCGTCTATATGCGGCAAATTAAATATTTTTTATTATACAGATTTTACACTGGAGCCTGTGCAGAATGGTATTTCAGAGACAACTTGTCTATGCGTAATTAAAGATTTATGCTTAAAGCGCACCAAGTTACACTGAATGTACATCTTATTATATTAAAGAGAACATCTGACCAATGAAGAACAGGTAATTAAGTGAAATAATGGGCTTTTAAAATCGGGGCAGAGCAGGGGGGATGATGGAAATCATTTGTCTCTGGCCAGGTTGAGTCACAGACACAGGTTGAGTCAGAGACAAAAAAAAATAAAAATAAAAAATAAAAATAAAAAATATATCCTCTGTGAGAATACCCTTGTGCTTAAATACTGGAATACATGCAAAAAAGCCCCAATTTGAAGTAACAGGCTTTTATCCAAACTGTAATTATTTTCTTCTTGCTTTTTTCTGCAGACTGTTTGATTTAGTGCTTTGAAATTAACTGTGATGAGCAGCTGTTGTGTGTGCTTGCATGCGTGTGTGTTTGTGTGTATTAATAGTGGAGGCGTTGTGCACCCGCTGAATTCACGAGTGCCTCTGCAAACATCAGAAAAATATCAATAAAACCTCAGATTGAGACTCAGCGGGGCTGTAAAGTGCAACAATATTGTCACATTTGCAATTACAAATGTAATGTACTCTGGGAACATAAAAATAGTCCTATTGCACCCGTGTGACAAGTTTTGTTCAATTGAGTTATCATTATTATCATTATTAATGTTAAATCTGCATCGGTTCAACATGACTTCTCTTCCAAGACGGACAATGGCCTACACGACGGGAGATGTATTTCCAGTCAGTATCATTCCGTAGTATGCCCCATGAATAGTGGCACTTTAGAACTCAAACTCCCACCTTACATTGCGAGAGATAGCAATTTTCGAGTAGTAGCGCAGTCTGTCAGCTAGCTAGATTCGAGAAAACTGAGTGCTTATCCAGTGTAGCTGATGATATTGTCCCATTTTATCATATTAAATTGAAAATATAGCCCTGTCTTTAAATAAAATCATAATTTTGGCAGAGCTGCTTTTTTAACTTAAAGGTGCAGTAATTTTTTTAATATAATTTTGGCTAAATTATTACATTTACGCATTATATTCCAGCAAGTATCAATACATCAATAATTAAGTGTTCCGGGAAAAAATCCGGTTTCTATGAGTGGTGTGTTTGGTGTGTGGCGTGCGTGTGCGTGTGAATCTCTGCTGGTCTCCCTGCATCATTAGTAAACAGAAGTTACAATAACAAAACATGGCCAAATGACCCTGTGGTAACCCTGCTCTGTGATCTTGCTTCAGTAAAACACAAATAGCATCTGCCACTCCCGTTTCATTGGATGGAGCGCATACCCCAGGAGTGCAGCGGACAGCACTCACCCTAGACAGGTGTCACACGCACCACACACAGGTGTCTCAGCCTGGTGGAAAGACTACAGCGTGCACAGAGGGAGGGTCTCTCACGTTCTAAAGAATACCACCAACACCCTGCTTCTCTCCTTGCCGTTTAAGCTTTTCGTAGCAAATATGATTTGTAGTGCTTCAGCGGCATGATGAGCGTAGAAAGAGTATTAAGAGGAACATGGGGTTAGTGGGGTCACACACAAAGAGACCTGAGATGGTGAGAGGTGCACTGGGTTTGGATCCATGATGGAATGGGGCGGGGCAGTGGGTCGGGATGCATGTGGGTGACAAATATCAACAGATTACTAATGACTGGGGCATGCAGATGGAAGGAGGACCCGACAGGACGCGTCTGCAGCAAGGTGAGGATCGCCTGAGGGCGCTAGGCGCTAGCAGGAGCATGCATGACCAAGCCGCGGCGTAGCGTGCAACGAGGTGAAAATAGGGATGAGACATGTCGCTGTCATCAGTGACAACCTGCCGTTCTTTACACCGAGAGATCAGTCAGACGCATCTGATGAAATGCACACGGCGCTACAACCACGGGTGTATATTTTTGTAAAATTATTATTTATATATATTTTTTTTTACAAAAACGGATTAAGCTTTGGCTATCAAATCTGTCCTTTTAGTATCAACAGATGGTCTCGCCTCCTACCATGATGGATTTTCAACGGCCAGGATTTGTATTTATGTATTAATTTTTTTACAGGAGTAATACGTATTGATATGCAATCCATATGCTACCCAGGCAACATTAAGCCTTTAAAGGGGACATGAAGCACTCGGTAAAGTGGCTCTGGATCGTTAGCTTTTTACCTTAAATTAGATATGACCGTGCGTTCAAATCTCAAACCGACCCGTATTTGCTGGAAAAAAGAAGTTGAAATTCGCTATTTTTCCACTAGGGCACAGCCATCTTGGACCAACTGCGGTCGTGACGTCACTAGGTTGGTCGGCCTCAGCTGCTCAATGTATTCCTATGGGAAAATAGCTGACTTTCAGAGAGCTCAACGATGTATCGTGAGCAAAAAATAAAACAAAAAACGCACAGACGGTCTTTTTCTATTGTCCCAAGATGCTCAAATGAGTATTACCGAACAAAACTTAATTTAAAACTTAATTTCCATGAACTGCTTCTGACCATATTAATGCGGTGGCCAGCCGGCAACTGCAGCGCCGATGCATTGCCTTGATATATTAGTTAACAGCCTGCAAATATATAGTACCTACCGCGACCAAGCATCACAAGATAACACTTATTTTATATAGGCAATATTAGCTAGACACGACTTTAGCTCGCAAACCGTTTATCAAGGCAATGCAGCGGCGCTGCAGTTGCCGGCTCGTCAGGTCACAGCAGTAGGCTATGGTCAGAACGGGTCAGAAGCAGTTCGTGGAAATTAAGTTTTAAATTAAGTTTTGTTCGGTAATACTCATTTGAGCATCTCGGGACAATAGAAAAAGACCGTCTGTGCGTATTTTGTTTTATTTTTTCCTCACGATACATCATTGAGCTCTCTGAAAGTCAGCTATTTCCCCATAGGAATACATTGAGCAGCTGAGGCCGACCAACCTAGTGACGTCACAACCGCAGTTGGTCCAAGATGGCTGCGCCCTAGTGGGAAAAAAGCGAATTTCAACTTATTTTTCCAGCAAATACGGGTCGGTTTGAGATTTGAATGCACGGTCATATCTAATTTAAGGTAAAAAGCTAACGAACCAGAGCCACTTCACCGAGTGCTTCATGTCCCCTTTAAAGTCAATAGCTGTGACAACTAGACCTTCAGATTTTTGTACAGGGTTCAATATCAGTTCTTTAGTTGGATTCACCTCGAGAAAGAGACGAAGAGGGAAAACCCTTCACAATGAAGGATTGTAGGTCAGGATTGCCATTTGATAATGGATTGTCAATTCGCTGGGACAAATTCAGCATAGATAGTACATTAATGCCACTGATATACAGTTGAAGACAGAAGTTTACATACACTTAGGTTGAAATCATTAAAAATAATTTTTACCCACTCCACAGATTTCATGTTAGCAAACTATAGTGTTGACAAGTCAGTTAGGACATCTACATTGTGCATGACAAGTAATTTTTCCAACAATTGTTTACAGACAGATTATTTCACTTTTAATTCACTTTATCACAATTCCAGTGGATCAGAAATTTACATACACTAAGTTGACTGTGCCTTTAAATCTTTAATATTTGGTCGCATATCCTTTGCATGCCATGACTTCCTGATGTCTGTGACCCAACAACATCAAAAGACTCTTGATATCTTATTTTCTGGTACTCTTACAAGTGATACTATAATGTCTCTGCATTTGAATGGATCTCTATGGGAATTGGGGGGTGGGACTAGATTTAGCTGTAAATTATGCTGGTACTGTATGGAATACATGATTGGTAAAATGGCTGTAAGTCATCAAGGGTCTGAGGTATCAAGCAAGCCTCAAACCATAATCTGTCTGTAAACAATTGTTGGAAAAATTACTTGTGTCATGCACAAAGTAGATGTCCTAACTGACTTGCCAACACTATAGTTTGCTAACATGAAATCTGTGGAGCGTTTCAACTTAAGTGTATGTATGACTTCAACTTAAGTGTATGTAAACTTCTGACTTCAACTGTATTTGTTACTACTGGGTTCTGTTCAGAATCCATGATATTCTTTGGCTTTATATATTAAAAAATGTACTTGAAAAGTGACCAATTGCTCTCCTGTAGCCAAGGGAATAGATTGTGCCATTAATTATGGATTGGATACTGAGGCTACACAAATACTTCAGGTGAACCAATTCAATAAAAATGGCACATTCTAAATATTCTCTTGTATTAAATGAATTCCACGGAAATCCAGGAAATGGCTCAGAAATGCAAAGTTTCTGTGCAAGAGATGAGCAGTACTCAAGAATTATTTTTAAATCGACGTTCATATTAATCAGCCAGCACAGTCATTTGCTTAACTCAAATTTAATTAATGCCCAATACAATCATTCACTGCAACAAACCTCCCACTTGCATGAGTATGAGGTTGCTAACTGCATTGTGTCTTGACTGCATTAATGAACTACCAAAACCATGGGGACCATACAAATGAGCGGAAACAGGTTGCCCCCAAAATACTAACAAATCAGGCCTGTGTCATGTTGTGAATTGACAACAAACAACAATATAAGTTTGTTTCATTTCAAAGTTGAACATGCAAGATTGCTGCCTGAACCTGAACCTAGAATCTCAACATTGAAGTTCAGACACTGAATAGTCTTTGCCACTGTGCAATGCATCTTGGGCTAACATCCAGAGTTAAATAGAGTTGAAGAACAGATCTCTCAGCATTAACAGCAAATTCACTGTGAAGTCAAACTGAGCAGAAGATAAGTGTCTGGAAGAAACATTTTGGACATGCGAGTAGAACCGTTGTATAAAAGCAATATCACACTCGAGGTCTTAGACCGAATCACAGCCGTGCTGATATACAGTATAACAGCACTCTCTCTCATCTGATATTGCTTAAATATCACTATCATTACATATTATTGCTTGGCCAAATATGTGGCCAAGCAATAATTTCAAGTAAATTATTATTTTCTTAAAGCATGATCATGAACTTTGGAGACATAGATTAATGTGTAGTGCTTTGAATGTATACAATGTTTTGTGCCAAGCTTTGTGCTAATGCTCTTTTTGCTAATGCTCTTTTTTGCATGTTCTGTGCAAAATATGCAAATGGTAAGCTTACTACATCCGTGTATTAGACATAAATTAGAATTTTAAAATTTTTTATATCTTTTGAAGAAGAGAGTCTAAATTAAAAATAGTGACAGATTCATGTCGATGTATTAAATGGTTTCACAGGAGATGCCATTTAGGTTTTTAGAAGAAAAAGAAATTACAGAAATCCAAGATAATGGACCTAATAAATGTCAATTGCAGAGATCTTCTTCTTCAGGACATACATACGTTAAACCAAGTTTTGCATTCCTACGATTTGGTGTTTTTGTAAATGTTCAAAGTTTAAAAATATGACATTTGTTATATTTGTAGATACGTAAGTATAAAACAATTTAATATATTTAAAAACAAAAAATGTATGTTAATTTATTTTCTGTTATAGTGCCACTATATGGGTGGGCAGCCTTCTCACATAGCAATCTATACACCATCTTTGAGATTTTCTGAATCTACTTACAGGGTCAACTGATGCCATATAATGAGTTACTGTTAAGACCCTCTATAGACCTGTTTTGGTGAGTTTTTGATAAACTGTGGATTTTATACCCATTGTCCCATAACAATAGGGTATATACAATACAATTAAATATTGTGTCACATTTGCGCTTCTGTTTGATCCTCGCACAAAATTTCTGCCTTTAAAGTACAATACTTAGCATAACATGCAGTGGCATTTGACAATAACATTCACACACAGATACCATATGCCTCACTTTCCTTTAAAGCACAAAGCTCTCTGTATTCGGCCAACCTCAATTCCTTACTTCCGTCAATACAACAACAACGACATCCTTGATGGTCTTGCAAATATTATGTTAATAAAACGATGAACTAATGAGACATAAATGCTTTGTTGTAACAAGCTGAAGAGAATACACAAACAATGTTAGACAGAAGAAACGACTGGGAGTGCTGTGTGAATCTCAAAACTCTTTCAAATCGATTCTGCAGTTATTGTTTATTGCAGCAGTGGTGCATCAGCTGCCTGTCAAAGCCCCATCACAGACTACTTCAGAAATAGCCAAACAAATGATGGTACAGATAATGTCTGTGGAATGTTGTGGCAGTATGAGGCCACTTTGCCACAAGTGAGCAAAAGGAAGGTCCCTATATCACTCAACAGAACATTATTTTCCAGGCACCATTGTCAACTACAAACCAGTTCTACACTGTGCATGGTTTGTCAGTCTCAGCACACAGGATAAACACATGACACAAAGTATTTTCTTCAAAACAAGAGAGGTCAACTGATGTTATGCCAGGACACAGAAGCGTTAACCAGGGGGTTACAGCCGAGACAACCGTGTGCAGTGATGCACCACACAATGCCATACTATTGTAGCACAGCAGTGATACACCACACAAAATACCATACTATTTCAGCCCAGCAGAGACTGGTGCTCATCTCCTACCACTGCCTATACACGTGCACCCTTACCTCTTCTAGAGCCCATAATGAGTCCACCAGGGGTCGGATTTTCTTCTGATCATAGAGAGAGATGAGTTTCTGCATCACCGTCTTAACCGCACTGGCTCTGCCTTGTTTGAAGAGCAGGTTCAGCAGCGAGAATCCCGCAATGACCTTATTCTCCTCAAAGAGTTTGATGGGGTTCACCTTCTCCACTTGCCACCACTAAAAATCAAAACAAAAATAAAATGAATGTGCGCGCACAGAGTCACGCATGCACGCGCGCACACACGCGCACACGCTCACGTCTAGGCAAACACCCACAAAGTGCAACTATGCCCTCCTCAGCAACTTTGAATTTCACATCCACACATATCACACTTCTGTGTGTGATCTCCCCTCTGTGGCAAGAGTAATGTGCAATGCAATAACCATTTTTATTGAACGGTTTCAGGTCCTCGCTATTTCAGAAATGTTGTAGTTACTAAAAATATTCATGCTGATGAGGATGATATTATCGTTGTTTTAGGAGAAGGGCAGATGGAAGAGATCGGCGTACTAAAAGCAAACAACCATATACTTCTGCTGCATGTGCACGATCCTAAGTACACAAGAGACAAGGTGCACATCCATGCAGGAATCTCACAGCTGCAGTTAACGTCACATATTGAGCAAAAGTGAAGATTACAGCTCCGGTTACACTGACGCAATTCAGCGACCCAATAGTTCCCGACTTCAATCTAGTGAAGTTAAAGGTCGGTAAACAAATATGACATTATGCATCTAAGGGTCATTCCAAAGATAGTCTCGCCACTTTCCAGTTCATGGTAGCAGATGATTGGAAATTACTGCAGCAGAAACGGCCACTAAATACACTCACATCAATACCAAATTTTAATTATGCAGTTAAATTGATTTTTAACAGCATGCAGTTGCATTATGCCATCTGAATTTTAGTCCCCCCACCCCCCCCTCCCCCCAACCCATTGGCTTTGTTGAATGTTAAATGCTGCATTGTGTGTTGTCTTTTTACCATTTTCTCTTGCATTATTTTAGCACTAACTGTTATACATCAGGTAATCAGTGTGAAACGCAAACTCATTCTGGGCACAACATGTTTGCTCACAGATTTAGAAAAGTACTATCACAGCTATGCATACAAATTTAGCAAAGCTAAAGATCCCAACTTCAGTAATACTCACAGACTTAGCAAAGCTGAAGAAGCTTTTTGTTTCCCCTGTCACCATATTTGATGAACCTGAAAGCACAAGCGAGGCCTCTGGTTAGTGGATGAAGCATTTTGCGGGCGGGTGTGTCGTCATCTGTCCCATTAACAGTAACAACTGAGGACTGCAAAACGACAAGATTTGGGGCTTGTCAGCACCAGATAACGGATTATCCGTCCCGTCTCACCGCAGCAGAGCCTGTGAGATCGGAGAATTACTTCCCTCTGCAGATTACCTAACTTTGGAATCGCCACACTGCTATGTCATCAGAAACGGCAAAGCCAGGGAGGCTGCAGCTGAAGCACATGCACTCCTCTGATGCACTCACCTGAGAGCTTGTGACGGTTTTACACTTTACATTCTACACAGCACTACAGCGGCGAGCTGGTGTCAATTGCAAAAGAGGTTACTGATTTCGGGTGGTAACCTGCGGGCATGTCATGGGAACTAATTTAGCAGTAACTCAAATAAACCTGGTAGACATAAATCCACCCTAAACAGTCAAATGTGTAGCATTTAATCAAAACAACCAGAGTTTATGTGAGTCTAACAGTGTCAAATTTACTTCAATAGTCCCCATCAGAGTTTATTTAACACTGAACATTTTACAGCGTATCCCTGGCGAGCTGAGGTGAGGTCAGTTTATCTTGCCTCTGCAGACACCAGGTCATAGTCGTGTAATGATACGGTAGTTATGTTCTCAGACTTGCAGCCATAGAGCCCAGCCTAGACTCATGATGAGCACTTCTGCAAAGAGAGTCACCTGGCAGCCCCATGACTCAACTACATTACATTAGCATGAGGAGCATGTCTGTGACATGACTGATTTGAGCTGAAAAGTGCTGGTGACAATGTTGGAGCCACAACTGGAACCAGACGGCTGTAGGTTTTACTCCTTGGCTTAGGCATTGCTGCTGTACCCTTGCGTTGAAAAATATTCTCAAAATATATGCAAAAATGGATGGTACGCAAGCTATGAAATTGGCCTTGGTCTGGTCAAGGGCATCATTACAAATTACGTAATATGGCCTCAGATGCCCTTTTTCCATTCAAAACGCCTTCATATGTTTGTTATCTATGGCAAATTGGATAATTTGTGGTTGACAATATATGTGGACATACATAATAAAGCAATCTGAAATTGGTTTCTAACAAGGTTGTAAGGTCAGAGAGGATTCCCCTTCCAATGGGATTTCAATTTCTCTATCCATATGAGCTGTGCAGCAAAAAAAAGTTATATCTCTTTCCCATTTCATGCATAGAAATAAAGTTGTGATTAGGCTGATACTTCTGCTGAGAGCAACATTAAAGTACTGTGCAATGGGTTCCACACAACAAAACGGTTGTCGTGGATGTCAAAAAAACACATTTTGAAACAAATAAACAATTAATTAATACCGCAGACTGTAATATACCAATGAGAGGTTTCACAGGAATTGTCCAGGTGTGCGTTTCCCGATAGCGATCAATCTTTAGGGTTAAGTGCGATTTCAACAAGCGATTCTAATGGCTCTTTAATTTGTAACACGCGTTTCCCAAAACAGTTCTTAAAGCGTGAACACGCAGTCACCTCTTAAGTGCTCACAGTTTTACACAACCAGAGGTGTAAAATCCAGGTTCAGAAAGTAAAAAGTCCTGCCCAGTATTTAGTTCCAATCACCTGGATTTGCTAATTTGCACAATTCTTCAACCAGGAGGTAGAACTAATTAGTGAAATCAGCTGGCTTTTCCTTTCTGATCCTGGATTTTATGATCTCTGTACTTCTGTCTGTGGACTGGTGCTGCTGATACGAGAGGAGGAGGGGTGATAGATTGGGAGACACGTACCCCATTGTGATGCCCAATACATGGCCGGTTAGGCACGTCAAAATTTCTTTTGAAATAAAATCTTTTTCCCACTGATTTTACTTGTCTCAAACTTATTTATTTATAGGGCTATTTAAGGAATGGCTTTTATGGCTAATTTCCAAATATATAAAAATAAGTAAATTACAAATAAATAAATAAATGTAAATATTGTTGCATCTAACATCACTATAAAAAAAACAATCAGTGGTTATGGTAACCGTAAAATTAAATGAACACGAACACGAAAAATCAAATAAAGTATGTGATTTATGGGCTTCTAAAACGCACTTAACCGTCTACGACTGGTCTGGAGTAATCGTTAATCTACGAGCGTTTCTAAGAGCGTCTTAAGTTAAGATTCTTTTGGGAAACGCACCCAAAGTTCAAGAAGCTTCGTACGAAGAGTTTTACGACTTAGCCTAATGATGTTTTTGGGAAACGCACCCCAGATAACTGAACAACAAAAAACACTTCTCCCAAAACATGACAAGCATCCCCATCCAAAAATACTAAAATATACATTGTGTTTATTTTTTCTAAGTAAAAATGAGAAGCAGCACCTCTTGTTTTTTTCGCTGAAATAAATTGCAGGTATGTTTAATGCATAAAGACTGGCAGAGGTGGAAAATCCAGGTTCACAAAGTACAAGTCCTCCCCAAAATTTTGGGATTCGGGATTTGCTATTCTTCACCCGGGAGGTAGAACTAATTAGTGAAATCAGCTGGCTGAGTTCATGGGTGGAGGAAACACAAGGCAGAACTTTTACTTTCTGACCCCTGGGCATTCCACTGTTGGTTATGATGAGTTTTTATTTCCTGGAACATACAAGCACCATCTGGCATAGGGTGATCAAGAGGAGTTAGCTATGCACAAGGGATAACAGTTGAGAATAGGTGACTCTTCCATTTTGTTTCATTTACACACATTTTTTTTCATTCCAAAGTAATACATAATATGCTAGCAGATTGTTCACGCTGCCGAGGGATGATATACTAAGAAACATGTTAAACTGTTACCTGTTAACCTGTATTAACCTTCCAGTTGAAATTTAAGATTGTGAATGCAGTCTCTTTCTTTAGCCTTGTAGAGAAGGGAGATTCACAGAGCTAAAGTGATCCATATCTTATATATCTGTGGTTAAAACAATGCAATCATTTTCACTACTGAAATACAACCATGGGGAGAATTTGTGAAGAGGGGTGTGAATGGAACCAAAAATGCATTTTGCTTCTATTGTTAGTGTGGAAGTGGTATTAGTTTGTTATAAATTTGTTTTTTAAAGCTACGTAACAGCAAGATATTTCATCCTCTTGCAATCTTTGTGGCAAGGTGCTCTCTGTTATACACACCATACAGGATGTAGGTTCCCAGGGGCTTCAGTAAGCCTAGTCCCTTCCCAGTGTTTTCACCACACAAGCAGTCCAGCACAATATCCACTCCTTCTGGGGATATCCTGCAATATACAGCAAATTCAATTAACACACCCAGGCTCCGGAGAAGCTTGAAGCCACATTCGCAGAACTATGGTTAATTAGGATCTCTTCGTGTGTGTGCGTGTGCGTGTGCGGAGGGCACTGATGAACATATCCACCCTGTGTCTTCCTAATTTTTTAAAGTCAGCTGATTTGTTTAACCAATCCCACTTGCAGTTGTAGACACTTTTATATTTATACATAAAAGATCTTCATCGTAACAATACCAGCCACATTGCATTACATTAATCGCATTAAAGTCTTGTAACATTACACCACTCCACACTACACATAATCTCCTGCTTGATATCAGTGAAGACTCTCTTCACATTTAGCCTATTTATATCTTTATTTAGATCCATGACCAATGAATACCCTCCCAGAACAGTTGTAAAGACGTCTTTCAGAAGGGAAGCACTAATAAAAATGACGTGTGGTATTTTTGTGGGAAGAGCAGAGGTATCTCTTAGAATGAAGAGGTCCTGGCACAGTTCATTGGGGCCAAGATTGGGGCCTGCTCAGCTCAATGACTTGTGATGCAGCTGCTCAGATCTAGCTCTGACTTGGGACCAATTTAATTTTAATTTACCCCCAATTTTCTGTACAGTGACAGGCCAGGGAGATGAAAAGAACCTTAATCTATCTCTCTTTTCTCTTCTGGGAATTCCTGTTGGAAACTATTATGCCAAGACTTATTATAACAGCTTATTTAATTAATAAAACAATACTTTGTTTCCCTCAGAAATTCAAAGTTTCTACAGATTAATGTGGGATAATAGATATCCTTATGTCCAAACTGTATGACGTTGTAAGTCTAATTGTAAGTCACTCCAGACAAGAGTGTGAGATAAAAGCCTACAAATGTAAAAAAAATTACATGACAAGATTATTGTACTACATATTGTAAATGAAAAAATAAACAGTCAGGGCACCATTTGAGAACTCACTAGTGGCAATTTCTCCCTGAGCTGTTTGGGCACTCAAGGATCCTTGAGTGTCAGTCAGTGTATGTTGTACTTTGTACATCTCTTAGAAAATTATTGTTTACACAAGAAGAGATTAGTCATTGATGACAACAGCAGCAAAAAGGTATTTGAGTATAGCGAAGGTCAACAGCATTCTTACGTCTGCGTTTGTAATGTCTGAAAAACAACTATTAAAACATGCACATGCGCAGATCAGATTATTCAATGTCACTGTAAATAAAATCTAATAAACGCCGTCTATTTCACTCTGTGGTCTCATAGTTTTCAGGAAAATGCAGACACTAGCCACTATTACATAAAGACTACAAAACAATACACTAGTATACCAAGGGTATAACCTGAATCATGAGTATAAAACGCTATGTAAATGGGGCATAATGGGTTGTTAATTCAGCTGGCCGCAAGGCAATAGGCCCAATATTTCACGCCAAACTAATCGTGTTCCTATAAATAATCGGCTGTGTCAGAAGAACACACACAAACTGTATTCTTTCAAAGTGCATACATAAAATGATGGGATTTTTAAGGAGTACTCTGTGCTTAAAAGTGGTAGCCTAGGGAAAATCATACGTCTGTCACACCACTGTGAACCGTGGAATGGCAAGAAATACTTTGCCACACCCGCGGCAGCCTCCATGGTCACGTGTGATAGTTGGGCTTATGGGACACTTGTCGTAAGGTATGTCAATATATGAGTCATGACAGTAGTAAAAACATACATCATACCATTCTCATGACACCTGTTTTAATGTCTTATGACCATTTCTTTTTTATTTTTCAGACAGGGTCATGAAGGCATTACAAGCAGAGTGTTAAATGATGTTACCCGCTGCACACGTTCTTATAAGTTTCCATACACGTCGCAGTGGAATATATCGGCTGTTCTTGCAAGCACATTCTTGCCTGTCGCAGGATTGTTGGTCTTGAGGAACTGCCGGCGTTTCACCCGCATTATTCTGCCTCTCTCGGCAGAGCCGCACGTTGCTATGGAGACCAGTGCCACGCAAGGCCAGAGAAAGTGATCGCTAGCAACTGCATCTTCCTCAGAGAAACATTGGACTCCATGAGCAGATAAGACTGCATCTGCAAAATTACCTCTACCTCTCTCCATTTACCAGCCCTCTTGGGACCGTAAAGGAAACTAAATCAAAGCCTTTGACGGGTTTCTTTTAAAAGTCATCAAATGTGTAAAATGATCTAGCAAACCCAAATCGATGAGATTCAGTCGATGAATGTTAAAACTCTGTAGCAATACATTTGATAAGTTTCATAATGATGCAAATCATTCACAATGAAGTCTTTCGTCTACAATTACGGAAGTCGTTTGTATTTTCACAAACAATGATGTTTGCTAATAATATTATACATGGCACAAAGATGATCTGCACATTTCATTTTGTATGTGCATCCTTTTTCATCATAAACCATGGATATATCAGATGCATCACACATTTGTCTTTATGGACAGAAATAGGTTTGTACGAAGGCATGCTATTAAAAAACGATTTTTTAAAGATGGTGAAGCGGTTCAGTCAGCCATTATTAATCACCGACACATCTTTCACAAGCAGTGAAACAGAACTAAAGTACAATACAGCTACTTTGTTGTAAACCTAAATGTAAAATAGAATGAACTTCTTACTTTTTCACCTCTTGAACGTAATCAACGTTTCTGTCGAAGAGGTGGGTCACAGAGGTTTTGATGGCCTCGTGCTTGAAGGATGACGCTGTTCCAAAGACGGTTATGCTGGGCACAGTGGAGCAGAGTTGAGCAACTGCTTGTCCCTGGAAAAATACAACAAACAGAAGCAGTCTCATCATCACCGGATGTTTGTGTGTGTGTGTGTGTGTGTGTGCTAGCATCACCTTAGAACACACAAGCCCTATTCTTTCATTGTTAATGTATAGCCTACTGTCGCCTGCTCTCTAGTCTGGCATGGGAACAACACACAATGGCAGCATAGGGGGGGAGAGAGAGGGAGGGACAGAGAAAGAAAGAAAGAAAGACAGAGAGAGAGAGAGAGAGAGAGAGAGAGAGAGAGAGAGAGAGAGAGAGAGAGACTTGTAAAATGCCAGCTTGCCATTGTCTGCTTTAGTCAATCACTGTAAGAGCATTATGCATAACAGCATCAGTTATGTCTGCTTAAATGCATGGGCTGTCTCCTTGGCAGTGAGCTGTAAAGATAGTCAGACAGTGAGCAGATACCGGTACTATCTATAGTAACATCAGCAAAATTATTTATCCATGCCCCCACCCCACCCCCACCTTTCTTAAAAGGCTGACGTACCACACCCCCTCCTGCCGAGTGGACCAATACAGACATGCCTTCTCTGAGATTGGCGACCTCAAACAGCATCATGTAGGCAGCCACAAAGTTCATGGAGAAAGCAGCGGCTTCCGGAAACGTCATGTCATCTGGGATCTTGTAGACGAAATCGAGAGGCGTGCAGACTACCTCAGCCCAGGCATTGTAATTCACAAAGGCCATTACCCGGTCCCCTATCTGAAACCAGAAGAGCTATTTAGTTCTATGAATTGTGAGGAAAACAGTCCACAGAATTCAGGAATTAATCTGTCCAGATTTTACAAGCTTTTTTTTTTACTGTTACTTGAACAATCTCTTCCGGTAAAACAACATATACTTTTCTTAGCATGTGAAGACAGAATGAAAGAAAGTCAATAGATCTGCTATTTATCAAAATTCCATTTGTGTATAAGCCTGGGGAGGGCCACCTAAACATTTAAATTTAATTAGAACCAATTTAATATGAAATACGTCTGATTACCCTTCTGGCAGCATGTAGGCCATTTTAGAATTCTTCACTGTCTGCAAATGAGGCGAAACAAAGCAAAACACCAATGGACTCCTGGTCGCAGTCTGATAATATCACGGAGGCTCATACTCAAACCTGTGACAATAGCGTCCACATAGGTGTGGTGAGTGCCTTTACCATCATAGCCGCTCTATCAGGCCCAGCTGGCACGTACGTGTAATGAGCACCTTACCCACTTAGAGGCCAGTCTGCCTCTTGTGGTCTTTTCATACTGAGCCAGTACTACTGGAGTCACCACCAGTATAAAAATTGGACGGCAGTGTAGTATAATGGTTAAGGAACTGGACTTGTAACTGAAAGGTTGCAGGTTCGATTCCCAGGTAGGACACTGCCGTTGTACCCTTGAGCAAGGTACCTGAATTGCTTCAGTATATATCCAGCTGTATAAATGGATAAATGTAATAAGAAGTTGTGTAAGTCGCTCTGGATAAGAGCGTCTGCTAAATGCCTATAATGTAATGTAATAAAAGGTTTCACATCTTTCCACCGTGGAAAGATAATGGTGCATTATTCCTAGCCCAAGATGGTGCTGGCCCCATTTTACCCAAGCAGGGTGTAATGCTATGCTTTAAGCCACAAAGACATTGACAATAATGATTAGGGTAAATGTTAATACAATCATGAATACATAATATATCCTTTAATACAGCTTTATTAGTACATAACAGTAATTCTAAACCAACCTGTCTGCTAACGTAACAGTGCTGTTAGGTAATATTAAACAGCTAGCTAACTAGCCATATGTTTTTCGAACTAGCACAAATTACTCAAGTAGAGGACACTGTTGTTTAATGCCAATGTCCGAATGCCAACTACCAAAAAAAGGTACAGTACATCATAATGTTAGCTCATAGGCAATAATACCAATGATCATAGCTAGCTAATTTTAATGTATCCTTTAATCGGTCATGCATCATTATGGGCCACTAAATAAAAATGCTAACTGCTCACTGGCTAGGCTGCCACATGTTGGTCGGACCAAAATTTGCACAATCAAATTAAATGAACAATGTTCTCTTCAAAGTGACACTGCTGCACTGTTTGTCCAGTAATAATATACCTAACTCAAAATAAACAACATAGGCTCCAATAGCCTTCTCAGCAACTGCACTGTCTGCAAGGAACGATGCCATTTTATGTACTCAGTCCGGTACGTCTGCAAGGCTCAGCCTACACCCACGGTGAGAGCCAACCAAGCCAAATGGGAGCCCCTTATACAGAATGATTTAAAAGTTCTCTGTTCACGTTAAAAACAGCACTGAATTCCTGCTGCCACCAACCTGCACCATGTTATAATGTCATTAATAAGAGGCTGGTCCCTTGCTCTTGGTCTGACAGACTTAGTAAAGGTTGCATATGACTGATGACGCTGCTTTTTAATGTATGAGACAAATGAATCACCGCCGTTTTGCCTGTGGCCTCCGCTACTGTGGGATCCTAAGTTTCTCTCATCAATCTTCAGGACCTAAGCAAAAGCAAATGAACAGGAGGGAGCTCATGACTCCTCTTTGTGATGGCAAATCACAAGTCTTATCCGTCCGGCAGTGATGGGAGATAAATGGGCTGATTTTAGGTGAGGAATTTAAATCAAAAACCTGTGGCTCAGCAATCCCCAAACCAAATCAGAAAGTGCTGCATAACTGTGGAAAGGGAGGTCCATTACAGTACAGCGCAATAAGGTTGATTTGACTCAATGCCAACATGGCCGTAGCCTCCAGTGTACGGTGGTTTTTGTCACAACCAATCTGTTGATCACATGTGCCGTCTTTAATGCCACCAGTTTGTTTCCCCTTGTTTTCTTGCATGGTACTTCAGTCCTCCGCCAGCTAGAGGACGCGATAGCCTCTTTGCCAAGCCACTTCTCAAACAGTTATCCCATTTGCAGTACCTCAACTAAGTTGATAAAGTAACTGCCACTAATTAAGCACAGACGATGACTGACGGCAAAGTTTACATGCGACACTCACAAGTTAAATTTACTTTAATTACTTACTGCCGAGCACATGCTGCAGTATTTTTAAATGTTGTAGAGGGGCATGTTAGCTTTTTTAGAAGCAGTGGGAAACGCCCACATTAAAAACATGAGAGCAGTTATACAAGTTCAAAAGAAAACTGTGATTATATTTTATTATGGCCAGTTGTTTAACTCTTCTGTGATTTTTATTAATTTTTAAACATCGGTCCATTGTTATATTCTTTGTTCTTTGTTCAAAATAACTTCAGTCCATCGGGACGCGGTGTACCAGGCGGATACTTCTTCACTCGTTCGATCAGACATTTAGCATTTGTAGCATTTAAATGTCCATCCATGTTCACTTTCCATCCTTTGATTAGTTAATCTGATTACTATAAAGTCCTTGAATGTGGAACATTTATTCATGGCATGCATAGCTATTTTAGAGGCAAGCTTTCTGACCAATTAACCTGCCTCGATCATCAATGGAAAACCAAGTAATTTGACTAATGTTAACCCAAGAAGAACATATTGGTCATAAAGAGGTTTAAATAAAATACAGAAAATCCCAAGGAGCTTTGATGTCATAATGCAATTTTTTTTAAACAAAAAAGACAAAACATTTAGAACAAGCTTTATATGGAGACAGTACAATGTTATGCTTCATAAAGTTTGCCTATTTTAATCTGGTACCAGAAGCTGCTTTAATACATGGCCACACCATTAGAATTGTTAGAATTGGAAAGTTGAAAGAAACACAGGCTTGCATTATAACAAACTGGAAATAATTAGACAAGTATTCCAAGAACTGTATTAGGCCTCAATTCAGCTGAACAGGTCTCATTGCCTGTTTGAGCAAAATATATTTTCTTACTGTGTTCCCAACTCAAGATCATCAGGTCGCAGACCAATGTATCAATTATGTACTGTACATTCACAGCTTACATTCAAGATCAAATCATTTGGTCTGCATGGTGACTGATAAAGCACTAAAGAAATCTCAGTTTTTAAACATCCTCCTTTCAAATTATTGAACTATTTGCAGTTTAAACTATTTTCATAAAACTGCAAGTGAAATGTCTCCATTTCAAAACCTGGTCAAGGTCTTGTACAAATGTCAGATGTCAGATTATAATATGGTCTTTTGTTTAGGCCTTATAATCAATCGGCGATAACTAAAAATATATTTTTTAAAATCTCACACGTGTTAAAATTTTTTATTTTATCTTAAAAATTAATTTCAGATGTCCACTCCTTGGTATAACACAACTAAAGGCTTGAAGCAATGTTTCTGTAGGTCCTCATTGTACAAGATTGCTCAGGCCAACAATAGCTAGATTTCACTCACCTCAAATCCTTTTGTGTTTTCTCCCATTGCTTCCACTATTCCAGCACATTCGAACCCAGGAACAAGTGGAGTCTTAGGCGGATTATCAATATTCCCTTGCCGTACCATCAAGTCTAAGAAGTTCAAGCCACTGCAAAAAAAAGAAAATAACAATGAAAATTACTTTTACTTAAAACATTTCTCATGATATGGATCCCTAGCCAGTGGCTACTATGTGGAGAATTTTTCACAAGCATCTCCATGTATAGCTACCCTTACCGTAGCATTAGAGAACAACGCCATGGTGTTCAAAACATGTGCCACAGTACAATAGCATAAACTGTGAGTATGTAGAATATTAAGCATGAAAGATGGGTGGATACAACAAACAATACAATTCAAAATCAGTTGCATTAGTAGTGTGTGCTCAGCTCTAATTTTGGCATTCATATCATAACAATGGGGCAGTACAGAGGGCTGATAGCCAGCCCGGAGATTAACATGCATTCCTGTAAGAAGTTACATTTCTCAAGGACGCTTTCATTCACAATGAAAATGTAAGGTAAAATGTGCAAATGCAGTGACTCTCTCTTTAATAAAGAAATAGTCCACCAACCACTCAAAACTTTCATTACCAAGAAAGCCTACAGCCTAGACTGCACAATCTGATTCAATCACTTGCCAGGTCCTTCCATGTGAACTGAAGAGTTGGAGGGAAGAGCCACAACAGATATTGAATTGTGGCGCATTGCCAGACTCCACCCACATTAAAAGCAAGGATAAACTACATTGAGGTCTCAGATAGATTATGCACAACCTTCACTTAACAGCAATTACACAGTAGTCCCAACCTAACCTCTTGGAGGTTGCCTTTCCTGTCTCTAAACTCCAATAGTACACATCAGTGGGGACCCAATACTTACAATGATTAACATATTTTTATGTCTTCCTACTTTTTCTGGGGGGGGGGGGGGGGGGGGGGGGCGTAAATGTTTCTGGTGGTTGGGGAAGGACTGCTATCTAATGGATATTTATCTTCCCCCCGCCAACTAAATGTTTGGCCCTCATTAAACCCCCAAACGCAGCTTTAACCTACTATTTCATGCTGTCATCCTTATAAGTAGGCTAATACAACTAATCATAAACACAATCAATGTAGGCTAATCATCTGTGCAATCACCGCCTCCAGGCTCTAGCCATCATGATGCGAGAACTATTTTGGTCATTAAACCCAAGATATAAAACGTAGGCTACTGAACATCCAAAATAACAACGAAACATGTAAAAGACCAGTCCCCAAGTAACCCGTGCGTTCTCTTGGCGTTGCGGCGTTATTTTTCATGTTTTGGTTGGTGTCAACGCATCAGTCCCAGCGACATAAAGATATACATTTCGTCTTCACAAAATCTCATTATTGCGATATTCATCATATCGGTGGAAATAAACATTTTTGCGCGTTGTCAGTGTGGTGTTTTATCTTAGCATCTAATTGGCTAAAGCCGATTGAGTTGTAGCTAGGCTTGGGCTGACAGTTTCAACCCGACAAATGCAAAATGCAAGATATAACTGAAAACATTGTCGTTTGTGGCAATAATGTCGCTGAATTCAGTTTACAGTCCATAAGGTAGCCTATTCTGTGAAAGACCATCATAAAGCCATTGGGGACCTGATTTCGTGATAAATCACGCCGTAAAAACAGAAACCGCATAAGACACCCAAATACAGTTTTTCCACATACGTAGGCTAGGCTACGAACACACAAAACACGAATTCGGCTACCACGGAGTAGCCTACGTGTTTATATTAGGTTAGTGATGGGTAACGCATACGCGTGCAAAACTCCACTGCGCTCTAAAGTCAGTAGGCTACTAGCAACTAACCCAATCAACATGTGGGAAAAGTTCTAAATGGAAATGTATAATATCTTTAACATTCTAAATCAAAAGTAGCTTACACATGAGCCCACTTTCACGTCTAAGACAGAAGAAGGTGAAGATGATGATGATAATATAGCGACCGAATATATTACCATGCTTTGACGCGGATTTTGACTTCCCCTTCCTGCGGTTCAGGCATTGCTTTCTTGGTTACTCGGAGTTTGTTGAGACCACCGAATCCAGTCAACACCACCGCTCGCATTTCTTTGGAGTCCACCGCAGACAGCACACTTTCTTGCTCTTTGATACCATTCTTTTCTATCATATGTTCAGTTTCCTCTGTGATAGCCGTTCCCTCCTTTGCCATGTCGATATATCTAATATAACGACAAAACGATGCTCAAAGATTGAACGATGTCTTTCCTCTACTCCACCTCCTAGACGTGCAGCACTCGAAGTGCCTCCCCGCTGTACGACGAGCGAAAGCTTCTAGTCACGGATGAGCAGACCGACACCTCCCCACCCAACGTTTCAGACTACCATAACCATCAGATAAAATGAGCTGTTCTAAAATGTTACCTTTGAAATATCCATAACTGAACAATAACCATATGTAACCGTCCCTTTGTTGCACATTAGCGATTTACGAATATATCCAATAAAATGTATCATGTATGAGATAAAATAAATGCATTACTAATAAATAAAACTACCATAACGCTAGCCAAGTGAAAGTAGTCTTCATGTTTCATTTATCATTCATAAACAGGAGCTAAATTAATAAGTTAATTATGATGACCCCAGCTCTGAATCACAATTGATAATTAGACTGAAAGAAGTTGTGCACCACATACTAAATAGGATTTGCCTGGTTGGAAATGCCAATTTGCCACACACAGACACACACACACAGAAAGAAGTTTGACTCAAACTCCCCACTGGATTAAATTATTATTGAAATTGAAAAAGGACTATTGCTTTAACTGGATCTGCCACTCAGGAGATCATTTTCTGACAACTTAAAGGAAGGCAGGTTTAATCGTATTAGTCCAATTAACTTTCTGCTGTACTTGATCTGTGTAGAGTAACAATAAGAATAAGTAAGTTATTGCTACATACTAGACAGCAAATATATTCTGTACTTACTCCTACTGCAGCAAACCATAATTATGCTAAAACTGTTACGTTAGCCACCCCATACTGACAGCAATATCAAGTGCAGCCTTCTGGTGATGTAGTTTCCATGGTTACCTCATTAGCTACACAAACAGGGGGCAAGGTGCATCACCATCATGGGGAAGATATTCTGAATGTTAGGTGTACATGAAAGTCTATCACTTAATACTATCAGTCAGCATACAGTCATAATCTATAATTATTTTTTTCCAAAAGCACATACGGTACAGACAAGTAGGCTATATACACAAAAGTTTAACGTTCATTTAATTTTTAGGGTATCAACGCCCCACACAGAATTGACTGTTATACAAGCATTTAATAAAAATATCCAGAAAAGTAAGTATTTTTTTCCCCCAAAGCTAACATTAAAAAACATTCCTTGTTCCACAGTTCAGTGATGAGTCACCCACTTGCAGTAGATCAGACGGAAAACTAACCCCATTAATGCACATTAACAGGAGTAACATAAAATCAAACCTGAATCAAATCCCACCTAATGCAACCCTGCTAAGGTCAGTTCTGTGAACACAGTATAAACATATGGAGGTATATACTGCCTTACAGACTGGAAAGTACTAAAGAACGGGTCAGGGGAACACACAATGTACCTATGGCTACACGTGTTCTGGTTCTCTCAAAACGTCCAATGCTCAGAAGTGCATGGGTATACTTTGAAGTGTAGGTGCATATTAGATGCCTTATCAGAGGGTCTCCAAACTGAGCTCCGGGATAAGACTCTCCTATGCAACGTGAGATTCTTTTGGCATAAAGTGCTCCTCATCAACCAAAAATCTTACCACACAATACTGACCATTTAAAGGGGCAGTTCACCCAAAAAATTTAATTTTTATGTTTCTACATGCCCGGAATGCTATCTATCCAGCCAGGAAGTGTCTTGAGATCTCAAGTTTTGTAGATATCTGCTGCAACTCACCTTGACATCACCCCAACACAACAGACCTCAACGAGTCCAAAGTTTGTGGCAGTCAAAGCGGCAAAATTGACAATAGTAAAAATCAACAGTAACATCTCTTTACAAATATGACACTGTTACACACAACATCCACAGACCTCGTTGTGTTTTTGAAAACTACTTTCTACCGAAGTAGCCTACGTGAACAGTTTACATGCAGCAGATATCTACAAAACTAGTGAGATCTCTGCAAAACTACCTGGATGGATAAATAGCACTCTGGGTATGTAGAAACATATCTAAATTTAATGTTTGGGTGAACTGGCCCTTTAATATTGGTCAAGGTATAAATAACTACACTATGGGCCTGATTTACCTTTAGCGTGTGCAAAACCTTTTAGCATATGCAAAAGAAATAACACAACCAACGATTGGTGCAAAACTGAGAATTTAGCCTTCATCTTTCTGTTTACTAGTACACCCAATGTTTTCCTGTTTATGACAAGATTGCAACATTGCAAAATTCAATTAAAATTCTAAAGTTCAAATATGAAATTAATTGTCCATGTACACAGCCATGTGCTAAGCTAATTAGCTCACATTTTGCTGATGCGCCAATAAAGATTGCGTTGGAAATAAGGAAGTGGGTCTTCGGTATCAAAGGTAATTTCAAATTCTGGTTTTCTTCTGAATGCCAGAACAGCAGTAAGTATCGCCAGTATGGCTGTCAGTCCCCATACTGTATACACCTTGCCCGAATCCAAATCCCGGTACAGGAAACTGTGAATTTCCCCAAGATTACCAGTCACATGGCAGGAGTGGCTTGACTGGTTTAGAAAGAAATCCAATGGGACTGCAAAGACATCGCTCACTTCAGTTGGATTGGGTTTGGCCTTGAAAGAATCTTCAATAAATGCCACCACCGGAGTCACCAAAAGACCAGTCTTAGGGGACAGAATACAACAGATGTTAGAGAAATTAAAATCAAGACATTCAAAAAATAATTATATTAATAAGCTAGCTACACCACAGGAAGCCTTAGCTATATGTCTAGTTGGAATAGTTCAGCCATTAATTAATGGGTTCTGGGAAAAACAACACCATGCAACCTCTGCTTGTAAAATTGAGAAAGACATTGTTTTTACATTACATTACAATCATTTGGCAGATGCTTTTATCCAAAGCGACGTACAAGACATTGTTCACATTATTGAAAGTTTGTATGATGATCATTATACATTACATCATAATCATCACAATGTATGAACTATGATAGACATTACCATCATATGCATCTCCCACTGTGGAAGAATAAACTGGCTAAGTTCTGGCAGTGACAGACTACATGACTACTGTGGAGGGAAGCCTTTACCCCCTCCTCATTAAGTTCAATTTGAGATGGGTTTTCGTTCGAGTGGAAGAATTCTCAAGATAAAGATGAAGGAAATAGCAGAAATTAAATCTTTTATTAAATGGTCAAACGTTGATTCAACATGGGAAAACCACAAACCTACGCAGAGGATTCAGAATTCCCCGAACAATAACAAACATTAGTTTTTACAATATCATAACTCCTCCTTTACTGAGCCTAAAACAGTTCAAACAAAAGATCAACAGGACCTGTTTTCAGTCAACAGTGTTCAATTCTTTTCAGCATGAGGCAAAAATAATAATATAATATGCACCTTATTTATTACTGGGAAAAACCTGCAAATCACCTCCACCTGATCTGAAGTGAGGCCTATTTCTTCCTCAGCCTCCCGCAGAGCAGTGTCCATCTCACTGAGGTCCCTTGGGTCATATTTGCCCCCTGGAAAGCAAACCTCCCCTGCACTGCTTCTCAGCTTTGATGAAAATGGAAAGAAGGTCACGTTCAATAACACTACTAAGTTTATTGGCATAGACAGCGTCAAATGATATGGTACAGTTCAAAAATATTTCAAGTTCAAAGACTGTCTCCGTGTGAACTCTTTGCATCTCACAAGCAGCACTCTTTCAGTCACTGTCAAGGTTTCCAGATTCCAAAATGGACATTTTTGGCCTTCACCCCAAACATTCTAGGATCCCTTCACTTTGTTGCTGCAGCAAACTAACATCTATTCGATAAATAATTAAGTCAAAGCAGTGAAGTAAATTGTAATATTGTAAAACCTTGCCACATTTATTTAATCTCGACATTTTGGGGTAAAGCGCTGGTAGCGCTCCCTGCTTTTAGGTGGACAGGTAGACATACCATTTTGCTCCATAGAGTAGGCCTACGTACCATTGAGGTGGCACGTGCATAGACCTACATGGCATTTTAGCATTTTAAAATACAAATCAGTCAGCGATCAAAAAAATAATTTTGTTTGTGTGGTCATTGTTACTGCGGGCAAAGATATGGTCAGCATTTGTTTTCCAATAAATACGTTAAAGGCTGGAAACAAAATCTGTCTACTCAATTACGCTACTCAAGACAGACATGTGGGTCTTTCCGGGGGGAAATGGATGCTTTTTAAACTTGACCTCTTAGAACTTTTGGATACTTGACGCCCATAATGTAACCTTGGAGTAATGACCATTGTTATACTTTTGAAAAGGAAAAAAAAAACACACACACAAATCATCATGAAGAAAATTATGGACAAAGTGTCAATTTTCAGCCTACCCACCTCTACTGTCCAGACGTACAGTTTTACTAATTTTAATTCTTAATTAATTAATGCAACAAATTCAGTCAAAGTATTCATACATGACCCATGTTGTACAGCAAACCGGTTGTCAAACTGTGGGTCTCAAAAGAACAGTGGGGTAGTCGAAAAATGGAATAAAAATGGACACTTGTCCCCATTTTTCTTAATGATGGTTTGTGGGGTTTTTTTCTCAAAGTATAACAATTACTCCAAGGTTAGGCTACATTATGGGTGTCAAATATCAGAAAGACCTGAGAGGTCAAGGTTAAAAAGGGTCAATTTTTCCCCGGAGTGACCCATGTGTAAATTTAATTAACTTACATAGCAACCTCCTTGAAGCATTTCCACAGAGCAATTGAAGTTGCTTATAAAAACAATATTACTGATAAAAATTTGAGTGTACTAACCTCCAATGACCGAAGAGTCATGAGTACATGCATTTCCCCATTTTTCATCAACAATGGTATCAATACAGACGCTTTTGGTAGTTCTGGCAAATCTGAACATGAGTTTCCAATTTCGTAGAGTTTCAGATTATTTTTGATCTTTGCTTTAATGTCATCCATTTGGCTGTCGTTAAAAATAATTTCACAAAGTTAGGATTAAAAGTCACATTCAGTTCACACAAAGTTATTTTATTACCAAATGGTTTGATTAAGGAGATTATCACCATTACATAATGTCATTTTTAATTTTGATAACGTTCGCTTGGTGACGTTACACATTATCTGAATAAAGATAGGTAACACTAACCTGTGCAAACTTTTACATTTTGGGAGTTCAGAGCGAACTACCTACAAGCCATGTAATTCTCGAGCTCATAAAATGCACTTTCGAACGACACAAATGACCTACAAAACCAATGGTCCCATGTGTGGTAACACAACATGAAACAAATGTAAGAATCAAACGTCAAATAATATTATAAGCAAATATGGTGAATGAAACCAAGAAGAAAACGCACGCAAGTGTATCGAAATGTGTTTCTCTTCTGTTCTGTGCTTCTTCTTCGTATTCTTCTTCTTCTTCTTCTTCTTCTTCTTCTGCTTCTTAGCTTAATGGTGGATTACAGCCTTAATGGCGCATACCGCCACCTACTGGTTTAGATATGGGCTTGCTAATGCAAACCCTACTGTAGATAAGTCAGTAGTACTTTCATAAAAAATAAAATAATCAAATAAAAATAAGAATATATGTATATATTTCTCTACAATTTATTAAATAATCGTGTTTGTTTAAGATATAAAATAAGCTCTCTGCTTAGAGCTTTAAGACCAGCTGAGTACCCCAGCACCCTTATGATATTAAAACCAGCCCTGCTGCCTCAACTGCTTGTCTCAGTCTCCTCTACATAAGCAGCAGACTCAAATATGGCATGGGCTGCATCCCAATACTAAAAATGCACCCTCCCTTCCTCCACTACCACCTCCTCTACTCCGTGCCCCGGAAACGGAATTTTGTGTTTTAATCTAATGTTGCTGATTTTAATTACGTATTAATGGTTACATATGAATTAATGTCTCAACGCAAACCGCAATGTCAGGTACATTGTATACTGTACATGCAAATACTTGTACTCGAAACATTCAGACAGTTTTGCATACTTCCGGGTAGGAGAGGAGCCTCCTCGTTCCCCACTCCTCGCTCCTCCGTGGAGCATTTAGCGGTTTGGAATGTCCTTAATGATGGCGAACCTCAATCGATTTCCGGGTCAGGCGAGGACCGAGGAGAAGAGGACGGATTGGAATCCACCCTCGGTGGTGTGTCCGCCAGCTAATGATATCTAGTCTACTTCCGTTGACAAAACAAGGAGAAAGTTCTAAATAAAAGCCTGAATTAGTTCTCTTTTCTTTCTTTCTTTCTTTTTTGCAATTTTATTATATTCTTGAACAACATTAAGAACACATTGTCAGACATGTCATACTGTCTCAAATAACAAGTTTACAAGCCGATGGTACTGCCGTGCTGTTATCGTTCTTAATTTACTTTGTTGGTTTGTTTTGTTTGTTTGTTTGTTTGTTTAGTTTTTTTAATTAAACTTGACAACAAATACAAGTACAACAAATACACAACAAAGGAATGTCATTATTTTTATGGTAGGGGGAGTACAATTCTAAATAAAATCTTTAAATGAAACACAAGTCTTTACAGTTTTAATCACTTTTTGTTAAGACCAAATTAAATCAACGTATTCATCTCCTTTCTAAAAAACAATAAAACATGTTTTTGCCTGAAAATGTGCATTTATGAATATGGAATTTAGCCACTCCAGGGGCCTGTATCACAAAGCAGGATTACTGAGTTAGCTGGATCACTGCACTGAGTAAAATCCGGAACCCTCCCTGATATGGAACATGGACTGAAGTAAAAAAAGAGCTGCTGGCCCCAGTTCTCCTGGTTAGAAATATTTTATTTCACTCTAAAATAAATGTGTTTTTAGTTTTTTCCTGATTATATATTTGAACAAGATAGTATAGCTTTTTATTATAGCTTAATGGTCACTTTACACTAAAAGTAAAAAATACATTTTAAAAACCTGAAATTTTCACAGGATCTTTAAAGCATATTTCAACCTCTGTATGATATCTAAGGCAATCAAAAAGCGGTATTTTTCCAGTGAGTGACATTATAATTTTAATAATGGATGTAATTGTTTTTGTCTCCTGTAGGTGGACCCTTGATACCATAAAATACAACTAAAGTGGTTGTGGTTGTTTCCTTGGTAAAGTTTCCTCCCGTCTTTTATGCTTCAGTTTGCCTTTTAAGGAATCTGAAAATGAGCATGCATCTTTCCAGGACTAATCAGAAATTGAAGTCCTGGCTCCAAGGGGCTCTATCCTAAAATTATACTTTACTTTGAATACTAATGCTAAAGACCAGAGAGAATGCCAAAGGTTATCAGATTTGGGCAAAAATACCTTAAAATGTAGCCTATCTAGTTACAAATTACAAATGCATTCCACTTAAATGTATTAAAATAATTCACAAATTACTGGTACAATAAAATGTATTTAATGTAATTTGTATTTCCAAAATAAAAAACTAAATTTCATAAATTTAAATCCTGGCACTGTTCAAAACTGGCTTTTTTTTTCTTCCAAAAAAAAGCTTTAGCCTGTTCGGAAAAAAAAAATAGGATGAATGCAAGGCCTTACATAAACAACCATTGTAAATGACTTGCATAACATTGCTAAATCTTCAGCAATAAAGTTACAATATGAAAACAGTGTCATATACAGCTGTAGACAATTATGGTCTGTTTAAAATCTTACATTATGTAAACCTCATAAAAAACTGTTATCTCTTACTTCTGCAATGTAGTCTATGCCATTTCTTTCTCTCTTAATGAATACACACATCATATTAATATCTCTAATATCTCTATTTTAATTGTTATGTTTTACTTTTCAGCTCCCATGCAGAATTTCTGTTTCAAGATCAAGTCATTGTTTCTTTCACATTATAAATTAATTGTTTCTGCATCTTCAGTTACATTACTGTCCATCTTTCCCAGTCCATCGTTCTTTAGTTGCTCTTCAGGATAGCTAATTTTGTAGCTATTCAGCTGTGAGCCCCTTCTGTGAGGAAAGTAGATCATGCACGTAAAAGAGAAAAGCCACAAAATTGGGGTAGATGTTGGTAAAAAGATGTTGTCATAAATCTTAAAGAGTCGTTTTATGAGAGGATATGCATCCATTAGACTTCTAAAACGATGGATTTAGAGAGTGGCAGGCCGGGGCAGAGGGAGCAGCAAAATTGAACATGCATAGTCGGCAGGCTGGCTCATCCATCAAGTGAGTCGCGTGACATGGGTCAAAACTACATATCAGAGTTTGAAGTCTAATACTTTCCGAAACCTTAATGAATTCAGAATATAAATATTATGGTAGTCAACATTTCAGGCTCTATTATCCAGAATCAATGGTGCACGGCACATGGGCGCAGTCAATGGACGCACTGGGAGTGGCTATTGAATTTTGGCGGCGCAGGTGGAAAATGGGCTGGATTAGGCTGAATATCAGTGGGTGTGTTCTAGCTGGATTCAATTATATCCAATCAAATTACCTCTTTTCATTCCCTTTAAGAGCCGGTGCACTTTGCGCCCCAGCATACTGCCAATTCCTGTGGTCTACCACTGCACTGGAAGAACAGGATATACTAATCAGAATAGGCTTCTCCTAAGAGGTAACTGAAGTTCTTGTGTTGGAGGTGCAGAAAGAATCGTCGTGGAAAAATCTATGGCACCTCGAGCCGACCGGCAAGAGCAGATGATGTTAACGCTAGAACTACCAGTATTAGTTATATTCCAAGAACCGCCAATGGCTAAAATTTACCCACACATAGATATATCAAATCATATCGCTAAAAAAAGTATACTATTACTGTAATAATGCATTTGTTTCACAAGGGAATGTCTAAAATCACAAACTTCTGTATGCTTTATCATTCGACTTGCACCATAGACCTGGTCTGACCACGAATCGCAGTCTATGCTAACACCAAAATTGCAATGCGCTGCACAAAAATTGCAGTACGCTGCTTGATCTTCACTGACACACCCCCAACAGCACCTCTCCTCCCACTTGGGCACACAACGAGTCACCAAATTACCAAACGGATTCAGGAACTTCAAAATCCATGATGAAAATGCCACTTCACCAGTGCAACGGCTCGCCACACACCATGCACCGGCCGGAAAATAGAGCCCTTAGACTGATGTATCATAGAAAAGTAATTTTAATATTTCAAATACGAAAATACCACTCCAAAAATTTGATACAAATTACATCTTATTATTTTCACACTGATAAAATACAAATGACAAAATACCCCAAAGTAATTGAAATACGTATTTTTAATTACATATAATTTAAATACTGCCCATAGTTTTATAAAATGACCGCTTTTTGCTTCTATAAAACCATTAAATTGTGTGGTTTGTAACCTCGAAAAGCCAGAAGGTAATTATTCAGTTCTCCCAATGCGATGGTGGCGCTATTCTCATACTCCGAAGGCTCTTTGTGTTATCTACAGTGTTGCTTGTATCTACGGCCTCCTCTGGTTGTTTGGCTGTCCGTTTGTGGCTTGCATCCGTTGTAATTTAGCTAACGTAATGTTATAAATAATACAGAATACAACATAACGAGATAACGTAGCTATATCTAATTGGTCGTTTATTTAAAAAAACGTCCAGGCACTACATTTGAAGAGTAACGTTACAGGTAAATGGCAGTACCAGCTGCGTACAGCTAGTGAGCTAACTTGGCTCAGATAGCTGGCTAACCAGCTAGTAAGAAACTTTACTAGAAGATGAGACTAAGATTTAGTTAACTAGCGTTCTATCTACATGTCAACTTCAAGTAGGCTACCTAATAGTAATAATATGTATCCTGTTCGTTGTCGTGTTAGATAACATCATTTCGATAGTTTGGGAAGAGCGCGTCACATGGCAAGGTAGTCAACCATACTTATGACGTTAACGTTAGCTAACTGGGTGCTAGGTAACGTTAGTAAATAATGTAACGTATTAGGGAACCAGCTAACATTAGTCTAACGTCACCCTAGCCAGTTTACAAATTATTTAGCAAGTTGACTACCAAGTTAAACTAACATTACAAAATGTAGGATTTCATAATGGCTTGTCACAGTTGGCTGAAAATAAATATTTTGAGAATAGCCATTTTTTAAATATTATCAATCGGGTGTAATGGTAACTCATATAACACTAATGTTATTATACTTATAGCTTGCATATTCCCTGCCTTAAAACATGCAACATTGTCCCCTGCCCTTTTCAGTTTTTTCTTTTCTTTTTGAATGACCATATGAAAAACTATTTCTGTGTTGCGTAGCTAAGGCCCCTGGTCTTTTGTAAAATAGCATTATCCAAAATAGCTCACTGGCATTAATCAACGCTTCACGACACTAGGAGGTGTTGTGGGGAGGTATTGGGCTTGTAATTGGGAGTTATTTCAGTGGTATATATGAATTGCCAGAAAAATGGTTGTCGTGAAGCTTTGCTTTCTCTATCAATAGTTCTTACAGTGGTACCATTTTATTATTGTTTGTCAGCAGGTGGCTAAAATGGAGTCCTGTGATGATGGGGGGCCACTCAATGTAGGGGGTTCATTGGGAGACGAGAACTACTTCCTGGGATACACTTTCACTGATCGCTCACACTCCAGTCGGGTTGTAAAGAGCATCATGGACCTGTGTCTGGAGGATGGCCTTTTTGCTGATGTGACTGTCATGGTAGATGGGAAAGAGTTTCAGCTGCACAGGTTGGTGCTGTCGGCCCAGAGCTGTTTCTTTCGCTCTATGTTTACCTCCAACCTAAAGGAGGCGCATAACCGAAGTATTGAACTTAAGGATGTAAGTGCCCCAGTATTTCAGTTGTTGGTGGACTACATTTACCATGGCTCCATCAAACTGCGGGTGGAGGACTTACAGGACACCTACGAATTGGCTGACATGTACCAGTTGACCGCCCTCTTTGAGGAATGTTCCCGCTTTCTCTCACGCACCGTGGCGGTCAAGACCTGCTTGCAGGTAATTTTCATGACGGTGACTTCATTATTTTCAGTATAAGGGTACTGGTACTGTATGAATGATATCCCACAGATACCTTGGAATTAAATAAATGTATTGTGAACAACATAGTGTTAGTACTAGGTACTAATATAGGTCACGTAATCAATGATTGTAATGACAAATAATTTTGACTTGCAAATACACTGCCTGGCCACAAAAATAAGTCGCACACTCTATGTCGTTGGACCGCCTTTAGCTTTGATTACGGCGCGCATTTGTCGTGGCGTTGTTTCGACAACCTTATGCAACGTCACAACATTTATTTTCGTCCAGAGTTGCATTCATTTTTGGCCGAGATCTTGTATTGACGACGAGAGAGTCAAACCACTCCATAAAGTCTTCTCCAGCACATCCCAAAGACTTTAAGGTCAGGACTCTGGTGGCCAATTCATGTGCGAAAATGATTCCTCATGCTCCCTGAACCACTCTTTCACAATTTGAGCCCGATTCATCTTGGCATTGTCGTCCTGGAATATCCCCATTGATGGGATAACCTGGTCATTCAGTACATTCAGGTACTCAGCTGACTTCATTTTATTGCTGCATAACGTTGCTGAGCCTAGACCTGACCAATTGAAGCAACCCCAGATCATAACACTGCCTCCAGAAACTTGTACAGTGGGCACTATGCATGACGGGTGCAACAGCGACTTTTTTTTTGGCCAGGCAGTGTAAGTTCTAGCGTTACGTTTGCGATGAAAGCACTATTATCGTTATGAATTTTCGCGATAAGAGTTAAGGATAAATATTGACTGAATCCAGAATGTTGCTGAATAATTTTTTTTTTAAATAATTCAAGTTCATATGTAAAATGACTTGAAATGGGATGATCTGACTCCATAAAATGAAAAACTGCTTTAGGTTGAATCTTTTACCATGGAAATGGAAAGATACAAACACGCTAATGTAAGTTATCTTGCTAGAAATGTAAACCAGGTAAGCTGATCTTTTGCAGACGTTTTGACTTAATATTTCTCATCATGCTGTGCTCTGACTCTAGGTGATGTGGCTGGCAGACCGGCACAGTGACCAGGAACTCTACACAGCTGCAAAGCATTGTGCCAAAATCCATCTGGTTCAGTTGCACCAGACGGATGAGTTTCTTAACCTGCCCCTCCGCCTGCTTATGGACATCATTAAAGGTGCGATTTACACTCCTATTTTCTCCAGCTACATGCTGTTAGGCCGGTAATGACGAATGAGATTCGACTCCCTATTTAACACTTTCAACACTTCTGTAACTAATTGTCATTCATTGCTTCATACATTACTTTCATCCGAATTTGACAATTGTGAATTCACCACAAACAGACCAAATTAATTCAGACAAGCATGCGCCCTCCTCCAGAGCATGTGATATCAGAGGTCCGTTCAAATTCAGCAAACAAGGCTAACGTTTGCGAACGTTTGCAAACTATTTCAAACTTTTGTCTGTTAGCATTGTGCTCGCTGCAAACGATTGCAAACATAAGCGAACGCTCTGAAAAGGTAGTTTGCGCCGAACAAAAATGGACGCTGGACTGAGGGAAATGTGTTCCCAGATGGAGATTTCAATTGAAGATACCGGTAATGCAAACAATTTGGAACGTTCTTAAAAAGTCGTTGAAATTAAACGTTCAAAAAAAAACATGTTTGCGATGCACGTTCGGCTCTGTTCGCTGAATTTGAACGCACCTCAGCTGTGCTTCTTATCACACTGCACTCAGGAAGAATGCGCTTTATGATTGGCTCAGCGGGCAGGCCGCAGGTGCCTGATCGACCACCAGGGGTCACTAGTGGATTGTGAAGTGCTGCCATCCAGGCCGACTGAAATCTTCCCTTCCACGGTGCCAATTGTTTGTTGTCCTGCCGGGCTACCAGCCAGAGTCAGCACTGGTGCGTTCAGGATTTGAAACCAGACCATTGGGTACATCAGTGAACTAGAATAGTGTTTTAACAGCATGAGCCAGCCCACTATTTTGATATTTTGATGGACATAATTTATTTTAGGTATGTAGCTATGTATCTGATTGGTTTGAATAAATGTTTTGGCCAGTAAAGATGAGTCAAATACAGGATTACTGGGGGGAACTAAACCTATGTTTTTGTGGGGGAGAATTTGAGCAGTGTTGGTATGAAGCTCCAATTAGGCTCCATTCAACAGCGAGTGTAATGTTCTTTTATTTTGTTTCTGTTAAATAGATTGGGCATTGTGAATGGCCTTTGTCGCAATCATTTCTGTCCAGTGAACATGAAGTAAAGGCGGAATGTTAGCATAACTTGTGTGCTGTGATGAGATAAATTCTGGTTTCATTGTTTTTACAATATTTCAGATGGTGTTCCAAGCTCTCAGAATCCTACTGTGGCCATTGATTCCTGGATAAACTACAATAAAGTGGAGAGACAGGAGTTTTTGAATATTCTCCAGGATAGCCTGAAGGTACATTGGCTTGCCAGAAATCACAGATTTTATGCTCATAACAAGCCTGGTCCTAAGAGGCTTCTGTTCAGGGAGTGTATGGTGTGCACATTGCAGTCAGTGATTTACATCAATACTGCACAGTGATGCCACTGAGTTTTGTGGACTGCTTCATCTATTTTTTATCTCCCATTTGATTCTTTTTTTAATTCCCATTTGGCCATTGTTCTCTTGCAGTACTGTGTGGTACGCAGTGCATAAAATAGTTTCAGGTTCTTTGCGCATGATTCGGCCGCAGTTCCTAGAGCGGGCGAAGAAGCTTTACTACACTGTGTATTTTGATAAGTGCCTTTCAAGTGCTGGGTCTACCTGTAAGAATTGAAACCACGGGTTCACCTGGCTTGCTATGCTGTCTTTACCCTTCTGTCCATCACCCCTGCAGGAGATTGGTGAGAATGTGCACATCTACCTGATCGGGCGGGAAGAGACTCGCACCCACTCGCTGGCTGTGTCCCTGCACTGCGACGAGGACGACACCATCAGCGTGAGCGGCCAGAACAGCCTGTGCCACCAGATCACGGCGGCCTGCAAGCACGGCGGCGACCTGTACGTGGTGGGCGGCTCCATCCCCCGGCGCATGTGGAAGTGCAACATGCACACCATGGACTGGGACCGCTGCGCCCCGCTGCCCCGCGACCGCCTGCAGCACACGCTGGTCTCCGCCCCCGCCGAGGACGCCATCTACTCCCTGGGAGGCAAGACGCTGAAGGACAGCCTGTCCAACGCCGTCATCTACTACACCGTGCAGGACAACGTGTGGACCGAGACCAGCCAGCTGGACACGGCCGTGTCCGGGGCCGCCGGGGTCAACCTGGACGGCACCATCTATCTGCTGGGCGGCGAGGAGAATGACATGGACTTTTTCACAAAGCCCTCGCGGATCATCCAGTGCTTCGACACAGCCACCCAGAAGTGCCACACCAAGCCTTACATGCTGCCCTTTGCTGGCTGCGTGCACGCCACCGCCCACAAGGACCTGATCTTCGTGGTGGCCGAAGGCGACTCGCTGGTCTGCTACAGCCCGCTGTTGGACAGCTTCACTCGGTTGCGCTTTCCTGAGGTGTGGAGCTGCGTGCCGTCCCTCTGGAAGGTGGCGAGCTGCAATGGCTGCATCTACGTCTTCCGGGACAAGTGTAAGAAGGGCGACGCTAACACTCTTAAGTTCAACCCCGCCACCTCTGTCGTTTCTGTTATCAAGGGTATCAAGATTCTCCTCACAAACTGGCAGTTTGTCCTGGCTTGATTGATCACTGGACGTGCTTTTCAGATGGAGGCATTGTGTCAGCTCGATAGCATTGACCTTGGGGCTTACAGAGAGATAGGTGTCCTTCTGAAGTTCAATGCACGTTGTATCAACCACAGTGCTCTCACTTTGGGAAAGTGCATAGGTTGTCTCGTTTATTTAATCTTTTAATTCACATTCAGTCTCTGTAATCCTGATATTACTGTCCAGCTACTTGGTACACAATAGAAGTCAGCATATGCGAGTAATACATCTGGTGACTTGGTGCAACACCAGATTTGTTTCCCATAGTACTGGTAGTTTCATATAATTGGGGGTTATTTTCTTAACATGCTTGCAGAAATATTCACTTGACGGGACTCTGGAACCACTGGTTCTTGTGTGGTCTTGGTGTAAGGAGTCCTTAGTAGAGTCTAGGGAGGCTTGTATGCGGCTGTGAACTTGAAATTGAAAAGTCACATTTCCAAAGAAAAAAAAAAAGTAAGTACTGTCAAAATTAGACAAAAGAACACCACTTGGTAAGCTTGTTAAAGAATAATGTGGCACATAATGTGTAAACAACAGTATTTGGCCAGAACAAAATCAAATGGTTTTGATGGTAGTGCAAAAGATAACAGTGGACTTCTCATTCAGAAAGCCTGTGTTGAACATGGAGTGTTCTAATGAGCTCCCTAATACTGCTGCTTTGATTCTTGGTCATTTTTCCCTAAAGTTCATACAGATGGGATGTAGCCATTTCTTTAAATTTGTGGATTTTGACGTCACTTTCAAAGTTTCAGAGTTCTGAATGACCAACATTCCCAATGCATTCATTGGAGGTTCCATGGTGCATCTACAACGTGTATATACTATGTTTATATAGTGTGTGTGAGAGAGAGACAGACAGACAGTCACATAATTAGACTGTACATATAGCACATAGACAGTTTACATATATACATATATGCTGTTTTTATTTTTAAAGATTGCTATAGTTTCAAATTGATTCAGACCGTTTTCATTTGCACACAACAGTTTCCAAACAGTGCTCATCAATGACATGCGCGAATGGCTTAAATATTATGGACATACAGACTGCATCCAGAACAGTATAGTAAAGATAATTCCTACTGTTATTCAAACAATGATGAATAATCATGAGTTTTGAATAATTTATTTTACAAGGTTTTTTTTGTTCTTTTTTACTTCTTTTCTTCATTTTCCATTTTTTGGAGGTGATTTGCTTAACCTTACATTTGTGTTTGCACATTGCTGCGAAATATTACATCTGGCTACTGTGTTGTTTATCTTAGTATATGAAACCATATACAGTACTGTGCAAAAGTCTTAGGCACATGTAAAAGAAATTCTTTCAAAAATAATGAAATAAAAAGTTTCTAAATATCAAACAATTGACTATAAAGAGCAGCAAACCGTAAAAAACTAAATCAAATCAATATTTATTGACCACCCTTTGCCTTTAAAACTGCCTCAATTCTCTTTGGTGCACTGTCATTCAGTTTTATAAGAAAATCAGCTGGTAGGTTTTTCCGAGCATCTTGGAGAACTTGCCACAGCTCTTCTGTGGACTTTGGCCTGTCTCACTTGCTTCTTTGTCCAGGTAATCCCAGACAGCCTCCATGATATGAGATCAGGGCTCTGTGGAGGCTCCTTGTTCTCCTTGTTCTTTTCGCTGAAGATAGTTCAATGAATGTTTTAATTGCCCTCGGTTCAATGTATTTTTTTTAATGAAATAGAGGTTATAGTATTGCTTGCAAGAGTACCTGAAAATAAGATCAAGAGTCTTTTGATGTTGTTGGGTCACAGACATCAGGAAGTCATGGCATGCAAAGGATATGCAACCAGATATGAAATATGACTATTTAAGTTCATTTTGTACAATTTGTACAATTACTTTTCATCCCTAAAATGGGGGGGGGGGGGGCTATGTATAAAAAGGTCTACAATTACTACACGGTTCAGCTGATATGGATGTAGATACCCTCAAATTAAAGCTGAAAGTCTGCGCTTTTCCATTTGTTCCATTTCAAATCCAGTGTGCTGGAGTACAGAGCCACAAATGTGACTGTCCAAATTCTTATGGACTGCACTGTATACATACATACTGTATATAGTGCTGTCGGTAAGTATTTGGACAGTGACACAATATTTGTACTCCAGCACATGGGATGAAACAATGAATATGAGGTTAAAGTGCGGACTGTCGGCTTTAATTTAAGGGTATTTCCCTCCATATCAGCTGAACCATGTAGGAATTGTAGCCGCTTTAACGAGCTGAGAACCAAACAGTTAGTCTTGCTTTAAAGCTCCTGTGGAACTTAAATTCTCCCGATGACTTGGTGTCAATGTTCCTTATTTTCTTCAGCACGAAATTATGGCCAGTTAGCCACTGTTTACAGTTTCATAGTACATATAAAAGCAAGTTTTTTTTTTCTCTACTCACCTGAAAATGTCCTGAACCGTGAAGTCAAATCCGTGGTACGTCCACACTTGCCAACTCCAAATTAAGCAGAAAAGGGGGAGATATTGTTCCTAGGACACCTTATTTCTTGCACCATAGGCTTTCTGATCCTCTCACCTGTATTAACTCCACCTGGATGTTTGTGTCTTCTGTCGAATACATGGAGAAATTGTAAATAAAATAATCTAAATTTCAATGTTATTTGGTAAAATATTTTTTCATCCTTTAAAAATGTAGCTTAGTAGTTCATGCGTTTCAAGTTTGGTCACACGGACCGTCGTTTCACTTTATTGTTTTCAAAATGAAAAATATCTGAAAATAAAATGTGTGGTAAAAATATTGACGTTGATGTCTTTTGCCCCATCTGCTGTTTATTAAGTACACGCATGGTGGCACCAGAGAGGCACAGAGTGGTAGTGATATCTTGATTATTACAGTTCACCAGGGATCTATAAATTAACTGTACTGCATCTCCAGAGAGAGCATTATGGCAAGATTGCATCCTGACCCTAATGATCTCATCAAAATATTATCATTGAGAAAATAGAACCTACCACGGAAATGAGTCTCATGGAAATAAAGATTGTTGTAACGAGAGCATATTCCTTGGGATTTCTTCCATCCCTATCCCTAGACAGGGTATCAGCAATTTGAATGTTCGTGATAATGAAGATATATCAGTTCGGTAGCCTCTGATTGGTCATTAACCTAATTAGTGAAGATTATTTATTTGATTTTTAGTCATGTGAATACTTAAGCCTTAATCACGAGCAAAAACTGCAGAATTTTCCTCCTCCATGCTTGTACACAAGGGTTTGTCCTAAAGCACAACTTACACTAGCTTGCTATGGCTAATGTGGGAACATCTTTATTGTTTGTTAATGCGTTTTGGGTATTAGCCTAAAACAAGCTGGAAATGCAAATCACGTTATTTTGCCATGTCGCACTTTCCATCAGAAAAAAATGTACATGATAATAAGAACAGGGAAAGGCCACTGGCAGTCAGTTATCCATCCATATCTACTGCATATCTGGCAGCAGAGTGATGGTTTAAGGCTTGTTTGATACGTCAGACCCTTGATGACTTAGAGCCATTTAGCAACCATACTGTTCCAGTGTAATTTACAGCTAAATCTATCCCACCCCTCAATTCCCATAGAGATCCATTCAAATGCAGAGAGGTTATAGTATCGCTTGTAGGAGTAACAGAAAATAAGATAGCAAGAATCTTTTGATATTGTTAGGTCACAGACATCACAAAGTCATGGCATGCAAAGGATATGCGACCAAATATAAAAAATTATTACTTTATTCTACATTATGATAAACTGTCCAATATTTTTGATGCCTGAAAATGGGTGGTCTGTGTACAAAAGGTTCTATATTTTCTAAACGGTTCATCCGATATGGATGAAAATACCCTCAAATTAAAGCTGACAGTCTGCACTTCAATCTCATTCTCATTGTATCCTTTCAATCTCAAAGTGTTAGAGTACAGAACCAAAATAACAAAATATGTGTCACTGTCCAATGAATTATGGTGCTCACTGTAGTAAGATATACATGGCCCCACATTACCAAACGATTTGTACAGCAATGATTGGGAGTCAAGGGTCTTATTCCATTTTCTGGCTTTTTTGCAAGGCGGGTGTATTCTACAAATGATATATGTATATTGTAGACCTGCACATTTTATATATGTATAATGATGAAGTATTTAAAATGGTGCAATACTGTACAAGTTAATGAAGTACAATTCCCATGAGTGTTAACGTTTTGTCTTTATTACCTCATATTACACAAGCAATTTTCATTGAAGCATCCATATTAAAAAGTAAACACCCTTGTTGTTTTTGTTTTGCAATTTTGTACATGACCACAAGTAAATGTACACTTTACCAAAATACCACTGATGTAATAATTACAAATGTTTATCTTTGTATAGAATGATATAAATTTATGCAAAATATAACTACATTTAGGAGACAGTATTTTTAATATCATTTCACAAGCTTAAAACCTATAAGCATGCATGAGACAACCAAATATTATTCATTGTTCTTGCAGGTGAGACATAGGCCTAGATTTGATCAAAACAGTCAAGCCATCTACAGGAAAAATGCAATTCCACCAAAAAATATTATTGATGCTTTAACAGTATTTAATTATCTTTAACATTGTTAATATATTTTCTTGAACATAAAGAAGACCGTATAATGTGATTTACAGGGGAATGTCATACTTTCTTTATGCAGTAACATACTGTAGGTTTACAGCAATTAAAATGGTAGTTGTTGACCATTTCAATCTTCAGAAGTTTTGGCATATCATTTGTTTTGATGTAAGAATAGAAAGGTCAAAACTGTAAAAACCTATTAAATTCCTATAAAAAACCTATCATGTTGCTCACAGATGAAAATATATTTTAACTGTTTATAGAATTGACTATTCAAACTGTAGCAACAGTATTTCAGAAAGATTCCAGAATTTTTATTCATACACTGTTAAAAATGATTTGTTGACTCAATTTGACTAAGTCAAGTCATCTTGTTGCTTGAGTTAAGTTGAGTCAAGTTCAGTCAACATATAGTGTCAAGGTTATTACACTTCAATAAATTAGTTGATACAACGTGTAGTCTGTTGACTCAACTTAACTCAGTCAAAGCAACAAGATGACTTGACTTAGTCAAGTTGAGTCAACAAATCATTTTTAACAGTGTATTTCAATAATTCAACTGATCTTATATTCTGTGGTCAAGTGGATATTACAAGCTGGATCAGTTGTTTTGTGGCATACTACTAAAATGACAGAATAATATAAAGTTAGCATAGCAAAATCATGATCATGATATATTCTTCAACTGTTTTATATTATATTTGGGAAGGTAAAAATATATAAAATACATCAACTGGAGCAGATGAAAAACAATGGTTTACAAAGACATCATACACATATCTGTAGTATTATCATTTGATTAATTTCCAATGCCTCATATATAAATCAACTTCAATGTCGTCCTGCAAACACAGCAATCAGACAAGATATATATACAGTATATATATATATATATCGTATAAGATTTCTAGGCATGTTGATGTCAGAGAGACAAAAAAATCAATTATGACTATGAACTGTTAGCTGTTAACAGTTACATGGAAAATGCACTGGTAGTAATGGACTACAAATATCAGACAACAGTGCTATTCACAGATTTTGCTTTAAAGAGCCATAATATTATTATTTATGATTATTAGAGAATTCACAGATGACAGCAAGCCTTAAACTATTGGGTGTCAGTATCTCATTGTGTAATGTTGAATATTGGGAACAGTAAAAATACATTTCAGATGTTTGGACTGGACGGCAGTATGCTAAAATGCAACGCTTTCTGTATAAAGAGCATGGAGGAGAGAGCATGTGCTACACCACCATGGGACAATAAGGATACATTAGCACAATCTCACTTGCATAGCATGGTGGCAACACTTTCTTTGTTAAACCAAAAGCTTGTTATTATAATGTCTAGAAATCTTTTGTTGTGCATATTATAATTTTCACTCTCTGGCCACTTTATTAGAGATATACCTGCTCATTAACGGCAATAGCATGCTCCTCCAAACAGCGAAGCATGTGGCTGAAACTCAAAAGCATGACCAAAGTGACTTTGACCGTGGTATGATTGTTGGTGCCAGACATGGTGGTTCCAGCATCTCAGAAACAGCTGCCATCCTGGGATTTTCAGATGATGGTGTTTAGAGATTACAGAGAATGGTGCGATAAACAAAAGAAATTCATTGAGTGACGGTTCTGCGGGCCAAAACACCTTGTGGATGATACAGGTCAGAGGAGAATGGGCAGACTTGTTCAAGCTAACAGGAAGGCCACAAATTCTCAAATAACAGCTGTTTACAGTGGTGTGTCAAATGGCATTTCTGAATGCACAACGCGTCAAACCTTGACGTGGATGGGCTACAGCAGCAGAAGACCTTACTGGGTTCCACTCCTCTCAGCTAAGATCCACCCAGCTTTATCTTCATGGTGCAGGCTGCTGCTGGTGGTGTAATGGTGTGATGAATATATCCTTGGTACAGATTAACCCTCTTAATACCAATTTAGCATAATTTGAATGCCGCAGCATTGCTGACGACCACGTGCATCCGTTTATGGCCGTTTTTCAAATGGATACTTCCAGCAGGATAGTGCACCGTACCACAAAGCACACATCGTCTCAAGCTGGTTCCACGATTGTGACAGTGGCTTCAGGTTACTCCAGATCTCAGTCCTATAGAACACTTTTGGGATGAGGTCAAACGGGAGGTTCGTAGCATGAATGTGGCTGAAAAATCTGCAGGAACTGTGTGCTATCGAGTCAACATGGGTCCAGATCCCAAAGGAATGTTTCCAGCACCTTGTTGAGTCCATGCCGCAAATAATTAAGGCTGTTCTGGAGGCAAAAGGGGTCCTACCAGGTACTAGATAGGTGTACCTAATAAAGTGGCAGAGTATATCTATATATATCATGGGTTGATAGCAAAAATGTATAAATAGGATTTTTGGATAAAACTTTGAACTTTTGCAGGAATTGTAAGCAACCTGAGGGAACAATGTTATTATTTGAATTTGGTTTATCAGTCAATAATATTGAACACATATGTATGCTTGCATGCTTGCTAAGGATCAAATGTTCCTGCATTGGAGTCTTTTTATACTTTTTTACATGTATCATTTGTATACAGTTTTAGATTTTGCTCATAGTCTGAGATGACTATATACTGTAGCTTAAAATAAATCACAGAGTAGTTAACATTTGTGTGTGTGCTATACATTAATGATGTCCTGTGTACTGAGCACACTGTAAGCATGTTTAAATTGTCTGCCACACATCAACAAAATGCGCATATCATGAATAATGAGAGAGGCTGAAATGAATCCAATGAATGAATCCGCTGAAAATAATTAAAATAGTTTATGTCATCATTGATAAAAGGTATCATTATTTTTCAGCCACATTGAATTTAAATATAGGTAGCAACAGAGCAGTAGCACAGGTTTGCAGATCTAATTAGGCTGAAATACATAAACTCCTCAAAAAAAGGAAACGGAAACGTTATTTCGGTCGATTATTACTCCACTTTAATAATACCAATTGGTATTGTATTTTATATCACTAGAAAGCCCGATTAGTCACCTTTACAACGAGGTACAACTTGTAAGGATCATGCATTCGTGGAATGAGCAACACAGCTAACTGTGTGGGTAGCGGCCCAAAAAAATGTGCCAAAATCCCCTGCAATATTCTTCTGTTGGTATTCACTCTTGTTTTGAGTTGCTTGGTGGATTGGATGATTGCACTCTCCCACAGTAATAAGGAAAAAACAACACATATTGGCCATTTTTACACTTTATTTATTTTACACTGTCAGGGACCTCAGTAGCGTGTGGAAGATCCATACGCAGTCACAACAGCTTGGCACCTCCTCCTCATGCTGGTCACCAGCCTGGTCACACACTGCTGTGGGATGGCATCCCATTCCTCAACCAGGATTTGCCGCAAGTCAGCCAACATGGTTGCGTTGGTCACTCTGGCACGTACAGCGCGCCCAAGCTGATCCCACAGGTGTTCAATTGGGTTGAGGTCTGGACTCACGGCAGGCCATTACATCCTCTCCACTCCCAAATTCTGGAGGTACTCTGTGATGATCCTGGCTCTGTGGGGGCGAGCGTTGTCATCCTGGAGGATGGAGTTAGGTCCCAGATTCTGGAGATATGGGATTGCCACTGGCTCCAGAATCTCATTCCGATATCTCACTGCATTGAGATTGCCTTCAATGATGACAAGTTCTGTTTTGCCTGTGAGAGAGATACCGCCCCACACCATGACACTGCCCCCATTGAAAGGTGTCACGCGATCTGTGCAGCAATCTGCATAGCGTTCTCCACGCCGTCTCCATACTCCATACTCCAAACGGGCCTGACGGTGAAGGGCAGTCATTGCAGGCTTCCTGGCAGCCTTATAAGCACGAAGACCGGCCATGTGCAGTCTGTTCCTCACCGTCTGATCAGAGATCTGTCTGTGGTACCGTTGTGCAAATCTTGCCTGTAAATCTCTGGAAGAAAGCCTACGGTTCCTCAGTGAAGCACCTGTGACTGGCATACACCTGCCAGCACTTGAAGCTCAAAACGAGAGTGAATACCAACAGAAGAATATTGCAGGGGATTTTGGCACATTTTTTTGGGCCGCTACCCACACGGTTAGCTGTGTTGCTCATTCCACGAATGCATGATCCTTACAAGTTGTACCTCGTTGTAAAGGTGACTAATCAGGCTTTCCAACGATATAAAATACAATACCAATTGGTATTATTAAAGGGGAGGAATAATCGACCGAAATAACATTTCCGAACTTTTTTTGAGGAGTTTATTTTCACAGGTACTTTTATATCATTGGTGTACTGCCACTAATGTCTTCTTACCTGTATTTTTACCATTGATCCCTGGCTTTTACCCTGTTCAGCGCTTTGACATTCTTTAAGAAAGTTAATAAAATATGTTATATTATTTAGTCTACTGCTACTGCGTGAGGAGCATTCCATATTCCCAAAGCAAGCTACAATCTTTCATGGTGAGTTATCTTTGTATTGCTGTGTAAAATCCGTAATCTGTAAGTGAATTGAAAACACACGCTCCCCTGATTTATTGCAAAACCAATCTATGGTGTAAGTCACTGTCATTGTAAGATTTAATTTCCTTTATTGTAACCCTCTACGACAAAGAACAGTCACCTTGTGACTGTTTAGTTTAATTGAATTTCATACTTTTATATAATGTATTGATTTGATTGAGTCTAGGCCACAGTCCAATAAAAGATCAATTTAAATGTATAGAGATTAACTAGATTTCCCAACTCACAGACCACCAAGTACAGATATAGTACATATAAAATTAAATTTTGGGTACATTTTGATATTTCATTTCATGGCTTTACAACAAAAAAACAGGTACTGTATTAATATTAATAATTTAGGTCTTGATTTTTACTGAGCATACACGTACCACTGATTGATCAAGTAAAATTACTACTGTGAGATGGTAATGCATTACCTTTGCAGTCTGTTTAACAACAGCACTTTAAATTTAAATAGCTGTACATGGTATGCAAACAATGGCTATGGAGTTAGCGTGCTGTGGTTATATACACATGAAGTTAGGAGGTAATATGTGTATTTGCTCCTCTCTAATGGTTGAACTGAGAATCTTTCACAATATGGTATTGTGAATACCATACAATATGCTAGTTGAAGTGAAGTTCCCGAAAGGGAAAATAAAGGTTATTCTATTCTATGGCATGAATAAATAATAGGATTTCCTTAAATCAAACAGAAAATAGAGTGTTATGTCAGAATTGATCAAAGCATATTAAGAATGAATGGGGATGGTGATGACTTCACGTAACTTCATCTTGTCCAAACATCTGAAAAAGGTTTTCAAAAAGGTGAACTTTGTTTTGATTTGGATCAAAGGTGGTTTCTCATGATAGTCCAGAATAAAGTGGGATTATTAATGACTACCAGAAAAGCACAAAATGTCAAATTTTTCCCTCAGTGGTGGTAAGAATGTCCCTTTTTTATATAGTCTCATGGAATCTGCTTCACAGAAACATTCTTTGAATAGATGCAACAACCTGGCCTCTAAAGAAATATTTGAATAATCCAAGTTATTGCACATACCTCACAAGTGAATGAAAGGACAAAATCCACACTGCCAAAAAGGTTAAAAAAAGAAGAACAGTCTTTAAAGCATCATTTTGTCCATAAATAGCAAGGTTGAGAAATTTTATTCGGGACCATGATTTAAGGCTTTTGGACTGGCTGTGGTCTATGCAGGGGGAGCTCAGGGTAGACCAAGAAGCCAGTGAAGGTGATGTATTTGCCATGGTTGCTGTAAGCCCCGTAGCCATCATGCTGGTGGCTGAACAGCCAGATGGTGTCACCACGGTGCAACGGGAGCATCAGACTCTGACTTTGCAGAGCCTTCTTGCTGTCACTGTCATCATAGATCATAGCCTGGACCTCAAGGTGGTTCTTCATCAGTTTGACGGACATGATCTTGTTGGGGAGCTTGCCAATGTTGAACGAGAAGTAGTAGGCTCCTGGAATGCGACAGGTGAAGACGCCCGTGGAAATGTCAAAGTCTTCACCGATGTTGACAAAGTCCGTGTCAAAGCTGATGGGCAAGTGTTCGAAGGTCTCTTTGTCTATTCCCACAATGCTCTGAGTGCGTGCCACCGAGAAGGCCGATCGGAGTTCCTCGTCTTCATCGTCCTCTTCCTTGAAACTCTGAACGGATTTGTCTGACTGCATGTGATCAGTAGTTTGCCCAGTGTGAGTTAACTCCTCTTTGCTATAGCCGTGGATGGTGCTCTGGTGGATAGGCCGCTGGAAGGAATATGTGTCCGGGTAGATTAAGTAGCCGTTGAAGGTGGTGTAGTGGCCTACGTTACTGTAGATAGCATACTTGGGATTGCCGTGAAGCCGTAGCCAGACAGTGTCCCCAAAGTCAAGCTGCAGCATGGCACTCTGGCTCTGCACCTTGCGCTCCTCACTGTAGTTTTCGTCGTACACGATCACCTGCACCTCATTCTTATTCTTCATCAGCATCACGGACAGGTCCTTGCGGGGGAACTTCCCCACGGTAAATGAGAAGTAGTACGCCCCAGGGATGCGGCAGCGGAAGATGCCCGTTTTGGGGTTGAAGTCATTGCCGATGTTCACGTAAACCTTGTCGAAGGTCACCACCATCTTCGGGCCACCCTCCATGCTGCTGGTCCTGGCCACAGAGAAAGCCGACTGCTGTTCCGCTGCCTCCTCCGGCGTGTAGGCTGATGCACGCCCACAGATCAAATGACACAGCAAGCCAATCAGGAGAGTCTGGGCTGAGGTCATCTTTTCTGTGGAAAAGAAAAGACACTATCAGCTGTACAGGTTGTCAGGTAGTAGAAGAAGTACAGAAGTAGTAGTAGAGTAGAGTAACGAGTAAAAATCACAGATAGTTTCGATATTAAAAGAAAAAATGATTTTGAGGTCTTGGGTTAGGCTGGGCTTTTATTTTCTATGTACGATCTGTGTTTGCACCCATTTCAGAATCCATATAATATAGTCCATATAATGACACACTATTGACTTTACAGTATAAAAAAAGGAAATTCCAGACAAAAATGTTCCAAGATAAGAATTTAAAAAGCAGGGAAGTCCAAGCGAGAGCACCACAGTACTTTTAATATCACAACAGAGCTTTCCAACACACGCTGTTCTTTCAAACGGCCTACAACTGTTAAACATAAATGCTACTCCTATTTATTTGCCTCACGCGTTGTTTGTCTTAGTGATCTGTGTTGAAACTAAAAACACTTGCAAAGTTAGAATAGCTTCTGTGTTGAACAGCATGAGTAGCCATTAGAATCTAATCTAATGATTAGATGGTTAGAGGGACATGACTTTCGTGTGGCAGAGCGGTGTCCTCCTACAGTAACAGTCACCTCCTTTTAAGAATGCAGTATGCATCAGAAAGCACTGTCGTGGCATAGGTCAAGTAAGAGAGCCGTGGTGCTCTAACCAGAATTTCAGCTCTGTTCTATTACAGTCACTTAAAATAATAGTTTTTGTCTGGAATGATAGAAAAAGTAGCTACATGGCAGGAATGTAGAGGTCCCTTATGCATGACTGAATGTGAAGCATAATGTTTTATAACTGAGCCTGCTTGATTTCCCCTAAGAAGAATCCATGGATAAGAGGATGTAAACATACATTATGTATGACCGTATCCCCTGGGCTATTTTATTTTATGACTTCACGCAGGTAGTGGTACTTGCGTACGGACAATATACCTGAAACAACTTTCAGGGGCTACACATTTGTGTAACAAAATAAAAATTACAAACTATTTCAATATTAAGGGAGATACATTTAATCCAGGATGAAGTACTATGTAATGAGTCACTTATTTGTAGACAGACACAGGTATCGCAGTGCTTGTCTCTCATTTCCGGGGACCATTTTTCTTGGCAGCACAGCTTTCTTAGGCTGGGCATTCTAGCTCAGAACCTTGTTTAATTTCTGTGCCAAAGAGCATCAACACCCAGGCACATAAAACACATCCTTTATGCTTTAGTAAATATTGGCATTTGCTTAGTTAGCTCATTTAAAAAGAGTGACTGTGCAATCTATGCTTATGGGGTTTCCCCACAGAACTTTGTGGGTTTCCCGCTCTATGCACAATCTCTGACTGCCCCTGCTGGAAACTCACAGTATCATGTGGAAACATATTTAATGGTAATACCCATGGTCATAAGAGAATCGCATGTATGTATGTGGGTTATGGCCCTCCATGTTTATAGTTCTCGCACAGCCCATCATTTCATGCTGTTTAAATTAGACTTAAATAACAATGCAAAAGACACAAAGCATCTATGTTATTGTAAGATAGAACCAATCACAAAAACAAAAAAGAATAGTGTAGTGTAACTATTTAATAAGAATTATAAAAACTGACATAGAGAATGAAAAACGTAAATATAAGGAAAACATGATGGCTGTATGCACAAAAATATTGATACATTACATTTGTGTATATATTTGTGCATATTTTGTATAGATATAGGCTTGTCAAGAACTCAGTTTGAGGTTTGTGTGTTCATTAAGCACCTGTACATCATATAGCCATAATGCATACATTATTTTTATCATAGATAACACCAAACAACACCAAACAATTTAGGTTTTTACTGCAGTACTCGCCCCTGCATCATGGGTTACATAAATGTGTTCTCTAATCCTGCAGTAACAGTGCAGTGTGCATGGTCCAGTGCAATGATTACTATAGCAAGTGATTAATTCCAGCAGTTCACAGGCACCATTTTGTGTGTCAAAATGAAATCAGGAGAAATTACAGAGAGAGAAAATATCAAATAAGCTGCTTGTTGTTGCTCTGGATAAGAGTCACATTTAAACTGAATCCATATTGAAATTTAACCTATAGCTCAAAGTGAGACTGACACAGTTAAATATACATTAAATGCATTACATAAGTAATGTATACATTTAATGTACATAAGTACATTAAATATATTACAAAACAAGAAGGTATTAGTAATATACATGATATTATTCATATGTTACTTTGTCTATCATAGTTGTATTCTCTGCACACCATTCACTAAACATCACTCATTGTACTGCAACAGAAATCAAAAATAAAATGAATAAATAAACCGACTCCATTCTTTGCCCTGAACTTCACAAAATGTTTCAAATTGCTGAAGTGAGTATTTAAAAAATATTTATTGTTCAGATGTTGTTTATAAAATAACTTTGAAAAAATAAATATGAAAATGAAAAAACTTGAGGAAAGATGACAATATGACAAAATTCAATATGACAGAGACATGGCTCTATACCAAAAATAAAAAAAATTAGTAGCACACTAATGCATCCCGTAAATGTGCCCCTAAATTATTTTTCAAGTTAGCATCAATTTACAATAGTTTTCAAGTTAGCATCAATTTACAGGAGAAAATGCTCCTAAAATGGGAGCACTGTAGAACCCTGCATAGAGGGAACATACAAAATTTGATCCACAGATTTGAGAAATCCTATGCCTCAAAATAAAATATAACATAGAAACCATCTGTGACATTTCAGGAACACATCCAGCTTCCTCAACAACAACAAAAAAAACCCATCACTAGTCTTGGCAATCTTCCCTCAATCTTCCTTTCTTGTGCTCTAGAGAGACACAACATCAATTTTAAATGACACCTTGAGTAGCAGGAACAAAAGAATTTCTGACACAAATCAAGTGTATTTATTCTGTACCAATTCTGTTTTAAAGTTTACATGATTTTAGGAACCAATCTGGACAGTTAGAATATGGTAGAATATATCAGCAGAAAGAATATGAACAAGATAGGTTTGAATGTTTTCCCCTGAACCACAGAAGGCCCACAGAAGAGTAACTACTATTTTGCATATCCACAGTGATTCACACTGCATGCACATTCTGTGACTAATTTATATCCCTTACAATACCACTCTTATAAGTGTAAGAACACTCTGCCCACTTGGAATCTTAGCCCATGTCTATACCACAACTCTGCCAAGAGACTAATGTATGTTTGGTTTTCAAAGATTTATTTGTGCTGCAATAGTCACGGCTATGGGGCAACAGAGCTACAGTACATGGCTTATTTTGCTAGGTGGCTGTACCTTTTGATGTGCATTACTTTCAAAATATTTATGTCTGCAAAGGTACATACTTCACTGTCCAGTCACCAGAGACCAATGTACGAACCAGTGAGCTGCCCAATTAGCATTATCAGCACACAAATATATCAAGACTAGAAAGAAAGGAACATCAAGCCTGTTAGTTGGCAGGAAAAATTATTGTACTTTGCTGGCTGTAAAGGATTTTTTCGATACCTATTTGGACTAATTTACCAGATTTTCAAGGACAGTGGAATATACCACTTTTCCTGCCTTTCCAGGAAATATAGTAATATATTCATCAACTATGGGAAACCTGCTCATTATTTTGTGTGAAATACGCAGTAGTTTTTATAGTTTATGTCTTTTCCACAGTTTATGTTTATGTTGGTAGCCATTACCACGTTTTGTTGATTAATCATGTGTTGTTCATAGCATTACTGACAGAATGGCCTATCCAGAGCATTCTAACATTGTGCACACAGTGCTGACAATAAAAAAAATGATCAGGTGAGAATCTCCTGAAAAAAAATGGTACAATGAAATTCGATGAAGGGATGAAAAATTACAGCACAAAACCAGCATTGACAAGACAATGCTCAAGAGGAAGAGGGAAAAAAAACAGACTTGTATTACAATGACAAACATAATCAACTGCAAGTGAAAAGCTTTCAGAACTGTCAAACTATCATGGTGTTACAATTCAACTGCTGGACAAGGGAGCTGCTATTATGGTTATGAACAAAACTGATTATGAAACAGAAATTTACAGGGTATTAGCTGATTAGATGAAAACATAACATTGTCACTTGACCTAACTACTAAGTTTCGGAAGGAAACTGAAGCCGTATTGTCATCTGCAAGACGTTATTGGCCAGAACAAAAGCTGACTTTGTACACTGAAAATGTCCTAAAACTCTTGTCATATCGTTAACCCAAATACAGTCATAAATGTCTCACCCTTCAGGAAGACCCATTCTCTCCAGCATTTGGGTCACTAACTAAACCACCCGGTTGTTTTCTGATTTTATTGACTTGTGACATTTTTCTTAATGTTTGGTGGTAGGGAAAGAAATCTTGATAAAGCTTCATTTGAAGCATGATCATTTCATATGCACTTCATAATGCTTCATGACAACTGTCACAACGAAAGCCTATTTGTCCTAACTCAATTCCTTGAAGTTTTAACCCTTATCCACAAGGCATCATTGTAGACACTACACCATCAAGGATAAGCTAGAACAACTAGTTTGTCAGCACAAACTATGATGTACTTAAAGGGAATTTCAAATCTAAAATGATCAAAAGTGATAACAGGGTTCTGACAAAGGTTTAGGGGTAATTTCTGAAAAAAAAAAAACAATAGGGAAATAAAGCCATAGAGAACAGACATAACACTATTTACAATTTTGATGGAAATTTATCCACACTAATAATTATTTGCATCAATAGCACAGTGAATATCACAATTTTAAACTTCCCACTGTGTTTAAATTAATCATAGATTAATTTTCAAAGGAAATGTCTACATGTACAGGTATATCTGCAAAAGGCGATCATACAATGATGCCTGATCATTGTCTCTTGATTGTATTTTTTGTATTGATGATGTTTGTGTTTTGTAGTGCATGTTGGGCCAGTTCATTATGTCATGAGTTCATCACTGCAAATAGAACCTGAAGAATCAGTGATTTCACTATAGAAAGGAGAGAAAATTACCTAAAGATAATGTCAAGGACACACAGTAGTTGCCTTTATATTGCCATCGGAAATGAAAATGTATCACGTTTCCACCTCAGTTCACACTGGACACATTAACAGAGGCAAGAAGGAGGAGAAAATCGATGAAGACCAGGCTAGAGTGATGAAGACCAGGCTAGAGTGAAACCAAAACATATCTCAGTAATACAGCTGACGGCTCAGAGGAAGATAAAGAGGAAAGATGATACTAGTAGAAAGAAAAATAGTTCAATTTATATGTTTGCTTTATTTGGCTATATAAAACATGTTAATGATGGTGATTATATTCAGAATATAAACAGAAAACAACATTTTAAGTGACAGCAACATTTTGAAACTCCAAAAAAGCAGGACAATTTAAGTGGGACTGCCTTTGCACTCTTGTTAGACCTATGTCACGGCAGTGCTTTCCAGCGTGCATTGCTTTTCGAAAAGGTGCTGTACCATACGTGGCTTCATTTTAGCCACTCACCGCTCACTGCATTGCAGGTAATTGGAGTGAATTTGTGAGGATTAATGCACTCTTTAAAACAACCTAAAATATTATTATATTAGCCCAAATTAAACCAATAGAATTTTTTATTTGTTCTTTACAGAACAGATTTACTTGGAAACAAGCAAGAAGGTGAAAATCTATGTCCATCCCCTTCAGCTATGTGTGGCTGTTGAAACCATGGGATGGACGGGAGGAGAGTACCTATTGCCATGACAACAACTGATTCCAAGTCATAGATGTAGTTTACGGAGGGGGTGGGGTGACAAGTCCCCTGAGAGGTAACATCAGTCACTCCCTGCTGAGTGACAAAGCCATTGGATGCTAGCTCCTCCCCAACAACCAATCAACAGTATCTCCGACATTTATTTATTTTTTTAAATGAGACCTACTTCGCTGTTCCAAGTAATGTCTGAACACAGCCAAGCTCTGCCTTGCCAGCTTCTGAGTATCATCCATTAACACGATGGCACATTAAGTCGACCACGTTCTTGTTTTATATATTTTTACATCTTAGACTTAAATATATCTGCATACCTGCATACCTTCCTACTTATGTACATACCTTCCTACTGGCAAAATTACCATTTGCCCATTTGTTAACATCCCCATCTATTTTTTTTGTCATCTCTGGCTCTCAAACAAAATGGTTATTGTTAGCAGATCGCTGCAAACCCAACTAGCTCCCAGAGGGCCTCTGTCCTACTTCTGTGGCTTCTCCTGCTGGAGGGGGGGGGGGGGGGGGGGGTAGTTGGGACAGTAGATCCTTCTTCAGGAAGCGCTAACAATTACTGAGAGGAGATAAACAGCTGACAGAACAGCATTGTTACCCATTTTTCCACGTCAGTAATGTTGCATGTCCCCCCCACACTTTGAGGCATTTATCATCACTGACTGGGGTTATTGATAGTCCAGCAGCTTCTAGAACATGGCCATCAGTCATCCACACAGGTCATGTGATATTCCCAGTTCTGAAATGTTCAGGAGTCTCCCTAGGTTTACTGCAGTCCATCTCTCATTTCACGCACACCTCTATTCCACACTACTGCCACTGTATGGAAATGATTTCACACCTGGATTTGTCACTGGTTGCATATTATCGACTTCACAGCAGACAGGAAGTGCAAGAATAGCTCTTTTCCTTTCCCTTTGAGGGGATGTAGTTATATTTGTATGTTTTATGGGTATGCATTTATGTATCATTCCCTACATCATTTCCAAAACCGATGCACAAAACAAAAACAAAAAAAACAACATTGCAGGCAAGAACTACCACCATTTACCACAGCCTAAGAAGATGTACATTACTTTACATTACAATCACTTAGCAGACGTTCTTATCCAGAGCAACTTACAAAAATGGAGGCCATCAGTAATTGTATCAGGAATACGAAAATGTGATATCACCAAAAAGGCACAGAAGGCCCATCAGTAAATGTGACGTGAGTCAAACAAACAAGCACTTAATATTGTAACCGAAAGATATTGTTGGGTCACAGACATCAGGAAGTCATGGCATGCAAAGGATATGCGACCAAATATTAAAAACGATTACTTTATTCTACATTATGTTAAACTGTCAAATATTTATTGATGAAAATGGGGGGGACTATGTACAAAAGGTTCTATAATTTCTAAACGGTTCCTCCGATATGGATGAAAATACCCTCAAATTAAAGCTGACAGTCTGCACTTCAATCTCGTTGTCATTGTATCCTTTCAAACTCAAAATGCTAGAGTACAGAACCAAAATAACAAAAAATGTGTCACTGTCAAATTAATTATGGTGCTCACTGTATATACTGTATGTATCGCAACATAAACGTTTTCAACATACAAAAATTGAAAAGTTTACTCACGCATGCAAAGCACTGTCCATAATAAAACTTGCAAAGTCTACACCTGCCATTAAAAGTATTGATATCAAAATGAGGCCAAGTTACAACAAACAATACTGACTATCTTAGCTCACAGAAATTAAAAAAGCTCAATTCCAAAGCAATGCTACCCAATGTTTCCTAAATTATTTAATTATTTAATGTAACTTGGCCCAGTGTTTTTTCACTTACCATCTGCATTATACACAAACACACATACATTCTAGCTCAAAGAAACACATAGGCCTGGATTCAGTCATTTTCCCTTCACCATGAATTACAAATAATTGAAAGTGTTAATCATATTTATTTAAGGATTATGGTATGTGTTTTTAATGGGTTAATGTAGCCTAGGCAGTAGACCTACTAATGGTTGTATGTCGGTAGATCGCCTAGCTCACATTATTTTAAAAAAATGCCATTTGCAAAGTAGCTACAGTAGCCTAGTTAAAGTTGTTAAAATATAATATTAGGAACGCCACTCCAGTCTGACAATTTTCACTAAGAAAATCAATAAATCAGCCATCATGAAATCCATATAGCTCTCCCTTTGTGAATTTTCCTAATCATATCTGCTATTGAACATTCTGATATAATTTCAATATCAATATTGCATGAGGAAATAAAGTTATAAGCACTCACTTCCTTAAATGGCCATGAACGGTAAAACTGACCATCATTTATCTTGCATGTATGCTTGGTAATGTTGTTGTTGCGATGTTTGATCCTTAACATTGTTGCGAAATGACAAGGCTGCCATACGTGCTTGTGTTGCCTAGTAAATCTAACCGTTATTACAATTATTGCTGTATAACTTACGCTAGCTATACAGTAGAGAGCTACTGAGCTACTGGGGAGAGTGACAATGAGCCAGTGAGTCATCCACTTTGATGAGACTACTTGATCCGAAGTTGTTATTGGCAGATCAGATGTTGTTATCCAATGGGGGAATTATAGTTTGAGGGCATGGAGCATTTTTGATACCGAAATTGGCAGGACAAAGAAAAAGAAGAAGAAATAGAAAAAATACTAAAAATATTTTGGGGCTTTGTTTGGATGTGTGAAGTAATTGAATTATGTGTGTTAACATGAGGTCATGTACAGAAGTTAATGTTTTTAGGGGCTGAGAGTCTTATGGTTATTATGGTTATTTCTGTAGGAAACTCAACTCTCTGTGCTGTATAGGTATGGAGCATGCTCCGCCAAGCCGTAACTTGGCAGATGTCATACCTGCCATCCCAATATAAATCATGGTGACTGGGTGGATTGCCTGATCTTCATCAGACAGAATTTCCTGCAACAATTCTGCTTAATTTTCACCAATATATACAGTAGAATCTCAGAGATGCAAACCTCTGAGCTTATGGATTGGCAGTTATAGACTGGCCAGCCAACTGGAAGTAGCTACACGAGTATACCTTAAAGCTCCTTATTGTTGCTAAAATGAGAGCAGTATGCAAAAAAGTCACGTTCCAAAGGTGCATGCCTTAGCACTACTGCTAAAAGATACAACCTAAGTCAGCAGTCTTTAGTAAGAAAGGAAAGGAAAAAATGTAATAGTTTGCAAAATAGGTCAGACAGGCACCGTTCATAGAAAACAATTATATCCCAATGCACAGCAAAAACATTTAACACCCTATGGTGTTTATATGAGACCATCTCATATAAACACCCTAGGGTGTTAAATGTACACCGGCAGTGTTAGATTTACATTGGCATTTTTGCTGTGTGAAATTCTGATTGCTGCAACATTGATTGTTGTTATCACCTTAAATTAAGGAGCACAGCTAAAACACCGGAGGAGTCTATTACACGTATGACTCCGGTCAATAAAAGATAGAAGATCTGTTGCTTTTTTTCTCTAGGGTGTCATGCCATGCAGTGGAGCACTGAGTGAGCCTGAGCGGGTCAAGTCTTCTGAACCAGCCCATGCAGGAGCTGGGTTCCTGCTCTGGAGGGGAAATCAAGTGGATTACAACACAAGCAACAAAGGCAGCGGGAATTGAGCTCCCGTGTGATTTCTTTTCTGCCCAGAATCATGGTGATAGGACCTGAAGTTAATCTTAGTCACTGCCTCGGGGCTGCAGTGGCTGCTGCCAGTGAGGGATTAGCCAGCAATCAAAAAATTACTTTCAGCATTAAATCCAGGATAATGTTGTTCCACTGTAAGACATCTGTGCTAATTACCCGTGTGGATTGAGTAGAAGAGACGCTCCTCTCACTAGAAGGTGTCAGTTCCAACCGCACGGTTAATGCAGAATTAATAATGTACTGCGTGGCGGTATGTGATTCTTCCCCGATACAGACGGATTTTTCTCGCTCTCGGGATTGGCTCTGATGTATTGCAGTGAAGGGTTTTTTTTTTTTTGTATGTACGTGCGGCTTCGTGCAGTGATTTCAGAGGCAGGACACACCACGAGGCGTGTTAAATGATTTCATCAGATCATGTTGTGAGATAAAGCCAGAGAGCGGGGCAGATTCTGGCAGATTGCTTTTAGTTAATCTCCCGTGAACTGCCTCGTAGGAGCATTCTCCTCCAATTGTTATTTGAACAACGCTGATGCGATTTCAGATGTATTGGTGTTTTGAGGCACCGGTCTGTGCAACGATCTAATCATGTGTGCCACACAACTGAAAAAGCGGGAATGCGTTGCAGCTGCTGCTGGAATACACCGATGCCTTGTTAGCCTTCTGCAGCAACTTCAAGCGTTTCATCTTTGTCTTCGATCAATATTGCCAATTTTAACGAGACAACGTGCTGCAAGGGCTATGTGTGAATCGAGCTGCAGCACAGGCTGATGGAGTGAGATTTTTTTACTCAGTGCAGTGGTTTTTTTTGATCACGTCTGTCACTGGTTAAAAAAAAAAACATTTTTGCTAGCCTGGAAATATATATTTGTATTAAATATGAATGTATACTCATTCATCAAGAGCAAGATACAAAATATACCAATTGGTCACGGTAATTTATCTTCACTTCGTTGGCAATGAGCTAAATGCAAACATCAATTACATAAAATCAGTGCCCGTAAAGCTGCTCTTGAAAGGTGATGCGAAGACAGAGTGCCTCTCAGACAGAAGACAGAGTGCCTCTCAGACAGTAGCCTACCTACTACAAAGCAATAAGGTGAAAACGGAATTGCAGAGGAGGTGTTTTAATAAGGTTCTTATGCTGAGAGGTGTCAGAAAATGTCTGAAATAACAATGTGCCTCAGTCTGTGGTGCACCACAGCCAACTGTGTTAGAATGAAATATATACAACTCGATCACCAGTGCCAATTGAACATCAATATTGTATAAGGGGTGTCAAGTAATCATGTGTGCCACCTATTTTTTCAAGTTTGGTGCGTGGTCATGTTACTATGGGGTTGAGGCAGGGGTTGTGGTGTCGGCTTTCCTCAAAATGCACGCCTGCCCCTCGTCTCCTTTCTTACGCATGTGGTCGTTCTTCCGTTTTTCTAAGATGGCTGGAAGGATAGGAAGGGATGTGATATTTACACCCTTCGCTGCTTTTTGTTTATAGTGCGAATCGTGACGTGCGTACAGGATAATGTCCATCCATATACCTTTCGTGTGACTGACAGCAGTCATTGTGGCCGTATTGGGAAACAGTTTCCAGTAGACCATTGCACTGGACTAATGAAAGACAGTAGTACCTAAAGGGGATTCTGCCAAAAAAAAGATGGAAGCTACCTTTGACATATGGGTCAGGTACAATAAATTACAAGGGGTGTCATCATTTTAATCATGAATATTGAATTACTTTGTCAATAATGGCATATCAGAGCCTAATAATCATAATATTGTATCATCCTGGTGTAAACTGGCCTGTGTGAGAGGATAGTAGGTAGAAGGAAGAGCACAGAGGAATTATGAGAAAACCAGCATCACAACTCTGCTTGAAAAGACATCAAAGTTACTAATCATCAGCTTCAAACAGAAGGCTGGCACAGGCTCAGGGTTGTTTAACACAATTTATTCAATATTAATGATGTTTTATCGGGAGTCTGGACTGATAAATTATGCATATTTTCTGGATACTACAACACATTAACAGCAGACAATCCACTCAGAATTCAAGCCCAAAAAGCACGGAAAATAATCCTGGCATGCTGGAGTAGTACCAACTGTAGATAATAATCACCTTACCTGTGTTTAGAAGGAGGGAGGAAGGTATTGTCAAAGTTCTCTCAATGGAATCCACACAGAGGAAGCCCAGCTATGGATTAAAGGTGCTGCACTGTGTCCGGCTCCGCTGGTCTGCTTTGAAATGTTAGGTTGCAGGGAGAGCTGGCAAATGACAGCAATATCTGACCAATGAATCTAATTTCTGTGTTTCCTCCGATCAGCTCAACCTGCTGATATCTGCCAGGCAGTGTGCGTGTGTGGCACACACACACACACACACACACGCACACACACACAGACACACACACGCTCGCGCACACACACTGGAGAATCCAGCGGAGGGATCTGAATTTGAATGGGGGTCCTTCTACTGATCAGGGGGGCTCTGGACGGGCTGCATACACTAGAGTGCTCAGCAGTGGGGCGACACACAAGTGTGGGAGGGGTGGATGCAGCATTCTTTTGAGGTGTTGCCAGGACTCCGTGCTCACATGCGTACATGCACACTCTGTCGCGCTCACGCACATATGCTCACTGGTCCTGCTGCAATTGGAATGGTCAGGGGAGTAAGGCGACAAATAGGGCAAGGGAACATGATGATGATCCAACGTGTGTGCACAGTGCGTGTGTAATGAAGGAGAATGGGCAAAGAAGTATGCAGTGCTACACTAATGGTGTATGTGTGCGCGTATGCATGTGTACTGGGGAGGTGACTAAATCTAAACAAGCTCTTAATTACTGGAGGGGGTCGATTGTGCCGCATTAAATGAAAACACTGGTGCCAATTTCACAGACAGTTGGGGGAGGGATATAGTAAGATATGAACAATATTTTTTAATTGCTGTTTACTGTTTTCTCTTTTTCTCTCCTTCTTTGTTCCCACATGTTCATTTTTTTCATCTTTTGCCGACAGATACACAAGCACATGTAGCCGGTGCAGCAAATATAGAGCAACTTGGACAAATATTCTCTTCTTTCTCAAAAATAAGGCTGGAAAGGCAGTGATAATTGCACACCTCACCTCTGTGTAAGGAAATCCATATCGATCAATATTTCTCTGGGTATATAATTAGGCTTCAGAATGCATGTAGCTTCTGCAGGCTGGTGAACAGTTTGCCTCTGGAAACAACTGTACAATTTGCTCTTGCCTCATTCCTGATTTCAAATAATGGTAGTAAGCTCCAGAGATATACTGACCCATTTAAAGTATTCCATTCACTAATTAAAACACCAAAGGCACTGTTGCTGGAGGTGTTACCATATACTCCCATTTGACTCCCATCAAACCACTGCAGTATGCGGGCATATAATATTAACGATAAAATACCTTCATGTGAGAAGGAGGCCTCATGGCCAAGTCTTTATTAGGGCCTTGGAAAAACCTTCTAGGCTTCCATGATCACTGAGCTTACATTCTATGCCTGATTTTGCTGCCCAATTGTGAATGGCTTATTGTAGTTGTGAACACATTGTTTTGCTGCAACATCCACTGTCATTTCAGGTGGGCTAGATTCTTAAAAACAGATATACCTCCCTTTCTCCCAGAGTGATGCTTGATTGGTACTTCCTGAAACAGTTGGCTCCTGTAGTTTTGATCCAAAATGTAGGAAACATCAGTACCTAAACTGGAAACCCACTTAGGAGACCCCCACAGACTATTGTTCTGTGAGGTTTTCTCCCGTTTTGCTCTTCCTTCACATAACTCAACATGAAATAATTCTCTCTGGATAAAAATGGACATGGACTACGGTCATGCTGTGTAGATACACATTATTAACTTTGAGTGATTGACCATGCCCAATGTGGATGAAAACATTGTTTTTTGTGTTCCGCCAGGATTCATATGAGTCATAGCAGAAAAGGTGTGGGATGATCATATTTGCTGAGAATAATGTCTAGATTTGGCCCAGGTGACATAGCTGCTATGTCACTTCATAAGGCTACCATGCTGTATAATGTGAAAACCTGCTGCATGTTTCCTTTATTTTGGACACTTCGTTCATTGAATTCCGTAAGCCTCCAGTTCAAAACTGACATTCGGAATACATATTTCCCAGATAACTATAACCAAATTGTGAAGGTTTAACCATCATATAATTTTGTATGGTGGCCACACCCTCTTTCCTCTATAAATACATTTATAATAAGAATCTATAAGAATAGATGTTGCATGGGTTTTGGACACTTATCAAAGTTGCTAAAGGAGCCTGACATTTACTGTGTATTGTGGAACAAGTACAATTTCAGTATATTGAAATATGACAGTAATTTTGAAATGTAAATTTTGAAATGTGAAATGCAAATATATCTTTGTATATGTGTATTATGTCCTTATAGTACCACATATTATGTACTCAAATGTGTATACCAAACATTTGTTGTAATCTTTAAATACAAAAGTAATATAACAAATGATACCATATAAATTGATAAATTGACTTGAGTTTTAATATGTTACATCTGAATTTGCTATATATTTGCTGTTGTTGAAATTAGTGGTGTGCAGTTCACAAATAATTCACCCTTTTAATTAGAGGCACATATGCTCACCTGTGAAACCACTTCTTATTATTTCAACGCAATTTGCATAATAGTTTGAAGCGGCCATGTCCATTTAAAGTCAGTGTCTGGTGATACTAAGCTGCGAAATTTTATTGGAATAAATATTATTTGGAATGCTTATACGTCCCTGGCAACCTAAACAAGCTCTTAATTACTGGAGGGGGTCGATTGTGCCGCATTAAATGAAAACACTGGTGCCAATTTCACACACAGTTGGGGGAAGGGAAGTGGCAGGGATATAGTGAGATATGAACAATATTTTTGAATTGCTGTTTACTGTTTTGCCTTTTTTTCTCTCCTTCTTTGTTCCCACATGTTAATTTTTTTCATCTTTTGCCGACAGATACACAAGCACATGTAGCCGGTGCAGCAAATATAGAGCAACTTGGACAAATATTCTCTTCTTTCTCAAAATAAGGCTGGAAAGGCAGTGATGATTGCACACCTCACTTCTGTGTGAAGAAACCCATATCGATCAATATTTTCAAAGCGATTTGCATGATAGTTTGAAGCAGCCATGTCCATTTGAAGTCAGTGTCTAGCTGTGAAAATATAATTTGGAATGCTCATACATCCCTGGCAACCTTACCTCGTTTCTAGGACAGCAGCTGTGGATGCCAGCATTTGATGACAGCGAGTCCTGACAAGCCATGTATGGGGGGGTAGGGGGGGCTGCTTTGACAAATACATCACACCCCTCCACTCGACTGTGACAGAGCAAATCTCAAAATCCTGTTACATCTCCCTCTCTTTCTCCACCTCCAGCCCTGTCTCCCACACCATATGGCTCATTTTCTAAGCACCAGGAGAGGAAATTAGAATTTTAAAAAAACAGATGAATTGCATAGAAATAGAGCAGCCTACCTCCCTTCTACCCAGTTTATCTTTCAGAGATAGTTAACCAGAGATTTAATTTATTTTGTTTGCCACTGCTGGTATAAATTCCGGTGTGTGGGCAGAGGCTGAAATTGCTACCTATGATCCAATGAAGGTTACTTTAGTTTATATTTTAAGTTGGTTTTGAACAAACCTATTATGTTGCATTGAAGTCAAAACAATAAAACACTGTGCACATATGCACAATTCTATCACAGCTATCTTATAATATAAATTAATAACCTCATAAATATGCCAATCAGCCATATTTCACATTCTGAACTGGCTACAAAACTGTATGCAACCCATTATACTGTATATACCAAACCAATTAGGACCATTTCTTACTTGGGGGAAAATCACTCATCACATCCCTGAAACCCTCCACTTTGCTACCCAGCTTTATTCTGTGGCACACACAAATAGGGAATTCAACACTATCCCTTTGTCTTCCCCATTCCCCAAAGGTTGATTTTTCCCTGATCTGCCTCTGCATTGGCCCCCTACACGCTGTCCCCAGCCACGTGAATTTGTTGAGAATTCCAACAGGGAGGCTTCAGACTGACACCTCTGTGTCTCTCACGCTGCTTAGTGCTGACAGACACCTCTCTGTGACAGGCACTGATGAGCTGCCATAATGAAGGTTCACTGCTCTCATTAATTTCTCAAGGCCCAAATTCACTACAGCAAAACAGTGGATGTAGAGATGACATCAAAACAATGTCTGAGGATCAAACCTGCCTCTTAGTGATAGGCATCTTCAAACAGTAACTTGTCTGATCTCCATAAAGAGGACCCTGGCAACACTTTGGTAAGAATGTCCGAGTACCTCTATAGCCTAGTGGTGTCAAACTAAACTTATAAATGGAGGGTGTATATGAATAGCTGGAGCAAATGGCCACAGTACTTTTAAAATACAGGCATACAGGTCTTAGCCCCAACCTTTCATCTGTTAATGCAAGATGAAATCATACTGTCATGTGAAATCTATATTTTAAACAACTTCTAAATTAAATTCAAAAATCACATCGATAAAACAGTCTGTAGATAGTCATCTGCTGATTTCTGATGGTCGGCCTCAGCAAACACATGTTCTCATACTCAACCTATCACATGCGCACATCACTAATGGAGTGCCCCTTTTTAAATGCTAGAGTCAGACCTCTCCTGTGCTGCTCATTGCCTGCACTGCTCTTGTATGATCTGCTGCTGCCGTTGCTTTAAACATCCCCTCCACATGTATTTTAAACCTTTAAAAATATTCTATATTGAATAATAATTTGTTTAATATGCTTTTTAAAAGTTCAATAAACTACTGAAAATGGCTTAGTAGCTAAATTTGGAATGTCAGATTATGTAAAAACATCTTTCAACCTGAGATTTCCACCCCTCTAGACATCTACATTCTGGCTTTTGCTCACTGAGATAGATATCGAGACATAATATCAACAACAATGATAATATTTACTTTGTAACCTGGCTGGATTATATAACCTATAAACAAAAGCAAATAAAAGCCTTTCACGGTCAAAGGCATAGTAAACTTTCTTAGAACATAATGTTGTATAGCTACCTGACCCTGATATGAGTCGTAATATTCAAGCTAACCTTCATGACTCACTGGCTAACAAAAAATTAAGTTTTTTTTTCTCTTTCTCCATTCACTACCATTGCTTGGCGAAGCAGGTCTCAAGAGCACTTTTAGCACATAAACGAATGCAAACAACGTGGATTACGCTGAGAAACAAAATAGTGATTTATAGAATGTTTATGTGACTCCATGCCCTAAGTGACTAGTATAGCCCAGGAAGATAGTAATATGCCATATAGCCTGTATAATGTTTGTACAATAACATTACAATAAAATAATATTCCACCATCAGGAAAATGCTGCCACATGTTCTAGCTTCAATGAAAATCGGTACATCAAGCATAAAACATGACTGTCACCAATGAACGCATAGCCTACACTATAGTATGTGAAATGCACTCAAAATGTGAAAAATAACAATATCAAGCATATTGGACAAGACAGTGATCTAGTGGAAAAACTAACGTAGCCAGCGAGACCAACTGTATATTACAAGCAGTACTACTTACATATGGAGGAGAAAAACTCCTGTCAGCGAAAACGTTTTCTGTAGCTGTTTGCATAAGACTAAACTGATAAAACTAAAAATGCTGTTACGCTGGGCTGTAATTTATTGTTCATAGCATCCAATAGGAAATTGCAAACACTGTTGAGAAGGATATCATCTATCAGATAAAACATTTGTTAATCAAACTGGAATGACGTGAAATACTTCACAGCTGCAAGTACAGCATATGGGGTTTTGCCCGTAGATGTTTCATATAATGTGGTATGTATTTCTCAAACGGATTGTCCAAAAAAATAAATGACCACTGAATTTTGAAAGGAACATCTCTATGTTTACACCAATGGTATCATTGTGCATTTATTTCTTATTTAGTAGCAGATATTGATAGTAGAATGATGTGGTATAATTACACAATACAATTGAGTGAGTAGGGCTTTTCACGGTTGTATTGGCATACATTCGGGCTATTGTCAGGTTTATCTTGTTGCCATGACAGTATACAAATTTTTGGTGGTGAAAAAGTATTTTTATGAACTCACAGATAGATGCTATTGTCCACTGTGGCACGCATTGATATGTATAGTTGCTGGTGAGTCTGGGAGGGGGGTTGCTTGTTAAATGGACTAGCTATGCGACAACAGTGCCATTTAGAAACTCTGTATTCAGGATTGTTGTCACAAATCGCGTACTAATAAAGATAGAACATGAAGTTTGTTGTTTCCACTCATAGTTTGGTTGCAGGAGCAATGAATGTCTGAGTTGAGCAAAATCTTGGCACCGGCTCCATGGCCACTAGGGGGTCTGCGTGAAGGGTTAAAATAAAATTGCTGTTCACCCTCCACTACCCAAGCTTTCACCTGTTGTTTGGATCTGCTTCTATGTACTGCAGGGGGTTGCTATATACTGTATCTCCTGTTTAGTAGGGGAGTTGTGTCGTCTTCCCTGTTTGATAGGTAGTGCACGCTGGTGTGTGCACTACAAGTACCTAGAGCAGATCCATTCAGAGCCAAACCAAAATAATTGTATATTCATTACACGTAAATTCATATATTCAATACGTGAGTTGTCCTGACAGAAATAAACATTGTAGATTTGTGTTTATGCATAGGTATGTAACACTGATAGGCCATATATTTTCCTATACCTGGCAAGTGGTTCTATGATTCTAAATAAACTGGGATATCTGTGAGGCTACTTGAGAGTATTTCTATTTAAATTCTTGAGAAATTATGGAATTCGTTTTTAGTGGCTTGGTTTTCTGTGAAGTTTGCATCTATGAATTACCTGCTAAACTATTAACCATAAAACATTTTATGTACTGTAATTTCTGTTCCTTCTTGTCTAAATCTACATTCCCTCCACGTTGAAAGGAATAATTATCACTTTTGAATTTGAAATATTAAAATGAAAAACATTGATAGCACGAGTTCCAAGAGAAATTAGCATGTAAGTAAGCATATGGCACCCCCTATGAATCTAATATCCTCTCGAGCCAAAAGCACAGCTTTTCAATTATTTATATCCATGTGCATTGTGCCAGAGGCATGACAGGGGAATTGACACTCACAGGGGTACAAGATGGTGTTCTGGTAAAGAACATAAGTAACCTATTGAGCCAGTAAGGTCAAGGACTTGAAAGAGAATAGAAATGCACAACTACACAAGGGGCTGACTGTCATATTATTAAAATAAGAAATCTGTTTGCCCCTATTTTATAGCTATCAATTTGGAATAGAGTGTGCAAAAGCATATCTTCTGCATATTTGTAACAGAAGAGCACAAATGTACAAATAGGCAGGTAAATTAGTGCCGAAAGCAAGCCAGTTTCATAAGCAACATTAACCTAATTATGCCGATCCTTGTAGCGTGGGGGGTGGGGAGGCATACAGATATAGTTTATTGCCGTGTGTTGTTTCTGTTGAATTCTCTCTCACAGATGTGCATCCGCACATGCCCTACCCTGGACTCATTCAAGACATTGGACAAGGACGACCCATGTGTCAGAGCACACACCTGTAAGACTTGGAGGTAGCAGTACACTTCAACCAATTCTCATTCACTTCTCTGAACAGTTTTCAGACAAATAAAGAGGTGGCTGCATTATGTCTTTACTGTGAACACCACCGCAGATACCATTTCTCCGGTATTGACTGGTAACAGCAACAAGAACAGGGAGGAAGTCAGTTAAGGTGTGGAAAATCACTGGAAGAGACACCAGTAGTGAGTAATTTTCAGATTTTTATGCTGACTACCAGGCAACAGGCAGTCATTTTGTATTCCAGAAAAACCTATATTTAATATCAGGGGTTCCAGAGACCAGGCATTCTTGAGGATCCTTGACAAGATAGAAATTACTTTCCCCTTTGAAAAATAGTTTTTTTTCAATATATTCCAAAAGTTACACAAATTCAGGATTTATATAACGTAAACATATTTCCTGATTAACAAATCATTTTGATCAATGTATATTTGTAATTAATAAATAGACCCCTCCCTCAATATCAGCACAATTGGAAATATTTTGAGGGGAATGAAATTCTGAGTGACTGATAATGACCGATAGTCTTCCCACACTGATTCTGTACCTTTTTTTGACACTGCTGGGACCGTGCCTAAATTGGAAGCCAATTGTGCAAGCTTGAGTTATCCCAATCTGCAAGCTATCAGGAGTTGAATTGTCTAGTCAGAGATATATTGATATTATAACTAACTTATACTATACTAAATCACTACATGGCATCACAATCTGTACATGCTTCCACAACAGGGATAAAGTATTTCAGCCTGTAGTGGGCTACAGGAGGGGTTCTCAATCCTGGTCGAATACAACTGTAGGCCTATCAGTTACTGAAATGTTACCTTTTTCAGAAGGAGTACTTTTTCACAGCACATTACAGAAAAATGACAAGCATTAGTCTGGGAACTGATCTGACTAAACATTCTGATTAAACGTTTTTAGATGAATAGAGTATTCTATGTAACGTATAGGTTTCTAACATAATGTGGCATTAAGTGGGCAAATTGTCTCTCATTTAGCATTAAAAATATTCAATAAAAACAAATAATAGTTCTGTACACCTCAGGAATTGCAATTATTATTGAAATGAAAACCAATCTACACAGGGGTACTCTAGTACCAGGATTCTACAGGGTGATCATTACAGGTTTTAAGTGACAAAAGCAAGAAGGTAAATATGTCATGGCGCTTGCACATTACCTTATGATGATGCTTTTCCAACACAGACCATTCTTCAAAAAGCTGTATAAAGATATACAGTGCCCACCAAAATTATTGGCAACCTCAATTAAAATGTACAGGATTCAATTCAGTTTATTGTTTATCAAATTACTTTATAATTAAAATTGTAAAATTTTATAGTGTATTTGTGATAGGCTACCATTGATCAGAGGAAAAGCAAATCTTTCATGCAAAATCATCTTTGTTTTGATCAAGATGTGTGTCAGAATGATTGGCATCCCTGTTAGTACTTTAGTAATTTGTGTACCCTCTCTTTGCCTAGATAACAGCACTGAGTCTTCTCCTGTAATGTTTGATGGGGTTGGAGAACACATAGCAAGGTATTTGAGACCATTCCTCCATATAGAGTAGCTTGTGGACTCTCCTCTTCAGCTCCCCCCACAGATTTTCAATGGGGTTCAGACCAGGGGACTGGGATGGCCATTGTAAAACCTTGAGTCTGTGGTCAGTGAATGATTTTTGTCTAGATTTTGAGGTATGCTTTGGATCATTGTCCTGCTAGAAGATCAAACCATGGCCCGCTGTTAGCTTTTGGTCTAAAATCTCCTGGTATTTGAGTCTATGATGCAATGTATCCTAACAAGGTTCCCAGAGCCTTTGGAGGAAAAACAGGCCTGTAAAATCAAATCCACTACCATACTTCACAGTGGGGATAAGGCTCTTTTCTTCATAACTATGCCTCTTATTACACCAAACCCACCTTAGGTATTTATTGCAAAAAAGCTAAATTTTTGTGTCGTCTGACCATAACACCCGCAAACTCTAGCTACTTACATTTGTGGTATGATGACAGCAGAGGCTTTGAAAATAGCTTAAATAGCTTGTTGGTATAGTGGTGGCAGCCAAGCGCATGGCATGCGGCGAGCTGTCATAGCCAAAGGCGTAGTGCATGGCACACTGGGCGTGGCTAATGAATTTTGCTCTTTTTCGACCAGAGGCGAGGAGCGCACAGCTCACAGCGCGCTGCACAGGTTGAAAATGGGCTGGGTTATGCTGAATATTTATCAGTGGGTGTGCTTCAGCTGGATTCAACCATAGCTTATCAAATGACCTATTTTCAGGCCTTTTCATGCTGCCTTCAAGTGCTGTCGGAATTATCGGAAATACCTACGAGTTACACTTGAACGAACCTCCAAGTCATAATTACAACTGGGAAAGTTTGAGATAATTTTCACTGAGTTCCCCTGTTGTGACGTTTCACCACTGACCTTTTCCTCTCTATCCTTCAATGCCTCTTGGAAGCTCCTATTTCCCAGTAGCCAAATCGAAATGCCAGAAAATGCGATAGATTCACATATGATAATGCAACCAGGCAGCAGATTATCATATTGATGGTCACGCACACATAGCACACAACCATTTAGTAAAATATATTTTAATATATCATAAATTGCTCTCCTCATATGTTTCCTTTCCTCTTCTTTCTCATGCAGAAAGTGATAGCAGCTCTTTTTTTCCGTAAAGGATCAAAAGAAACATTTAGCCTACTTTCTAGACCTCCATGTTTGCCGGTAGCCTAATTCCGATTTCGGAGCATGTGAATAAGTCAACCTCGTAATTATGAGTTGGCAACTGGGAAATAGGAGCTTCCGAGGAGCACTTGAAGCCAGCATCGTTTTGACCATGTCGGGCTATCCCGCATCACGTGGTTTAGTGAAACATTATAGCAGAACACGCCCATTCGAAAAAATACAGTACCCCTGGGACCACAGTGCAGTATAATAACAGCCATAAACAATTAAAAACATAAATAAATACAGGGATTATCCTAACATAAAAAAGAAATAAGACAATGAACAATAAATGCAAAGTATACATTTTTCCTGCTTGGGGGATTTATTTCAAAATCAGATTGGACTGCATATGATCCACAAAACGGTTAATTGGCTTTTTAATAGGGTCCTGCACACATTGCTTGGGAAAGCCCCAAAATTAGCCATATACTCGCCATACACTGTGGTGCGATTTGCGCCGTAAACGTGGTCTTACCTGGCGGGCAGTGCAAGCGTGAATCGCAGTCTAATCTTACCCCGAAATTGCATTCCACTGCACTAAAATTGAACTGGGCTACTCCCTTTGACAGACACACCCCCAAACTGCGACTTCCCTCCCACTTCAGCGCACGGTGAGTCACCAAATTACCAAATGGGCTCAGATGCGTGCACATCCGTGACAAAATTTGCAACTTCGCCAGTGATGGCTCGCCACCGGCCAGAAAATAATTTGTTCGCTGCTCAATCTGGACTGACACACCTGCACTAGCGACTCTCCGCCCACTTTGGCGCACGGTGAGTCAAATGGGCTCAGGAGCATGAAAATACATGCCGAAAATGTCACCTCGCCAATGCGCTGGCTTGCTACCCACCATGCACCAGCCGGAAGATAGAGGCCTAATTGTACCTTTGGAGAGTTGGTGACCCCAGGATGCAACTAACATTTGTAATTCTCAAACTGTGAACCTTGGAGAAATTTATGCCTGTCGAAACATCCTCCTCTCTGTGCGTAAGGGCAAACTTTGTGTCCTCTTCCAGCCAGGTTAATCACAGCTAAAGTTGCTCTAAACTTCTTAATTATTGCCAGATTGGTGCAAATAGGTAGTTTCAGACATTTTTCTATAGCCATTGCCTGATTTATGAAGGCCAATAATTGTTTGTCTCATTTCATTTGTGTGTTCTCTGATCTTCCCCATGTTGATGGATGACTAAGGGGTTTGGGCTTGTGTGTCACCTCATATTTATACCCCAGTGAAACAGGAAGTTGAGAATGACCACATAATAGTTCCTAAAGACTCAGGTGCGCTTAAAGGCTAACAAAACACACTGGGTTCGCTAGACCCCGCCCACTTTGCCAAAATCTGGACGTGATAAGGTAATAATATAGTGGCTGAGCTCCAGGTATCAAACCACGCCCCAGAAATTTTTTTTCACTAGTAGCCAAAAGCTAATTTCTACTCTGGACAGCACTCACAGCGGCTGCTTTGTTTCTCTCTCTCTTGCTACCTCTCTCACTCATACACACAAAACACGATAGCTCAAGCTGCTGCCAGCCCCCCTTTGAGCTTATAATTATGCGGTGTGAAAATCACACGCTGTCCAAATAGTTACCCATGCCATGTAGTCTACTCATTTTACAAAGGCTGTAGGCAATAAAACTACCTGCAAGATATCAACAATAGCTATTGGTTTCCACTGCACATGTGGTCACTGCACTGAACTCTCCAGAGCTCGTACACACTGGCACTAAAACCCGTTTTGAAAACCGTTTCAGCTCCTTAAAACCGTCAAATCCACAGTCCCTTAAAACCCCTCGGAGCTGGGATCGAAAACCCTTGACTGGTTTTAGCCGTCAGTGTGTAGCTACAGGATTGGCTGTCAAAACCTACCTTTAGAATAATTTTGCTTGCGTCATAAATAACGTAGCCTACAGTTCCATTGATGGTAGGCTACTCGCAAATTCCGTGGGAATTTCAAACATCTTCACAAAGTTTGACAGTTGAACATTTGTGTTTATTTTATGATTATTATATTATTTTTCTCTATATCTCTAACCACATATAGCAATAATATACCCTAAAACAAGTTATTATATACAATATTTATATACAATATTTTTTTTAAGTGACTTCATTAACCAACAAAATGTAAATAACTGCTCTCGTCCACAGTGAGCACTGCAGCTCACACTGAATGGTGTCATGCAGCGTGAGTAATAATTTGTTTACAAAAAATATTCGACATAAACAGGCCAGCAAGGGCACAGTGTGAACAAAGTAAACAATTGATACTTTACTTACCTCGTCAGAACGTTAAATTTTGTTTTGTTTTAACTTAAAAAATGCAGAAAATATCCACACCTTGCATGCAACGCCGAGAGTAGCTCTCCACGTCCCTGTCAGATACGCAGTTTTCATATGCTTTATACTATACACTTATTTTTATTAAAGTAGCCTATATATTTATTTAAAAAAATAAAATAAACTAGCTTGCTAAGCTAGACTGAAAAACGAACTATCAAAAAACAAGGGACTATTAAGCTAACTATAAAAAAATATATACCAAAAATAAATAGCCTACTATAACTACAATATTCAAAAAAGCTCAACTGTAAGCTAGATATATCGCTTGCTCGCCCTCACTATCTCCTGATTCTCCTCTCCACGCAGTTCAACTGCTGTGTTGAGATTCGCTTTTATAGCTGGGGCGTAGCCTGCCCTCTCTCCAAAACCTCAGGGGGTACCCATCGAACTATCAGTGGGCGTAGCTGTACAGGTTTTGTCACCGAGGGAGGAATACGTCAGCGATGAAATTTCTGGCCAATCACAGATTGAACGTGCAGTACCTAACGTTTTACCACTAGAGACACTTTTGAGCCAGATGCTTTTTTGTGCTGACTGCAGTCATTTGTCAAGATTTGGACCAGGATCAAACAGTAATAGGCTACTTAGAAAAAACCAAATGTATCAGTTCTCATCTAAAATAAGTGGTTTTAGTGCTTTGTTACTCTTTAAAAAAGTTAAATAATAATGGGAATATATTTAAATTAGGCTTTTTTTGTAACCCTTTCTAGCACTGCCAATAATTTTGACATATTTGTTTCAGAAAATATATTTTTTATGAAGAATTTTCTTTCTTTGAATAATTTTACATAGAGTATTAAAGAGTATTTCTCATATTTTGAGTGTAAGATCATGCTGATAAATGACAAAGACATTTTTATAGCCTTTTTTGCTCATATTTTCTAGATATAATTCTGGTGTATACAGGCAGTGTATACTAAACACTGTAAAGTGTTCTGAAGTGTTCTGGTGGTTCCATATTGGTGTGGGGTACATTCTCAAATGCATAATTCCAGATGCTTGAAGACTATGCCATGGTGCCTACACACTGCATTGGTCACACATGACTTTACATTAGTATTTTATTGTCCTTAACCTGTATTTAGTATTTGTTGCATAACAAAAAATAAATAAAGCATGCATTATATGATTAGTATTGCATGTTATAATAGTTGTAGTTCTTTTAAATACTTCAAGGTTTTAAACAGCAGTGAAGTTCCTGCAGTTTATAAACATTTTTATAAAGAAAAATTTTTTTTCATCCATATTCAGAGCAAAATTATACATTTGTGTGATACATTTTGGTACATAGTAACATGTTTTGTTCATAATTCTCTGAATCTCCAGGAGTATCTTAAAATTTTACTGGTCAGTGAAACAATTTATGTTATAAGTAAGTTCAATATACATGTATGTATGCTCTGTCTGGACTTCTGGGACAATAACATCCATCCCAGAAGAAAACTTGAAATATTGAAATGACCTGTCATCCAGGATGGTTTCAAAAGTGAAAAGGCAACACAATACAATTAAAAAAGTTGTTCTTTAGAACTATTTTGAACCCTGGTGTCAAATTGTAGGCTGGTCTCATCACTGAAATTAATTCGGGAGAGCACAAAAGATGTGCCATCTGGCAGCGATTGCTTTTTGTGGAGAGCGCATGCTGTTGGCCGGCACTTATTTTCACCCTGCAGTCTACCAGCTGAGCCATGCAGTCATTGTGTGAGGACAACACTCCATGTACAGCTGGCACCCAATCAAACAGAGGTGGTCACTGGCGCACGATTAGCAGGGCCTGGCTTTTTCTGTAGGCAAAATTTATAGCAGGCAATTTATGTCAGTAACCATACTGTCATTTACCCTTCTCCTACCGAATGGCTGAAGTGAAGTAGGTCTGGGCTTGGTGAGTACTTGGATGTGAGAACTCCTACTGAGAGAACTAAATTGCTGCTGAAAGTGGTGTTGGTGGGCCAGTAGGGTCCAATCTTCCTTGTAGTCAAATAAACTCTAATGCCCCAGCAATGGGGACACTAAGTATCACTTGAGTATCAAGTATATGACTGTGAACTACAGTCAACGTTCATTGCTAGGGATAGCTGCTACATTATGCAAAGGATGTGCTTTGCCTTGTCTGTTCTGTAATGATGATGATGTCTCTGTACGCACTTACTGTACGTCGCTTTGGATAAAAGCGTCTGCTAAATAAATGTAATGTAATGTAATGTAATGACACTGTGCTGTAGGGGGCACCGTCCTTCAACTGAGATGTTAAACTGAGTTCCTGGCTCACTGTGGTTGTTAAAGATCCCACAACACTTATTCCAAAGTGTTGGGGCTTCCCCTGTTGTTCTGGCTAAATTCCCAAACTGCCACTTAATCATCCGCCAGTTTAATTGGTTGAACATTGCCTTTCTCAAAGGGGGGTGGAACTACCTATTTAAATTGGAAATCTTTTCAGGGCTCCATTGTTATTTTTGTGCCTGTGTAGCGGGTGTAGCTCGGCTAGTTCGCTAGTAAGCACAGTGAGGTGCAGTAAAGCAAAGGCCTTGTAGCAGGTTACCGTGACAACACTCTCTGGCGACGCAACCCTATCCTTAGCTATCGGCGATGTCGTCTTTAGCTGATTGGTAACGCGTTCGCTTACGAGTGAGAGGAGCGGGGTTCAAATCTCACCTTGGACTTCTGAGTAAAAGTAAGCTTCTCTCTTTCTATACGGTTACACCTGTATAGGTTCAGAACAACAATTTCACCCTAAGAGGGAATAAAACTAACTAACTAACAGGACTCAATATTCAAACATTATGTTCAAATGGCATAAACAAACCAAACTATAAAGTAGTGGTTGGAGATGATATCAAACATGTAAACATTCCCATCAGAATACTTGTAGCCATTCAATGGGGTTTGCATTTTTCTCAGAGGCAGTTGCCAGTGTAATAGAGTTCTATGAAGAGCTATCATGAGTACAATCTTCAACCTGTCAGATGTAACTCTGTCCCTTTATTTTGCTCAATGATCATTTTGCTCACCGTACTGTAAGCTTATGGAAGGTCATAAACTGCAATGCTCACTACACGGATACTCAAGTAAAAAATTGTCAGATGTTATGAAAGTGTTTGACAAATGCATAAAGACATAGGGCCTGATTTACTAAGACCTTTTGCGTGTACAAAACCTTTTGGCACACTCAAAACCAATAACTAGACAAATGATTGGTTATGGTATTTGTTTTGCACCAATCATTGGTTATCGTGTGCTAAAAGTTTTTGCACCTGCTAAAGGTCTTAGTAAATCAGGCCTATAGTTTTGTACTTTAGCGTGTATTTTTTTAAAATTTTGTCCTAATTTGTAACACTCAACTGTATTTGTAAGCCTAGCTGACTCATCGATACAACCCGTCTGTCAATTTGGGAGCAAGAAAGACACGCAGACTCACCTGAAGCATGTCATTTTCAGCCACTGCTTCTTTTCAGTCTTCAGTTCACCAGCTCAAACATATATTAAAATTATTAACTGTACTTACTGTATGCAACTGCAAGGACAGCATGCAGGTTAGAAATAGAGAGAACATTATGTTAGAGCATAATGTAATAAGCAGTGTGGTACAAGATGCAGATATGCAGATAGCTTTATTTACCTCAATCAAGTCAAGTCAAGTGATACTCAAGTGATATTCCAATAAAAAAAAGTAATGAGGCAGAAGGTAATGATGCTTTGCAACATTTGCTTTACATGTGTATAAAAGAGCTCTTTTTAAACATTATCAATGTTACAAGAGTTGAGCTGCCTTAAAATATACACTGCCTGGCCAAAAAAAAGGTCGCCATTGCACCCGCCATGCATAGTGCCCACTGTACAAGCCTCTGGAGGCAGTGTTATGATCTGGGGTTGCTTCAATTGGTCAGGTCTAGGCTCAGCAACATTATGCAGCAATAAAATGAAGTCAGTTGAGTACCTGAATGTACTGAATGACCAGGTTATCCCACCAATAGGCATATTCCAGGACGACAATGCCAAGATTCATCGGGCTCAAATTGTGAAAGAGTGGTTCAGGGAGCATGAGGAATCATTTTCACACATGAATTGGCCACCAGAGTCCTGACCTTAACCCCATTGAAAGTCTTTGGGATGTGCTGGAGAAGACTTTACGGAGTGGTTCGACTCTCCTGTCGTCAATACAAGATCTTGGCCAAAAATGAATGCAACTCTGGACAGAAATAAATGCTGTGATGTTTCATAAGGTTGTCGAAACAATGCCACGACGAATGCGCGCCATAATCAAAGCTAAAGGCAGTCCAACGAAATATTAGAGTGTGTGACTTTTTTTTTGGCCAGGCAGTGTATAAATGTTTCTTTATTTTCTTAAATTTTTGGCTTTGTGTAGCTTATAAAGTTCACCTTAACATGCTTTTCCCATATTGATCTCCAGACATTTTGTTAATACCAATATACGAGACTTCTCTTGTGAAACCTTCCATGGATGGCTGTTTAAAATAGTCTTCCTTGTGGTGATCATTTAGGTTTCGGTAAAAATGTGCTCAGTGTGAATTCATAAACATCGCATGGCATTGACAATAACTGTATTTTTTTCAAATACATATTGTTTATTGGATCTATTAAAAGCTAATAGGATAGGGCATGTTCACGTACACAGCAGGAGTTTAGTCTTCTCAGTCACGCATGTGAAGAACACCACTGCCAGTAGCCTTACAGTAAATAGAATAGAATAGAATAACTTTTATTTCCCCGCTAGGGAACTTCAGTTGTAGCCCGAACAACAACAAAAAAGACATAGACAGTGGGGCAGACCCACAACACACAAACATATCAAACAAAGACATTCAATATAATCATTGCATTAATAAAACTAATTAAGTGAATTAAAGTGGAATGCAGCCATGCGTCTCCATGACACTCAACTCTTCCTCTCTTTCCCTCCCTCTGCCCCACAGGTAAAGGAAAAGATATCTGCTTGCCTGGCTGACATCTCTGAGTGGATGTCTAGCCATCACCTGAAGCTCAACCTCGACAAGACCGAGCTGCTCTTCATGCCATACAAGACCTCCCCGCTCCTAGACCTGTCCATCACCGTTGACGGAACCATGGTGGCCGCCTCCCGCTCTGCAAGGAACCTGGGGGTGGTCCTGGACGATCAGCTGGACTTCAAAGAACACATCAGGGCAACGGCACAGTCCTGCAGGTTCCTCCTGTACAACATCAGGAGAATTTGGCCGTACCTGACCACTTACTCCGCCCAGCTTCTTGTCCAGACCATGGTCACCTCACGCCTGGACTACTGCAACTCCCTTCTCGCAAGCCTACCAGCCTGCGCCATTCTGCCCCTACAACTGGTCCAGAATGCGGCTGCTCGGCTTGTGTTCAACCTCCCGAAGTTTTCGCACGTCACCTCCCTGCTGAGGTCACTCCACTGACTGCCGGTCGTGGCCAGGATCAGGTTCAAAGTTCTGACCCTGGCCTACACTGCAGCCAAAAGGTCAGGCCCCTCCTACCCACAGGACTTAATCCAGCACTACGCTCCTGCTCGACCACTTTGCTCTGCTGCTGCAGGGCGACTTGCACTTCCCTCCCTCTGTGTTAAAGGCCCCCGCTTGTCCCGACTGCGGAGCTTTTCCACCCTAGCTCCCCAGTGGTGGAATGAACTCCCCACTCTGCTGCGCTCAGCTGAAATACTGTCTGTTTTTCGGCGTGGTCTGAAAACGCACCTCGACTAAAATTATACCTATAGGGCCATTCTATAGTATTCGCTTCCTGTTTTCTATTTAACTTGTGTTTTTTGGTTATTCTATAGTTCAGAATGTATAGCTGACTGTGTGTACTTCTCATGTTTATTACTAAGGATAGCTCCTACGCTGTGAGAAAGCTGTGCTTTGTCGGATTTGCTTTGTAGTCGCGTCAATGACCTTCAATATGCACTTATTGTACGTCGCTTTGGATAAAAGCGTCTGCCAAATGATTGTAATGTAATGTAATGATTAAAAATAGCCTCTGCTGTCCCGAAATGTCCAGTGTCATTATTAAGCAGTCCAACACACAAACTCCGCCTCCACGACTTTCCTTCATACACGCAGTGTTGCGGTCTCCATACACTGTTGAAACGGAGCACTGAACTGCGTTAGCCTTCCCAGTCGTCGCCTCACTCCTCCCCTGCATTATCTTCTCCTTTCTCTTCCCTGGTGGCCTTTTGAAGATTGCCTGCAGTCCTAGATCAGTACCGAGTCCCGACATCTTCAACTCCGGTGAAGAACGATGGTAAACTTTGTGGCTGCAGATCCAATGGACATTCCCGAGCATACAGTATGTTGTGAATGCGTCTCCATGGTGACGACCACAAACAAAATTATCGCGAATATGCAATTCGTCAATATTATCAAAACGAGCAGCATGAGTGCCCTGAACAATCTCCAGCCTGCCTTCTCCGTCCCACAATACACACACAGCGCATGAAAAAAACACAAGACAAAAGCCAGACACAACAAAATACATTCAAATTAACAAACATGAACACGAGAGACAGCTGGACTACATGTCGCCATTACAGCGCCACGTCACAAAAATGTGAATGTTGACATGTCAAAATCCTACAGGTGAATAACCACATGCCCACATGTTGGGAAGTTCATATCCACATTCTAAGTGTTTTCTAGGCAGGCACGTCATTTAATTTAGTACTTGATTTTGCAGACTGAAAACAAATAAAAAAGGTGACCTGTTTGTAACTCGTGTGTGGTGCACTGTAGTGTGTGAAGATCTCCCTTACTCAAGATTAAAATACATTTATTCAATTTGCAACACTTGTGCTCAGATGGGTTTATATACAGTCACATCATGTGACATTCAATTTGGCAAACTAATAAAGAAATTAATTTTAGAATAATCAAAAGTTAGATAGTAAGCCTGGTAACACATGGCACACATGGAATATTCTCACTGCAATCAAAAAGCCTTGAAAATGCTGGTTTGTTTTGGTTGTACTGGGCATGAGTAGCTGCTTTTGTTATTTTTATTTCTTAAAAGAACATCTGAAACATCTTTTTTAAAATCATTTATTTTTAAAATGAGGCTCCTAAAGAAACATAGAGAAAGAAAAATATATACATATTATATATTGCGGCCACAGTATTTAATTAAGGACTCTAATTGCATTTTTTTCCATTAAGTAGTGACACCCAGTCATGCTTATGAGATAAATTCAGCAAAGTTATGTACAATTTTAAACCCTTTTCAAATTTCAGTCAAAATTAGTGTCATCAGCAAGTCCAGTCTAACACAAAAATGTCTTAAGTCCCAGTCCGAAGATTTGGCAAAGAAAATATGAAGTGATCTGAAGAACTACAGACCCAGCAAACACTCCACCTTACTAGCTGGTATGCTACCTGGCTGATGCATAATTGATTGTGTGTACACAGTTCAAGCTTATGACAGTGACAGCGAAGCCCACCTAATCCATTCATAAATATCCAGCTCTCGCTACTGCAAGCTACTTGTAATGATGTCACATTAACTGTGAAAAGCAAAGCTGCAAACGAACCAGGGAACTGAATGAAAATAAATGTGTGTCATTATTTGTCAAAAGTGTCAGTATGATTGACCACCTGCTTTTAGACCACGTGCAATGCCTGGGCACATCTCTTGATATGTTACCCTTTTAAACAATTTATAGTTTGAAGTCACCCTGGAATGCATTTTAGTGTTGTGTAGAAATGATGGTAGATCTCACCAGCTGACGTTAATAGCCGTGACTACACTAGCCAGTGAATTGGCTAGTTTACCCCGCCACCACCCTCAGTTTGCTTAATGTCAGCCCTATATAATTGTTCCAAAGAAAATAGTAGTCAGGCATTTATCCACAGAAGGTGTCTTTATATTTCTTGACGGACCACATGCCACGTAAACTATGAGAGCAGGTGAGTAGCATTATACCGTCAACCAAATAAAAATATATGTCAAGTTTGTTTTCCCTACTGTGCCTGTAAATGTTGGTGGCCACCCTCTTCCCAAGGTCACTGTATCTTGGCTGCTGTAGTACGTCTCACAGGTTTACAATTATGACTAATATACCCCTAGAGGCACTCAATCTTACTATGTATGCCCTGCCTCTTACGTATACTAGTATTCTCATACAGACATTACGCAAAACGAGGGAAACAGCACACGAAAACCACCAGCCATCACGCCCAGCAAGCCCCTATTGTATCCCACTTTGGCTTCTTCAGCTCCCACAAAGGCAATAGGGGGTGAAGCTCACTCACACAAACAGAGCTTGGAGGGAGAAGAGACCTTGGTAGTGCACGTCCCATGGTTTCTCCCCATAGCAACCACAGTAACCAGGGTGAACACTTGAGCCATGATTTGCCTTGACCTTTTGCCCCAAGATCTAGATACTGGCTGAACACACCAGTCCCACACCTGTCTCTTCCCACGCAGTACCCAGCTTATTCAATGCCCACGGAAGGCGCAATAAACCTACAATTACATTTTCTCAGTTACATACTGTGCCCTGGCGTATGTATTTAAATACACATACATACATACATACATACATACATATGTGCCATGCACCATGTATCGTGTCCCATAACAACCGGTTCCAATTGAAGTTCCAATGCTGAACAAAAAACACAGTCAAAAGGCAAATGAAAATCTTAGCTCAAATCAAAGATTACATCATTCATTATTCCATAGTAACACCTCAATCCTCACTTCTTATTTTACTAGTCTGGAACAACAAATATATATTGTTTTACTTTTTTATGTTTGCTTAGCAGCCATTAACAATTCTGCATTATGGAAGTGCACTATTTACAGTCCTGATATAGCTAGACACTGGTTTGCCCCCAATCCATGAATCAAATCAGAATTTGCAGAAACTATTTTAATCATCTACAGGCTAATGTATTTCCTGTGCCTTATACTGGCACAAAATAAGGAAGAAAATCCTCTAAAATAACTAACTACTAAAATGTAGCTTTTTGCTGCTCATCCTCTATCAACTTGCTCCTTTTATTCTTTTCAGATTAAAATAATTTGGAAACCATCCAAGGAAAACAGGCAAGACAAACAGCTGGTCTGGAAAGCAACAAGTTACAAGTTACAAATTGAAGCATGATTAAATGTCTTGCTGGACTATATGCTAATTTATAGCAAATATTCTGCAGCATTTTCAAGGCTTTCCAACAACTTGGGAAACTTCCACATGTAACACATCTCCAGATATATCATTCCTTATCAATTTATTCCGTACTACTATTAGCCTACCTTATCACATTTCAAAGTTGTTTATCTGTGTATGTGTTAGATGACTATATAAACCAATTTCTGTTGCTTTCATTTTGCATCTGAGCATCATTCAGAAAGGCTAGGTAAGTGTTTTTTTATGTGGCTTGATAGAATGTGCAAGGGAAGGCCATTTTAATTATGTTATTTTAACTGCCAATGTTATTGTTATAATCATATTTCAGTTGAAGTGAATAATTGTTTTTACAACCTGCAGGACTTTGGCTCCGATGGCTTTGTTCACATTTTCTGTGGGTCTCTTGACCCTTCTGCTGGTTTCATCTAGCTGTTGTGTTCTGCATGTGAGTAGCTGCATGCATGCGTATGTCTGTGTGTGTGCATGAGAGAGATTGCATGTGATTGTGTGGCTTACATTACCAAGAAAGACAAGTATAGACAAAAAGTCCAGTGTAAATCTAACACTGCTGGTGTACATTTAACACCCTAGGGTGTTAAATTTGCACCACACTTTTTACTGTATCAAGTATCAAGTATATTGTGAAATTTAAAAAGGAATTTACATTTTAGAGGCTAAAAATGCTGATGTATTCACATACCCTGTTCATAATGCTATCAATGTATATTCCAATTTTTTGTCTTTTTTACCCTCTGTACAGGGTCTAAAGGCAGGTAAGTGCAGTAAATAAATTTTGGATTTTTTTCTCAATATTGTAACATGGATAAAATATTTTATATAGACTGTAGCAAGATTCCACCCACCTATCTGTAACTTTAGATGCTAAATATAAAACAAATGCAGAACACATTTCAGTACACAAACATGTACAGTGCATTTACATAGAGGTCGATATACACTCATGTGTGAAACAGGAATATATTCCTTTCTTTAATGTGTCTATACACTATTGACAGTGTTTTCGCTGAAATCGTCCGTACACGGGGAGCTATTTATAGGCCCAAACATGAACAGCATCCTGCAGTGCAAGCAGTAGGGCCGACGGAGGAGAGAGGAGTCTCAATCAGTTTTAGTGCATGAACGACATGAATGAATGCGCACAGTGTACATGGCGCATGACGCAATTGGGTTTTCACAGTGAGAGGGTAATGTCTGTCTTATGTAGAAATTTCATGATAATTAGATCCAACACATTTACGAGGAATGCATATTCTCTGGATCTGTTAAATGAGGGGTTTTGTTTTGCTAAATAATTGTTTGCTTTCATATCACCATATATTAAATGTATTTTGTTGTTCTATCCTTTCTGTGAGTAAACCTAATTAACAATAATTAAAGTATCCATTCAGGGAGGTCTAAGTACAAGCTACACCCCCTTTCATGAACCATTTCCCACCATTGGTTTGATTTTGCAGTGTAAGCTCACCAGACAACACTGACTCCTCTTGTTAATCAAGCCCTGCATTCTGTCCACCAAAGTCCTTCAGTCTTTTGCGCGATGACTATGCAGCTGAACTGGTGGGCTGCAGAGGGAAAAGAGGCAGACTACAAGTTTGCATACCAGTCTACACAATCCTGAGGATGTCTATGCAACTGGACTTGCAAATACATTTATATTAGGAGAACAACAGCAACAACTAGAATGGCACTCAGAGAGATGCTACGCCCGCGCATTGGGGCTAAAACTGTGATCTTGCACTGTGAAGTCAAGCAAAATTCAAGATTCAGGTCATTGCCCAACTGTCAACATTTCCAGAAAGTTTCATCACAATCGGAGTAGAATTGTTTGAGTTATGGATGATGGGGACACAAACACAGACAGACACACGTACAAACAGGAGCGAAAACAATACCCCCTACTTCCGCTATGCGCGCGGGTGTAACAACAACAATAATAATAACAATAATCAGGGGATAATAATATGATCAGAAATGTTTTAAGTTCAAGCAGCAAATGTGAAAACGCAGAAATACAATACAAATAGAAAATACAAATTTAAAATGTAGTCCTTCCAAGCTTGCTCATAATCTCTCAGCCTGATTACGCACAAGCCTAAGACATTACTGAAAGTATAAGGTCAGCTTGTATTACTTCTGTGATGAGCATTTGATGAGTATTTTCACCCCTAGAAAACACCTTTGAAGAGGATCTTTCTGTCTCAACCTTACTTGAGAAAGCAAACCGGAATGTAGGTAAGTTACCTGCATTTTTCACGAACACTTTATTTTTCATTATATTAAGGCAGCACGGCTTTTAACAGTATGATTGCAGGTTCAAATGAAATGTCAGACAATGCTATTGCACCTATGAGCAAGCTACCATGCCCTAATAACCCATTAAATGGAAAAATCTAAACTAACTGTAAAAATGTAAGTAGCTGTGGATAAGGGTTTCTCAAGCAACAAAATCATGCAGTAATTATATTCTTTGCTCAAGAGAAAAATTAAATTCCCAAAAAAATTACCTGCACCATATCTGTTTCTTAATGCTTATCCTGCCAAACAGTTCTTTCTTTGTACCACGACCAAATGCGCTTGATGCAGGGTTGATTGACCTGTAACATGCATGCTGATGCAGTTGGCATAGATGACAGTTCTATTTACAGTGCCTTGCGAAAGTATTCACCCCCCTTGGCATTTTTCCTATTTTGTTGCAGTACAACCTGTAATTTAAATAGATTTTTATTTGGATTTTATGTAATGGCCTTACACAAAATAGTCCGAATTGGTGAAGTGAAATGGAAAAAAAAACTTGCTTTAAAAAAAATAAAATAAATAAAACACTGAAAAGTGGTACGTGCATATGTATTCACCCCCTTTGCTTTAATGTATTTTTAAAGTATCATATTTAATATTTGGTCGCATATCCTTTGCATGCTGTTACTTCCTGAAGTCTGTGACCCATCAACATCAAAAGACTCTCGGTATCTTATTTTCAGGTACTGTTACAAGCGATACTATAACCTCTCTGCATTTGAATGGATCTCTATGGGAATTGGGGGGTGAGACTAGATTCAGATGTAAATTACGCTGGTACAGTATGGAACACATGACTGGCTAAATGGCAGTAAGTCATCAAGGGTCTAAGGTATCAAACGAGCCCCAAACCATCACTCTGCGGCCACATATGGAGTAGATGTGGATGGCTCGCAAGGGTTATTTCTCCTGACTCATTTTCCTATAAAACTCTATGGGGAAAAAAGTCAGGAGAAGAAACCCTTAAAGTGATCCATCCACATCTACTCCATATGTGGCCGCAGAGTGATGGTTTGGGGCTTGTTTGATACCTTAGACCCTTGATGACTTACTGCCATTTAGCCAGTCATGTGTTCCATACTGTACCAGCGGAATTTACATCTGAATCTAGTCTCACCCCCCAATTCCCATAGAGATCCATTCAAATGCAGAGAGGTTATTATATCGCTTGTAACAGTACCTGAAAATAAGATATCGAGAGTCTTTTGATGTTGATGGGTCACAGACTTCAGGAAGTAACAGCATGCAAAGGATATGCGACCAAATATTAAATATGATACTTTAAAAATACATTAAAGCAAAGGGGGTGAATACATATGCACGTACCACTTTTCAGTTTTTTATTTCTTTTTAATTTTTTTAAGCAAGTTTTTTTTTTCATTTCACTTCACCTATTTGGACTATTTTGTGTTGGTCCATTACATAAAATCCAAATAAAAATCTATTTAAATTACAGGTTGTACTGCAACAAAATATGAAAAATGCCTAGGGGGGTGAATACTTTCCAAGGCACTGTAATTACCTGGATCGCTGCCAGCAGTCTGCAGGTGAATTGATATTCACTGCAATCATGCGTGTTCAAAGGTTTTATAGAAAAATGCCATACAGTACGTGCCTACGGTGGCTGATATCACACACTTTGCATTCTGTATTTCTTCACCATATGCCAGTTAGCTGTGATACAGTGACACACGCGATACATCTCTCCAATGTGCTACTTATTATTCTGGTCTGTCTGTGTGTGTTCCTCCAGCTTGACTGCACAAGTCTGTGAGATGGTGTCAGCAAGAGCATGCTGACACACTGGCTAATCTAACTCTAGGAAAAACTGCCATTGCAGCAGCTCAGATAGTACTGGCTTATAACTGAAAGGAATCAGTTAATATGTATGGCAGTGTTCAAATGACATACCATTATCTGAGGTACCACTACTGAGGTACCTGCTAAGCCATTTTTGAGCAATGGGTAGTATCGGGTGTACACTCTAACAGAAAGCTTGTCGGAAGGAGGTGCTAGTCATTTTTTGGAAGGCGACTATGGCTGGTTAGCTTAATGATGAATGATGAATACAAAACTCAACAGCAGAACACAGGTACTAATAACTTCTTTAGTTTTGTGAGACGTATGTGATTATTTTCAAACAAACCATATTATTGCTGTGTTTGCTTGTGATGCCTGTGTGCGTTTTTAACAAGCTGCACCAAAGCAAATTCCCCTCAACTATGTTGATATGGCAATAAACTGTTGAATCTTTAATTATTTTATACTAATTTTATATCACCATGAGAGCCTGCTATGAGGTCGACCCATGTCATTAAAATACACGCTGGTTTCTCACCAGAGAACACACTTTGTATGTCTTTTCTGGTGGTCTTATTGGAATGGAGATTGATTTGGTGATAACTAAGGCCTGTTGACTACTGCTACCTACTACTCTTATTACTTCTATATAAATATTAGGTAAGCTCTTACAATTAACTGCAAAAAAATCTAAATATTAGTGAAAAAGTTGAAATTCACTGACTTTTTCTCCTATTTTTTCAAGTCCATGACCCTGATGAGCCAACCATTATGGATGATATCGCCATTGTCTCTGAGAAGAATGCAGACCCTTGCACATTGACTGGGTGCTTGTGGCCTAAGTCCTCCGATGGGAAGGTTTACGTGCCCTATTTCATCGCCAACCACTACTGTATGTAACTTATTTTAAAAGCGTGTATGCTATTATAATTAGATACTATTAGAATTGTTTTAAAACTACAGTATGTACCATGAGTTCTTACATCAGTGTGGAATGCATATTGGTTGTGTTTTTTTATTATTATTTTTTGCTTTTTCCATATTGTCTCTGACAGCACCCCGTGAGTTCTCCACAATTGTGCGTGGGTTGGAGTCCTTTGCATCCTCCACTTGCATACGTTTTGTACGCCGCAGCAATGAGAGAGAATATCTGCACATCCAGTCTCATAACGGGTATGCATAACAAAGACAGCTAAAGAGTCATACCACGGGACAGTGTCAAATCTGGTCCTGAAAACCAAAATGGTCTCCACTTTAACTACAAATGGCAATGACCGTTACCACGTGCATTACCAACTCTCAGTGTGAAAAGGTCTACCAAGTAACAGCACAAAACTAACTAAATGTCTTTTTGTGCTGTTGACAGAGTTCAAGCTTACACATGGTTCTCATGTTTCTGGTCTTTGCTGCCTGTAAAAAAAATCCTTTAGTAAATCAAGTCTTTTTTCATACTGCATATACTGTAGTCTAAAACTATTGCTCGGCATAAAACTTATATTTTAGTTCCAGTCAAATTTTATTAACTTCAAAGGATTTCTTCAGTTTTGTGTAATCAGCTAATTTAACTATTGTATGCCTTACATTTCTCTATAAATGTCATTTATGTGAATGAGAAAAGGCAGATATGTATCCTTAGGGAACATAATTTCCTACAAAATCCCTGCTCTGACATGATTCCTCTTATCATTACCCTTTATATTGTGCACTGAAGCAAATTTAGAACCACTTTGAGACTGTTCCTTTAATTATGCCTGAGTTTCTCATGTGTTACTTTGTACAATGGCTTTTGAAAATTCAGAATATGGAATATAATATTTCCAATTTGAGTCTCTAAACACTTTATAGCACCCTCTCAGAACAAGACAACTGCACAATCTGCCATTGCAAAAATTATGTTGAATATTCATCATGATACCATTTTTCAAGGCATTAATTCTAACTTGTCGCTGAATTGTAGATTCAAGAATCTTTCATAATGTGAAAGTTAAACTAAATTGCCTGTAGTAGCCTTCATTTAATAGTAAATGGCTGTATTTTCAGTCGTGATAGATTTCTTCAGATGTTAGACAGTTTTTGTTAATAAGTTAACCATTTTGGCTTGATTGCATATTAATTGCAATATAAATATTATTGATTTTACAGCTAAAAATTATTCCAGAGAACAGCAATATGTGCCCTTAACAGTAAAACTGTATATCAATTTTATGATGACAATATACCTAATATACTTTCTTTTACCACCAGGTTGCATCCTTCACTGTGTATTTCTGAATCCATCTGATTATTTTCCAGATGTTATTCCTATGTGGGGCGCATTGGTGGTGGCCAGGTGGTGTCTCTAAGCCGCCAAGGCTGCGTCTACTATGGTACAGTACAGCACGAGCTCCTGCATGCTCTGGGCTTCAACCATGAGCAGACTCGCACTGACCGTGACAGCTACGTTCGGGTCCTCCTTCAGAACATCATCTCTGGTGCGCACTGTGCCTGTAACTCCTCTTATACACTCCTCTTATACACTCCTCTTATAGTGGGTTCTTACTGCCGTGCTACAAACAAAATGCGTAAATGTCATTATATGGTTATATTGACAAAAAGACCTTTTGAGGTTGACATTCTGATGATGCCATTCTGATGATCATAGAGATTAGGCTTTTATAATCCGCATGAAAATATTATCTTGTGGTCATAAGGGAAATCGATTTCCCTGACTATAATTGTTTTTATTCTTTATTTTAGTTATAGGCTAACAAGATTATTTAGATTAGTACTGTTGAACCATGAAGTCAAATTATCAACTGGTTTGAAATCCAGCTATAAATACCTGGTAACAGCACCTCTTCTTCTTTTCAGGTATGGAATACAATTTCCATATAATTAACTCCAACAACCTGGGGACTCCATATGATTACAACTCTGTTATGCAGTACCATAGGTCAGTGAAATCAACATTACTCAAGACTACTCTATGTACTTTACATATGTGCTATATTCCAACTGACACCTTTTCTTAAATGCTTAAACTGTGACACGCAAATGGTTGTTTAATAAATTTTTTAATACAAATCTATCCTTATCTGCATAATTGCTTCCTACATTGAGGATGTATTTAACTTTAAAAAACAATGCCATGCACTCATAAATGTGTTTTTCAGTGACACTTGTGGGAGGAATCCTCACCTTTCTTTTTAATACTGTTGCCATGGCAACTGGGCAGGCAGGCAGACAAGGTGATGAAGCAAAGAAAATATGTTTTATATTTTTCTTAGGCCTTCATCTGAATTTAATATGAACTGTATACCATTCATTTTCTAATTATACTCATACTTCACCAAACTATTGAGTTTCTATAATAAAAAGCATATGAAAATTTTAATAACTTTTAGAAATTTGGGAAGCATATTAGAACAAATTGAGATTTAACAGAACCCATTCCATTATATTTCATTTGTTTAACAGAGCAATTTGCAATGTAGCTTAGCTGTAGCCAGCGACTGTGTGATATAGTCTGACCTTAGTATATGACATCTCAACAAAAAACGTTTTCAACGTACAAAAATGCCAGGTTACTCACGCGTAGAAAGCACTGTCTATAAGCAGTGTAATTAATTAAAACTTACAAAATCTAGGTCTGCCGTTAAAAGTATTGATTGGATACCTTAGCTCACACAAATTAAACAAGCTCTATTCCAAAGCAATGATACACAGTGTTTCCAAAATGATGTCATGTAACTTGGCTCTGGTTTTTCATCTTACCATCTGAAGAGAATGTGGGCATTCAAACTTTGTGTCACATAGTGTGCTACATCACATGTGCACATTGTTTTTGTCCAAAATAATTGTAATTTGTGGGCCTGGAGCATTTGTGATGCGATCATACATGGCCGAACTGTAAACTGCCCTTAACAGCTCTGCTTCCATTAGTACCTCATCCAGCCATCCATTTATGCATGCTAAATGCCAACCCAAGTTTCTAGTGGCTTGGTGGAGGTCAGAATATTGAGAGGGTCAGAATCTTTACTGTGGTTTGTATTGTCGTAGATATGCCTTCTCCAAGAACAACCAGCCAACTATGGTGCCTATCCCAGACAACAATGTGGAAATTGGGACAGCCACAGAAATGGGTTACAATGACATTTTGAGGATCAATAGGCTGTACCAGTGCTGTGAGTATTGTTTTAGTCAAAAGATTTCACAAGGTAGTCGTGTGATGTTAGTTCAGTAGTGATCTCATTAATGAATTGCTACTGGTAGAGATGCACTTGATGAAAAACATTAATATGAAGGTAGTCCAGGTTGAGGGGCATCATTTGAGTGTGTGTGTGTGTGTGTGTGTGTGTGTGTGTGTGTGTGTTTGCAAAAACAGAATAAGGCATATTTGTATATGTATACAGTATATGGGTTTTATGATTTTCTTGCAGTCAAACATACAATATGTTCCCTGTTTGTGCTCTACTATATTAGTGCCCGTGATTTGTAATTTAATTAAGTTTAGGTAATTTTTTGTGCAAGATACACTATAGAGTGAGTACCTGTCTTACCAACAACATGTGCAGCACAGGGCCCTAGGCTGTCTTATCTGTGTAGCATGCGTATTGCATTTTGTCCATTTAAATTTTTTTATTTTTTAGAATGAAAGAAGCTGTGTGAAGTCTAAACAGAGGAAACTCTACAAATTGCTCCAAATAAAAACTCCAAAGAAGAACCTTAACGTACTTTTAACAGTATAATTTCTGTGCTGACATCTTTACTTTTACAGAAATGTAGGCATACAAAGAACTGTGCCCAATCTCAGTGTAATCCCAATAAACCTATATATCTGCAGGGATTTGTGTTTTTTTTTTACATTCTATGTCTGTTGTGTCTTTTATTGTTACATTATTGTTACAAAGTTGTATGATGAATGACCTAATGTTGGTGTGAGGGTGAGGTATGTTTTTAATGCCTTCAACTTTTTCAACATGGGGCTCTAACTCCCCCATCCGAAGATGGTAGCCACAGTATAGCATTTCTTCCCCGGCCCAGTTTATTCAGACTTTGCAACTGCGTTTGGAAAATAAATATTGGTGACTCAAGAAACACACAAGGAATGATAAATACCCAGCCAATATCCAGCAACACAACACAAACTTTCACATACTAAGCAGCACGCCAGCTACTCAGACAATACTGAGAATGCTTCGGTCTGGACTTCTCAGCTGGGCCCTCCTGGGAGAGAGAAGCTCTCCTGTTGTATCCTGCCAGATGATGGATGGTTTGCACTGGTTCACTTTAAGATAGCAGTTTGCTAGGCACTATGGGAAAAGGCTGATTGGCCCTTATACAGTCAAACCAACAGGTCAGCTAATCTGTGAAAACCACACCTTTACCAGTACGATTACCAAGCACGACCACTTTCTATTCTGTGTCCTACAACGGCTTGCACACTTGTATATACTGTAGTTTTGTGATTCATAGTAGCATTCACACTGTAAAAACCAAATTCAAAGCAGGTTTTGCAATGCAGATAGGTTTCTTTATTGGCAATACAGAAATATTAAACAGAGTTCTGATTATTAAAAATACTTTATTTTACATCATGAGTTGATGAAGCAAGTTTAAACATATTCTTGTTGCGTTTAGATTAGCAGTGTATTTCTTTTCCAGGAAAAAAAAACCAAGCAACACTTCTTTTTTGAAATACCAGTCTTGAATTACTCGGACCTTCCTGAAGAACAGAGATAACAGAAACAAATGATTAATATTCTGGATGTGATCTTTGTGTCTGAAACAATGTGGCAATAGATACACTCACCATAATGTGAAAAATGTATTCATGCATGGAAGCATGGATTTCCTTAATATATTCCCAAGTTAAATTTTCAACAAGGCTGCATTAAAGGGATAGTTCGGAATTTTGGACATAATGTCTCAATTACGACTATTAATTGCGACGAAAGGCCACTATTATTGGCCCCCCCTGTAAAGATGAACAAAAAGGGTTATAAAAAATTCACCGTTTGGTGAATTAGCTTAATCTCACACTGAAAAAACAAGAAGAATCCAACCTTTAATTGACATTAATTTATTAAGAGAAAAAAAAATCCCTCATCAAGAAATAATTATTTTTAACAAAACCACATTGGCCACAATTATTGGCCCCCCTGCATTTATATATAGAATAAAGTAATAATTTTTAATATTTGGTCACATATCCTTTGCATGCCATGACTTCCTGATGTCTGTGACCCAACAACATCAAAAGACTCTTGATATCTTATTTTCTGGTACTCTTACAAGCGATACTATAACATCTCTGCATTTGAATGGATCTCTATGGGAATTGGGGGGTGGGACTAGATTTAGCTGTAAATTATTCTGGAACAGTATGGAATACATGGTTGGTAAAATGGCTGTAAGTCAACAAGGGTCTGAGGTATCAAACAAGCCTTAAACAATCACTCTGCTGCCAGATATGCAGTAGATATGGATGGATCACTTTAAGGGTTGTTTCTCCTGACAAATTTTCCTATTGAACTCTATGGAAAAATAAGTCAGGAGAAGAAACCCTTCAAGTTATTAATCCATATCTACTGCATATCTGGCAACAGAGTGATGCTTTAAAGCTTGTTTGATACCTCAGACCCTTGTTGACTTACAGCCATTTTACCAACCATGTATTCCATACTGTTCCAGAATAATTTACAGCTAAATCTAGTCCCACCCCCCAATTCCCATAGAGATCCATTCAAATGCAGAGATGTTATAGTATCGCTTGTAAGAGTACCAGAAAATAAGATATCAAGAGTCTTTTGATGTTGTTGGGTCACAGACATCAGGAAGTCATGGCATGCAAAGGATATGTGACCAAATATTAAAAATTATTACTTTATTCTATATATAAATGCAGGGGGGCCAATAATTGTGGCCAATGTGGTTTTGTTAAAAATAATTATTTCTTGATGAGGGATTTTTTTTTCTCTTAATAAATTAATGTCAATTAAAGGTTGGATTCTTCTTGTTTTTTCAGTGTGAGATTAAGCTAATTCACCAAACGGTGAATTTTTTATAACCCTTTTTGTTCATCTTTACAGGGGGGGCCAATAATAGTGGCCGCAAGTGTACATGATGTAGTTGATTGATGGAAACCATTTTTAGCTAATTCCATGCTGTCCCTTCTTTTGGACATACATTGCTAATGCGAGCGCAACTCTATGGCAACCGGTAGCATCCACTACCAAACGCACTTAAACTCTCCACAGTGCACCCAAAGCAAATAAAATACGACGACAGTCTATCGGGGTTATTTTGAACGTTTATACCATCATTTTTGGAGTCAAACTATCGTTGAATCCTTTACTTTGTGCTGACCTAATATTCTCTGTGGAAGTACGGCGGCGGAGCGAACATGGCCACTGCAACTTGTTACTCTTCTTTGTTGTTGTAGTCGACCAGTGCCGGCACTACATTCGTAGGTAACGTAAAGTATCGCTCCCCCGATAAACTTTTTGTCGTATTTTATTTGCTTTGGGTGCACTGTGGAGTGTTTAAGTGCGTTTGGTAGTGGATGCTACCGGCTGCCATAGAGTTGCGCTAGCATTAGCAACGTGTGTATGTCCAAAAGAAGGGACAGCATGGAATTCAACAGGTTTAAGAGTGTTTAATGAATGATTATTATGTGCAAACAAACTTGTTCCCTTAGATCTGGCTACTTAGTGAAAACATGCTGCTCTTAAAATTGATTGTGGCTAGGAGAAATCTCAGTGTTCTGTATTTAATTATTTTCTGTTGCCTGCTTGTATTACTATTGCTGCTATGATTGTATTCTCCTCCCTCTGCTTCCCTCTGCTGTCTGCTTTTTGAAAGCCAAATATACAGAAGCAACATATCTTGCTTTGGTAAAGGAATCAGTTTCTCAAGTTTCCTGGCAGTCCTTTTCTCTATTTCATCAAGAAAATAATGCTTACCACACCCATAGAGCCTATTAATCCTAATAATGTCAATGCGACTCAACTTCTTCGCTTTTCCAATGGCCACATAACGGTTTGGAATCGGGACAATGGTTGGCTTCCCATTTTTGGAGAAAGCATACCTGAAATCATATTAAGTTTGTTTGTAATATTTCAGTATTTACTGAATGCAATAATGTGACTACCATTTGTAAAAATCAGTGATGTGAATGGATTGACAGATTTAATTGAATTAGAAGTAAGATGTTACAAATGATTTCCCAGCTTAGGCAATAATATTCTTTTTGATTCAGTGAGAGTCCCTCAGTTTTACAAAAATTGCCATTGTACATAATAGTACATCATAGAATGTTGTCTGACCTCCCGTAGTGCATGATAGAGTTGTAGTCATATGGGGTCCCTAGGTTGTTGGTTATTATTTTCCTGAAATTTTTTGCCCGACCTACAGGAAAACAAAACAAAGAAATGATTGTCCCCATTTCTGCTAAAGTACTACCGTGCTGGTTTCAAATGTCTAACTACTGAGTAATGCTATGCCATGGGTGCAAATAAACTATCCATTATTATTAATATTATTATTCATATCACTGTAGTCCCAGTATGGGTATGAGCACAGTTTATGCCCCAATAAAAACCAACTGGCATTGCATCTCTTCCTCTTTATTTTCCTTGGATATGTAATATTTATGTTGTATTTGGAGGAAATTCAGACTCTATACAAGAGTACTGGCCTTCCCTTATCATCTGGATTTTAAGATCATGCCACACAGCTGGTTCTGACAATCTGGGGAAATATCCAAACAATGCCTTTAGCCACAAAGACGACTATACGTGGCTGTGCCTATTGGACCTAACTGGGTAAGTTCACTTGGTTCTTTTTCCTTACTGTGTTCTCCACTAATATAAGTGAAGCTGCGCTTAGTATCTGCCCATCCCAATGGCAATGATTCCAGTAACAAGCTTCTACCGGTTCATGACTCCTATACTGTGTACAGTATACAATAGCATACTTGGTATATGTTACCTGCTTGTTGGGCTGGTAGAATCCAACTATCGCTATCGAGGTTGTTTCGGAAATTGGACTGTCATCCAGAGGAGTGCTCACAGCACCTGGTGTTTGTAAAGACCTAAATGCTGCCCCACCCAGTACCAGGACTACATTGATATTAATGCTTTGCATAAAAAAAACTATCCCCACCAAGTGGACCAGGATTGCCACTGGTACAGTCGAACTGCACTACCTTCTGCAGATCTTAATTTAACTTAGTTTGGAAACTAATGCCCAAGAACTTATTTACCATCTCTGATTCAGACAGACAGAAAATTCACAAGATCATAGCTGCCCAGAGAGGCCTGGCTTCTGGGCACGTTTATATGTAAACCTGAAAGAAGAAGAAGGTAGAGGCACATACCTGGAATGATGTTCTTATACAAGATACAAACATGCCGATCACGATCGCTGCGTTGTTGCTCATGGTAAAAACCCAGGGCGTGCAGGAGTTGATGCTGGACAATCTTGTGACGGACGCAGCGGTGCCGATTCAATGACAACACCTGACCACCACCCCGTCGCCCCACAAAAGAGTAACACCTGAAATATGGTGAAATAATGGTCAGTGCTTTGCATGAACAGATTATGTCCTGTATCACAATACCAGCTGGAAAATTAATGAAGTGCAGTGCAGCACGAGTTCAGTAAATTTTTAAAAGCTCCTAGGATGTTAAAGAAGAGCATAGCTCTTTCCGAAGACACAAGGATACAATCCCTGGGATTGTGCTTTATCATTATTATATATTAAAATGAGGGGATGAATTCTGGGGGTTAAATTCAGTTTGGAAATGAGTCGATGAGTGAATTAAAACAACATCAATAGTGTATCTGTGCACCCTAAAATGTATCTTTTGGTGTTAGAGACAGTTGTTTAACAAAGCTGTGAATAGACAGATGTACCCTGAGCGAGACTGGATTTTCAGAAAGTCTCTCTGCCTTCTGCGTCGCCTGAAACGGATGCAGGTGCAGTGGGCAATGGCCCGCATCCCATGCTTAATGATGCACCTTTCCCGTCTTGCTGTTGGAATACAATATAAGAACACTCAGCTGACCCTAATGCATAGCAGGTCTATGGAAGGCAGATTTAGGTAAATATTGTATTAATCACAGCATAAAGTAAGCCTGCAATAGTATCCACTGTCATTGCATACCAATACTGGCTTCAGACAGAATCAGTCCAGGTAATGTACGTGTTGAACAGCATTATTTGTGAAGAGGTTACTTACTGTACCGTTTGGAGATGACGTAGGGCACGTATACTTTCCCATTTTTAGATTTTCGCCACCTGCATCTGTGAGCCGTGCAAGGTTCAGCATTCCCAAGATCAGTAGGAACGGCAATGTCCCCAATGACAGTCGGCTCATCCAGTGCTTGTCCTTGGAAAAACCATAACAAAATTCATATAAAGCCCCTGTGATGGGAGGTCAAAACACCACCTGCAGCTGTACAGTATTAATGTTCTGGTGTAGAATTTCAGCTTGACTGCAGGGTAAGAACAGGTAGCTATTGACTGATTACAGAATTGGAATTTGGAAATAAATTAAATATGAAATATCAAAAACCGGATAGCACACAAGTTGGAAACAACTTCAATAATTTTTAAATGAAAGTTCCCGTTATTATTTTTGTTTCATTATTTTTGATAAGAACATTTAGATTATGTGGACATTCCCTGTCTGTTAATTGTAATCTATTTTAGTCAGTCAATGTTAAATAGAGTCATAATGGTTTATCCCATGGATAATAATGAATAGGTAACAGATACAGACTAGATTTAGCTCTGAATTACACTGGAACAGTATGGAACACATGGTTGGCTAAATGGCTCTAAGTCATCAAGGGTCTGTATCAAACAAGCCTTAAACCATCACTCTGCTGCCAGAAATACAGTAGATATGGATGGATAACTTGAAGGGGAATCCTTCAAGGTATCCATCCATATCTACTGTATTTCTGGCAGCAGAGTGATGGTTTAAAGGGATAGTTCGGAATTTTGGACATAATGTCTCAATTACGACTTACCCATGATGTAGTTGATTGACGGAAACCATTTTCAGCTAATTCCATGCTGTCCCTTCTTTTGGACATGCACACGTTGCTAATGCTAGCGCAACTCTATGGTAACCGGTAGCATCCACTACCAAACGCACTTAAACATTCCACAGTGCACCCAAAGCAAATAAAATACGACGACAGTCTATCGGGGTTATTTTGAGTGTTTATACCATCATTTTTGAAATCAAACTATCGTTGAATCCTTTACTTTTTGCTGACCTATATTCTCTGTGGAAGTACGGTGGCAGAGCGATACTTTACGTTACCTACGAATGTAGTGCCGGCATTGGTCGACTACAACAACAAAGAAGAGTAACAAGTTGCAATGGCAGCACGTGGCAGCACGTTCGCTCCGCCGCTGTACTTCCAACAGTCTTTTGATGTTGTTGGGTCACAGACATCAGGAAGTCATGGCATGCAAAGGATATGTGACCAAATATTAAAAATGATGACTTTATTCTATATATAAATGCAGGGGTGCCAAAAATTGTGGTACACGTGGTTTTGTAAAAAATTATTATTTTTTGCATAGGAGGTCACCATTTTTTTATTTTATTTTATTCACCATTTATATATATATATATATATATATATATATATACAGTTGAACTCAAAATTATTCAACCCCCTTCACGTTTTGCACACTTTATTGTGTTGCGCATTTTAAATGGATAAAATTGCCATTTTTGCCCATCAATCTGCTCTCAATAACCCATAATGACAAAGTGAAAAAGTGAAAACATTTACTTAGAAATGTTTGCAAATGTATTAAAGATCAAAAACTGAAATCTCTCATGTGCATAAGTATTCATACCCTTTGCTTTAATGTATTTTTAAAGTATCATATTTCATATTTGGTCACATATCCTTTGCATGCTGTTACTTCCTGAAGTCTGTGACCCATCAACATCAAAAGACTCTCGATATCTTATTTTCAGGTACTGTTACATGCGATACTATAACCTCTCTGCATTTGAATGGATCTCTATGGGAATTGGGGGGTGAGACTGGATTCAGCTGTAAATTACACTGGTACAGTATGGAACACATGACTGGCGAAATGGCTGTAAGTTATCAAGGGTCTGAGCTATCGAACGAGCCCCAAACCATCACTCTATTGTCAGAAGATGTGGATGGATCACTGCAAGGGTTATTTCTCCTGACTCATTTTCCTATAGAACTCTATGGGGAAAAAGTCAGGAGAAGAAACCCTTAAAGAGATCCATCCAAATCTACTCCATATCTGGCCATAGAGTGATGGTTTAGGGCTCGTTTGATACCTTAGACTCTCGATAACTTACAGCCATTTCGCCAGTCATGTGTTCCATACTGTACCAGTGTAATTTACAGCTGAATCTAGTGTCACCCCTTTTGTCTCACCTTCCCATAGAGATCCATTCAAATGCAGAGAGGTTATAATATCACTTGTAGCAGTACCTGAAAATAAGATATGGGGAGTATTTTGATGTTGATGGGTCACAGACTTCAGGAAGTAACATCATGCAAAGGATATGTGACCAAATATGAAATATGATACTTTAAAAATACATTAAAGCAAAGGGTATGAATACTTATGCACATGAGAGATTTCAGTTTTTGATTTTTAATACATTTGCAAAACTTTCTAAAAACATGTTTTCACTTTGTCATTATGGGTTATTGACTGTAGATTGATGGGCAAAAATGGCAATTTTATCCATTCAAAATGATATCTACAACACAATAAAGTGTGCAAAAAGTGAAGGGGGTTGAATAATTTTGAGTGCAACTGTATATACAGTACCAGTCAAAAGTTTGGACACACCTACTCGTAGAAAGTTTTTTTTTTCCGTTTTCCACATTTTAGAATAGTAAAGACATCAACACTATTAGATAACACAAATGGAATTATGCAAAGACCCAAAAAAAGTGTGTAAAACAAATAAAAAAGGTCTTATATTTTTGATTCTTCAAAGTAGCCACCCTTTGCCTTGATAACAGCTTTGCACATTCTACCTGGAAATAAGGTATCAAGAGTCTTTTGATATCCTTTTATACAAAGTCATGATAGCATCACCTGTTTACCTGTGGAATACCTGTTTACCACAGAAGTTGGTTGAGAGAATGGCAAGAATGTGCAAAGCCGTTATCAAGGCAAAGGGTGGCTACTTTGAAGAATCTAAAATATAGGACTTTTTTTGATTTGTTTGCATAATTAAATTTGTGTTATCTCATAGTTTTGATGTCTTTAATTTTCTAAAATGTGGAAAACAGTAAAAAATAACTTAAAACCTTCTTTGAGTAGGTGTGTCCAAACTTTTGACTGGTACTGTATATATATATATATATATATATATATATATATATATATATATATATATACATACGGCAATTTTACGAATAAAATAACTCACCCAGCTATATCCTGTCTACTCCGGTCTCAGTTCAGTGGATCCAACGGTGGCTGGTGCCACCTGTATTTCGATCATAGGGAAAAACCTCAGTTGTTTTTTTTATCCACTTACCCACATTCTTGTTTGCTTTCTCAAGTAAAGTTGAGACATCACTTTCTTCTGCTTCTTCTTCTCCTTCTTCTTCTTCTTCTTCTCCTCCTCCTCCTTCTTCATCTTCTTCTCCATCTTCTTCTTCATCTTTCAGACTCTTGTCTGTCAAAGAATAAAGAGAATCATTAGAATTGTTGAAAAATGAGAATAATGAAAAATAATTTATTCTTGTCATGATTGTCATTTTTTACTGTGATTGCATTTTCCACTGTAAACTCCTACAGCTATCTTGCCAATTCACTCTTGCAAAAGAGATTTTAATCTCAATGAGACTTCCTAGTTTGAAAAGATTAAATAAATAAGTTGAGTTGCCATAGGACCTAGTCACAGCTGTGCTTTAAATTTACTTTCACCATTTTTTCTCTGAACATTTGTTTTTCCACTGTATATATACAGACTTACCCACATTCTCGTTTGCTTCCTCAAGTAAAAATAAGACATCCCTTTCCTCTTCTTTCAGACTGTTGTCTGTCAAAGATTTGACAGATAATTATCATATTTGGTGAAAAATTTTATAAATTAATAAAATACACATTTCACAATAGTTAAAGTCCATAATAATTCAACAGCTAAAGGAACCTAGGAATATAGTCACATGTGATATTAAATCTGCACTGTAACAATTGTTTTATTCTCATCATGATTGTAACGCTTTTACTGTGATCGCATTTTCCAGTGTATTTACAGTGTACACTCCTACAGATATCTTTCCAAGTCACTCTCGCAAAAGAGCTTTCAATTGCAATGAGACTTCCTGGTTCAAAATGTTAAATACATAAGTAGAGGACCCTACCATAGATTGGGTTATCCTCCTGTTCGGCAGAAATGTCAGATGAACCCTTTTACGTAAATACAAATAAAAAGGTTTCAGAGGCATGCAAGTCAGATTCATTGTAGACCGTTATCAACTATATTTCACTTGCACCTTTTGGATTATCATGTGTATTAAACATGAATGCTTAAACATGCTTAAACATGAATGCACATTGTGGACTGAATGCCTCTTTAGGCTTATATTTTCACTCCCTGCCATTATGATGAATGTTGCAAAACGATTAGCTGATCAGATTTGCTGAGTTCACATTCATTAATTTAAAGAATGCTAGTTCAGTTCCCCGTGCTTAGCTGTGTCCTACCTTATCATATCTGCACACCATAAAGAGTAGATAAACGGCAAACGCATTGTTACAGAAGAGCAATCAGACGCAATGTTACTCATCCAAAGATCTGTGACTCTGTAACATGCACGGGTATAATATACACATTAATGGTATAAAGTTACAATTATTTATTTATGTAGTGATGGAAACAAGGATATTTGTTCTTACCTCAGAGGGGTAACAGTGCACTGCACAGAGCACCATGAAGGCGAAGGTGAACACGAGAAGACGTGACATGATGAATAAGTTCTGGGTCTCTGTAATTTCTCTCGCTAATATAGTATGAGACCCCCAGAATTTATATACTGTAGGTAGACTGGCCATTTTGCTCCAAAAAGAGAAGTTCTACAATTTGCCTAAGAATGTGGCTAGCCACAAACATTTCAACAGAAAGATAAAGAGTTTCCTGAATCCTGAAGCAAAATAGTTTTATAAGGTTTTGTTCTTTGGATGCATAATTGATATGAAATATCATCACAAAAATTAATAACTAGACTACTTGAAACATATTCACTGTCATTCATAGGATGTGTAGCTCTCATTTCATTGTTTCAAAATGGGTTGTGCGGGGGGCAGGGGATGGTGGTGGTCCTAATTCTACTAAAAAACCAAACTAACAAAAAAACGTAACAAAGCACTAAATCCACTTATTTATTTTAATTTTATTATTTTCCAAGTGTTACTGATTGATCCTGGTCCAAACCTTGACATTTTACTGCAGTCAGCGTAAAACAGCGTAAACCCAAAGGATCTGGCTCAAAAGTGTCTTTAGTGGTAAAACGTTAGGTACTGCGCATTCAGTCTGTCATTGGCCAGAAACTTCATCCAGCTGATGTATGACTCCCGGTGACGAAACTGAAACGTGGATCGTGTCCGAATACGACCCCTACACCCTTTTTAGGGCGCATATTTGAGTCCACAAAAAGCTTTTGAGTGTGCGACTTTTTCCTCATAAATGGGGCCACTTAAAATACCAGGATGAACCCCTTTTTTTTTTTTTGAGGGAATTCAGGAGCACACTCATCCGTTCACTCGTAGAACGGTGCACTCATCCGACAATTTCAGTAAGTAACCCGGAAGTAAAAAAGTAAAAGACATAGAGCATATATTCATATTTATGGTATGAGATAGGTTCATATTACAAACTACTCTTTTTTATTTTTGTTAATTCTATCTTCATTCATAATCTACACTTTGTAACAATCGTCATATGTTAACTGATTGATATTCTCAATAAAAATTCAATACAAACTACTTCCTCACTAGTTTGGAAAGAGTTTTGCGGGATTTCTTTAGCACACTGCTTGCAAAGTGAGGGGACAGGGCACATAGCAGACAGGGGTCTGAGTGGACAGGGGACAGTGGACAGGGAACAGGTGTCGTATTCGGACACAGCCCAGGTACAGCTACACCCTGAAGTTTTGGAGTGAGGGCGGGCTACGCCCTAACCTGGCTAACGCGATGACGTGGTCAGGCAGCACCAAGCTGACCCACTACATCTGGGAAGGCCACTGAACTCTATGGCTGAATCCCAAACTGAGCCCTCATGGACTCATGGACTGTGGATTTGCAGACCACAACACAAGTAGTCTAAGCTGAGCACACACAGTATGAAATCTGACAGACTGATAACGTTAGATTTGCCATCTAATGTTAGCTATAGCAACATAACGTCATTACAATGTAATAGCCTATAAAGCAACTGCCTACACTATGACAGTGAAGCTTGTAAAGTTACTAATGTTATTCGATTCATAACAGCAGTATACAATTAACGTAACGTTAGCTAGTTAAATGCAACATTAGCTGTTAGCTGCTTACCTAAGTGTAATTAACTAGCTAACGTTCACGTAACTTGGCAGCTAGCTAGTGCCATTGACATAGCCAGCCCGTTACCTATCCAACAATCGAATCATTCGTGTATAGGACAACCATGGTTATAGCTGGCGTATAGCAGGCTAAAATCTATAAACGATAAACAATCGTTACAACAACGTTAGCTACCATTAGTTGTAGACCCAGTTATAATATGTTATTAGGGAAGCTAGGCAACAGGTTTGTGGGCAGCTAACGTTAGCTAGCTAGCTAAACGTTTCAGCTTTAGGCAGTTATCGTTATAACTTTAGCATTGTCACTAACGTTAACTAGAAATTACATAGCCTGTTGAGCATAATGTTATATGCAATTCTCATAACTGAAGAATTAAATTTTCATTTAGGTAAAGTTACAACCATGTAACGAAAACAAAGCAGGCTTATTAGGCAACAAGCTATAAGCTATGCTGTCATTATGCATCTTTGAGAGGGGTGTAAATCTAATGTTAGGTTGACAGACGTGTCAATTTAATTAAATTTATCCCTAATTTAGCTAAGGTTTTACCATATAGCCTGGTTACATCATAGCCGGTTAAAAATACTCTCTTTTCAAATACATTTAGCCGTATGTGGGAAATTGGGGGTCATTTGGGGCTCAAGCCCTCCTGTCTCGGAGATGCCTGTAGAGAGTAGGCCGAGTGCGAGAGGAGTCGGATCGGATTTCTCTCTGTTGGATCAGCAGACCTCCAAGTCCGATAGATTGCCATTGGTAAACCAAGCTGCAAACAGTTAGCTAGCAACCCGACCGCATAATACTGGGAGCTGGTGTTGTGCCGTTTTTCGACTCCCCTGCATATCTCAACCCACCTTCATATAAACACGCTCGTCAAGCTACGCTAGGCTATGCTATGAACGCCCTGCGCTTTTCTTTTTCTTAATTTCTCCAGTTAAAATCAAAAGGATAATACTGTGGCTTGTGGTACAGGCATAGGCTAGCTATGACCCATGAAATGTAGATTGTTCTATTGATTGTGGTTGAATATAAAATAACGATGTTGAACATGATCTTTTTCACTGTAAACAGAGGTAAAAAGCAGGCAGAGGGTGTGATATTCAGGTGTCACGAAGCGGCAGCATATTTAGAGACGTGAAGGGGGGTTGAGATATGCAGGGGAGTCGAAAAACAGCACAACACATAACTGTTAGCTATAACCTGTAGCTACAGGCCAGCTACCGACCAGCTGTATGCTCCCTGCGAGCTACCCATAGTTCAGTGACAGTGGAGATGGGATTTGAGGCGAAAATGCGAATAGGCCTTCTCACGCGATTGTACTGTGACGTAACTAGGTTTACCACGTGACCATGTTCCAAATCTCATCGGTTTGTTCTTAACCAATCAGAGTTCAGTGCCCCTACTCAACACTCACCAATAAGCTTTTTTAAATCATGCCTTTCTCTTTTCTGGGCAGCCTAGAAACATTTTTTGCCCAGAAAAAAATGTAAAATGTGATTGTCTGCTTCTATTGATTACCATATTGTGAGCTTTTGGCACCTAGATTGCGCTGGGGCGACTCCACTGACTTTCACAGCGCTCCATTGGAAATACATGGCAAAGCTCATCAGTAATACTATTTCCGGGCCATGGCAGCCATCTTGCGGTGGTGCCACGGAAGAACCAAATTGAACCGGGTTGAATGGAACCACGTGACCACGTTTCCTTTCTAGTTATTATATAGTTCTGTGGGGAAGGCTGTCATTGTTAGAGTAATATGCGTTCAGAATCTGAGCGCGTGTTTTGATAGGTTCATATAATTCAATGCGCAACGCTCCGCGCATGTCAATCATTAGCTTATTAGCTACTCCGCCCATGCCGGAAAAACAAACTAGGAGTTTGTTTCCTCTCTGGTAAACAAATGTTGCAAAGCACCGACAATTCGTTTTTTGTTGCATAAACGACAACCGTTGGCTTTTGTGACAGGCTACAACTTGGTCATAGACATAAACAGAAACAAACAGCTGGAGAAGGGGGAGGCTGCAGACCTGGGCACAGGCAGATATACAGCACAGGCAAATATACAGCACAGGCAGATATACAACACAGGCAGATATACAGCACAGGCAGATATACGGCACAGGCAGTTTCACGACCCTGCTGCCACGCATGCGTAAAGTAAAACGTATGAGCCAGCAGACGAGAAGGGAGAGGCAGTTTCACGACCCAGACTGAAATAACCAAATTAAATAGATGGTCGAATAGACGTTGACTAATTGAGTGGATTCTTTTAATAATTAGCTTGATAGTCCCTTGTTTTTTGATAGTTTGTTTTTCAGTTTAGCATAGTTGTAGTATATGCTACACATTTACCGTTGCAACATCCCTACAACAGACATTCTCTCTTGGAGAGAGTTCAGTGCGCCCGTTGAAATGGAAACCAATATTGTTGATACCTTGCAAGTAGTGTGATTGCCTACAGCCTGTGTAAAATGAGTAGCCTACATGGCATGGGTAACAATGTCATTACAGCGTGTGATTTGTTGTTTGCTGGCCACATCATTATAACCCCAAAGGAGGCTATGCGTGCCGCCATGCCTACCAATCCAGAACATTGCCCATCCTCTCATTCTCCACCGTTGCTTCTTCCTCGGCCGGCGGCCGCTACTTGGCAGACCTCGATCGATTTGCGGGTGAGGCGAGGACCGAGGAGACAAGGACGGATATAATAAGCGATTGGAATGAACTTATAGGGCCCTATATTACACCCGGCACAAAGCGGCGCTAACCCAAACGCAAGTGTCTTTGCTATCTTACTCCCGGCGCTAGGTTCATTATAACGCCTAATGCTTACATCCTTTAACTAGCATATATTCTTGCGCCCATTACAAGTGAAGTGGGCGTGTTGGTCTTAAGATGAGGAGTGGCCAGGATTCTTTTTGGATATTGCTATCTTGAGCCAGCAGAAAGCGCTTGCGCTAGAACCACAACAAACCTGGTCTAAAGTCATGTCGCAGTTGTTTAGATGTTATTTTAACGGCGCATATAAGTGCATCTACATAGGCGTGTGCACAACGCGCGTACCCTCCTGTCTGTTACACACAGGGGCGTGCACAAGCATGACTAAAATATCTAGATCACAATGTGAAATATTATTATTGTGTAGGCTATATCAAAAATGCATAATAATAAAAGGTTCCATAGGTCCACATACCTTTCCCTCGGCGAAGGGAAACGATGCCACATTACATTGCTCTCAGCCCACTCCATCAACATCCAGGCGATGTGCGATGGTACGGGACAATGGCTATCCATTAAAAAGGAGCTGATATCACCTATATCAAGCCTAATGCGCGAATTGTCATTTACACCTAATGCGTGAATTGTCATTCAATGGAAAACTCGCGCACTGCAATAGACAGACTTTTGAGTTCTGAAAATGCGCTTCAGACGTCATTACAATACAGCTCTGTTTATCTAGGAATACAGCCAGTAAGTAAATAGAATGGTTTGTGACTGAAAAAAGTTCAAAACCTTGTCCAGTGAATATTGCTTTTATTGTTTTTCAAATAGCCTAGGCTACAGCGGATTCGCTGTGCATACACATAATGATTTTTCAATAGCCTATGGTTAAAAAACAGAGATAAATGTCATCATGTTAACTGAATTGTAACCTTAGCTATTCTTCGTCCTTCATATTTTTTTAATTACAGTGACAAGGTTTCCATACCCTCAGCTTATTAAAACCCCGCTGATTTCACCTGTTATTCCATAACTGAACAAAAGATTTGAAAGTGAACTAAGCGGCTAATTAGAAACGAAATTTGCAGCACGTTACAAAATTAATTTACAATTAATTTTAATGCCATTATCTGCATGTGCGCTTTACAGGAGCAGGTCTGTTTCCTCTGCTGTAAATCACACTTTTCACAGTCTTCCTGGGAAAGTGGATCGTTTTAAAGCATTACACTACCAGTAAAATAGGTTGGTCACATTTCTATAAGCAGGACATTATAAAATAAGGGGAAATATGCTGAACCTATGGGTTGTCAACCTGACAGATTTATTGTATTTAGTGTCATCATTACGGCAAAATAACGTTATTTATGTTATTAATCAAAATTAGAATGCAGGTAGCCTAATGAACTTCGGATGACGTGAACATGAGTTCATTGCATAATCAAACGAAATTCGTTAAACAAGCAGGCTAATTTGGCGTTTTCTAAGGTGAGACGGAAGCAATTGGTCGCTTATTCTCAGCTGTTGCAGGTGCTTGAAATGAAATTTAACCGCATATATTTTGTGAACAGCACTGTCAGGAATTACCGGGAACTCATAATGGTTAGCCCGAATAATATTGAACATAGGCTACTATTGATCCATATAGCCTATTCCTTGATCGCACTAAACACGCACGAGCATGTCTGTTTCGCCATCATAAGCAATCTGCCAAGGTGGAAAAGCAGGCTTTTAAAGGGAATGGGATATCACATTTTGATTGGTTTATTGCATGTCACGCCCACCTATAATTAATGAAGAGACTAGGTTCAGCCCAGTTGCACCTTGCGCCATGCGCCCAAAAAACACGCCGTTAAAATAGCAAAAGTGGACTTGGACCAAGCGCCAAGATCGCCAAGATAGGGCCCATAGGGTTAATTTCAATATCTTATTTTCACTTCTTGCATCCTTTCTCCGTATCCTTTTGTAGTCCTTAGCTCTGCCCAATGGAGGACGCAAGGAAAGGAAGCAAGGATGAGAAATGAGGATGGAGGAATCAAGGCAAAATGATTTACACAAATGGAACATCCTTGCATGCTCAATGAAGCGTCAGCGTCATATTACGCTTTATATTTTTTTCATGAATAAACGTAGCTTTTGTTCATCAAAGAATAAGTGTCATCATGGATTAAAACACTTTATAATAAATGTAAAGGAACAGTACAAATGGATTTGTGTAGAGGTGTACCCGTCCCAGTACGTGGCAGATATGGAGAGCTGGATAATTTATACACGTCACATGTTCCGAGAAAAGACTTCCGCAAAGGCTACACTTGTATTTTTTCACTGAAGCATCCTCCGGGTGCCTCCTCATTCTTCGTTCCTCCAAGGAGAATTTAACGGTTTGGAACGTTCTTGTAAGGGGGAGGCGAAAGGTTCGGAGGTCCAAATGCAACTAAAGGGATTCTTTAAGTGTCCAATTAAGAACACCAATGAGGTGGACAGAATCCACGAATAAGGGAGAAAAAACAGAAAGAAAAAATAGCTCCTGCTCTCCAAGCTGGAGGGCAATACAAAGGAGACAGAAAAAGGGAGAAATAATAGTGACCCAAAAATAATCGGGCGAGCGAGACTCATAGGTTCGAGAAAATAAAAATAAAGAAAAATGCCTCTCACTCTCGATAGAGAGAAAACAAGGAAATAACGAGAGGTACAGAGCAAACGAAAGAAAAACTGTCTCAGAGAGACCAGAGAGGTAGCAGGAGCGAGGGACAGAAAAAGCAAAGGAAATGTGTATCCTATGTGTGTCTAACGCACAAAAAGGCAAGTCCCTCGTAACTCCAAAGCAGGGCAATGAAGGAAAGAGGTCTCCTTAGAGTGCCTACCTATACCTTACCGGGTTAAAATCAAGATGAGCAAATTACAACCAAGCACCGGAAGAAGGAAATCCTAGGCTTAAATAGAAACAGGAAATCCGCAACAGGTGCACTCACTAAGTGCCGGAAAGAACGGAAACCCCGGTGTGGAACACCGAAAAATCTGATAGATTGCCCCGTCGAACAGAAAAGAACAAACGACCGTAGAACAAAGGAAAGACAGGCGCAAACTATGACAGTTCTTAAAGGGAAAGTTTACACATTTTTACACATGATATTGTTTTACTTACCCCCAAAATGGCATGTAAGGCTGTAGTACTAGTGATGCTCTCCAGGTCTCACCATTGTAGCTATCCTGAATTGGAGCAATGCTAACTATTTGCATCTTGCCATTGGATATACTGTAATTTTAGCCGGTTAAGCCGGTTAAAAATACTCTCTTGCACAGTAAAATATCACTGGCACAGAACTCTATGGCCACTATTCCTGTGTGGAGTGATACTAAAAGTTACCAGCTCTCTTACCGGATGCTTATAAATCTAAACAGAGGCTGAAACAATATAATCATATCCGTAATTTGAGCGAAAATATCGCACTTATGTTACAAGTGTGACCAGTTTTGAGTTTTGTACTAAGAGTTGTGAAAATATACAACATACTTTTGAAAATAGTACCAAGTCGATAAAAAAAAATTGTAATCAGTCATGGATTAAGACCATCAGCAGTTTAACGTAGACTGAAATTATGTTTTAAAACAAGACATCTTCCCATATAACAATAAATCATTTCAATTAAACAAAATTAGTGAAGAGGCCTTCATCGTCACACCTGCTTTATGTTAAATTAGTATGCCATATCATTACCATATTACACTTTTGCAGGGTTTTTTAATAACAGGTCATAAAGGGAAGTAAACTCATTTTTGTTTTCTCATGAAAGTCTTGTTTATGGCTGCTTACCAAACCACCACACTAGTTCACTTTGCATAAAGGCAGTACCTCTTTTGTAAAAACCACAAATTTCCAATGAATGAAGGAAGTGTTACGTTGCAAAATGTCACCTGTGGTTTTGCCTACATATGTCACAACTATTTTAAATTATATTTTAGTCATATCCATAGTTTACAGATAGCTTACAAACTCATCCTAGTAATTATTTTCATCTAATTTAGACATAAATGATCAGCATATCAAGTTATTCCCTGAGTACTTTTATAAAAGGGAGTTGTAGATGGCAGAATATTGTGAACTGATGTTGAACAGTTTGAGTTGTGGAGGATGTAAAAAAAAAGGTGTGCTGACAACAGATAGCTGAAACTGATATATTTGCTGGAAATTCTGTAGACTGTAATTAGAAAACCCATAAATAAAACAAAATTTCTACAAAGATATTATGACCGTCAGGTTACAAATCCAAAAGGGATTAGAGATTGGCGACATCACACTGTGCAACAATATTTGACAATTTTTAAAGGATGTGCATACCAGTCTGCACAATCCTGAATTCACAGAGAGGACGTCCAAGCAAGAAGAAAAAAATAAGAAACTATCAAAAGTGAACAAATTATATTTCTGTATAATGTTGCAATGATGGTTCTAGGTTTTTTATCTAGAGCTTTCAAAGTTTTCTTTTAAATTGCATATACTGGTTTGAGTGGTCTTTCCTGCTTGAGACCAGCTTGTAATGCAGTATGATAGGTGAGAGAAGATCATAGAGTGTGCTAAAAGCTTAGCTGCAGAGGCAGTTGGTGTCTGATATGTTTAAAATTCCTTAGATTGACTTTGACATTGCTAGACAACTTTTTAATATGTTTCTTGAAGGACAGGTTGGACACCTCACCTCAGTGATATGGAACATAGGAAATTCATAATTTGTTGGTGTAATAGCCTTAATTCTTGCACCAAATTCCACTGCCAGATTCTGTACTCACTCAATAAAAAAGTTATTAAAAGCACTAGCAATTTGCTGTTTGTCTTGAGTGCAGTTCCCTTGGACTTGTAGTTCAAAGCTAATGCCAACTATCTTGTTGTCCTTCTTCATTATTCTATTGAGGTTTTCCCAGACTAGTTTGCTATTGCCTTTGGCCTCATTTATTAACTTAAAGAAATTTGCCTTGGCCTTTCTCAGTTAATTTACCACTTTGCTTCGAAGTTGCTGAAAGAATCTTCTGTTATGCATTTGCCCCCGACAGTGAGCACCATAATTCATTGGACAATGACACATTTTTTGTTATTTTGGTTCGGTACTCTAGCACTTTGAGTTTGAAAGGATGCAATGACAATGAGGTTGAAGTGCAGACTGTCAGCTTTAATTTGAGGGTATTTTCATCCATATCGGATGAACCGTTTAGAAACTAACATAGTCCCCCCCGTGTTTGGGGTTTTGTTGAGGAAATTCAGGAGAACACTCACACCACAGAGTTCCGTGGACCAACCTTTTGAAATTTGAACATGGGGAAGTTGATATAAGCTTCCTCTGAAGCTGACAAGGACGGCAAAGTCAAAGCCAGGTCAAGTGAAGGCTATTTTCATGGTCATTGCCACCTAGGCTGTGTCCCAATACGACCCCTGTTCCCTGTCCACTGTCCCCTGTCCACTCAGACCCCTGTCTACTATGTGCCCTGTCCCCTCACTCTGCAAGCAGTGTGCGAAAGAAATACCACAAAACTCTTTCCAAACTAGGAATTATTGAGAATTATTGAGAATATCAATCAGTTAACATATGACGATTGTTACAAAGTGTAGATTATGAATGAAGATAGAATTAACAAAAATAGAAAAAGAGTAGTTTGTAATATGAACCTACCTTGGACCATAGATGTGCATATACGCTCTATGTCTTTTATGTTTTTACTTACTGAAAATTGTTGGATGAGTGCACCGTTCTGCAGATGAGTGTGCTGCTGAATGCCCCCATTTGTGAGAAAAAGTCGCCCACTCAAAAGCTTTTTGATGAAGTGGACTCAAATATGCGCCCTCAAAAGGGTGTAGGGGTCGTATTCGGACACGGCCTTAGTGTCCAATATGTGTAGTAGTACATCACACTATTATTTTAATTGAATATTGCCATTGGTCACTAGAGGTCACTGTTTTAGTCATTATTCAAATGGAGCTTAGAAAATAAACAATGGGTGAGTCCCAATACTCAAAAAATGCACCCTCCTTTCCTCCACTACTACCTCCTCTCCTCCGTGCCCCAGAAACCAATCTTTGTGTCATAATCTAACGTTGCTAATTTGGCTACATATTACTTACAAATAGTTACAACTTGATTAATGTCTCGAAGCAAACCACAATGTCAAGTACATTGTATACTGTACATGCAACTACAAAACGTTCAGGCAGTTTTGCATACTTCCGCGTAGGAGAGAAGTGGTAGTGGGGGAGTGGGGGAAAGGAGGTGGGGAGTGAAGAATATTGGGACGCAGCCTATGACTAGGAATGGAAATTCTGCACAACTCCGTCCTCCAAGGCTGAGTAGCTCTGCATTGGCTCTGTTTACACCTGTTGTTTAAAATTGTCCAAGAGAGTTTCAGATCATCATGCCTGAACTAAAACCTTGACCTGAGTGATAACTGTAGAAATGATTGTTTGTTCTTTTTGTCCAATGAGACCATTTAGAGCCATTATTTCTGGCTATTAAGGTGACCTACCAAAACTTAATTTGGACAACTTTAGTCACATCTCAGTTATGAAATTCAATAAAGAAGAAGACAAGGAGAAATGGTGAAGCAATGTATGGTTGCTGTGAAACATGCATGCTGCTGCACACTCGTCATACCCAGTTATCCAAGGATTTGATGGACATGTATTAGTCATTCTTCCTCATTGAATCTGATGAATGAGATCTGAACTAGTGTTAAACAACCGGTGTAAATTTGGGCCATTGGGTCTTTGAAAATAATTATGAAGTCAATTGCCACCTAGTGTCCAATTTGTGTAGCACATCACACTGGCCTAATGTAGGAGTTATGATTGAACAATTATTTTCACTATGAAGGATGATGGCTTTCTGTACACATTAGCTACATGCCACAACGCTTAAATTGTGAAAGTTGGAAAGATACTAATATGCCCACATGTAACTTTTTATCCTTGAAGACAAACCACAAACTGATTTTTTAGATGCCCTGTACAGATGGCAGCATTAATATTTAGATAAATACTGTATGTGTTCTATGAGTTCTGTGAAATTATCTCTCCAAAACGTTTTATTTCCTTTATTGCCTGAAATACACTCACATGAAGAGTTCCAACCCCCATGATGGCGGCCATTTTGTGGTCTATTTTGACTTTTCTATCTCTACAACTATGCAAAATATCATGACCAAAGTTCAGCTTTATTAATTTGGATGGACAAGAATTGTGTGAAAATAACATGAGAACAATTTGAGACCTAAGCATGCAAAATCAGCAAATCCTCATTGAAATACAGTAGCTTGGTCTGACCCTTAGGCCTTTATAATCCACATGAAAATATGAAACAGTGGCATGCACTCAGAAATGTTTTTTGCCACTTTTTCATGATTTGTTTTTTTTCTTCTCACTTTCAGTGGCACTTGTGGGAGGAATCCTCACCTCATATTTGAGTGTTTAGTTTTTAATGCTGTTGCCATGGCAACTGGACAAGGCAGGCAGACAGACAGGGCGATGAAGCAAATAAAATACGTTTTATATTTTTCTCAGGCCATCTGAATTTGGACTTTTAAAAAATGTATTTATTTATTTATTAATGTATTTATATTATAAAAATAGAAATGGTTTTCAATTTCTTCTGCATTTATACTCCTACACCAACTAACCCTCTCCCGTTTCTTTTCCCTGGGGCTTCTGCCGTTCCCTCACCCGGAGCTGCGGACTGCTCCATCCCTGCCCCTCGCCCTTAGTCTGCAGACTGCTCCTGCCCCAGTTGTCCCAGATGTACCACCCCACCCCTCTGATTTGCATATTATACATCTTTTCATTGGACTTTTTTGTACCAGTTAGTGTACTATCTCAGACTGTAAACATTTCAACCCACTTGATCGTTTACTGTGTTAGATCCCTCATTACATTCTGTTACCATCCATTCTACCTTTAGTTTAAACCGGGCCGGCCAGCGAAGGATGGGCTCCCCCTCTCTAGCCAGGTTCCTTCCGAGTTTTTTCTCGCCACCGTTTGAGTGTTTTTTCTTCCTACTGGGGAGTTTTTACCTCATTTGCTGTTTGGGGGTTCAGGCCTGGTTTTTGCCCAATTCTCCTTCTGTTTCTCTGTACAGTGTCTTTGCAACAGTTCTCTGTAAAAAGCACTATACAAAATAAATGGAATTGAATTGAACATGTTTCTATAATAACAAACATACAAAATTTTTTTTAGAAAACTGAAAGCATATTTTTCTAAATTCCATATTATGCATTCCCCCCAACCACTAGGGTGGTTTGAGGGCATGAGCGATTTCCGTTTCACCACCGTGAGACACTAGCAAAGACAGAAAACTGTGAGATTTGGCAGATATGATACTGAGGGGGTCAGAATCTTTACTAATGATTGTATTGTAGATACACCTGTGCAAGAACAACTAGCCAACTATGGTGCCTATCCCAGACAGCAATGTGGAAATTGGGACAGCCACACAAATGAGTCACAATGACATTGTGAGGAGCACTAGGTTGTACCAGTGATGTGAGTATTGTTTCTGTCAAAAGATGAACAAGAATATATGATTTAAGAAAAAGGGTTAGCTATATCCTAAGGACTCTCTCACTCTGTAATTTCACAGAAGGCAGCAAGGTTACTTGTTCCCTGGTAAGTTTCCTATTTTTTGAAAAATTAAAGAAATAGTATTGCAATCAGCAGTGTCTCAAACAAAAGAGGTCAAATCCATCTCCATTATAAATCAAAACAAAATAAAAATTGTGGTTTAAAAATGTGTATTTGCACTTGCAATAAGAGACTTCTTAGAAACTGAGAAATATAAGATGGCTACTAACTATGGCTATGCCGTGACATGAGACATTTTGTGAACTCCATAAGATGCCAACTCCATAAGATGCCAATTCTCTTTAGTAATTGAATCATGTTATTGAAATTTGCAATTTATTTTTAGTTATTTAAATACTATAAAACTAGAGTTCTCCCTCCCTGATGACATACCGTTAATGTGCTTTATTTTAGTCATATAGTCATATAATTCAATGTGCATCGCCCCGCCCCTGTCAATCATTAGCTTATTAGCTACTCTGCCCATACCGGAAAAACAAACTAGGAGTTTGCGAGAAACGCTTTCCTCTCCGTTAGCTGTAAATTATGCTGGAACAGTATGGAATACATGATTGATAAAATGGCTGCAAGTCATCAAGGGTCTGATTTATCAAACAAGCCTCAAACCATCACTCTGCTGCCAGATATGCAGTAGATATGGAAGGATCGCTTTAAAGGTTGTTTCTCCAGACAAATCTTCCTATTGAATTCTATGGAAAATAAGTCAGGAGAAGAAACCCTTCAAGTTACCATCCATATCTACTGTATTTCTGGCTTTCTATGACTTAAGGCTTGTTTGCTACATGAGACCCTTGATGACTTAGACCATGTGTTCTGGTACTCTTACAACCATGTGTTTCCATACTGTTCCAGTGTAATTTAAAGCTAAATCTAGTCCCACCCTCCATCAGGAAGTCATGGCATGCAAAGGATATGCAACCAAATATAAAAAATTTAAAGGCACAGTTAACTCAGTAACACAGTACAACTAAGTGTATGTAAACTTTTGACCCACTGGAATTGTGATATAGTGAATTAAAAGTGAAATAATCTATCTGTAAACAATTGTTGGAAAAATTACTTGTGTCATGCACAAAGTAGATGTCCTAACTGACTTGCCAACACTATAGTTTGCTAACATTAAATCTGTGGAGTGGTTAAAAATTTGTTTTAATGACTTCAACCTAAGTGTATGTAAACTTCTGACTTCAACTGTAGCCTATATGTGTGTGTGTGTGTGTGTGTGTGTGTGTGTGTGTGTGTGTGTGTGTGTGTGTGTGTGTGTGTGTGTGTGTGTGTGTGTGTGTGTGTGTGTGTGTGTGTGTCACCTTCCCACCCCCTATTTCCCAAAAAAAATACATTCAACAAACTAATACTGGTGAAATAGCTCCTCATTCAGGGTAGATTCTCCAAGTTCCATCATCCTACATCCAAATCATCCAAATCTGAGCCCCGTCGGATACTGTTCCCCCTATGTTTCTGAAGAAAAAGGAAAGTCTCACATTCACCAAACTAATACTGGTGAAACATCTCCCCAAATAGAGTCAATTCACCAAGTTTCACCATCTTAGCACCAAATCTGTCTTTTCCGTAGGGGGAAACATTATCCGCGGTCATTATTTCAGTTGACTTGATCAACTGTCAGAATTCTGAAAGACTGTCAGGTGAATATTTTCGCTGGTCACTCGGTATATCCTGCCTTATAACTTAAAAGTCGAAAGGTTTAAACAGATTTTGAATATTTAGATGTCAGGCTCCAATCACGGTTAGTATGACGAGCGTGCCCTAACGATTAATTAGCAAATAACAATGCTGAATACTTCTGATGTAATTTTCATAGCAACTGTATGTCCAGATCACACAGCCTCATTAACAATGGCCAAGGGAAATCGATGACGATTCAGAAAATATATAACTTTTAAAGATTTAATTCCATCTTCTACTGGGACTTTTGACTTTTATCGAGGATGTGTCAGAAATTTTCGGTGCCGCTGACCACAATCGAACGATTTCACTTTTACCATTCGATTGAACGAGTAACGTTAGATATCAATTTTGTATGGGTTAATGCTATTGCTTTCTGCTAGCTACATCATTCTAGCCTCTTATGGGGATCAATAAAGGCTAACAATACACTAGCACTTACTTCTTGTAAGTTTTTATCACCACTGCAGTGAAGCAAAAAAGTCAACAAACTCCGTTTTCTATCAGGAATGTATTGTCAAGCTCACGTGAATTCACTGCTGTCTACGTTCTAAAGCTCCAGTTTACCCTCCCTAATTAACTAATGTTAGGGGAGCAAAAGTAGCCTATTTCACTATGGACAAAGGCCAGCTAACAGGTTAATTTCCACCACTCACGGAATACTACACCCACCTTAGTTTGTGAAAAATTGGGTGACATTCTGTCGCCCTTTCTTTTCTCTCTCCTGTCTTTCTTTTCTTTCTTTTCGTTTTTGGAAGCCAGACATGATGCTCCAGTAAACTTTCCTAACTACATTTATTTTTTGTAGTGCTTTTGATCATCTGTTCAGAGCAAACATTAATTACTTTTATCACTCGCCTAAATGTCATGATTTCTGGTTCTTCACCCTAATTGTCTGAATGTTTTTGCGTGTTTTTTAATGCCCCAGAATGCAGGAAATTACTTCTAAGGTAGTATGAAAATGCAAAAGCTCCAATTCAAAACCAAACTCAAGGCAGATATGTTTCTTTATTGGCACTACAAAAATATTGAACAACATATTATTATCCTTTTATGTATGACATACGTTAAGACGTTTAAGAATGACTTGATGAAGTAAGTTTAAACATATTCTTTATTGCATTTCAATTTAGCAGTGTATTTCTTTTCCAGAAAAAACACAAGCAACACTTCTTTTTTGAGATACCAGTCTTGAATTACCCAGATCTTCCTGTTGTAATGCAGAAAAGAGATAAATAAACAAATGATTCATATTCTGGATGGGAAATATGTGCCTGAAACAATGTTACCATGGAGACACTCACCATAATGTAAAAATATATTCATATGCACACTCTAAAAGAAGCATGGATTTCCTTTATATATTCCCAAGTTCAATTTTCAACATGGCTGCATTAAAGAGGATGAATATGAAGAAAGATGAGACGATAAACCATTAGTAAATAATGTGTGATTCAAGCGTAGGTGCATTATGCATATACAGTTGAAGTCAGAAGTTTACATACTCTTAGGTTGAAGTCATTAAAACTAATTTTTAGCCACTCCGCAGATTTCATGTTAGCAAACAATAGTGTTGGCAAGTCAGTTAGGACATCTACTTTGTGCATGACACAAGTAATTTTTCCAACAATTGTTTACAGACAGATTATTTCACTTTTAATTCACTATATCATAATTCCTGTGGGTCAGAAGTTTACTTTCACCAAGTTGACTGTGCCTTTAAATTTTTAGTATTTGGTCGTATATTCTTTGCACGCCAAGACTTCCTGATGTCTGTGACCCAACAACATCAAAAGACTCTTGATATCTTATTTTCTGGTACTCTTACAAGCGATACTATAACATCTCTGCATTTGAATGGATCTCTATGGGAATTGGGGGTGGGACTAGATTTAGCGGTAAATTACACTGGAACAGTATGAAAACACATGGTTGGCTAAATGGCTCTATGTCATCAACGGGTCTGACAAATAAAAGCCTTAAATCATCACTCTGCTGCCAGAAATGCAGTAGATATGGATGGATAACTTGAAGGGTTTCTTTTCCTGACTTATTCAATAGGAAAATTTGCCAGGAGAAACAACCCTTAAAGTGATCCATCCATATCTACTGTATATGTGGCAACAGAGTGATAGTTTGAGGTTTGTTTGATACATCAGACCCTTGATGACTTACAGCCATTTTACCAATCATGTATTCCATACTATTCCAGCATAATTTACAGCTAAATCTAGTCCCACTCCCCAATTCCCATAGAGATCCATTAAAATGCAGAGACATTATAGTATCGCTTGTAAGAGTACCAGAAAATAAGATATCAAGAGTCTTTTGATGTTGTTGGGTCACAGACATCAGGAAGTCATGGCATGCAAAGGATATGCAACCAAATATAAACAATTTAAAGGCACAGTTAACTCAGTAACACAGTACAACTAAGTGTATGTAAACTTTTGACCCACTGGAATTGTGATATAGTGAATTAAAAGTGAAATAATCTGTCTGTAAACAATTGTTGGAAAAATTACTTGTGTCATGCACAAAGTAGATGTCCTAACTGACTTGCCAACACTATAGTTTTCTAACATGAAATCTGTGGAGTGGTTAAAAATGAGTTTTAATGACTTCAACCTAAGTGTATGTAAACTTCTGACTTCAACTGTACCTACACTTCAATATGTGATCTACTACATGCCCTTTTTGCATTTTGTAAATGTATATGACGTGTTGTCACAATGCTTTCCATCTCAAGCACAAAGGGCTCTCTGCTATGAATGAGTGTGGACCTGAGGGTCATTTACATCAATTAACAGGCATGCTAGATTTTCCTTGTAAAAAGAAGATGAGCATATAACAGTAAAATGAGGAGAAATAATTTAGATGGATATGACAAACCATACCACGTAGAAGGGTTACAATAAAATCTTGCTGATATGATACAAACAAATGAACCATCTCTTAAATGAGCTGTGTGTATATAATGCAGTTTTGAAGCAGTATTTACTTCACTGGGTTACATTGTCAATGCAAACAACTCTGCAGAAACTCTTCAATCATCAGGGCTTTGTGTTGGTAACCAACAACAGACATTGAAAGTTGTTTTTCCTAAACTAAAGTGATTCATTGTATCGTAGTTACCACATGTATTACAGGCTAGGTAGTGAGTGTTTTTACAGTGTATAATCATCAACTAGATAGTGTATTTATGTTCTGTTCATCTGCTTATCGCCAGATTCCCCTATTCTTCCCCCTATCTGCAAGTCTTTGGCTCTTCCGAGTGAAGAGTGTTTAATGAATGATTAATATGTGCAAACAAACTTGTTCCCTTAGATCTGGCTACTTAGTGAAAACATGCTGCTCTTAAAATTGATTGTGGCTCAGAGGCATCTCAGCATTGACAATGTAATTATTTTATCTGTTGCCTGCTTGTACTACTACTGCTGCTATAATTGTATTCTCCTCCCTCTGCTTCCCTCTGCTGTCTGCTTATTGAAAGCTAAATATACAGAAGCAACATATCTTGCTTTGGTAAAGGAATCCCTTTCTCAAGTTTCCTGGCAGTCCTTTTCTCTGTTTCATCAAGAAAAGAATGCTTACCACACCCATAGAGCCTATTAATCCGGATGATGTCATTGCGACTCATCTGTGTCGCTCTTCCAATGACCGCATTACTGTTTGGAATTGGTACAATGGTTGGCTGCCTGTTGCTGGAGAAGGCATACCTGAAAATCATATTAAATGATGTGAATGGATTGACAGATATATATAAGTGAATTAGAATTTAACTGAAATATGTTACAAATTATTCCCCAGCTTAGACAATAATATTCTCCTTGATTCACTGATACTCTATCAGCGTTAACGAAATTGGTATTGTACATCATAGAATGTTGCCTGACCTCCCGTAGTGCATGACAGAGTTGTAGTCATATGGGGTCCCTAGGTTGTTGGTAGCGATTTTCCTGAAATTGTAGGCCATACCTGCAGGAAAACAAATGACAAGAATGGTTACAGCTGTTGTCCCCATTTTTTCTAAAGTAGTATGGTGCTGGTTTGACCTGTCTAACTACTGAATAATGATATGCCATGTGTGCAGATAATCTCTCAATATGATTAATTAATATCATATTAAACACCAGTATGGGTTGAGCACTGTTTATGCACCAATAAAAACCAGATGCCATTGTGTCTCTTCCTCTTTGTTTTCCTGGAATATGTACAATTTCTGTTGTATGTGGAAGCAATTCAGAAATTCAATGAAAGCTCATTCCACAGAGTTTGTTCTGACATTCTGAGAAAATATCCAAAAGGATATCCAAATATCCTTTAGCCACAAAGAAAACCATACTAAATTTGATTTTGCTTTTGGGACATAACTGGGTAATTTCACTTGGTTCTTTTTCCTTAGTGTGGTCTTCACTAATAACAGGGAAGTTGTGCTTAGTGTCTGCTCATCCCAATGCAATGATTCCAGTACTGAGCTTCTAAAGGTTCATGATTTGTACAGTATACAAAAACATACCCTGTATATGTTACCTGCTTGTGGGGCTGGTAGAGTCCAACTATAGATGTTGTGTTAGAAATTGGAGTGATCACAGAACCTGGTGTTTGTAGTTTGTAAGGACTTTAGCCCTTTAGAAGTTTTGTGCCAATTACTTTCGGCTCCATAATTTCTGTACTCCACTCGCTTATACTTGCACTAAGGAAGCAATTGAACAAACCTGCCTAATCGGGGGGGGGGGGGGGGGGGGGGGGGGGGCATATATAAAAAGTGCAGTCATTTCTGCATGGCAAAATCAAAATGTATAAAAAAAACCTTTAGGTTTTTTCATTTTTTAAAGCTGAGATTCTACAAATCTAAAATTTTGGTGTACAGAGCCAAATCAAAAAATATGTCTTTGTGCCAGACATTATGGAGGGCATTGCAACTGTTTCCCCAGGTCCAACGTATGCACTGACTTATGAAAATCTCATTTTAACATGGTTAATAGTTTGGCAACTAAAGCCCAAGAACTTATTTACCAATCGTGATTCAGCTAGTCAGGTAAATCGCAGAGAGGTCTGGCATATGGGCACGTTTATGTGTAAATCTGAGAAGGAGAAGGTAGAAGCACATACCTCGAATGACGTTCTGATACAAGATACGAACATGCTGATCACGATCGCTGCGTGTCTGCTCATGGTTGAAGCCCAGGGCGTGCAGGAGTTCATGCTGGACAATCTGGTAATAGATGCAGCCCTGCCGACTCAATGACACCACCTGACCAGAACCCCGTCGCCCCACAAAAGAGTAACACCTGAAATATGGTGAAATAATGGTCAGTGCTTTGCATGAACAGATTATGTCCTGTATCACAATACCAGCTGGAAAATGAATGAAGTGCAGTGCAGCATGAGGCAGAATATTACAGGAGTTCAGTACATTTTTGAAAAACTTCTAGATAGTTAAAGAAGAGCATAGCTCTTTCTGAAGATAGGTACAATCCTATCTTCAGATGGGATTGGGCTTGATCATTACTATTGTATTTAAAAATTCAGGGGGTTAAATTCAGTTTGGAAATGAGTTGATAAGAGTGAATTAAATCAACAAAATCAACAATGTAGATGTGCACCCTAAAACGCATCTTTTTGTGTTTCTGAGACAGTTGTACATTTGTATATCAGTGCTGGGAATAGACAGCTGTACCCTGAGCGAGATTGGATGTGCACAAAGTCTCTCTGGTTCGTGCGTCGCCTGAACTGGACACAGGTGGAGGTGCCAAAGGACTGCAGCCCACGCTCAATGATGGTTTTCTCCCGTGACGCTGTTGGAATACAATATGAGAACACTCAGCTGGCCTTAGTCCTGCATAGCATAGCAGGACTAAGGCAGAGGTAGGTAAATTCAGGTAAATATTGTATTAATATTAGTATTGCATTAATCACGGCACAAAATAGACCTGTAATACTATCCACTGTCATTGCATACCAATGTTGGCTTCCGGCAGTTAATCAGTCCAGTTAATTCATGTGTTGACTAACATTATTTCTCAAGAGGTTACTTACAGTACTGGTTGGAGATGACGTAGGGCACGTAAACATTCCCGTCTGAAGATTTTGGCCACTTGCATCCGCGAGCCGTGCAAGGGTCAGCGTTCCCAAGATCAGTAGGAACTGCAATGTCCCCAATGACAGTCGGCTCATCCAGTTCTTGTCCTTGGAAAAACCATAACAGACAAAAAATGCATATAAAGCCCCTGTGATGGGAGGTCAAAACACCACCAGACTATGAAAACTATGTATGAACATATATAATTGCATATTTATTGATTTATGTATTTATTGATTGATAATAACAATTTATTCTCGATTTAAATATTTAATTTCATCCTTTGTTTATTAGTGTATGTATTTATTCATGCATTTTTTTTTTTTTTAATGTTTTCCCCTAATTTTTTCTCCCCGATGACCAATAATGCATAGCCATGATCATGCTGTAATATCTCCGGCTGATGTGGGAGAGTGTAGATGAGTGCATACTCTCCTCAAAAGCTTGTAATGTGGCTAGTTGCTTCAGCCCAAAATCCAAGGTTGCAAAAGCATTAGTTGCAGGAAGACAGTTTGCGTGCAGCTTTAGCAAGCAGACCATGAGAGCAGACTCGACCAGTGCAGGTCACTAGAGAGCGATGAGGTGCAGATCCCAGCCAACTGAACCCTCCCTTACTCTGGGAGATGCTAACACCAATTATGTGTCTCTCTGCAGGGCTCCCAGCCACAGTCACCATTAGATCCTGGACCATCTATGCACTAGAGAAGTGCCTTACGAGCATGAGCCAACCAGCAGCCGCTATGTATTTATTTAGGCAAAATATGTATTATTTGGTACTTCATATTTAACAAATAAAAATGCATTGAATACAATAAATCACCCTTGCTTGCTGTGCTTGGTACATGAATGTGCTGGTATCAGGAAAAAAGATTTTTGCACAGGAGGTGCCATAAAACCTAGTTACAGCTGTGCTGTAAATGTACTTTTTAATGTTGAAATTTTGACTTCCATTCTATACCCACTTACCCACATTCTTGTTTGCTTTCTCAAGTAAAGTTGAGACATCATTTTCCTCTTCTTTCAGATGGTTTGCTGTCAAATAATTGACAGATAATCATCAGATTTGTTGAAATAATAATAATAATTCAACAGTTAAAAATATATAAACTCAAAAAGGAATTAATGGTAGTGATAGATTTCTCAATTCACAGAATAACCTATGAATATAGTCACATGTGATTTTAAATCTGCACTGTAACAACGGTTTTATTCTTGTAATGATTGTAATGTTTGTACTGTGATCGCATTTTCCAGTGTATTTACAGTGTAAACTCCTACAGCTATCTTACCAAGCCACTCTCGCAAAAGAGCTTTTAATGACAATGAGACTTCCTGGTTCAAAAAGGTTAAATAAATAAGTAGAGGAACATACCATAGATTGGGTTATCCTCCTGTTCAGTAGAAATTTCAGATGAACCCTGCGATGTAGATACAATTAAAATGTTTCAGGGGCATGCAATTGTATAGTGTTCAGTCAGATTCATTGTGCATAATATATCAATTGTACATTTTTGATTTGCATGTGTATAATATTATATATACTATATTTGCAGAATTACAGAGATGTTCCACCAATGATATAATCCAGCATGTTAAGAACTGGGACTGAAAGTAACTGTATACCAGCTCAATGAAGTTTATAGAAGCTGCATACAGTGGTTTTTTGTTTGAAGCACAACAAAAATTTCCCAGTATAATGTGCAGCAGGATGAGCTGAGATATGCTTTTGATACAAAACAGGCGCATAAATATTTTATTTGACTGAGCCACTGAGAAATTACTAAGAATCACAAAATACAAGTGATTTCAAGGGGCAAAGTGCAAAATACAAGAGTAATCAGAAACAATGTTACTAATCCAAAGATCTGTGACTGTAACATGCACGGGTATAATATACACATAATGGTAAAAAATTTATAATGATTTATTTATGTAATGATGGAAACAAGGATATTTGTTCTTACCTCAGATGGGTAACAGTGCACTGCACAGAGCAGCATGGAGGCGAAGGTGAACACGAGAAGACGTGACATGATGAATAAGTTGTGGGTCTCTGTCATTTGTCTCACTAATATATTATGAGAGCCCCAGAATTTATATGCGTGGACTGGCCATGTGTTTTCAAAAAGAGAAGTTCTACAAGTTGCCTAAGAGTGTGGCTAAAAGTTTCAACAGTAAGAATCTGGACTGTTTCCTGAAGAAAAACGGTTTTTTAAAGTTTCCTTCTTTGGATGCATAATGGATATGAAATATCATTACTATAATAACCTAGACTTGAAATGTTTTCACTGTCATTCATAGGATTTTGAATTTCCTTTTTTGTTGTGGGGTGGGGGGCTCTAATTCTACTAAAAAAACTAATTCCCATAATTTAAGAAAAGACGAAAACGTACAACATGAAAAGCATGCAGGTCTAGGGAAAAAAATGCCTCATTGTGCTCAGGATGCTGGTTTACTGCAAATACAGAATTATTAAAATGATAAATTTGTTCTCTGTTCTGATTTTACATAATATTGGAATGTTGTAGGTTATTGCTTGATTACATGCCAGTGTATATAAAACAGTCCTATTAAGTTGCGTAGCACTATCAGTTATGGATTAGTAATTAGTTACTACTATTTACTTCTCTTTTGTTTTGTGAACAACTATGCCAATTATCTAAATAATCTTTTGCAGGTCATTCCATTTCTTAATTTGTCTCGTGTTTTCGCTTCCTCATTCTTCATGCCAACCCATGTTAGAGAATTTCATGAGCTTATAATGACAGGGCTACCTTTTAATCAAGTTAATCATTACAGACAATTCATTTTTTTTTAAATCTAAGAAGCCAATATTTTATTGCATGGTTAACAGAATGTAATGATATCATATGCTTTCTATCAGATTTGCAATACAAATATGTATTCATATAAAAAATGATTTATTCGTTTTTAAAAAATAATTGTAATTGGGTATTGTGACCTGCACTTGTTTATGTGTAAAGTGTAAAACAGGGTAAGTTGGCCAAATTTTGCTCCTGCGCAAAGAGGTTAAATTGGTATGCCATATCCTTACCATATTACATTTTTGCAGGGTTTCTTTTGTTATACCAGGTTTGTCATAATTTTATAAAGGGGAGCAAAATTATATTGGTTTGTGTTTTCTCACAAAAACATTATTCTATGCTGAGATTTCATGTCCAGTGGTTCACACTGGGTAAAGGCAGTTCCTTTTTTACAAACCTCACTTGCCAATGAATGAAGTGTTAAGTTGCATAATGTCACCTGTGGTTTGTCTCAAATATGTCATAACTATCTGAAAATGTGTTTTAGACATATCCATATTTTATGACACCTCACAAACCTATCCTTAACATAGCCATTTTCATTTAATTTTGAAGTAAATAATCAGGATATCAAGTTCTTCCTTTTTACTTTTATAAAAGGTAGTTGTAAATGGCACTTATGTCAGGAATTGTGAACTGATGCTGATCAACAAAGTTTGGGGTTGTGAAGGTAGTAAAAGGGGTATTCTGACTACAGATTGCTGAAACTGATATATTAGATGAGAGTTTTGTATAGACTTATTAGAGAGGGACAATTGTTGAAAAAAAACATAAATAAAAAAGGAAAAAAGCATAAAAAGATAATATGACAGTAATGTCCAGAATCCAAAAGGCGTTAGAGATCATACTGGGCAACATCATACTGTGCAACATGTTACAAAATATCTTTGACAAGTCACTTTTCGGTTTTTGGTTTCTTGCAAAAGACGTTTTGTAACATTTTTGTTCTGGATGTCAAACAATCAGATTTTAGAAGTAAATGTGCAAAACACTTATAAAGGTAGGAAACATCCCATATCAAAAATAAAAATATCAAAAAGTAGTGCTTGTGTCTCATTTTCCACAGGTTAATTTCAAAGTAATGTTGATATTTAATACCAGACATTAATTAAATATACCCTGTTGTTTTTCTGAGAATTCAGTTGAAACAACTATTTTGAGAATTATGTAAAATGCCTGAAGTATTTTTACTATATGGAAGATTGTACTGTATGTTACTGATACTGTATGTTTACCCATTAACACCAGATGTCTGTACCTACCTGGATGATGTGATACAGAACTTCAAGACAGCTTCAGTACTTCAAACATTGGCTGTGGTACATTGTCACACACACACGCAATGGTGTAATGACTGAAAAATGTGTGTGCATGTGCGTGCATAGATATACAGAAACATTTCACTTTTCACATGTACACATATTTTTGAGGCAGGACATTCTGAATAAAGCATTTTACTTTCCATTTGTATAATGTCAATTTCTTTTCACTTCAAGTAACTTCAAAGATAAAGTTCAACAGAAAAAAGGGAATAGATACCATATCAATGCATGTTACGCAAGGTTTAATTGTGATTTAAAATAACATTTGGAGATGACATAAAAACACTGTGAAAGACAACTGCTAATATATCTTACATTTTAGGAAAATTTGCATGGTAGTTTTATTATAATTATACAGTTGAATGACAGAACTCGCAGGGTTTGTATACTCAACCCCAAGATGCAAGAATAGGCACAGGCAAGACTGTCGCAAAGGCCCAGGATGGGGCTTAACAACGAGGCTTGTTGGTCTCTGTGTTTGTTTTAGTATGGAAGAGCCTCTTAAGGAAGAAGAGCTGAAGGTACCCTGCTACAATGATAACTATGCTTTGAACAGCAGACCACCAGGTAACATAGCTGGAGTTGGAGAGAAGCAGATAGTAGTCTGCACCTTTTCTCATGCGTGCAAAGTTGTAATGCCGCCACATGTGGAACGTATAGCCCTGTAGCTTGTTGGCACTGTCCTAGAAAGAAATAATGAATCTTGTAAATCAAACCTGTAGAATTATACAAGAGCATTAGAGAATGATTAGACAATAAATACTCATGTATTCTCAAATCAGGTTACACAGAATGATTTTAAAAGGGTGTAATTTAACTTTTAAATTTGAATTTGAATTGTAATTAATTATTTCAGCCACTTTTGGCACCAGATGAATTTTATAACAATTTTAACTTTCAGATAGACAAAGTTATTAAAAAAAACACTTAAATTGAGAATTTAACTAAGATGAGAATGCTTTTTATCCCCATATAGGGGAAGTAGGGCTTCACTTTGTTACTTCTTCATTCATCCATGATCTATGCTTCCGTTTTAGCCCAATATGCAAAGTGTTTAGTGCTGAAACTGATGTCCCAATAATAGATTTTTTCTTCATGGGCACACGCAGGTCTTTATTTAGCGAGACCTGTATTCCAGTGTACCTCCATAACCACGAAAGAACACATTTGTTAAGTATATTAAGCATTTCAAGTGCTTTGTCAAATGGTTGCTCCACTGACAGCCAACGTTATGCAAAACCACCCAGCGCGCCAGGATGAAGTTGTTACAACAGACCTGACAAAATGACTGAACGTGGATTATACAATATTTTGCACTGTGTTCCAATTCTATCAATATTGTTAGAATTATCTCTATTTGATTCACATAAACATAGAAAATATTGAGTGATGCAACCTGCTGCATCACTCAATATTTATGATTGCACATATAACCTAAAAAAAGTGCAGATGAACAAATTATATAATGATTAATTGTTTTGAAATGATGCATTTGAAAATGATATAGACTATTCAACATATAAAAACGCCGTACTAGGACCAGATTTATACAAATCCTTGCTACAAATTATGTGTGTTTGCAGGCTAAGCTAGCTTTTGAATCAGCATTTTATTACCTTGAATAATTCTTAACATGTTTAGCATGTATAGGACCTGGAATTCTACAAGGAGCACACGACCAGGTGTCCCATTTAATACTCTGTGAATGTCAATAGGGTAATGTTGGCCAAGGTCATTACTGATTATAGCAAGGTCTACCTCAATGGTGTATAATGTGTCATTCAGATGTTTACTGGCTTCCTCTTTTTCCTTCTTCTCCTTCTGTTTCTGGGCCTCGTCTGCATCACTGTAGTACACGCCAAAGTTCAGGAAGACCTGCATGCTGCCAAAACGGTTGTGGAAGTTGTTCAGGCACATCTGGTAGAAACCTGAATTGATGAAATACGTGGATTTAGGAAGGGGCCACAGATTTACAGTGGATGCTTCAAGTGACAGTAACTAGCCTAGCTGGCCTCTTCTGTCTGGAAGTTGCCCCTATTCATAAGTGCTGTTGAACCAAGTGCCACTTAAATTTGGGTCCAATGATATTGATTGATATTATTATTATTACTATTTAACTCATAATCATAGATTAGATATGCTAGTCATGAAATTGTGAATTGAGATGTGAAGGTGGCGCCACAGAATCCACCAGAGCTATGAGACGGCTGAAATTGGCCATGCGTTTGAATCTCATCTCATCTCATCTGTCCTATATACTGCATAAGATCTGCCACTCCACACCCCTGTGTGAATAATCTTTGGAGAGCTTGTGGTGGGCTTAATTGGTGAGTTTTTTTTTTTTTTTTTGTGATTTGTTATTGAGCTGTTTTTGCCAGAATGGCTTATTTTGGAAACTGACTTGTGCTTGGCTGATGTGACCAATGTGCATTTACTGCAATATTGTCCCTTTAAATGTATGTTTAAGTAATCTCAAATAATAATGGATATCGAGAGCACTATCCAATTCAATTTTATTCAATTCAATTTTATTTCTACAGTACTTTCTACAGAGCATAGGGTTGTAATTCCTACATGGATCACCCGATATGGATCTCAATCCCCTGAAATTAAAGGTGACAGTCTGCACTTTAACCTCATATTCATTGTTTCATTTCAAATCCAATGTGTTAGAGTACAGAGCCAAACAAAAATTGAGTCACTGTCCCAATACCTTTGCATTTAACTAATATTACTCTTAGAGCCATTGATACCTTCATAACCATTACTTTGTATATGTGCAATGTTGTTCAAGGATCCTCATGGAGGATTATACTTTACCCGTCTCCTCAGTTTGGAAGTTGATTTGGCCAGTAGCATCATCTGTTGTAGCCACCAGGAATCCATCTGGAGAGTTGACAGTGACGGAAAGGTGCCTGGCATTAGCCACACCTGTTACCCACTGAACCTATCAAGACACAACTGTGAGGAACAAAATGGTCTAAAAAAGCCTTTATCAAACAAGACAGTGTCTCTTTTATTTTCTACTGAAAATAAAATTCAGCCACAATAGTACAAATTTCATGTACTATGAAATACATTTTTTCCTCATTTTACTGTAGCGAGGAAACTACCCTGAGGGGCTCATTTTAAATTAATTTGTGGTTTTCTGTATTTTTCTATATTTTACTGTTTTTTTTACAATTCATTAAATTTAGCTTGATTCACTGATTTGCTATGAAGGAAGGAGCTGAAAGTATGGCAAAGACCATTTCAGTTTTGTGATCCAGAAAGTGTAACCAGTAAGTAAAACATTTTTTTCCCAGAGAAACTAGACCAGCTCCTCCTGAGAAGTTGCACAATCATCTAAAGGATGACAAGAGACTGCAAATTTCTTGAAATAAACTCTTGAATGGTGATGCATCATAACAAGCCACATGGGTTTTCAGTTGACCCAGGCCTTTCAACTAGCTCTGGGCCCACATGCTGTCTACTGTGGACTTCCTGTAGGAACATTTAAACACTCAATATGCTTTAATTAGAAAGAAATTTAAAACTACACTGTGTGATTTATTGCAAATGAGAATGTGATTTCAGAGAATCTTATGGACTACCTGTAAATTTCATAGTGCATCCTACTTATTTAAAAAGTATACAAACTACGTTCATCTTTTTTTGGAAAGAAATTAACAAATCTCCATTTGGTTCAGTGTATTTGAGTATTAAACTTAAGCATCTTCGTTTTGTAAGCCTGATTTTCTGAATTGATCTCGTGTTAAATTGGTGCAAAATTACTTACAGATATCCGTGACATGTACCATGCACCGGATGGATACTGTAATATCAACATTTACTGGATTTCATCAAGCTTGTTATGCAATGCAATAATGTATTCAATTTCGCTCATTATATTATGTTTCTGAAAATAGCTATTAGGCTCATCACTGACGACTTTGATATGCATCAGACATGAATAGTAACTTACCATATAAGTGAGGTAGAAGTGCTCACCATAATGTGCAAAGTGCCAGAAGCACTCCATTCCAGAAGCTGGCAGCACAATGGCAAAGTCATATTGGTCCGAGCCCCAGAGCAGCTGCTGATCCCCAGGAATGTCGTGGAGCCCAGTTGTCTGTCCCAAACCCCCCTTTCCCAGAAGCAGTAGGAACACAGTACAGCAGAGCGTGCCTTGCATTGTCTGTATTCTCACACATATAGTCACACAGAAACAGGGGACTGAGCAACTAGTGTTATACTGCTGATTGACTTCAGATCTTATAAATTATTAACATTCCCTTGTACATCAAGAGCTCGTGTTAATTCCTGTTTCGCTAGGTTGTGGGAAAAATACAGTCATTCCACAGGTGGTGTGAGGTCCTGACAGCAAACACAGTTCAGCTTTAGATTGCAAAGGGAAGGACTGAAGTAAACAGGTATGTCACCCTGTTAGTATGTAATTATAATTCAGGAAGCTTCAACACCATACTGTGGTGTACTGTACTGTACTGTACATACTGTACGTACACCATACATCATTGTATTGAATCTCAATGTTTCGTCAGGTTGAGCCACCCAACAAACTTAAAAAGCTGTGAAGAAGATGGTAGCTAATAAAGATAGTCAAATTATTACTAAAACAGCGGCAAATAATGATTCTAAAAAGGCAATGCAGTTCTCACAGGCTTCTGAAAGCAGCTCATCTATTTGTGTTTTCTGACCAGTTTGTCTACTTAAGAATTAAAACCATACCTAATGTGACCCACCTCCATTATTCTCAGCTGAAATCAGTTCTGCACCTCACATAGCAAGTTTACTCACACCCAATTATGCACGATCTGTGTTCAACTCTTATTATAATGTACTATACTTACCATAATAACTAACAGTTACAGAAAGGCCAGAGAAAGTTTCAGTATGAATCAATGTTTATTACTTTCCGTACTCATATGTACAGTAAATGTACAACACTTTATGATATGTTTTGACATTTTTTTACATTTCAGTAGTCATCCTCTCATACACACGCCATTTAAATCAATATTAAAGAACATATTTACAAAAAAGACATTTCTAGAAAACCTACAAAAAGAAAAAAGAAGTAAATAAAGGAATCGGGTCAGCAGTGATTCTCTCTACTTAAGAGGATTTAACCAAAATAAAGAAACGGGAGTGATTAGAGACATCTAAATCAACTGACATGCCAAATATTGTGCCTGCCATTTATTGTCACACTGTATGTGTAAATCTGTTTTAAAATAATAAGCAATGTAAGCAATTTTGGTTTAAAAAAGTGTTCTTCATGAAACACAAACACGTGAGAGCAGTGGAAGAGTGCCATTACTGTGAAACACAATAAGGTGGACCTCTTAAGGTTCATCATATGAGGCCAATATTTACATTAAGAAATGTTACACCCACATAGAAAATTCTACAGTGGTAAATATATGGTCATTCACACCGTTTTGACAAGTGTATATAAAATTTGATGTTTCAGTGTGCCTCTCCAGTCCTGCAAAAAGCACACAGACTTGTAAAATGTTGAAAAAGGATTACCCTTGTGCTAGGTATTGTCTGAATACCTGAAAAACAACATTCAGATGCTGCCGTGGCCACCTGTCTCTGTGGGCAATAGGGGGTCTTCAATCACATGAAATTTGCATTGTATTTCAGTTTGCAATGCAGAATGTATCAGAACGCAACAATGGTCAGGGCAGGGCATTGCTGCCACAGTGATAATAATATTTTATGCTCAGTATCTCATTATAACAAGAAGCTTTTCTGATTATAATGATGTACTACATATCTCACTATAATGAGAAAAGGATCTCCATATAACAATAACGTTTCTTATTTCATTATAATGAGAAAATATAGCTTATTAAAAATGATACACAGAATTTATTCACTGAATGCCAAAAACTTGGAAAATGGCAGGTATGCATGACTTCAGCAAGTCTTGGGTTGATACATGGGGCTGTACAGAAGAAAGAATCAGTCTTGCCCTCCGAGTTACGGGCCTTCACTGAACAAATTCTGCATATAATTTTCAATAGGCTATGTGTATTGATAGCAGTAGCTATCATAATTAATGTTTCGGTGTGAAAATTGTTCTCTTTAATCCCAGGGGAGAGTATTCTAAGGCTTGTACTATGTAACCTGGTGATGTCAATAAATTGCACCTTTTGATAAGTGTCGCCCTTACTTCAAAACACTATATTTTCTTGTGATAATGAGATAAGAAAGTTTCTCAATGTAAAAAGATACATTGGTATGTTGTTATAACGAGAAAAGGATCTCATTTTAATGAGAAAGGTTTATCGGTATCATGAGAAAAGTTTCTCGTTATGAGATACTGAGTGAAAAATATTTTTTACCGTGACAGTGCTGCTGCATTGACCCAAGAATGTTTCCAGTATTTCATTTGGCATGTGTTTCGTTTTAGATAAAATTAAACTCTTTCCCTGTGTGCTGTCAGTTGTCACAATAAACCCCTTGCTAAACCATGATACCAATCTAAAATTACACATTTTATTGCAGCAACAATGTTATGAGTTATACCTGTTTCCAAAGAAGAATGATTGGATGGTGGTGTGTGTGTGTGTGTGTGTGTGTGTGTGTGTGTGTGTGTGTGTGTGTGTGTGTGTGCGTGTGCGTGTGTCTGTAATATGCAGTCTATAGACATTTGAAATGTTTACATGAGAAAGAAAAAATGCATGGATCATAGATACACAGCTCTAGCTATCAACCCAAAGTCTAAAACATGTTCTTATGTATATGTACCTCATCTATTTATACCTCATCTATATATAGGCGATGGTCCTTTATAGGATTTCAATAAACTCCACGAGTGACCATTCGACATACTATATGACCAAAAATAAATCTGCTGCCTGTAATACATATATATATACACAAAGTGCAAAGAGGCACTTTAACACCATGCTCTACAATGGTGGTGCAAAAAACATGAATTTGGGTTCTACAGCAATAATCCCCTTCAGTGACAGCCAGGTGGTTGATAACATGAATAATTCTATCTGGCAGATGGCAGAAGGCCTTACTGGCTGAGGCTACACTTATCATAGCCTCATTGTATAATTATGCATAATGATTGTCTTCTAGTTGAGTATGTAATAGTATTTTAATCTCAACTGCTCATCACTGTCTACTTAAGTAACCATGTTTTTTATTGTATGGATTAAAATGCAGATTTAGATGCACAAATAGGAAATCAGTATTGCAACCATTTTTAGATTGGAGAACATGACATAAGGGGTCTGGGTGCTGTAATATGACTGCTTGCACCTTATTTAAGTACTCTAGCAATATGAATGATGTTATTTCAATTAGCAATGACATACATATCACACTGGCTGCATATTTTGCAATTAATAAAGAAGGCAAGGTATACATTGAATAAATGGACAAACAACAACAAGAAAAAAGAATAGGCAGAACTCCCACACAATCTGGATACCTGCATACCCACACGTTGTTCTGACACATTCACAAACATGCAAAAACATACTCACAAGCACACAGACTTAAACATATACACATAGCGATAGAGACAAGTGGTCCAGCTGAATTTTGTTAGCCATCCCGTTCCCTGAAATTCAACTACTGTACCTGATAGTGAGCATGTCTTTTACTTCAGTGTCAGTCTGCAGGTCAGGACTGTGTCCCTAGTTAATCTTGTCTGCGGCTTTCACTTTGGCAGACATCTAAAAATACACTGCAGCATTTGGAGGTAAAACCCTGCCCCTTTTTGGAGGTATAAGAAAAGTCGTAAGCTCTGGTGGTAAGAGGCTCTGATCATATGTACTGACACGTAGGGTTAATCTTCCTAGATTAGAACTGCCTAGGAGAATTTATACACAGCCTGTAGTTCCTACCTGGCACCATCAGCAGTGCTGGAGAGCATGTCCGTACTTGCCACCAACATGTCTTCCAGTATAGGTAACTACAAACCCCAATTCCAAAAAAGTTGGGACAGTATGTAAAATACACATAAAAGCTGAAAGCAGTGATTTGTAAATTATCTTTTACATATATTGAACTGAAAACAGTACAAAGAAAATATATTTAATGTTTTACCTTATCAACTTTATTGATTTTTGTAAATATACGCTAATTCCAAATTTGATGCCTGCCTTCCAAAAGAGTTGGGACAGGGGCAAAAAAAGACTGGGAATTTCAAAAAACACCAGTTTGGAACATTCCACAGGTAAACGGGTGATGCTATCATGACTGGGTATAAAAGGACATCAAAGACTCTTGATATCTTATTTTCAGGTACTCAATAATATACGTAACCTCTCTGCATTTGAATGGATCTCTATGGGAATTGGGGGGTGGGACTAGATTAAGCTGTAAATTACACAGGAAGAGTATGGAACCCATGGTTGGCTAAATGGCTGTAAGTCATCAAGGGCCTGAGGTATCAAACAAACCTCAAACAATCACTGCTGCCAGATATACAGTAGATATGGATGGATAACTTGAAGGGTTGTTTCTTTTGACTCCTGATTTTCTATTGAACTCTATGGAAAAATAAGTCTGGAGAAACAACCCTTTCTGCTTTCTGCTTTTATGTGCATTTTACATACTGTCCCAACTTTTTTGGAATTGGGGTTTGTACATTCATATTAAAATCTATAATCTATTCATTGTATTGAATTATATATTGGGAAACCTTTTTGTGTTTTCAAGGTGTAAGATTTTGTATTTTTTGTACAAATGTCAAATAGTCAAATGAATTTAAAGCTAACTTATTTAAGTTGTGTAATAAAAGGCAGTTGGTTTTGGCTGCAAGAAGATTAATTTAAATCCATGATCAGCCATATTGAAAACCTTTTCAGTACATCTGACTTCAGTACATTTGTGGCTTTTGGACCATTTTAAAAGACGTGACAGAAAATGTGACCAGATATGATTTTCTGTACATATGATGCTTTCTGCACAATAGCCCAATATTATAGTCTGTGCATCACAAGTTGTAAACACTGCTTTCCCTCAATCAAAACAAAAATGAAAATAAATTCTTTAAATTTGATTGAACTCCAAACAGTTTTCTCCTCAAAAACATATCCTGAAACAGGATGTCTCTAACTTGACTATATCATTTCAAAATTATTCTATTTCCCAGTAGCATCATTGGGTTCAGACACAAATGAAAATATGGTAGTACAATTTTAGAGCAATGTTCCACAAATAGTTATGTTCAGATTGGTTTTTATCAAAAACAAGAAGTCAAGAAGCCACTGTGTTTGAATGGTGGAATGTATTGAGGTATAGAAGCAATAGTCCAATGGTTTTCTGGGGCGGATCAATAACCTGACTTCTCCAGCACACAATTCTCTCAACTGATTCCAAATATGGGGCAAATAGAAAAACTAATTCTCCATGAACAACAATGCATTATTGGAATTGTTCAAGTCTCCACCTTGCTCATGGTATTACACCCACAGGGCATGTGCTGAAGAGGAAGCCTCAGTATGAGTTAGGCCTCGCAGTATATGTGTATTTGCCCTCCGTACCTGGGTTTTTGAGAACCCCTGCAGTATTCCGTCACTTCTAGATTTGGGGTCTCACAGAGAGACACAATCACTGCCAGACAAGCTGGCAGGTCAAAAGGGTTAGGGTTACTGAACACCTGCTGCTGAGCATTGCCGTAAATGATACGCTGGATGGGCACAACAGTTTGCGCACAAGAATTTCTTTAGTCAAACTCGGTCGTCTGCATCAAACTTGCCATCGCGGTGGTAAAGCCTGAATTTCAGCCTGAATTGGTATTTTTTTATGTTCTTCATTACCATATTTGCCTTTTTTTCCAAATATAAGCCTTGCTTGATTGGAAATGATCACTATGAAACATTTTGATGCTCACACATTTGAAAGTATAGTTTCCTTTTTCTTTTTAGTAGGTTAGATTAGATCAGTTAGTCCACGTTGGTCAGTTAGAGTTTATTCAGGGCAATAGGAAAAATATATGAAAGTAATATTTGCCTTATATCCAATCTTTGCATAGTTTGTTTTTATGTTCCTTGCTTTTCATCAGGTAGAAAAGCTTGTGGAACTCAGGATAAGGCGGAGCAGAGGTCTGTTTGCTGTGTTATTCACGTTTCCATGGTTCGTCCTCAACAAGAGAGTACTCCGCAGCGGAGCCATTTGTGGCCATGGTTACCTGAAAGCAATTATCAGGAACATCTGACCAAGGCACTATCAAATGCATTTCTCTTTTTTCTACAGTTTGGAGCAGAGAAACTGTCATTGCAATACACAAAGGCCCCTGAAATTTTCATTAGCACATCAAGGTTGATTTTTTTTGATGACATAAATGGGCATATCTTTATTATTTATTGCTATATCATATTGTTTATTTTAATTGTTATGCAAGACATAATGTCACAATTAAAATTTGTTTCACATTATCAGAACCTCTTTACTGTATATTTTTTGCCTTGCATAACATAGATTCTCTGGTCCAATACTTACGAAAAAGGATTTGGGACACCTGAGCTACATCTAGAATGTAGGGGAAGCACTGTCACACAGTGGTTTAAATAACAATCACGGCAGATGCTTAAAAAACTAATAATTCCACTACTTTATAGATGAAATAGAACACACATATGCTTTCCAGAAACATTATAGTTCATAGAATATGCATTTGAAAAACTTGGCTTAAGTTTATAAGAAATACTTAAGTTTCTACAAAAATAAAATTTTGTGTATAAAGGGAAAAAGTTATGTAAACAATTATATAAATATAAAGGACCAAACGTACATGATAGTTAAAAAAAATAGAGGAAATAGCAGCCTTTATGTCCTCTGCAATCCGCAATGTGTCATACAAAACTTCATACAAAACCATAAAAAAATCTATTGCTATATTTAGTGGATAATTTCCCACTACACAAAATGAAAATGAAAATTAATTTTTTGGTATTGCCTGTTATGAAATCCCTTATGCACTTCAGCTAAGAGCTGCTATGATACTGGTGTTACAGTAAGAATTGTGTTAGCCAAACCAGCCAGAGCCAGGTTGACAAAGACGGACAGCACTCAGCATTGTATTACAGTTCACACTGTCCTTTTGACCAATGTCACATTAGTGTATTTTGCAAATAATTTACTGTTACATAAATATAATTATACAACAGTATGATCTGACCAAGTAATATTATTGGCCGAGGTGCGTTCCACCAGTGCCGATATTCAGCGATAACAGCACTCAAATTGCGTCACAGTGGTGCCCAGCAGCTGTGTGCATTGGCTGTTTGTTATCATGTTGCATAGCAACAGGAACTCTATTTGTTGATGGCGCCGAAATAAATCATATGACCTAATCAAAAGTTAATGTTCCAATATTTTTTGTTTTTAACGTTTATGGTAGCACTGTTGTATAAAAGCATTAGATCACTCAAGGTTTGTGTGTTGTTGCAGGATATCAACACGGCTGAAGACTACTTCGCAACTCGGCCTGCGGCCTCCTTGCTGCGCGTCATAGCAGTGATGATATCCTGCAACAGCACACTCCCTCTCGTGATCTGATGCTTAATCGAACGGGGGCTGTTGAATGGCTCATCATGCTAAGACACTGTCACTGTGTTCACTGTGCCCAATGATCTGGTATTGTATCCTGACTGTAGTAGTATCACCTGCGGCCATTAGCTCTGCAGGGCAGCACACAAGTGACTATATAGTTTTGCCCAGGGAGGGATTGGTTCAGGTTGTCACAGCTGCGTATGAAGTATACTCCTAAAACCATAACTGTGCAGCTCTGTCGAGGAGTGCAAGTGAAGACGTGTGCTTCAGATAAGATTACAGACCTGTCTAAGCTCTCCCAAATTAACAGAGGATATTGCAGCAAAAATGGGCCTATAAATTAGGACAAAAGCACATATTGACAATTTGGGGATAGAGATACTATGCATTAATTAAGTATCCCTTGGTCTTTGCTCGTCCACACAATAAAAATAATGTATAAATATATCTTTGAAAGGTGGATATTTATAGACAGAAACCCCTTTTTAGAGTAATAGGGACTGCTGTAGGGAAACTGCTTTAGTTCAAAAATCCTTCTCACTGCACAAAATAGATATGGTTATAAATTAAGAGGAAATATAGCTATAGGAACATTTGCAGTAGAATAGCACAGACTGATTCACAAAGTCTGTTTCTTTATCTTGGGACATTGGGGAGGGCAGGGGGGTATTCCCATAATCTATCAAGTTCATCTGACATGCATGCTTATGTCCACATATTCAAAAAGAGTGGAAATATTTGAGACTGTGCAATTCAGAGAGTGACCCCTCTGTCCCCCTTTCTGAAAAAAGGCACCTACATATTTTGGGGAAATTGATGTGTAATTTGTTTGTAGGAGGAAATGTATTACATTTTAGCATAATACACAAATAATTCCTTGCTATTCATGAATTTTTTGAAGGGCTATATATTAGTGAAGTAGACTGATGCCTCCCTGAGCCTTGCTTTAAAGCTATGTGATATACAGCTGTTTTAGACACGTAGCGTCAGGGAACTGACATTGAAAAATGAGTGCACAATATTGGGATGGCACAAAAACTGCTATTCCACTTGAATGAATGAACAAAGAAATATGCTTATATTTATTTTGGAGTAAAAAAGTTCCTAAATATGTGTATTTATTTACATCAACATTTAAACATGCAGAAAGGGGTGAAAATAAAGGTGGAGCAGGCAAGCACGGCAGACGTTGCTATACACAAGTCTCTATATCCGTAAGACTGAAATGTACCTTGCACTCATCTACCAGGACTGAGTTGTGAGGCGCATAAACACACTGGTTGGTGTTGTTTTCATGGTGGTTCTTGAGATCATCATAGTAGTACTGTGTCTTATCCATCTCGGTGTCATCGAACCTCGTCTGATTGGAGTTAAGGTTGTCCAGCTCCTTTTTTGACAGATGGTACACGATGCCTGCACCGTATGAGTCGCCCACTACATTGACAGAGGTTCGGAACCGATCCCTATTTCGGGAATGGGGTAGGGGAGACAGACACATACACATACAACATATTTTGCTAAGGACGGTTTTTGATATGGATGGTCTCTAGTGGAATATTTTACATGATGTAAATCAATGTGACAATTTTATTTTGATAGTTCTTTACTTTATAATGTACTGAGTACTGATTGAGCAATTGTATTGCATGTATTGTATGAACATAAATACTTACCTAAATATGATGTATACAGGCCATGTTTTCAAGTAATGTGGAATACATTATGCAATGTGCAGTATAGGGATTCCAGCTGTGTGTGTGTGTGTGCGTGTGTGTAGAATGAATCTACTCACAGAAGCCAGTCCACAGCCACCAGCAGGCTGATGTCCTGAGTGGGCAGCCCCACAGCAGTCAGGATCAGAAGCATGGTAACAAGTCCAGCACTGGGTATACTGGCGGCCCCCACACTGGCCAGGGTAGCTGTTAGACTGAGGGCAGGAACGATGGATCACAGATATCATGAGCAAAGTGTCTGACTGTGCAATGAAAACAATCAGTGATAAAAATAGAAATTGCATTAAACATACCACCTAATAAACAACAACAAAATCTCTAATAATTCTAACCATACTTCTTATGGGAGAGCAATAGAGGAGAGACAAGAAAAGATGATGTGGTAATATTAGGGACAGATATGAACACACAAAATAGACTAACCTGACTGTGACAATCTGACCGGCATCTAAGTTGATGTCATTCATTTGTGCAATGAAGATGGCTGCCACTGCCTCATAGAGGGCCGTACCATCCATGTTGATGGTGGCACCGACAGGGAGCACAAAACGTGTTACCCTTTTATCAATGCCCAGGTTTTCCTCCAGGCATCGGAATGTGACAGGCAGTGTTCCAGCACTGGGAGAGAGGAAGAGAGGGAGACAGGAAGAGATCAGAGGTGAGTCTCAGGAAAAGAGTAAACAAAGAGAAATACAGACATGGGTGAAGTTCTTAAAACTTCTCTGCAGGTTCAGCTCAAGGCTTTTTTAAATAGCATTGTTTTCTGTATAGTCGTATAACTTGAAATAATGCTGAAATTGGGTACTATATTTTCTTAAAAATTGTTTTTTATGTGGCAAACGTGCTCTGAAGTTGTTAAATTGCTGTCACATTAAAATTTTAATATTACTGGCATTTGTCAATAAAAATAAATACATTTTACAAACTTTTTAAAAAGTAAACCATACTATCACAGTATTATAAATTCTACATATGCAAATTTTAGAAATGTGAGAAGTTTTGACCAATATTGCCCACTTAAAAAATATTGCACAAAGCATACAAACAAATCTAGGCCATGGAGTTGTGCAGTATATAAACATTTCGATGTCACTATAATAACTTTTTTGTTAATCCTCCATTAATTACTCATATTAAACTAATGTGCAATCAATCAACGGTGTAACGGAAGAACAAGGCCGGGGCTACAAAAGAGATAATAATAATAATTGTTAATAAAAAATAATACACCTGAGGATTTCATATTAAGGGAATTATGACACAGGAAAAGAACACCCTGTACCTGGACGCTGTCCCCAAAGCAGTGATCCATGCTTGGAAGATGCCCATAAAGAAAGTGTAGGGATTTTTCCTGACAATGACAAAGTAGATGAGAGGCAGAAAGATGCCACCGTGGATTAAGAGTCCCACCACAACTGTCACCATGTACATCCCCAGTTGCCGTGCCATCAGCTCCAGGTCTTTGATGGATATGATCTTTCCACAGATCAGGCAGGCGATACCGAAAGGTGAATACCTGTGAGAGCAGGAACATCGGCTTAGTGTGATGTTTCAAGTCTAAGTTTAGTGGTTGGCACTGCTATTTTCACAAGCTATTCAATGTAAAATTAGTGTACAAAACGTGTTGATTGGCCTCAGGGGAATTTCCTGAGATCAGAGATTACAATTAGAGGGTTCTATCTGCAGATAAGCTTGAGATATCAAATACATTTTCTTCTATTTTTGTTTTACAGTGAAAATGCAGAGAGGTTATATTATCGCTTGTAACAGTACCTGAAAATAAGATGTCGAGAGTCTTTTGATGTTTATGGGTCACAGACTTCAGGAAGTAACAGCATGCAAAGGATATGTGACCAAATATCAAATATGATACTTTAAAAATACATTAAAGCAAAGGGTATGAATACTTATGTAAATGAAAGATTTCAGTTTTAGATTTTTAATAAATTTGCAAAAATTTCTAAAAACATGTTTTCACTTTGTCATTATGGGTTATTGAGTGTAGATTGATGGGTAAAATGGCAATTTTATTTTAATAAATCCACAACACAATAAAGAGTGCAAAAAGTGAAGGGGTCTGAATATTTTCCGGCGCCACTGTATGTAGACCCTAACTCTTGAAGTAAGGGTACATGGGCTATCAGATTGACTAGGACATTTAAGCTGGTATTTTGTTTCAGTGTTTTCAGCCAATTAACAAACTGCTGGACAAATCTAGTGACACAACATAGGCTAATGACTGTAATTGCGATGCATGGGGCTAGCACTACACTGCTTCGACTGTATCCACCTTGACTGATATCCTCACCTAGGAATATCAGTTCCCTGTTCCCTGTGTTTTCCTGTCTGTTTATTATAGTTTATAATAGTATTTGGAATGGTTTATAATAGCATAGTTTATAATGATATTTGGAATGATTTATAATAGTATAGTTTATAATAGTATTTGGAATGAAAGTGTGGTGTTGCTGATTTGCCCACAGCTTACTGTGAACTACAGTCAACGTTCATTGCTAGGGATAGCTGCTACATTATGCAAAGGATGTGCTTTGCCTTGTCTGTTCTGTAATGATGATGATGTCTCTGTACGCACTTACTGTACGTCGCTTTGGATAAAAGCGTCTGCTAAATAAATGTAATGTAATGTAATGTAATGTAATGTATTATCAATTAGGCCTCTAATTGATAATACATAATCTATCACTTCCTTTGATGCAGCGACATTCTAAAGTCTACAAAACCTTCATGTTAAACCTCACATAATGCAAGACTATTTCTTTAGAATGACCAAAATATAACAACATCATTCCAACTAGAGACTTGAACTCCAATGTCAAATGTTGTTTAAATGTCAAAAAACATAATCCAAATTAAAATGTCCACTCATGGTAATAGAATGCACATTTCAGTAATAATGTCTTGTGTGATAGGGTTTTAGTTAAGAGGGTCAGCTCCTGATCTTCCTGCAACACCTGCAATAGTTGCACAGTCCATCAGCTCAATAACTGCATAGCTCACCTGTGGTTTGGTAAAATGTCAAATCTGTTTATTAATTCCACTATGTTGGGAATTTAATCTTCTACGTTTTACAACAATCTCCTCTCTTACTAGTGTGCATTTGCATGAGAGCATACTGTATGCACATGAATGTTAAAAAGCTTGTTGAAAATCACTGACCACATGACCATTGTGACCAGCCTCATGACGATCTCATTCAAGATGTTGAAGAAATCCAGCATCAGCCTGGCTCTCTCTCCCATCTTCCCCATGCATATTCCGAATGCAATGAAGAAACCAATAAGGCCTAAAATAAAAATAACACAAATAGCATTTTTACATTTGTAGACAAGTTACTCCATCAGCTTTAAACTGTGTTTTAATGTATTTTATATATGCACAACAAACCACACCTAATACATTCATTCCACCCTTGAACTGAAGGGCCTTTTTGACAACGATCACAGGCTGTGGTGGTGCTTTTGGTCCACTGAGAAGAAAATCATCCATGGTGCCGTTCACGTCTTCAGTGTAATCTGGCATCTGCTCCACTTTCTTTGTGACTGTTTGAATCTATGAAAATGCAGAAAAATCAGAAATAAGAAAACATTCTTTCCTTGTTTTTGCTTTTGACAATTTCAAAAATTAGGGCAATTACATTTTTCTAGGTAAGGATGAATTTACTGTAGCTTACAATGTCTTTATGAATGTATGTAGTTTACAGAAAGGTTTACAGAATCTAACCTGCTGAAAGCAAGCCTGAACCAGATTATCTGGGAAGAGGTTCCTGATGAGATCGAGGAATGCATCCAAACTCGACACCTCGTCATTCTTGCTTCCCGGCCCGAGTCGGGCCTTCAGTTTTGGGTTGCCTGGGTGAATGGCCAGTACCAAGATCACGCCAAGTACGGCCGCAATGACTGTGGTGGACATGTAGTAGATCATGGCTCTGGTGCCCAGACGTCCGCTCGCTTTAGCGTCTAATCCCGCCAGTCCTGGTTGAAATAAGCACCGTGCGTATGTGAGTACTATCCAGATGTTGGTAGCTATATTTAACCTTAGCTATATTTTTGGTAGCTATGTTTTACCCTGAATTGTGAGCAACTGGGCTGGGAGAGTCACCCCTATGTGAGACATCTTAGTAAATTGACTGCTCATTTTTACCTTAAAAATGGGAATTCCAGTGCAAAAATACAAATCTTTTGTATTATCACTTCTACATAGACATACTTTTCAGTGGAATTCACACTTTGTACCCAATCATTATGATTCATATTGTTGTGGACTGTTGTATGGCATTGCCAGAAACAGGAAACAGAATAAAATAGTCCCCAAAATGGCAATTAGCAATCAACAAGGAAATAAATGTTTGATGATTTGACATTTTTTAAAGAACATTTAATCAAAATAACATTTATTTTGACATTTATTTTGACTGGTACTTAATGAGACTTTCATTTTAGATCTTGACGATAAGTTAAATGTATTGTACGTGCCATTTTACAGAGCTCAGTGATTCATACTGTACCCGTGACTAAACTGGATATGATGAGAGGCAGAATGATCATCTTCAGCATCCTCATGAGGATGTCTCCAGGGAAGGCAATGATCATTATGGCATCAGCAGGGAGTGGGGAGACATATCGTAGGAGGGTTCCAGAGACTGACCCCACAATCACACCTGTAACCCAGAGACAGTGCATGTGAAACACAGCTCACCCCTAATCTAGACCTTTACAGGATGGGTGTCCAAATTAAGAGTTATATTCCAATGTGCAACTGACACAAATGATAGATTGGCTTTATTTTATTGGCGGGATTTCTAATAGCCAATAATAAACAGATTTGAAATGTTTCACACGTTATGCATTTTCAACTCATTCACCTTGCAATTTTAAGTTGCATACAAATGTGAAATATTATTCTAATACATACGAATATCAAATTCAGAAATTATGAAACACTATAAGTATGCTAAAATGCAATTGTACTACAAATATTATAATTCTGTGCATACTGTTGGATCTACATAATAGCCAGCTTTGCTGCTCTAGTGGAGCGCAAAACATAGACTGTTGCTTCTTCACTCAGCACTGCACAGCAGTTTGAGCTTGGTATTGTTTAATGCATATCCTCAGTGCATGGATGTATTGATAGCCTTACATCCCCTTCTGTGGTGCCAGTTCGTCGGAAGCATAGTCTGTTCACTTTTCCTGACTTCCCAAAATCATGACACCTGTTCCTCCATGGACATGCAATCCCCCTTCCTACATTAGAAATGTGTTTTTATGTGGATTCAAACGACCAATTCAATGGTTCTGTCCACCAGTTGAACTACACGGCCACTGTACTGGAGGACAAAAATTCTAGCATAGCTGTCATGATAGAATGGAGAAGCCCAATTGACCTCCCTGGGTAATTCCATGGCTAATTACAGTTAGTGTTTTACTCATTTTTGAATTAGGGATGAATATTTTAACCGAATGCACTACTGAGGAGAGCCAGCTGATAGCAATCATAGAGCATTGCATTAATTTCCTTAGGATCGGGAGGTACTGACCCAGAACCGTGAGTGTGAGAATCATATTTTGCAACAGCTTCTGGCAGATACCCCCACACATGGGCTCAGCCGGGGGGTCCACAGGCTCCAGGAGGCTCTCGTGCATCCTGACCTCAACTTGCTTAGGCATCGTGTTGGCACTAACAGAGCAGAGAAGAAAATGTGCTATTCATGGTAGCCCTTGACTTTTGGCCATGATTTATCGGGTTAGATTTTTATAAGTACATAGAATTTTACATAGATTAACTGCTTTTTCCATTGTTCTCTAAAAATTCCATATTAGTGATGGGCATGGGCTTCCTCACTAACAACAAGCTTATTGCACTGTATTGCCATTACGTACAACATACCAAGCTGGATAAGGTGGAGCACGGCATATAAATGCATGAAAAGAATGTATCTAAATTGAGCAATGGAGTTACAAGACTATGGAAAATAAATGTTCTGAGCATGACTGGTTAGTGCCCTTTATCAATGCTGCTTAGTGCTACTTAGAAACCAGCAGATGGAAGAGTGGCATTAGGGTGATGATTAAAAAAAGGCACTGCCTTTAAGACTGGCTTTTAAAAGGAATAAGCTGAAATCAGATTTAAAAGAGCAGATGTTGCATTTAGATTAGTGCAGATGTTGAGACTTACTTGTCATGGAAGGCAGCATGTTCCGAGTTTTGCATCATGACACAGAATCTGGTAGAAAGAGGCCAAGACCAGAATTTGAGACCAGAAATCGACATTTGCAATATATTCAGATATCCTTCAGATCTGCTGAAGCAAATGATGGCAAATGGCATAAAAAAATCACACCCAGGTGGTGAAGTAAGTGGTGCAAGTTTATGAGCAATCATATTAAAAAATGCAATAGAAAATGTGTGTGTTGTTTACAACAATGCTCTCTGGTTTGGTGATATTTATTTACATACGCAATATACTCTGATAACAAACAGGAAAGATGACAGTTATTACTTGAACAATAACAATGGAATTCCAAACTCAACAAGAGGGTGCATGGATTGTTGGGCCGTTCCATAACTGACTGGGTCCAGCAGAACACTGGTGGTAGATTTTGTATTGATTTTGCTTCGGGGGGTTGCTACGGCGACTCACCTTGCTAACAGGTGGAATGTTCAAAACTCCACTCTAGCGGCAGTTGGTAATTTCAATTTCAAACCCATTTTCTAACTTGTGACGACGACTAGTTTTTAAGGTACACAGACATAATATGTATCAAAATGTTCATGTGGTTCCCAGGATTCCTACGGTGTAAATATCTAAGCTGTGACATTTTTAGTTTGTAAAATATTCAGTGTTGTTTGAAAAACATGCTCCCCATTCACACAAATGGTGGAACGTTCAAAACTCTACTCTAGCGGCAGCTGGTAATCTCAATTTCAAACCCATTTTCTAAATTGTGACCACGACTACAGTTTTGAAGCTACACAAGACATATTATATACAGATGTGCATCTGGTTCCCAGGATTCCTCCAGTGTGAATCTAAGCTGTGACATGTATATTTTTTGAGATAGAGCTGTCTGAAGCTGGGCATGCTTTTCTCAAGCTACTATTATATTGCCGGGCATGTGACGCATAGGCAACTCCTGATTGGTTTAAATCTCACGCTACGAACGGACGGACGGACACACATGTCACATATAGAAGCGGCTGCACCACCAAGACCCATCCATAATCTATTATATCTTCAAAATTGAGTCAGCAGGGTTTAAAAGGCAAATAAGTCATATTTTAAGTCTCATATATTGAATATTATTATTAATTATTGCACTTTTTTTGAAGCCCTTCACTGCTCCCAGGAGCTTACATTATTGAGTGTAGTATTTTAAAGAAGCATTTGAAAATACTTAAAATACAAGTATTTCTCAAGTTTCTCAATAGTATTTTAAATATTTCAAATACCAATTATTTGTTTGGACCAGTGTATATGTAAACACATCATATACAGCAAAAATGGCAAATAATTGTATATTCTTGTATTTGTTATATATAAAGGTCTAGTTCTGACATGATCCTAACATGTTAATGGATGCAGGACAGAAGTAGGATCACCAGAGTATCAAATCGGATTGCACAGAAGGGCATACTAAATTGAAGCTGGGTCTGTAGAAAAACATAAAAGAGAATGCATGGACTTGAATTTTGGCTCATAAGTCGCAGTCACATTCAGCAGTCAAACTGCGGGAGTAACTGCCATGTGTGTCGACATTGTATTCACAACTTGTATAAGATGTGTAGAAAGTGAACCATTGCAAGTGCTTGCAAGTATGATGCAAAACTTTATGGCGGGAGGGAGCAAGGGAGGGAGTGAACACAGATTACCTCATGAGCGTCTAAAATATAGAGCATTGGCCCCTAAACCTGGCCTTGGAGAGTCTGCTGTTTTTTTTCCAACTGAAAAGCACATTTAGACACAAGGAACAAATTGAGGTGAGTTAACTGCTTACTGAAACCCTGACCCAGACCCTGTGGCCATCCAAGACCAGGGTGGGACCCCTGGTGTAGAGGAAGGGAGAAAGACGTATCAAATGTAAAAACAGGAGGAATGGAATGAAATAGAAGACAGGATGTCCTCTGGACTCTCACACCATAACCTAACCACAGAAATCCCTGATGTGGGGGCACTGTCACTGTTCTGCCTGTATTGTGCCTTGTAGCAGTTTCAGTTTCTCATGCGTCACCACAAATAAACAAACAAAAAACTATACACCATTCTTAACCATTATGATTATGGCATCTCTAAATCACACTTACAGAATAACACATCTGTCCTCGGGAGAAATATGGAAATTGTTCCCTGTAGGAAAACAATTCAAATCAGTGAGGGAAGATATTTTTGCCACATTTCACATTCTGCATGTAACAGGTCATTCAGCGAAGATGTAAATCCGTCAGTACTAGTCAACACTAACTGGCAAAAGGCATGGAAGCAAACAGTTTTCTCATTGAACAGATCATCCGTGCTGTTTTGAGATTTTGAAAAGTTATAAAAAGTTACCAAGTTCAACCCAGCTTTAATGTGTATATTGTTGGACATAGCTTTGTCTTCACTCTTTGCGGGAGACTTACTGCAGATGTTACAGAAGGGGACAAACAGAAAAAAAGTATTAGATAGATTAAATATATCTGAGGACTGGTCTTTGGCCTCTAGGGATTCCTGGCCTGATCTCTTTACACTGGTGATGGGGAAGGAGGGACCTTTGACCTTCATGCAGTCCAGTGACTGGCCATCCTCATAATCCTGACTGACTTTGACATCCTCTTCCTGCTGCGGTAGTACACAACATCCTGTGTCCTCCAAAGCCATTCACCAACCAGCTGATCTCAGCCACATCACATGATTCTGATGAGGACTCTCCACTCAAGAGAGAAGGTACCTGCAGTATTACATAATTCTGTTGACCCCAGGTAATTGACTCATCATGTGCTGTGAGGCAACGTGTGTAAAGTGTGGGTAAACTCTTCCCCATTCTAGTGATGTGTTGGAGCCCTTTTCATTGTCTTCCCACCTGAATAGCTTCCTGGCAATCCACTGGGGTTCTCAAGCAGTCTCATAAACATAAGCACAAGACGTAAAAGGTAACAGCTCCAATCTTAGTTATACACTGCCTGGCCAGTTGCACATGCTAATATTTCGTTGGACCGCCTTTAGCTTTGATTATGGTGCACATTCGTCGTGGCATTGTTTCGACAACCTTATGCAACGTCACAACATTTATTTCTGTCCAGAATTGCATTAATTATTGGCCAAGATCTTGTATTGGTGACGGGAGAGTCGAACCACTCCGTAAAGTCTTCTCCAGCATATCCCAAAGACTTTCAATGGGGTTAAGGTCAGGACTCTGGTGGCCAATTCATGTGTGAAAATAATTCCTCATGCTCCCTGAACAACTCTTTCACAATTTGAGCCCGATGAATCTTGGCATTGTCGTCCGGGAATATGCCCATTGTTGGGATAACCTGGTCATTCAGTACATTCAGGTACTCAGCTAACTTGATTTTATTGCTGCATAATGTTGCTGAGCCTAGACCTGACACATTGAAGCAACCCCAGATCATAATACTGCCTTCAGAGGCTTGTACAGTGGGCACTATGCATGACAGGTGCAATGGCGACTTTTTTTTTGGCCAGGCAGTGTAATATACTTGAATATGGTTACCACTATTTTGTTCAGGAACACAAAACATTTCACCCTAAATATGAATGTGATGCAAAATTTATTGTGCATAAAAAATGCATTGTGCAAGATATTGTTGGACAATTCCAGATGAATGAGGAAGGTGTGAAGAAATCAGGTGTGAAGAAATCACCAAATCAGAATGCAATAAATGTGATTGACAAGAAAGCAATTATCAGTAAAGGTGATTGGAATCCACATTGGTACTCCGTGGCTATCTAAAGAATGGCTGCCAACATGAATCAACATTCCTGGTTTCTGGGCAGATCACGTTACACTGCATATTGCCTTTAGTTTCAGGTCTGTGACTGGTCTGGGTAATCAATGCATGTGTTACACCCACGTTGTAGTATATATTTTAGTCTGGTATTTGTCAGTTGTGGTTGACTTATATGATGATCTAGACCAGAGTTATATACTGTATACTTGGGTGTATGTAACATGCTAACAATTACAACCCCTTCCTTCCTTCCTCTCTCATTTAATAACGGTCAGTTGTTCTTTTATGTTGGGGCCCAGTTTCATTGCATTATTCATTGTCCATGCATTACCCAACAATAGAAGGGTTCTCAGTATCACAATATGATTTATTTTTCATTTGATAGCTTGTGCTTTTTTTTATTTAACACTGAAATGAAGAGATGGAACAGTACAATGTCTAAAAAGGGGAACTGACTAAAAAGTCATGTGAAAGTACAATAAGAGCGCTTAACGCTGGCTAAGCCAGTGTGTGGTATTTATTGTCCCTGCTACTGCAAGGGCACATCTTGACAAAACTGCACCCCTGACAGTTCACATGCCATTGCAGGAGCCAGCCAGTGAAAGAGGTGATGAATTGACTACTGTCTGATACATGCATTTCCCACTCTAGTGAGCTTTCATCTTGTTTTGCTTTGCAAACCGGTTAAAATTAGCACTTGCAGTCCCACAGTAATTGCGTTGCGCAACAGCCGAGGCTGCCCAAGAAAGGTCAAGGTGTCATTAAAGAGGTGGGATTAGATTATAGGCTTGCGCAGCAGGGATTTCACTGTCTTTCAGGAGGGCCTGGGGGTTTACATCTCATCTCACAGGTTCAGCAGACAGATGAACCCTTGACTTCCTCTGCTGTGTCAGAGAGCACCAACATCTTGAATTCTTAACTGATATACAGTAGGTCCCCGAGATGCACCAGGCACACAACCTTACACAGTGCAGTAAGCCACAGGGAAACATAAACACCTTCAAATATATAATTACACAGTACAAGGATTCTGTCAATAGTGAATCATTGGAAACTTGGTGACGCAAAGTATTTTTGAAATGCTGTAGCCCTATACGTGAGTAATGCTTAAATAGGAGTTGTTCACTACTACATTCATTATGAGTCAATCTGAACCCTTTCATAAACTGAATTTCTGTGCAGTTTTTCAACTTGAGCAATGCAGCTATGCTGATGGACATTGTAGACTGGCTTGAGATCCAAGGATACACACGGGCACAACCTGAGATTATCTCTATTCTATTAGTGTTCCTGAGTGACCTTTACTCCATACTTAAGAGACCAACCAACAGGCCCAGCAAGAGTGATGATTTCCATTTATGATGAAATGGTTAGGTTCATTATTTTCCTTTTCATAAAAAGCATTTAGTCAACATTGTGTATTTATAATATGATACATACTAAATGACACAGAATCACCTAATTTCCAAGCATGCCTTCACCTAAACAGACACATTTTTTGCTTTGTAGGGGGCACTTATGCTGACGCAACAGTAAATTAAGATTATCTCATTTTATCTCACAAGTTTCAGCATGTCTCCTCAGGAACAAGTCCATTCATTAAAGCTGAGGATTGTACAAGCAAGAAATGGTTTGAAAAAGCATTCCTGCTGCCCAATAATCATCAATATCTCAGAATATAAAGCGATTTCTAAACAGTAAACAGGTATATTGTAGGGGCACCAGGTAGCAAAATCCCATAAGAATCTGCTTACCTGTTTTTGTTGCAGTTTTCAATAGAATGCCACGGTGATTATTTACTCTTCAGCCATTGGCTGCAGGGAAGGATTTGAAAAGACTGGGAAGATCACAGTTTATCCATCCACTTTTTAATTCATGATCCTTATAAGATTTTATCTCCCAGAACATGTGACGCCAATATTTAGATATGTGCAGTCACGCAGCACTGTAATGGACCAGCTGTACTGTCTTTACATCCAGACAACAAGTAATCTGTCAACGCCAAAGGAAGACTCAAGATAAGGTACGCATTTGCCCAGGCAGCCTGGTCCAAGTGTGGGTGCCAGAGAAATGAACCATCTCCAAGCTTTACGCTAGACTCTCTGAGGGAATAGGTGGGAGAGGGTGGAGTCACTGACCCAGCTTAAGTGTAAGCAGCAAGGGACAATCCCTATGGCTACTGTTCTAATCCCAGTGAAAAGCATGTTCTGCAATGTGCTCTGCTGGTCTGTAAAGTAAAGTGACTCTAGACTGGATAAAAATAATGCAACGGCATGAGGCGAACGAAGAGTATCATAATTTCTGTGCATACAATAAGATATGCAAATGCACATCTATTATGTACTGGTTGAGATAACGTCACTCAAATAAAAAGATGGGGAATCAGCAAGCTGAAAAATCCAGTATAAAATACCCTGTCATGCCCACACAATTTCTTGTCCGGGTTTGAATGTTCACGCAATAACAGATACTCTGAAGAAAGTGTGTAAATCAGCCATTAATTCTGACATGGTAATTGTCGTTCAATGCTCAATCCACAAATCCTCAGTGTAAACTAATTACCTTGTAATTCTGTGTCTGGGAGAGTGAGGTGGTTATGTAACCGTGTTACTGGATTTAAAACACTTATAAAAGCTGTTCTTTTGACTTGCGTAGAATTAAACAAATCAAAACAGATGGAATAACATTCACTTTCAATGATGTTAAATGTGTCATAATAAATTGGTCACATTTATAAATACAGAGATAATACACAGAAAAAATATGGCGTAAATGTAACACTGCTGGTGTACATTTAACAACCTAGGGTGTTTATATGAGACCGTGGCATGTACACCACAATTTTCGCTGTGTAGAGTGAACGGACGCACTGAAGACTCCATGAGTTTATACTATGAAAGAGTCACAAGTTAGCTGAAGCCTGGCAAAATCCCTACCGTAATAAACTAGTGGAATTAATTCAAATAATATGTATAAAATCACTGTTCACCAAAATACACTAAGCACTATAAGGAAATAATGAAAACATTTGCAGTTAGGCAGTTTTACCTTTTTTTATTTTTATTTTTTAAAGCTATTTCATATAATTCAATTAAATGTGCAAATTTTCAGTTTCAGTGCAAATTTTTCAATTACCCACACTTTATGATTCTTAAATACACAGCCCTTGTGATTAAAGTTGGTGAAAGAAATACTGGAGGTCCCAACAATCTTGGAAAACAAAATGGAAAACAAAGAGGGAGCATCCATATAATTGCAACAAGTGAACATGTATTGATTTCCGGAGGTGCAAAATCTGACAGAAGCTTTAAAAAATGAACCCTTTAACTCTGGCAAAAAAGAGCATGAAGTTTAGTTTTCTGGAGCTGAATACCTCATCTGTGTTTTGTTTTTTTAATGGCAATCAATGAAATTATGAACACCACGGAAGGTTATTAGCATTTGATTGGATGGTCAGGGTGCATTAAGCCATCAGATAAGGTTTTGTGGGGGTGAACTGGAAGCAGTCCGATCCCCACACTGTAGCCATTCCTGGGCGCATGGCCACACAATCAACTTGTGCTGCTCCATGCTCACTTTTCTGCCGCACCGGACAACATCTCCAGCACGGCTCCACCTGACTAGTGACCATGATTAGCCAACAAGTGTCTAAAATTAACTAATCTCTCCTAATCTCTTCTAAGCTCAAGCAAACATACAGCCCAGAGCACCTTGGACACACCGCACATGCTCAGAAACTCCAGTGACATTTGAAAAATGACAAATGGTTGTTTCACAATTTTGTTGTATGTAACATTAATTCTAGTGCATCTACCTAAAGAAATGTATTTCTTGCATTGTCAGGGAACAATCCTTTCTGTAAATAATATGTTTCACATTTTAAATTGAATTTAATGAGGGAGATTAATAGTTTTAGGCATTAATATTAATTGAAACTGAACTAAATTATGAAAAAAAGTGTTTATGACTCAACTCAATTTGCATGAACTGCAATTTGGGGTAGCTACATTATGATTACCAAACATCTAGTTTTTGTGAATTTGATTTTTTAATGCCATTTATTACTGAAGTGGTAGCATGTTGATGGTGATGTAGAGGTGGTGATGTTGAGGTGCTTTTGAGTTACACCAAGTTTAATAACTACAAAATAGGCTGTCTGTCCCTATGTATTTTCAATGCAATTTATTGTCTATATCAAATTACACTGCAAAACCAGAAGGCATCATGCCACACTGCCTTACAGAAGTGTAGCTGGAATGCGTGCGATCATTTGTACTGTACCCAAGGTTAAGTTGATATTTCTGTTTTTTTGTGGAGCCAATAGAGACTACTTCTCTTTTCTCTCCCGAAACCCCAGTAGTAATGATTGCTATATGACAGTGCAAAACATCCATTACCAAAAAATTCATATACCGATGCAGAAATATCAGAATGAGAAACATCAATTGTTTCAATCAATTGTTTAACTATGCTGCACTTCTCATCCCTATGCTGTACTTCCTGTACTTCCTTTTGGACATCAAACTCTCCTGCTTCCGTTGCATTGCTGGCTGCTCCAGTCATATAAAAGGGCATGGGAAAACTTCATTTGTAATTTGTTCATTTGTTGATGGCTTATTCTTCAAAACATACATACACACATGAAATCAAAGGTGCATATACCCAGTGCTGAAATACTGCCCCACCACAAAGACTGACCACCTTAAGTAATTTGTAAGGCATACTCACAGAAGTACCCTTACAAAACACCTTCCGTCCTCAGTGATAGCCCCAAACTGATTTAAATATGCTCTCATGACAAAGGGATACTGCTTTTTACTCAAAGAGGTAAGACACAATATACTGTATATACATTTCCCCTTTGACATGCCCATTAATACAATCGATTCAACTAAGAATAGGAAGTAACAAGATTATTGAATAATTATTAGTCGCAATAACAAAAGAGAAATGCAGCCAACAAAAGAAAGATCCATCCATCCATCCATTATCTTAACCCGCTTATTCCTGATCAGGGTCGCGGGGGGTGCTGGAGCCTATCCCAGCATGCATTGGGCGAGAGGCAGGAATACACCCTGGACAGGCCGCCAATCCATCACAGGGCACACACACCACTCACATACTCATACCTATGGGCAATTTAGAGTCTCCAATTAGCCTAACCTGCATGTATTTGGACTGTGGGAGGAAACTGGAGTACCCGGAGGAAACCCACGCAGACACGGGGAGCAAAAGAAAGATAATACTCAATATTAACCCCCCCGTCAGAAGAATGGAAATTACCCGAATGTTCAATTAGGGGCAATCATGAGGTCTGCGCGTTTCCCCACAAACTATACTGGGACACCTAGACTAAATATGGCTGTTCTATGCAACTTTGAAATTATTTTAGATATAAATGTCTAACTTAAGCATATTTTCTGGGTTGTGAAGCAGCTATTCTAGAAATATACAAAGTAAGAATTCTGTCATCTTTATTTGGTAGAAGTACTATAACATTTGAAAAGAACTCTCCCTCAAGCATGCTTCTTGTTTACCATTTGCTGGCTATGTCTAATAATTTAAACCTTAATATGCAATTAATGGATACAACTTATTTGAACTTTTAAGCATGTTTCATACTTACTGCATACTAGCTACAGTACATTCAGTACATTGTCTTTTCTCTGCAAACAAAAATACATACATTAAATACATTTCTCAAGCAATGTTTGTGTATCACAGTAATGAAAAGCCTGGGAGGTATATAAGATGGTAATGAGAACCAGTTTCCTATGAGATAATTTCAACAATTAATTCATACTTGTTCACACACGTTGTCATACTTGGGGTGCTCCTCACTCTAGTGGCTAAAATGTGTATTACAACAGATTATGACTGGGCATAAGAACAGCAACACACAATTCTTCAGTGACTTAACGTCTGCCCTTACATCAGTGGTTGTGGAGAGGGACCATGCACTTAAATCACTACAATAGGTCTTTATCTATTCAGTACGGGTATGATTAGAAGCTGACTGCTACATATTATCACACTGCTGCTTGACTTCTCGATGACGGTACCAGCAGTGATGACAAATCACCCTTCAAACAGGTTGCCAACAACCAAAGGTCAGAGATGTAGACATGGAAGCCATTGGCACTGCTGGGATGTTAATGTAAAATCGGGAGAAGCCAGCAGTGGCCAGTTGTAGTCGTGGTTTCAGCAGAGCGATACTGCCATTTCCTTACAGGCAAGGGATGGTTATGAGGAGACGCACAGATACACCAACAATTTAATATTTCAAAATTGTGGAAACTTTATCAAATAAAAGAATATCAAGAAGCATTGCTTGTCCCCTGCAACATGTTAGCTACATCAAAACTACAGGAAAGATGCAGAATCAACAAGTAAGCTTGTATCACTGCTGGCAGAAGCGCCTGCCAACTTGGAAAATTTTCTCAAGTAAGTTTCTTGGGTCAATAACACAAACACCTGGGTATCTATGAATTGAACTAAACATGTATACCCATCAGGTAAGTTATACACCAGGAAGTTGTACGCCTTACAAATCCTACATTGCTTTTACATTTTTCAACCTTTAATGAGACTATAACAATAATCTACTGCATTAAATACAATGCTTAGGTTGAGTTTTGAGACATAATGGTGGTCAAACAGGAGTTTATTTTTAAAAGCTCTAACTAGTACTTGTACGTCTGTCCCTGATGGGTTTCATAGACATTAATTTAGGCGCAAATGATGCTGTTGAACTTTAGTTCTTTATTTGTTTAACACCTTCATGAGGGGCTTAGTAATATACAGTCTGAGGCATGCAGTATCAGCTGGCCAAACACACAGTCTTCAACAAGCTTAGTAGGTATAGAATTTAGTAAATGGGTTAACAGCCAAGAGGACATGATTAATTGACGTGGTCTAGTAGTACAGGGGAGAAGAGATAAAGCATACCTGTGGTTCTAGGACAGGTTAGAGAGACATATATTTCTTCAGGAGGTTAGTGATGCATATCATTCATCAATTTGTAATTGAAAAAAAAATCTATGATATGAAGATAGCCATTTGTTATAGTTCCCACTGTGTTAAAGATAAATGTATTTCCACAAAATTACAGATGGTGTGGAGCAAGATACAGGATTAGTTTAGGGTTTTTCGCACATTGTCGCAAGCTTATTTGTACGTGTATACCAGAGCCCTTTGTGTAGTTTTCAAACGATGCATGAAAAATAAATATTTAGAAAAATAAAGATTTACTCAAATTTTAAATGCATTGTAGGTCACAATCAGGAAAAACTCATTTTACCATTACTTGATTATCCCACATCTCTAGCGACAGTCCCAAAGGCTTTTCATTCCAAAGATTTGCATCGACTGTACATGCAAAACAGGCACCTGACATTTTCTTTAGCCATAGTCTTCCAAAAAAAACACATCCAAGCCAATGTGTATGGCGTGTCAGAGGATTCCTTTATCTTCGGTGGGGAGTGAGGTGGGGTCCAGGCCACACTGCTTCATTTGAACAGCAATATCAAACAGGTAATCATAGCACTCACACCTGGAGGAGACAGAACATGAACAGTGATCACTTTTTTAAGTAAAGTGCACATTCTGTTCTTGCAGCTGTCATGAATAGTAAAACAAAAAAATTCCATTCCATATCCTCTATATCTATATAAGGAATGATACAACTGATAAAGTATGGAGTTCCTCACATAGTCTTGGCCTTTTCCCAGGACTCCCCCCAGACATAGACCCCATGTCGGCGAACCAGGACGGCACAGGAGTCTGGGTATTCTTCCATGGCCCGAGCCATGCGCTCCTTCAGATCCCTCTCTTCAGGCGTGTTCTCAATGATAGGCACCACTAGGGTCTCATCGTACCTACTCCCCACCCACACACACACACACACACAATATCAGCAAGCTCCCATTTTCCTGCCATATCAAGAAGGGATTGATAGATTCTCTGAAAAATGCTTGCCAAGTAAATTTGTCTTTAACCTGTAGTTTGTACCAGAGGAGCCCTTGCGGATTCCCTTTATCATCTCCTGGTGGGTGATACAGAACTCCTTGCCAGGAAACATCAGAGTTGCCATGACTGCAGCCTTGGAATGAGTATGTATCACTGCCTGAGCCCCTGGGGACAGGTGAGAAAGACACATGAGCAACTTATATAACCATAATGCAGACAGCTTATCTACTGTTCACAACAGAAGAAACTTACCTCTCATAGTGTAGGCATTCATGAAAAGGGGGGTACACTGGCTCTTTTTGAGCTTCTTCCAGGGCGGTGGGCAGCTGAGGTCCCTCTCCTCTATGTCACACACAAACATGTCTTCTGGCTGTAGAGCAGAAAATATTAACAGCCGGGGCACCATTTTATGCATTCCCATTTTGTTAATGCTGCCGATGTGCAAAGACCCCTTTTGCATAGGAATTGTTTTTATGGAACATGCACATTCATTCTCTGCATGTATACAAGCTGCATGTATGGCTTACCCTTTTCAGCCTTTATTCATTTTCAACAGAAATCAACTGTAATAGCATCACTATGCGACACAATAAATTACAAATTGGGTGTATGATCTGTTGTATGGTCTAGGTACACTCAGATATTCAATCTAAAACATTCATTAATCTGCACAAAAGCAGAAGGGAAACCCTGTGGTGTTAAAACATTCATTCCAGACCAGCAGAGGATGACACAGACTCATATTGCTTCCAGTAAGCTTCCCATTGCTGACCTGTATCCTCTCCTTCTGGACTCCAGAGGGTGCAATATAAATCTGGTCTCTATAATAGGGAAAAATAAATGGGTGATAAAAATTGATTCCTGCATTTAGTAATACCTCATATACTTGCTACTATACCTGTCAAAATAGATTACCATGTCATCTCAATGGCAAAATCTAACAAGCTTGGTTTCAACTTAATTATTACATTTTACAACTACTACTGTCTGCTAATATTAACTGAATTGTGAATGCACAAGACAAATTAATTCCCAGGCAACTGTTATTAATAGTTACAATGGCAAGGATAAGATGGTGGCTTCATGCAGGATGTGTAAGGACAAACTACTATGGATGCACGTTAGTATTGGGTCATATTGCTACCTACCAACAATAGCTCAAAGCCTTAAAACAAACAATGGGCATAGGCGTGATGCTCATATCGTGGCAGATATGACTCAACATAGATGCCCAAGAGATGGGATGCAATTGATGCACCGCTGATGCTGTAAATTAAGTGACAATGTGCTCAAAACGTAGCCTAATCAGTCATCTGAACTTCATTGAATGTTTTCAACGTATCACTTTCCAGCTAAACGCAGAAGTCAAATTAGTAGGTAGCGAGTCTCATGCTCTCAGCTTAATATAAAGTATTGAAATACTTTGTTAGACAAATGAAATGTCACCTTTGTGCTCATCTTCTTCCAAGAAAGTGGAAACCAGTTTGCATTTCTACCATAATCATGTAAAACATGGTGGCATCGTTGTCGGCCGAGGGTGCGTCCCAATATTCTTCACTCCCCACCTCCTTTCCTCCACTCCCCCACTACCACTCCTCTCCTACCCGGAAATATGCAAAACTGAACGTTTTCAGTACAAGTATTTACATGTACAATATACAATGTACCTGACATTGCGGTTAGCGTCGTGATATTAATTAATATGTAACCATTTATACGTAATTAAGATGTAAATAGCAACATTAGATTAAAACACAAAGATCCATTTCCGGGGCACGGAGTAGAGGAAGTGGTAGTGGAGGGGAGGGTGCATTTTTCGACTATTGGGACACACCCAATATGTCAGTTGTTTATATCGTCCAAAGAATTCAAATATGCATCCTAATTAAAGGTATACTATGTAGTTTCAGAACACTAGATGGCGATATTGAGCACGTAGGAGAAAAGGGCTCCCCGAAAATTGCGTATCACGTATTCTTCTCAGACGCGCACGATCCTACCAAGTCTCCTGGAAGGGTTCCGTCTCTGCTCCCCATCCCCTGTCTACAGGAGTCCCACGGGGATTTGTACTGGGTCCTCTGCTGTTCTCTATGTATACTAAGTCTCTTGGTTCAGTAATTCATTCACATGGCTTCTCATACCATAGCGATGCTGATGATACTCAACTCTTCCTCTCTTTCCCTCCCTCTACCCCACAGGTTAAGGAGAGGATATCTGCTTGTCTGACTGACATCTCTGAGTGGATGGCTACCCATCACCTGAAGCTCAACCTTGACAAGACAGAGCTCCTCTTCATGCCGTACAAGACCTCCCCACTACATGACCTCTCCATCACCGTTGACGGGACCGTGGTGGCTGCCTCCCGCTCTGCAAGGAACCTGGGGGTCCTGGACGACCGGCTGGACTTCAAAGAGCACATCAGGGCGACGGCTCGGTCCTGCAGGTTCCTCCTGTACAACATCAGGAGGATTCGACCGTACCTGACCACCTACTCCACCCAGCTTCTTGTCCAGACCATGGTCACCTCACGCCTGGACTACTGCAACTCCCTGCTCGCAAGCCTACCAGCCTGCGCCATTCTGCCTCTTCAACTGATCCAGAATGCAGCTGCCCGGCTTGTGTTCAACCTCCCGAAATTTTCCCATGTAACCCCCCTGCTGAGGTCACTCCACTGGCTGCCAGTTGCAGCCAGGATCAGGTTCAAAGTTCTGACCCTGACCTACACTGCAGCCAATAGGACAGGCCCCGCCTACCTGCAGGACTTAATCCAGAACTATGTTCCTGCTCAACCACTTCGCTCTTCTACAGCAGGGCGACTCGCACTTCCCCCCCTCCGTGTCAAAGGCTCTCGCTCGTCCCGACTGCTGAGTTTTCCCACCTTAGCTCCTCAGTGGTGGAATTAACTTCCCATTCCCCTACGTTCTACCCCAACCCTGCCTGCATTCCGTCAAGGCCTGAAGACACACCTCTTCAGACTCCACCTTGACTGATATTCTAACCTAGGAATATCAGTTCCCTGTGTTTACTAGTTCCCTGTGTTTTCCTGTCTGTTTATTATAGTTTATAATAGTATTTAGAAGTGTAGTATTGCTGATTTATCCACAGCTTACTGTGAACTACAGTCAACGTTCATTACTAGGGATAGCTGCTACATTATGGGAAGGATGTGCTTTGTCTTGTCTGTTCTGTAGTGATCTTGATGATGTCTCTGTATGCACATATTGTACGTCGCTTTGGATAAAAGCATCTGCTAAATTAATGTAATGTAATAAATATTTAAAAAAATTAAATTGGTTTATAATGATCTCTGTCACTCACTGTCCCTAAGACGAAGGCAGGCAGGTAAGAGGATGGGGAGTTTTTGGATGTTTGTAAAAATGTTTAATTGACGGTATCTCGGATTTATTTTAGGAAAATATTTATATATAAATATTAGGGGTGTAACGGTACACAAAAGTCACGGTTCGGTACGTACTTCGGTTTTGAAGTCACGCTTCGGTAACAGTGTATAATTGCTGCGTCGTGGATCGTCTAGGCTACACTCGGACTCAGATAAGCGTATCTTTTTTCATTGCTTTCAGCTGTTGTTAGTTAATTGAACAGATTGGAGTCACTCGGTAGCTTCGTTTATTTTGAATTGTTTGCAGTTAGTCCGTAGCTTGCTCGCTGTAATTGGGCCAGCTACCCGTCTTTTGTGTTGCTAATTTAGTTGGAACCAGTTTCGGTGTGTGAGCGTGTTTTCAGCTCATCACCTCAGAGTGAGTTCTAATTCAACTAGTTCCAATTAGCAACACAAAAGGTAGCTGGCCCAATTACAGTGACTTTTGTGTACCGTTACACCCCTAATAAATATTTAATATACATATTAGGAAAATAGTTCGCGTAGTTCGAAGCGTCCACGTTCGCGTATTTGCGTGAGGAATGTTTAGGTCCTAAGCTAAAATAAGAGTTTACCTGGAAGCCTGCCCACATGGCCTGGCCATGTCAATCAAATGAACAGGAACCGCCCATTCATGACGTTTACACCATTTTAGCTGTTTCTGGCTTTAAAAATGGCGGCGGGATGTCAATAGTGTAACATTCAGAACATTAACAAAAAACACTTTGCGAACGACTTATGAGGTAGGAAATACATTCAACATGTTTATTAGGCCACAAGGACACATACAATGTTTTTTGGGGAGAAAATCTCCCCAAATTGAATGTAAACAAAGAACGAGTTGTTTACAATTAAACTATACCTTTAAGTAGGCTACTCGATTCATATGCAGAGGAACGGACTTAACTTTTCATTCCAACTTATTCATAATGGAATGACTGCGTATTATTTAATGCCTGATGCCATTTAGTTTAGATTGGGAACATATAACTGAAAGAATCAGCCACCTAAAGCTCCAGGACACTCACCCATGCCTCAGGCTTATTCCTCCACCTGTGCCTGTCACCCATCCCAGCTGATAGAATAGTCTACAGAGCTCAGGGATCAACAGCCTGGGATGTTCCTTGTCCTGAAACAAGTGTCAAATAAGCACACTGATAATTCGAAGGATGACAAAACAGACAGCAACTTTTCCCCCTCGTCAGTGAACCATACAATGGGAGCTTCACAAAACACAAACAAGCAAATAAATAGATTAGTTTCTGGGCCGTATGCATACAGTCTGTGTCCGTAATTGCTTAATCGGCCGTGCGGAATAATCACCATTCCCCTCCCCTGGCTCATATCGTTTCGGCGTGTAGCCTACTCGTGAACACATTCGGTTCATGCAGAATATAGTCCAGAACAAAATGGAAGGCACAATCGCGTCTGACCACTTAGGGTTGTCTTCCACTTTCAGAAAAGTTTAAAAATAATTAGTTCACACCAACTATAATATCATAAAAACACCCTCCACACGCTAGCTAACGTTACAAACCTCTTAGCGGCAATTACTAACTTACATGACATGACCGAGAATCTTACCAGATGCAGAGTACATTCTGAACTTTTCCCGTTGTGGTCACCATTGCCACACACTGATGACATCGCTAAAGCCACAAACTTAAGATCTTTATTAAGGTGTGTTGGCAATGCAACTGGCTAGACAGCTAGCCAACTAGTTATTCCAGTTACTGAAAAAGCGTAAGATAGCTAGCAAACCATAGAGTTTAGTGCAGCAAACACGCATTGCACTGAAATAGAGACCGTAGATGCCACATTCTCCCTGTTCAGATCTGCGTGGCGGCCATTTTGAGGCGGTCGAAGTGGTCTAGACCATATGAGTCAGTTGTTTGAAAAGGACACAAAATTGTGGCATTTGGCTGCACAAACAGAAGAAACGCCAAAAGCAAGGATTGTGGGATAACTTTTCACAAGTAAGTGGCTATTTGACTATTTTAGGTTAATGGCACGTAAATTAGTGAACGGACTTGTTTTTGTCACGTTGTCATAAAATGTCTTCTTACCGTGAAAATCGACGACCTGTTTACAATTTCGGACAGATGTTAATTGAGTTGCGCTAGCATTAGCAATGTGTGTATGTCCAAAAGAAGGGACAGCATGGAATTATCTAAAAATGGTTTCCATCAGTCAACTAGCTACATCATTGGTAAGTCGTAATTGAGACATTATGTCCAAAATTCCGAACTATCCTTTTAGTAATGCCCAACTACCCACACAATCTACTGCATCTGGCCCTGCAGCTTCTGCCCCCATATCTTGCCTCAAAATCAATCTCTACTTTTTAGCCTTTGTCTCCATGACTTTTTTTTTTTTGCTTATTTATCTTTAATTTTTGTACAGAACTTTGGTCAATGGCTGGTATTATGTGACCTCTATAAACAACAACTTGAATTTGGTTAGTGTTGGTGAACTTATTTTATGGACTAGTATGGCCTACTGTTTATCCTTAATAAAAACGGTGGTGTGCGCATTTACCCTTCAACCCCGTGTATGTGTTCCTGTGGTCCATAACAACATATTATGAATCAGTGCTTCAAACAATACAAAATGTTATTTGCACAAAAACGCAAAGGGACATTAATTACAGACATTAATTAATCGCAGTCACTTAGGGCCTCAATAAGATCTTAAATAAAGAGTAGGCTACTAAATTGCGTTCATGTTAACGGATTGCGTGCGTGATCAACAAATAATTGCAAGGGTGGCTGATGACGAAAAGGCATCAAGGAGGAGAACCTTATAATAAATGAGCAGAGGGTCTTGACCTGTTTTTAACGATATATATGTATATATATATATATTTTATTAACGTGCAAAATATAAACATGTATGGCATTCAAAATGAACAATCAAATGTTTGTAGCTACACATTGAGTGGAACCAAGAACATTATAGTATAAACAAATATACAATTAGGCTATACAGCGGCGATGAATAAGCTGCCATCAACAACTTACAGGACATATTAAGCCAGTGTCTGAGGGAGTTATCAGTGAATGCAGAGACCACATTTAACCTTAGAAAATAGCCTATGAATTTCCTGTGTTTTTCTGCTTTTGGCAGCTTATATCTCCAACTTAAATATAGTTTTTGTTGTTTTTGAATAGCTAAATATAAAATACAAAACAAGGGTCATAGCCTATACATTCAGTTCATATCGTAGGTTATAAAAAGTGCCAATCGTAACGACATTTAACGCATCCACAGAGCCGCTATAGCGGAACCTTACTTCGCAAGCATGTTCATACAATTATTCAAGCCTTAGAAAATAAAGTATTTCCATCGATGTAGGCTACAATGAAGCTAGGCTAAGTAGCCTATGCTTAGCACGTTAATGCATGGAATTAAAACAATACAGAGCCTACTAAAGATTTGTACAACAGTGCAGTATTTTGAGCAGGTTGGACAAAATATGAATACATTGACATAAAAATAGCATTCATGCTTCCCCTGAAATAAAATCTGAAATATTAACTCAGTTTATAGCAGACAGTCAGATCAGGCCATTCATGCATTGTCGTAAAACATGACGTTGTTTACACATGCGCGATACAAATTGGGCAGGGGGGACAGATCGGGTAGCGACCACTGAACTCAATGAGCGACAGACCCTTCTCGTAAGTCTCGTCACTCCACACTCCAAATCAGTGGGTGGCGCTAATGGAGCCTTTGACCTTGAGCCAACCGCCGTAAAACAGCATAAGAAGATTCCCCGCTGAGAAATGCATCACGTTTAACGAACGGTGGAGTTAAATTATTTGAGCCATCAAATAATAATAAGGGTAAGTCCCCCCCCCGTAATCTTGATGTTTTAGCAACTTTGTTGGTTTCGATAACTGGCAAGTTCCAAATCTATGGAGTAAAAACGCTGTCAAAAATACGTATGCATAACTAAACATTCGTGCGTAAATACATTTGTTGTACACAATACGTATGCATAACTTTAAACATTCGTTCGTAAATACATTTGTTGTACACAAAATGATGTTTTCATACACGTAGCCTACATCATACATAAAATATGAAGTTGTAAAATTACGTGTGTGTGTGTTTTTATGAGAGTACGAATCCAAGAAGCTACGACTGCAAAGATTTATGGATACTCCGATTTCAGATTTAGCTGTCTGTTAATGGCCCTAAATGCATCACAAGACTGTACATGAGGCCTAGTAGTAGTGTTGTGTCGTTCGCGAACGATTCGTTCAAAAGAACGAATCTTTTGGGTGAACGAACTGAACTGAATCACTTACTGAAAAGATCCGTTCATTTCTCAGTTCAGTTCAGTTCACGAACGGATCTGATCAGCAGCGAGCGTGCACCGTGCAGGGAGGGGGAGGGACTGCCGCGAGCGAACGTGATTCGTCCCTTGCGAACCAGTTCTGCTGTGCTGAACGAATCATTCGCATTTGCTTCTTCCTATTCCATTTCGGACGTATTGTTCTAAGTATTGTATAGCCGAAATGAGTACCGTGTTTGCGTGTTGTATACTAGAAAGTTTTTTTTTCTTTTTTTTCTCTAATTTGTTTCCTAAATTGTTCGAAATAAAGTTTATATTAAAAAAAAAAATTATAAAAAAAATTCGCGGGCGGGCGCCGAGCGAGGCAGCGAGCGTGCAGAGTGGACTGATTCGTTCACTGCGTGACGTGACGTGATCCTGAGTGATAATCAGCGGCTCAAACTGCCAGAATCAGGCCCAGCAAGTTAAGACTTAAAAGTCATTGAAAACCAGCGTTCACCTCCAATATTGATATTCAACGAGGAAACTTTTAAAATATCAAGATTTGTAAACGGAGTTTGGCGCATTTGTCAAAGCGACAGCACTTCCGCATTAACTGTTCGGCCGTCAGTTCACTGAGTGAGTCGGACTACGCAGTACGCAGTCGGAGCTCCGCCCAAGCACTGAACGATTCGGTGAACGAATCTTTTGAACGAATCTTTTTAATGAACTGATTCTAGTGATTCGTGTCACTGAAGTGAACTGTTTTGCCCATCACTACCTAGTAGCCTAAAATGGCGGTGGAGACCGCTGTCATCCTGGAAGAGAGAGACCACTCCCATCAGGATAGAAATGTTTCATCATAGGATAAAGCCGATTAGCTACTCATATTAACCATTTGTAGCACAGGCCAATTTTAAATTTACCTGAAGTAAAGCACCAGAGTCATGTTTATCAAAAATAGATTATTCTTTATTACAAAGTTTCTATTACAAAAAGTGCAACGAGCACTGGGGGTAAAGGATGTAAAGCGAAATGATCTAACAGGTAACTGGATGCAACATTTTGCTCAAGTTAATTCTATTTTTTTTAGTTTAAAGGCTACCACACAAGGTGCACTCTAGCACTGCAACTGTTACACTTGTGGTCAGACTCTGCAATGTTTAATACAGGTAAAGATCACACACAAAGTGAATTCAAGGGAATGCAAAAAAAAGAAAAGGCCCTCTGCGGACAAAAAAAAGAGAGAATGTTTGCAAAGCATGTATTATGTTTACAAATCATTCACACAATGCACAGCATATTACATGTAGGCTAATGTACTAGCCTAAATGTTTCCCCATAGCAGTAGGCTACCCATTGAGTAATTGGTTCATTACGATAGCCTATATTCCTGCCCAAAAGATAAATTCTCACTTTCAAAACAAAACAGATTGATCTGCGGGCAACCTGTGGGAAACCGTAAATTGGATATCAGGGTCCGGAATATGGAATAAATCCTCATTCGGTTTGCCATAGCCTACTGCTTATCCTATTGATCGATCGGTGCACTGACGTTATTGGTCCAGAACATTCTTGAAGTTGTAATTATCCTGTGTAGCCTACTAATGTGTTAGTTGCATATTCTCTAATTTGTGTAATATCATCTGAATCCATTTCAAGTGTAGCCTATTTATTTTAATTAATTTAATACATTTCAATTAGTGATTTCAAAGCCATCTTGCGCCTTCGACACATGTGCATTTGGTGGAATCGATGTTCGATTAATTTTCCCTGTGACCCCAGTGACGTAATTTTAACACTTTTCGACGCGTACCCACAAAATTGAATCCGTATTCGTAAGGTAGAATTCGTAGCCGTAGAAATCTGAGTTGCATCCATAAATCTTTGCAGTCGTAGCTTTTGGATTCGTACTCTCATAACAACACACACACGTAATTTTACAACTTCATATTTTATGTATGATTTACATGTATGAAAACATAATTTTGTGTACAACAAATGTATTTATGGACGAATGTTTAAAGTTATGCTTACGTATTTTTGACAGCGTTCTTACTCCATACAAATCCGATTACTTTCCATTCACTGTTTACACAAGATGTCTCTGCTAATTTGGCATAACGTTATCTGCTAAAACACAAATGTAGAATTCATTTTAAAGGGGTAATGCACACTAAATCAAATATTTTGAGTTATAAAGTCGAGTATCTTGTCTCAATTTCATAAATCACATGTATCCTATTGTTTAAAAAAACTGAAATGTAATTAAGCTGTGCCACTGTATTTTGTGTCAAAAAAGAGACATTTGCTGAAATCCAAACTGAAACGTTTCTTTTGATCCACGCCCCTTTCTGTGACGTGAAAAAAAAAATGTAAAAGCCTTTTTTAATAATAATAATAAACTTTATTTGTATAGCACCTTTCATACATAAAATACAGCCCAAAGTGCTTCACAACAATAAAAACATGGTAGAGTGCCATAGTTCTTACTACTTGCTATCTGCTGTGCACAGTATATACAATAAAAATACGAGACAAGCATACTATGCGCTCTTTAGCCCCTTAGCCTCTCTGTGGGTGGTCTTTTTTATACTTTTGCCTCTCCTGAAAGGACTTGCGCCTTCTTTTAACCTCTTGCTGCCAAACGCCCCCTAGCGGTAACGCGGGCATTACGGAAGTTATTAAATTATACATTTCATTAATTTAATAATGTATAATAAACTGCTCACCTCAATATTTTGATTAAATATCCTATTATATCCATTCCTTCTGGGAAAGTGGTTTTTAAGCCCAAAACGTCGAGTTAAAACTTTGTAAATAACGTTGGAAACTCCGATCTAATTCCCAAACATTTATTGCAGCTTGATGTCACACCATAAACAATGTGCTGGTAAACTGTTCTGCTTAATCACTCTGCTGCCAGAAATACAGTAGATATGGATGGATAACTTGAAGGCTTATTTTTCCATAGAATTCAATAGGAAAATTTGTCAGGAGAAACAACCCTTAGTGATCCATCCATATCTACTGCATATCTGGCAACAGAGTGATGGTTTGGGGCTTGTTTGATACCTCAGACCCTTCATGACTTACAGCCATTTTACCAATCATGTATTCCATACTGTTCCAGCATAATTTACAGCTAAATCTAGTCCCACCCCCCAATTCCCATAGAGATCCATTCAAATGCAGAGACATTACAGTATCGCTTGTAAGAGTACCAGAAAATAAGATATATTTTGATGTTGTTGGGTCACAGACATCAGGAAGTCATGGCATGCAAAGGATATGCGACCAAATATTAAAAATGTGAAGGCACAGTCAACTTAGTGTATGTAAACTTCTGACCACTGGAATTGTGATATAGTGAATTAAAAGTGAAATAATCTGTCTGTAAACAATTCTTGGAAACATTACTTGTGTCATGCACAAAGTAGATGTCCTAACTGACGTGCCAACACTATAGTTTGCTAACATGAAATTTGTGGAGTGGTTAAAAATGAGTTTTAATGACTTCAACCTAAGTGTATGTAAACTTCCGACTTCAACTGTACCCCATTTGCTTCAAAACTGAAGCTAATGTTATACGGTCAAAGCTGTCTTCATTCAATTGAGTGCCTGCCTAACGTTCGTTGCCTAACGTTACCGAACCCTGTTAAGATTTTGTGATCAACATACAATATTATTCAGGTACATACAACTGAAAATATTATATTTATTAGATTCACAAGACAAAAAGCTAACTTTTAAGCTAATAAACATATAGACGTGACCGGTAGATTTTTAATGTCTTTTAGATGAGACAGTAGCTACTGCCAAAAAAGTGGAGTTTCAGTGCATAGGTTTTTGTTGTTTTAATAATCAATTAATAGTTTATTTAATCAAGAAAGATACCTTTTGAATCCCTAATATGTTGGTAAGATGGCTGGCTAACTGGATTGTTTAGCATTACATGGAAGTCCAGTTGTCCATCTCATTGGATTTATTTCTTCACCTAACGTTACCGTGCCCTCGAATGGACATATATAAAAAATGGCACTTATTGATGTTGGTGCTTGCTAGTTGAGTTGATACAAAGTACTAGAGTTAAAAAAAAACACACATTTTGCTATAGAGTACTGAAGTGACTACGTCACGCTGGTTTCAGAAGTAAATTCCCCATTCATTTAGTGCGTAGACATTAACTAAAGCTTACTTTGAAACAATTTCTACTGATTATGTCTTACCGTCAATTTCCTGGATTGTTCAATATAACGCCCGTATTAGCATATTTTACGTTTAAGCACATCTCTTGTGACGTTGCTGAGAAACCGGTTTATTTACCCAACAGATCAGCTGTGCACAATATGAAAATAGTGGCGTCGGTTGTTGGGTAACTGCTTAGCCGACACACAAACACTGCGAGATCAGTATACTACCAGCATTTCACTGCCTATTTACGCCACTTCTCGCGCGACTTTCAACAAGGTAGACATCAGTCAGTTAGCTACTTTCGCTCTTCTAGGCCGGCCTAGCGCCCAGCAAATATGATGAGTTGGGTTGTATCACGTCAATTGTTCTTTTCAGGTATAATATATTATAAAATACAATTGAGTTAGCTAGCTACCTTTCAGTGCCATGGAATTGTTAAGTGATTTGGTGACACAATACTGGAGAACCCGTAATTGAAGGAGTTAATAATGTAAATCCCGCGCAGCTATACCAATGAGGGAATAGCTCGGAGCAAAGGTTTAAGCGTGATGTTTTCCGCTGTTGCTGTGGGAAAAGGTAAGAGTTGTGAAATATTACCGTTCTTGCAACCGGATGAGACTGCTCTTTAGATTCGTGGGATCAGCTAATAATTGACCACGTGTCAGAGGCAATAGTACCACTTTACCTCCCGCTTTAAGTCTGGTCTGTAGGCTGACCCCAGCTTACCCAAAAAGGCAGCCTGTGCGCATTATATTGACTGTCAGCCACCAACGCTGATATCTATTCAAACACATTTTTTTCCCCACGCTCTCGCCCCCCCCTATTCTCACACCCCTCCTCCGCCCCTGGGTCAGGTTTTACTCAGTGCAATTATCCAGCTAACTCTGTAATCCTGCATCACGAAGCAGGCCCCCGAGTGCTCTCTAGAACTTACACATAAGTAAAATAAACGTGGTTACAAAGACATTTTTGTGTATGTGTGTGTTATTTGCAAAACAAACGGGTAAACGAATGTAGAGTGGATGTGTTGGCGTGTCTGTGAACCGGGAACCATGAGCAAGGAGTCTAGTGTGCACTCCTGGAAGCAAGCGCATTTTATAAGCTTCAGTGGTGTTTGGATTGTGAGTAAAATTAATGGGAAATCCAATAAACACAAAACAAAATGGAAATAAGCACTGTTACTAGATGGTGTGGATGGAATGCCATTCGAGGCCAGGGACAGAGCCCTCTGTGCCAAACCTGCGCATGATCTGAGGCTCTTTCTTCCACTCTGCTATAAGAAAGCACTAAAAACAACACACAAAATGGCAGCTGAAGTTTATAAAGAACACACAAAATGGCAGCTGAAGATTAAGAAGAACACACAAAATGGCAGTTGAAGTTAACACTATGTTTTAAAAATTGTCCCCTGTTGTCAGTCAGACATCTGCAGGACTGCAGAGTGGAAAGAATGTGTCAGCTGCTGCAGTAGGACCTGTTTGACTTAGGCTAAATCCCTTCCCCTGTTTCCCTCCAGGAGCTGCACTTCTGCACACCTTTGAGCAGCAGTATGATGCAGGCAGGATTCTGTCTGAGATGGGACACTGAGACAACACTACCAGAGCTCACTGAGCAGCACAGGATCAGACAGAAAGAAGAGGAACTCAGTGGACTGGAGTCTGTCCACATGGCAGAGTCAGAGACAGAGTGTGCTGCACCAGGACTCAACACACTGGAGCCAGAGTGTGTTACAGCACACAGCAGGGTCAGTGATGTACACCACACACACACATCACTCATTAAAATGGAAACTGATCTGGGCTCCACCCACACTGGGGATCTTAAGAGGGAGAGTCTTGACAGTACAGAACTGGGATATGTAACCCATCTCCATCCTGATCAAATCAAAACAGAGACTGATGATGGAGGATACCTTGAGGCAGAACACATCAGTGACTTGCAGGATATTATAAATGTTGATATTAAATCTGATCAAATGAAGTGTGAATCCAGTGAAAGTTTAGTGAGTGATGTCATGAATACTGTGATGAATGGAGCTGGTGTTGATCACAAAGACCAGACTGAACCATGGCAATGTGCAGGAGAGCCAAACCCAAACTGCAAAAAAGAAGAAATGCATGATCTGCAGACCCAATGTGGGGACTTAAATGATCACTGTGATATAAATAATGAAATTAATCAGACGAGAATTCTCCAGAAAAGCATAAACAATAGCAAGCCGTGCAAGTGTACACAGTGTGAGAAGTTTATTACAAATTTAGCTTTAAATGATCACCAGAGAACTCATACAGGTGAAAAGCCCTACAAGTGTACAGAGTGTGGGAAGTATTTTTCCACAATACAAAGTTTAAATATCCACCAGAGAACTCATACAAGTGAAAAGCCCTACAACTGTTCTCAGTGTGGGAAGTGTTTTTCCAGAATAGATTACTTAACTATCCACCAGAGAACTCATACAGGTGAAAAGCCCTACAACTGTTCTCAGTGTGGGAAGTGTTTTTCCAGAATAGATTACTTAACTATCCACCAAAGAATTCATACAGGTGAAAGGCCCTACATGTGTACAGAGTGCGGGAAGTATTTTTCACAAATATCTTCTTTAAAGTGCCACCAGAGAATTCATACAGGTGAAAAGCCCTACAAATGTACTCAGTGTGGGAAGTGCTTTTCCACAATACATAGTTTAAATGTCCACCAGAGAATGCATACAGGTGAAAAGCCCTACAAATGTACTCAGTGTGGGAAGTGTTTTTCCACAATGCATAGTTTAAATACCCACCAGAGAATGCATACAGGTGAAAAGCCCTACAAATGTTCTCAGTGTGGAAAGTGTTTTTCCAAAAGAGATACTTTAAATATCCACCAGAGAATTCATACAGAAAAGCCCTATAAATGTACTCAGTGTGGGATGTGCTTTTCCAGGAGAAATTGTTTAAATATCCACCAGACACTTCATACAGATGAAAAGCCGTACAAATGTTCTCAGTGTGGGAAGTGTTTTTTAAAAATGCATTACTTAACTACCCACAAAAGAATTCATACAGGGGAAAGGCCCTACAAATGTATTCAGTGTGGGAAGTCTTTTTCTCAAGTATCTCATTTAAATAGCCACCAGAGAATTCATACAGGTGAAAAGCCCTACAAATGTCTTCAGTGCGGGAAGTTTTTTTCTCAGATATCAAATTTAAAGAGCCATCAGAGAATTCATACAGGTGAAAAGCCCTACAAATGTATTCAGTGTGGGAAGTCTTTTTCTCAAATACCACACTTAAAGAGCCATCAGAGAATTCATACAGGTTAAAAGCCCTACAAATGTATTCAACGTGGGAAGTGCTTTTCCACAATGAATAATTTAAATAACCATCAGCAAGTTCATACAGGTGAAAAAAATTATTATTGTGGGACGGATTTTGTGATAGCACACTGTTATGTAGGCAACCTTTTGTATGAAGTGTTTCAAGTGTTAATCCAATTCAAAAGGATACCTGATAATTTAAACAAAAATTCCCTTATAATGTTTCAGAAAAACACCTGACAATTCTTACAAATGAAAACTCTTCCACAGAGCCTTCTTGTCAAAGCACCACTACAGGCTACTGACTCCAAATAAAATGTAGAATTCTGACCATTTTACAATAATTGTCTTTTTATGTATTTTTATTTCAGTCGGTAATCTGCACTTGTAATTAATTATTTTGTGACCTGCAGTTTTGTAGCAAACCTTTCCTGTTGCATAGTAGCATAGTGTATAGTTCCCCTATGGTATTCCTTGCTGATCATACTTTGGACAGGTATTTGAAAGACAACACAATGACTTGGGCAAACTGTGATCCCATTTTCCTTTCATAAGTGTTAGTGACATTTTTATTCTTTTAAGAATTAGACATGTGTACTCTATAGACTTATATACTGCAATGAAATTGACACCAGTGTAATTTGTTTGAAAGAAACAATATGAAAACTGTTTGGATATACACTGCCTGGCACCCGTCGCCGTTGCACCCGTCATGCATAGTGCCCACTGTACAAGCCTCTGGAGGCAGTGTTATGATCTGGGGTTGCTTCATTTGGTCAGGTCTAGGCTCAGCAATGTTATGCAGCAATAAAATGAAGTCAGCTGAGTACCTGAATGTACTGAATGACCAGATTATCCCACCAATGGGCATATTCCAGGACGACAATGCCAGGATTCATCGGGCTCAAATTGTAAAAGAGTGGTTCAGGGAGCATGAGGAATCATTTTCACACATGAATTGGCCACCAGAGACCTGACCTTAACCCCATTGAACGTCTTTGGGATGTGCTGGAGAGGACTTTATGGAGTGGTTTGACTCTCCCGTCGTCAATACAAGATCTCGGCCAAAAATGAATGCAACTCTGGATGGAAATAAATGTTATGACGTTGCATAAGGTTGTCCAAACAACGCCACGACGAATGCGCACTGTAATCAAAGCTAAAGGCGGTCCATCGAAATATTCGAGTGCGACTTTTTTTTTGGCCAGGCAGTGTAGTAGTATTCTGAAAATGTAGAGGGTGTAATGTGTATGTCAGGTAAAGCTGACAGTATGTTTTAACTGGTATATCAGTTGAGGATCTTTGTTTCACTCTTTATTTTTCAATGTTGTATATCACCTGTGTATGAAATAATTTTACATTGTGAATGTGCACATGCCAATGCCTTTATGCCATGTACATTTCAGTATAAACTTTTTTTATCCTTCACTGTTTCATTGTTTTCTACATTTATTCTCCATTAATCCACTGGTTGGGAGTACAAGCTCTGAAGGGCGTAACGGGAAAGAGGATAATGTTATTACTAATTAGGTCTCACAGGATTAGAAAGCACTTTTATCATAAAGAAGCATTAATGTAATGGGTATGACTTTTGAAACTGTATTTCATGTCATTAGTTTTTTTAATCAACTTGGTACTATTCTCACAAGTTTGTGGTAAAATTTCACAACTCTTAGTACAAAACTCAAAACATCATCAAAAACGCTGTTTTTTCAGCACATTTTCAATTGGTTAAGTACAACACACAAAATCACACAGTAACCTTTTCACCAAACCTAATCATTGTTTCATCTTGATATACCTTTCATTTAAAGTAATTACATTTCACAATATTCAGAATACTTTTCATATAATTATCTTCTCATTTAAATAATTTACCCATCACTTAATCAAACTGCTCTTAATGGTTAATCAAGTCTGCATTATTCTGTCGACATTTTTCTCTTCAAACTCAAACCCTGTATAAACTGAAGAAATTTTTCAAGATTTAACTTCACTTTAAATTACTGAACTAATATTTAGTTGCATAACCATTGTTTTTGATAACTGCTGCGCATCTGTGTTGCATCGAGTCAACCAAGATCTGGCACCTAGAAACAGGTATTTCAGCCCAGGATGAACAAACTACATTCCACAGTTCCTGTGAATTTTTGGGTTTTGCTTCAGAAACTGCATTTTTAATGTCACCCCACAAGTTTTCAATGGGGTTGAGGTCGGGGGATTGAGCTGGCCACTCCATTACCTCAATCCTTTTTGTCTGGAACCAAGATGTTGCTCGCTTACTCGTGTGTTTGGGGTCGTTGTCTTGTTGAAACACCCATTTCAGGGGCATTTCCTCTTCGGCATACGGCAACATAATCTCCAAGTATTTTGATGTATTCAAACTGATCCATGATCCCTGGTATACGATAAATAGGCCCAAGACCGTAGTATGAAAAACATCCCCATACCATGATTTTTGCACCACCATGCTTCACTGTCTTCACAGTGTACTGTGGCTTGAATTCAGTACCCGGGGGTCGTCTGACGTACTGTCAACGACCACTAGACCCGAAAAGAACAATTTTAGTCCACAGAATGTTATGCCATTTCTCTTTGGGCCAATCGATGTGTTCCTTGGCAAATTTTAACCGATTCTGCACATGCCGTTTTTTCAACAACTTTACGGGGGCTTCTTGCTGATAGCTTAGCTTCGATCAAACGTCTTCTGACTGTAACAGCACTTACAGGTAATTTTAGATCATCTTTGATCTTTCTTGAGGTGATGATTGGCTGAATCTTTGCCATTCTGACTATTCTTCGATCCGTTTTAACAGTAGTTGCTCGTTTTCTTCCGCGTGTTTCGGGTTTTTGTTGCCATTTTAAAGCATTTGAGATAATTTTAGCTGAGCATCCTATAATTTGCTGCACTTTATACGTTTTCCCCTCTTCAATCAACTTTTTAATCAAATTACGTTGTTCCTCCGAACAATGTTTGGAACGGCCCATTTTACTTAGCAATTCAGAAGGAAATATATTTTATAACTGAAACATTTGCTTCCCTTCTTCCTTAATAAAGGACAATTAATGACACCTGTTTTTTCACAGAATGAATGAATTCTCTAATTAAACTCCACACGCTATTATTTTGAACACGCCCCTTTCAATGAGTCAATTACTCAGAACAAGCAGTGTGCATGTCATGACAGTTGGGTCTGTTGTTTTTCTATTACACTACTACATCTACAAGTAAATTATTTGCCATGCAGAAATATCACTACTACTAATAACAGTGGTTCATCAGGTTACTGATGTACTGCTATTTTTATGAACACAACTGTATATAAAAACCAAATAGCCGGGTTCCTCTCGAGATTTCTTCCCATCGGGGAGTTTTTTCTCGCCACAGTATGAGGGTTTTCTCTCCCTACTAGAGAGTTTTTACCTCTGCTATCTGGGGGCTTAGAGCTGGCATTTCCCATTTCCCCTTTCCTCCCCTTTCTGTTCTGTAAAGCGTCTTTGTGACAGTCGTCTGCTATATAAATAAAATTGAATTGAATATAGAATGTTGTTTTTTAAAGCTAAATGTAGCAAACAAGACAATGCCTCCTTTATAAAGTTCACTTTATGTAATTTATTTATATGGGACAGTAATTCATGGGGAACCAGTGGATGCTGTACATCAGTACAAATACTTGGGCGCTGTCTTTGATGACAAACTTCGATTCGAGGCCAACACCGAGGTCATCATTAAGAAGTGCCAGCAGCGTCAATACTTCCTGAGGAAGCTCCACTCCTTTGGGGTGAGCAGGAACAACTCCTTCACTGAAAGTATAATAACCTTCTCATTCATTTGCTGGTTCCATTCTCTCACACTCCAAAACAAGAAGCGCCTTCAGAGTACAGTTGAACACCTGCTCTAAAATCATAGGCCACCCCCTCTCTGACCTCATTTCGCGACCAGCAAACACTCCGGAAAGCCCATACCATCCTAGAGGACCCTACTCATGTCCTTCACAAGGCCTTCGAATGGTTGCCTTCTCTGGCAGGCGTCTGCGCTGCCCCGCAGCTAGGACAAACAGGAGGAAGGCAACCTTCATTCATGAGGCTGTTCGCCTGCTGAACTCCAGTCTCCCCCATGCCCCTTCCTCCTCTCCTGGGTCTAACCTGGGCCACCCATTCACTCACTCCCTTGAACAAGCACTTTAAAGACTCAACATATTTATTATTGCTGGCTAGACACTGGCTGAACTGTCATGACTGTGGTCATTTTCTGTTGTCATGTACTGTCACTGTCATGTACTGTACTATCAATTGTCATGTGGCCACTGTCTGTCATGTACTGTTTTCATATGTCCTGTCTGTTTGTCCTTTTACACTATGCCTGCCTCAGGAATTGCCCCTCGGGGATAAATAAAGTTTTTTTGAATTTGAATTTGAATCAACATGTTCTAAACATTTAATTATAGCAGAATTAGCAGCTATTTTGATCCTGTAGTACCTTAAATCGATAGTGATATCAGTATAATAAAAACAGAAGTAAGCATAGTCTTAATTGAACAAATATATATACATTTGTATAAGAAAAAGCATTATAAAAACGGGACTGGTTATATGCAAAATGTATGACTTGATTTAACTTAATTCGTCCCACAATGGTGATTGTCTCTGTTCCCTTTTTCATTATGGCCTATATTAAAATATAATATGTATTAAAATAATTAATAACAATAGCAAAACTATTAGTAGGTTGAAAAACATATGTAGTGATATGATGCAGATATTGAGCATATACAATGTATTTCAATAAGATTGCGCATGCGGACGCCCAGAAAATTCCGCCCAGAGCGGAAAAATCTGCTTCACGTCCGCGAGCCGTCCGCCCGCCATCTGTGCGTGCGTGGCCGGTGAGAACCGCGGCAATTCGTTAACATGGGAGCGGAAGTGAAGCGCAGCAGTGCGCGTGTGCGTGAGCTTGCGCGTCTGGTGGGTTCGGGGCGTCATAGCTCCGTTGCATGTCACATTACCTCGGTGAAGACACGTCTTGCAATCTATGTCTAATTCGTTACTACAATACCCAAAGAAATACTTATCCATTATGAATAAATATGTCCATTGTGGGCTATAACCTACGTTGCCTAAGAAGGATAGCTAGACATATCTAATAAAGACTGTATTTATATATAGCTAGCAGAGATAAGATGCATGCAAACTCATTAGCTAACGTTAGCTAAATCATAACGTCCCAGGGAAAAGTCGGTGAAAAGACGGTGAAACACCATCTCGCGTCTAGCTGAAAAACCGGCTAAATTTTGTTGAGAAGTGAGAGAAGTTTTTTAACCGGCTAGGATGTAGCCAGGCTACGTGCGAAAAAGCCTCCTATTCTGAGATTTCCACCCCTCTAGACCTCTATATTCTGGCTTTTGCTCACTGGGGTTACATGAATCTTGAAACACCACCGCATAATCCGATTAATCTAAATCCATGGAGATAATGCATTGCTACATATTACAAAATTTGTTTATGAATTCATTACTTGTCCAACCACAAAAGATTTGTCACTTGACATGATTGAGCCTGATTCTGTTGCTGACTACACTCTTCACTCTCGGATGAAATAACGTTATGTAGCCTACACAAAATGCAATCTGGCAACCAGTTGAGGGGTGTGTGCTTCGAACAGCCAGATTTCCGGCTGTGTTGTAATGAAATGTAATCTCCATATGAGACACTAGAGGGGGTTAAATGCTGTATCTATGGCAGGGGTAGGGAACCCTGGTCCTGGAGAGCCGCAGGGTCTGCTGGTTTTTGTTTTCACCTTAAATACAGCAATTACTTAAACCAAAGAAACCAGGTGAGGTGAGTTAACTGCTTTAATTGATCAATTAAGTGGGGAGTAACAACTAAAACCAGCAGACCCTGCGGCTTTCCAGGACCAGGGTTCCCTACCCCTGATCTATGGCCTTTAACCAAAAATTGCATTGCACATTTAATCCTGCAATTATTACGTTAATTTGTTATTGACCATATTTGCAAAATTTTACTGCCATATTTGGCAATAGTCTGAGCTGGTATAAATATTGTTCTCCTATGAAAGCAAAAGATTCTAAGTTCTAACTCAATAAATGACTTTTTCTTTAAGGTATAATTGGGCTTTCAGAAAAATGTAACTTGATAAATTTATAATCAGTAGACCCTAGTCCCTAGAAAGATGAGCTTCTGTAGAGTAGTATTATGTAAAATTATTTTTCCAGAAAACTTTGTCATGTTTCCTTATTCATCAAAATATTTTATCATCTAAGCATTACTAATCAGTAATGTAAATCATTAATAAAAAGAACGAGTTAAAATATAACTCATTTGTGAAAAAAGCTGCCCACTTGAAACAAGGTTGAAAAAAATCAATACTGCTTCCTTTGCATAAAGTTCTTGTGGACAGAAAATCTATCTAGCTGGTGCTCTCCACCCACTCAACTTCTCTGGTGGTGATGGATTAGTGCAGAGTTGGTGGAGCTTATGACAAAAAGGAAATTTTAGCTTGCAGAGTGCCAACTAGGACGATTATGCAGAAGAAATTGTTTTAGGACAGTGTTTTGAATTGGAAGCAATGTGAGTTTTTTTTTCTTCTAACCACTTCAGACCTGATTATTTTCTAGCCATGGGAAAAATGTAGAAATGAGGCCAAATTATTATTATTATTATTATTATTTTATTTTTTAAAGTCAACTGTTTTATTTCATGTCCATTGCAGTGGACGTCAGGTCCTAACAGTTGTGAAATCTCTATATGTCTGTTAATCATTTAGATTATTTATATTCACACGGGATTTAATAGTGACAATGAATAGATAATATGCATATTTGGCCCCTCACATATGTTAAATATGTTATCTCTCTTACATCTAAAATTCTACACTCACCAACTATCTGAATCCTGGCTGTTAAGGGTGCACCTTCATCCTCATTCTCATCCCCAATATACAAAGACTCAATTTCTGGCAGATGGAAAAGTCCCAGGACCTCTATTGCCGTGTACACTGAATATGAAAAACTTTTTGGGCAAATATTAACTTTTGGTGCTATGCCAATACATATGAAAATGTAATAATACAGTGCCTTGCGAAAGTATTCACCCCCTTGGCGTTTTTCCTATTTTGTTGCATTACAACCTGTAATTGAAATGGATATTTATTTGGATTTTATGTAATGGACCTACACAAAATAGTCCAAATTGGTGAAGTGAAATTAAAAAAAAACTTGTTTTAAAAAAAAAAAACAAAAACGGAAAAGTGGTGCGTGCATATGTATTCACCCCCTTTGCTTTAATGTATTTTTAAAGTATCATATTTAATATTTGGTGGCATATCCTTTGCATGCTGCTACTTCCTGAAGTCTGTGACCCATCAATATCAAAATACTCTTGATATATTATTTTCTGGTACTCAGACCTCAGACCTCAGACAGTTCAAGTGTTATTTACAGCTAAATCTAGTCCCACCCCCTAATTCCCATAGAGATCCATTCAAATGCAAAGACGTTATAGTATCGCTTGTATATATGTACCAGAAAATAATATATCAAGAGTCTTTTGATATTGATGGGTCACAGACTTCAGGAAGTAGCAGCATGCAAAGGATATGCCACCAAATATTAAATATGATACTTTAAAAATACATTAAAGCAAAGGGGGTGAATACATATGCACGCACCACTTTTCCGTTTTTGTTTTTTTTATAGAATTTTTTTAAAACAAGTTTTTTTTTTAATTTCACTTCACCAATTTGGACTATTTTGTGTAGGTCCATTACATAAAATCCAAATAAATATCCATTTCAATTACAGGTTGTAATGCAACAAAATAGGAAAAACGCCAAGGGGGTGAATACTTTCGCAAGGCACTGTATAAATAGACTTGTTCATATTACATCTCTTTAGACCTGGTATCCACTATAATGGGCAACAGGTTACATCTCTTTAGACGTGATGTCCATTGTAAAAAAAATCCTGTGCCTAAACGTATGCTATTAAACATATAATGCTTAAAATTACATTTTCAATGTTTACATATTATGTTGAGCACGTCGAATGTAGAAATTAATTTTTGTGTTAACTACATTCTAGAGCTATTGAACTTACTGGACATGCTTTGAAACAGAATAATATTCTTAGTACCGCTATCCAGAATTGTGGACATTCTGTCTTTCTAAATATGGTTATATTTTAAAAACAGTATAGCAAGATAAATTAAAACATATACTAAACAGCATCTCCCCCCAATATCTTGAGCCAGCCATGTATGTGGTTAATTCTATGAAACCATGGGTCTGTTCTAGGTCAGATGTATTATCTAGATGTGTCTGTTGCAATCGATCATAAAGTATATGTTGTAATATCTGTACTACATTTACCAATGTATGATGGAATACAACATGATCTAATTTTATTTAGTTTAAAAATGCTTTTCATTTTTCTTATATTAAGGTCATAGGGGTTTATACAAAACCCCCAGTGAATTTCTTAAAACCATTATTTAAGCTGGCAGTCACATGTGCATTTGGTATGGATTCTATGGACTTGTCTCATTTAAGTCTTAGTAAGGAAATCACTTCATGTGAAAGGATTTAATATGAGGAAAGAATATGTCTTTGTTAAGGTGCTGAAGTACAAAAACTGATCTGGGAAGCATATCAAGTGAAAGGAAAAATGGAAATAGTGTGGTATTTAATTAGAGTAATAATTGTTTATGTTCAATGGCTTTATAGAGTGCATGGTGTGTAATACTGTTAGTTGTTACAGCACACTTCAAAAATATTCACAAGAGAAAATAGCCGAGACAAAAGACAACCAAACTGCTTGTCCCACTAATCTATTTGATATTTAGTTATTTTTCATATCACAAGAATAATTATTTTAAATGAAATAATATGAACAGTTTATCATGTAGATTAAGAGCTATTAAAAAAACAATGCATTGTGAATATAACCATTCATTATGTGTGTATAAAATAGCACGTTTAAAGAGGTGTTCTACTTTTTTCTACTTACTTTACAATGGTGGTTTGGCATAACAAATGCTCTTTCACATCATGTAAGTGGACCCTCAGAAACTGCACTTTCAAATAGTAGATGGTAAGAGTGACCTGACACTAGCTAATGATTCCATTTCATGAAGCAGTTTTTGTGGATACCCTGTCATAAACATAAAACTGTCATGTCATAGTTGTCACTCTCTCTCTCTTTCTCTCTCTCTCTCCTCCCCCCCCCACACACAAATACAAATAATATCTGTCTAGTTACACAACATCTTTTCATTTTAACATCAGGGACATTCCAGGAAAAGGCCAAGTGGCACTAAATCTAGGGGGAGGAGAAGTCGGAGCTGGTGGACCATAAGGCAATAAGTATGATTGTTATCTTAAAGGAAATGGATAAATGTTGATAAATAAATGTTGCTGTAACTTCATGCCAATTAAATGCCTGTAAATAGAAATACATACATTGCCGTTTATTATTTCTTTCCATTTTCGCAGGTAGTGCCGAAGCACCAGTTAAGTTCACTTGAGAGTTGAAAAACTAACAATGTATGAACCAAGTTTCAGTGAATACAAGCATACAGAGCACACTTTCAGCGTTGAGAAACACTGTTTATAAACATCATCACAATGATCTTATACCAAAATACAGTTACGTACAAACACATAAGAAAATTATTAATATTCCATAATAAGCTGTATAATTTCACAATTTACATTTGCATATATGTAGAAAAGTAAAGGCCTAAAAGACTAAGGCTGTAAATCATTAAATCCCCACTTTGATATAATACACCAAAGTTGGATTAATCGTAAAGTTACTGAAAAGCATTTTCTTTTTTTGTTTTACATAAACATACATACAATTACAACGCACATACTGAAGGGCATTAATTATGCAACAAATGATTGTGCCAGCCTGAATTCACTTTTAGCTGAAGTTTGGAGTTTCAAATTCAACACACACACATGGACTGCATGCATAATCTAAGGGAGAATCCAATATCTCTGTGCTATTTATAGTTTTTCTGGTGCAATTGTCATTTGGTTTACATTTCTTTGACCTTTATTCTAAATTGTAGTATATGCTTCTCTGCCGCTAAAGTTCTTTGAGGATAATCCACAGTTCCTTTGAAAATATTCACATCTATAAAATCGGCCGACCGATTAATGGCATTTTGAGATAATCGGCATCGGCCGATTATCTCCAAAATAAATAAATAAATCACATCTTTTATTGACAATATAAGTCACATACAAAGAAAACATTAATACTTTCGGCAAGTATTTATTTTCGTTTTCTCAGAAACAAGGAGATGCTGTTGTTATCTGCTGATAAAAGCTGTTAAGTGCACTAAAACTTTATTTATAAAAGTCTTTTTTACAGGTTTTTTTGATTACTTTTTTTAAACATTTTTTAAATTAAAATCAGTAGAGTGCAGAGTGTGGACGTACAGAGAGCAAACCGAGACAATGCACATTTTTTATTTTCAAATATTTTTTGTGTTCAAGTGAATACATAAGTGTTAAATAAATGTTAATTTAAGTTCAGAAATTTAGTGTCTCATTAGTTATTATATTTAAATCGTATTTTATCAGATGCAAAAAAATAAAAATAAAAACCATGATATCGGCCATCGGCCACCCACATCATATCTGCATTAAATATCAGCCATCGGCCGCCCTGCTCTCTAAATATCGGCATCGGCAGTGGCCACTGAAAAACCCATATCGGTCGACCACTAATCTATCACATACATACTGCCTTGTGTACATGAGAGATAGCTTCCCTATCAAATTGCAAATAAACATACAAATGAAGAAAGAGGTGGGGCATCCATCAGTCGAACAGTACATTCCATTTATGATGTTTCTTTGTGTGAATATATTTTCTTGATAGTTCCATGATGTAAGGTATTCCCTTAATTTATCCTGCCACCAACCCATCCTGCTTGCCTTCATTTTCTGTCCCATGTCAGTGTCTTTGCAAAATGTCTGTCCGCTTTATTTTCCTCATTCAGCATTTTCTGGTGGAACTACTTCCAGTAGTAACTGGAGGTGCATGGTAATGGGTCCTGTTAGGGTTAAAGGTCAAGTGATTAAATGGTTAAATGTTAAACTATGGGGTGGTCAGGCATGTACTACTATGAAATTAAAGTACAGGTGAGCTTAAAGTAACCTTACTTATTTTTGTTTCTCTGTTGATGATGGGGGGTGATGGGGGGGTCTCCTATATCTGCATATGTGTTTGGTGTTATGGTTGCCACAGTGTAGAATTTACACGAAAAAATGTAGATAAATGTCATAGAAATGTATAGGAGACAACGAAAGGTGGACTTTCGGTGGGTGGTGAACTATTGTGAACTATTACGTAGTTACTGTAGACAGAAAGTCTTGAGAAATATTTTTAGGAAGAATTTTCAAACTGCCTAGCAACTCTGTTTGCTCACCTGCCCTAACATACTTTGACTTTAACTGAAGATACCACATTTATCTTCTTTACCTATAGCTTTCCTTTTATTGTTGGTCTAAGCTTTGTACTTTCTTATCAGTCAAGTTTGTTTTATATTCATGTAGTTGAAGTGATTTTTAAGCCTTTAACTTAACCTCATACTAAACATCAAAAACACAGGACTGCATTACCTCCACAGATCCTTATGTCCCCTCTTCTACTGTGCCACAACAATATTATGCCATATGGTATTCCTGCTTGATTTGATAGTCTTACAGCTATATACAAATCACAAATTGCCCACTCAATAAGCAGTGCTGTGAAATGAACAGGAGTGATGTCTCTATATTGTATGCAGTATATTTTATTTATGAGGAAAATCAATCCTAGAGATGTATCATCACTCTGAACACCTCTCTCTTCTTTGCAGACTTCTGAAAATCACCCCCTTTATGTGTGATTGCAGAGAGTATATGGTAGGATTTGTGTCATGAATGAGGACAGATCAAGGGTGGTATACATAATATGTCAGAGAAAAGCACATAAAATGGCTGATTAAAAATAGACTTTAACATGCTATGCAAATTCCTGATAACTTTATCAAGTAAACAAACTGATACATTTTTTTGGTAAAAATTCAAAGTATCATGTAATTTATAATGACATAGTAGCATATGCTATACCTTAAGATAACTTTTTTCCTGCCACCATGACCATCTGCTGGCTAAAAAAAAAATACAACTAGCTTTCATTCTTTTGGTGCCCAACATGGGGCTGAGCATATCCAATTCCCACCGTAATTTGTAATGCCCAACTGCAACTGCAGCCGTGTTCATGTGCGAACCCGACTGCCAATTCTGGATAAATGTAGACTACCAAGGTTCTCCTCCGAAAATGTGGTGTCAACAGTTTGCTTCTTTTCACAACGCAGACTACAGCTAAGTTTGCGGAGTCGGAGGAAGACCTTTCATATTCTGCTTTAACATGTAGACTATGGGCGCCTGATCCACCAGTGGGAGTCCCTAGAAGGCAATGCAACGTGGACACCTAACAGACTGAACCCACCCGTACCCTGGGACAAAGCAATCAGCAATTGTGTGTCGTCCTATGGAGCTACTGGTCTCAGGCGGCACTGCTGTGGTCCAGATTCAATTCAAGACTGTAGGGCTCATCCATGCACCAGTGTGGTGCCTTAACTGAATTAGTCACCCAGCAGCTCTAGCTTTCATTCTTAAATTTACACTGAAGACACATTTTGCATCTCCCAGAATTTCTTTTGGAACTTATTTCATATTTCACTCTCAGAGGTTTAAGCATACTAACCCTGGTGATCTCAATCAGATATTCCTCACTATGATGAAGCAGACTGCTACACAAGCAAGCACTTGCACTGAATACTTACTCATGATCTTGCGTGTCCAGCCAACCTTGTAGTGAACAAGGGGGAAGTAGAAGATTAATCCACTGAATATGAAGATGGTGCAGTAAAGATATTCCAGTTGAGGCTTGTCAATGATGGGAGCCATGACCAAGTAGAAAGACACCAAGACCACAATACCTGCAATTACTATCGGCACCTATATGTGAGAGGACAAGAGCATATAATTTAGCCGTAGTCCTCACTGAATTGTCTTTGTCAATCCAAAACTTCTCTGGGATTACTCTTACCTTGACAGGTCTCTTCATTTCTTTCAGGGTGAATCTCATGACAATCAGTGCTAAAGCTGTCATTCCATAAAAGGCCCACTGAGCGAAGCTGAAGTAGTTAATAAGGGTATTGATGTCTGCTGGCAGGATGTAAATGATCGCCACAACCCCCTGTATAAAGACACAAGGGTGAGGTCACACTTGAAAAAAGCTTGATTAAAGACCTCTTCCTGTAGAAACCTTTGATGCTAACCTAAAATGGAGATTGTGCTAAAGAATCTATAGAAGATGGAAGACTTGCATTAAAAATGAGGGCAGGTGATGGAGTGCAGCGTTTCAGACTAATGTAGGACATGACCTTCACCATGTGGCCCTCCCGAGCTGCAACATAGGTCAGTCTGTGGAAAGAGAAAAAAATAAAAAAATAAAATACATTTTCCCACCAGGGAGTTTCTTGGATGAGTGATACAGCAAAATGATTGATGCAGCACACACTGGAAAAAAATAAAAAATAAAAAATTGTGCAAGATGTTATAACATGCACAATGTGTGTTTATCCCAGTTTCTTCATTATTCCACAGTTTTGAATTCACAATCATAATTATAGGCCTAGGCAAAGTGTATCATCAATTCATAATGGTGCATGAAACATGATACAGTGCAAATCCTCCAAACCCATTACAGTCAGCCTGCACTGTAAGTTAATGTGACAAAGCACAGCTTTCGCAGTATATGCAGGTAGATAGCAGGTGCTCAATCAAACCAGAGACATCGCTATTGTGTGATGAGCTTAATTCGCAGATCCTCTTATCCAGAGCAACGTACAACACTGGAGAACCAGAAGTGCATACCGTTCTAACTGAAATCCTCCCTCCTTGGGTGGACACTATGGTTAAGCTTTGGCAAAATCTTGGAAACAGAGAACACGTGTATGTATTGTGGAGAGTCCCTCACCTGCCGGCAGTGAAGCAGCTTCCATTGGCAGCACCAAAAGTGGAAAAAACCACAAACAAGGGGACAATCCAAGACACAGGGTACAGTACTCTGTCACCAAATGTCTGAAGAATACAAAACAAGGTCCCTAGATTGAATGAGGTAGCACATTGAAAAGATACAAACCAATGATCCAGGCATCTAAACAGAGCAAGACACCATTAACCAATACCATTAACCAATAATGGTTAATTATTATTAATCCGTCTTTCGGATGAGACGTTAAACCGAGGTCCTGACTCACTGTGGTCATTAAAGATCCCATGACACTTATCGTAAAGAGTAGGGGTTTCCCCGGTGTCCTGGCTAAACTCCCAACCCAGGCTCATTCAATCTGCCACCTAATCATCCCCCAGTTTAATTGGCAAAAAAAAAAAATTATTCTCTCCCTCTCCACCTCAGCTAATGAGTGGTGAGCATACTGGCGCTAAATGGCTGCCGTTGCATCACCCAGGTGGGTGCTACACATTGGTGGTGGTAGAGGCGTGTTTCCCCCTCATCATTGTAAAGCGCTTTGAGTATCTAGAAAGGCGCTATATAAATGCCATGCATTATTATTATTATTATTATTATTATTATTATTAATAAGCATGACAGTAACAGGGCATGAGGCTATTGCTTACCCTCCTGCAATTTTTAACTGTCCATGCTGGTGTATATTAGATGCAAGCCTCTAAACTAGAAATTAACAACCGTTTGTTTCTTTAAAAAAAATATTGGCGCTCAATGTGGGGCTGAGAATGTACATTTCCCAACCCAATTCGGACTGTCCAACTATTTACAATCGCAGCCACGTTAATGCGCAAACCCCACTGCCGATTCGGGAGAGTGCAGACAGCAGTTATTCGACGAAACATGGTGTCGCCGGGCCTACTTCTTTTCAAACTGCAACCCACAGCCAAGCTCACATAGAATGGAGTGGGAGGAAGACCTTTCACATGCAGCCTTGGCATGAACCCTCCCGTGCCCTGGGTGAAGCAATTGGCAATTGGACACCGCCCTTTGGAGCTAATGGCCACAGTCGGCACTCGAAGACGTGGGGCTCATCCATGCACCACAGCGTGGTCGTGGTGCCTAATCGAATGAGCCAAACAGCCATTTCTAATATGTTTAAGTCAATACAGACATTGTCACGAGATTATGAAAATTATAGCTTTGCAGATCCTTTACAAAATTTACGCATTAGATATTTGAATATTGAATTTGTTCCTACAGTCCATACTGGGACTTAAACATGGTAAACCTTACCACAGCCACAGCTGGGGACTGCAGCAGTTCTGTGGGGGACATCACTGCGAAGTAAGCAATGTTAACGAGGACATAGCAGACAGACACCAGGGGGATCCCAATGATGATGGCTAGGGGTAGGTTTCTGACATGAAGAAAATGAGAAAAGTCTAATTCAGAAGCAAAAATCCTGGACAGTTTGGTAAATTACAATAAAAGTACAATATTAGACATCATAATCCTTTCGGTAACATAACACTTACCTGTATGGGTTTTTAAGCTCCTCTGTAATAAAGTTCAGCTGATTCCTGAAAGATAGTTTCATGGTTTTAACTGTATATCACACACCACAGCTGGTTTGTCATAAAGACTTTTGGGTTTATGTCTGACACAAAACCATGACCTTGTCTTTTTTTACTTTTGAAATGACATTTGTAAGGTTTCACAGAAAAAGAAATGGAGAACAGTATCAAAACAATGTACTGCTGGAGAGCAACTGTTTTTGTGTGGCATAACATTGTTTAGATTAGATCTCAAGGCCATCAGTTTCATATTCCAATTCCCTTGGCTAATTCCAATAACCATAATTCACACCTCAATAGTTTTCTAGCAGCTTTGATGATCATAACCTCCCCTGGTTAAGGAAAACTCCAAATAAAATGTATTCATTTCAAAATCAAAGCTGTGCTGGTTGATTGTGTAAGATGCAAGCAGCAAATCATTAACGTTTTACTTACCACCCATCATATGCCCAGAGCCCATTGTAAAATGCCAGCCCAATGTCCCCAAAAGAAGTAGATGCTCCATCAAATGTATTTGTAAGGTGTTCTGTGTTTCCTGTAGGCAAATATTACAATATTGAAAAATATAAGAAATATTACACACTTCTACAGCAGATTGACTCTGTACTAGTGAAGTATACCAGACACTGATTTTATCAAACTGTTTTGTTTAGTAAACCAGTTATCTTTATTGCAGTGATGTCTCATGAACTTGATTAAAACAACGAAGACATTTTTACTTTACATCACTTGCAACACATTTTCATTTGTTTTGCTTGATTCTTATTTGTACATAACTCTTAAATTAGGTATTCATCTCGTATTTGCCTTATTGTGGCATTCTTGTCATTTGTGTTATCTAATTGTGAAAAATATCACTACTTAACTAACTGAAAACTGAAAAGGGTCCAATTTAAAGATGTAAACGTGGTTGGCACGTGTATGTAAAAGTGCAAATTTGAAAAAGGCATAACTGAATCACTTGTGACATTTTACCTACAAACTTAATAAAAAGCTTGGACAAATTAATTGAAAACCAAGGATCTTACATCATGCATTTCAGGCATACTGAAGTCAATATGACTTTAAGAAATAGTAGATTTTTCTTTTTTTTAAAAAGAAAGAAAATTCCTATAGCTATGCTTGCTTTGGATCTTCCTTTAAGCTACAAACTATAACACTTTGATAAATCAACAGCAAAATTGCATGGAGCTCAATCTGGAAATATTCTCTCAAAGACAATAATGTTGGAAGACGTTTTCATTAACGACACAAAGTAATGATACACAAATAGGTATTTACATGTGCAATAAAGTGCATATAAAGTTATGGGTATGATTACAGATGTACTCTGCATTCATATTTCTGCAATATTTTTAAATAATCTTTTTATGTACTCTTCTAGATCTGTTTTTTCTTCTTCCTGTCAAGTTGCCATTCTGTAATATTGCCAGCCTACTTGTACATAGTTAGGTGTATTGAGTCTCTGGATGTACAATAATTAAATCCAAAATAATAAGAATACAAAAACCCTTGTGACACTGTTAATACATGCACCAAAAAGCAATGCTTGCACAAGTCTTTGGTGCAATCAAAATAAGCCCTTACTCTTCAGTCCTTGTGCCAAAAACAAATGAGGAGAGTACCTTTTGCCAGCATCACAGCCCCACCCACCACAATGACGAGGATGATGAAGAGCTTGGCTGCAGTGAAGAAGTTTTGCACATAGCTTGCCAACTTGACGCTCAGACAGTTCACCAGCACAATCAATACTAGAAAAGATTGAACACAAGATCAGAAGTTCCCTAATGTACAAAAGGTTCTATAATTTCTAAACGGTTCATCCGATATGGATGAAAATACCCTCAAATTAAAGCTGACAGTCTGCACTTCGACCTCATCGTCATGAGCCAAAATAACAAGAAATGTGTCACTGTCCAATGAATTATGGTGCTCATTGTAAATTCTTCAGCCATTAAGCACTCACTTACTGATAGAAGCTGCAGCCAAACACTTGGTAACAATCATTGGAGGGACGCATCCTGGGTAGAAAGGCGTGGCACAATATTCGGCAAAACTGAGAGCGATGATGGCGAAGGAGGAAGGCTTTAAAACCATGATGGTAGTCCAAGAATACAGATAGGCCATTAGGGGCCCAAAAGCCTGCATTAGATATGGGTATTCTCCTCCGGACTTGGTAATCATGGTGCCAAGCTCTGCATAGCACAGAGCTCCTAAACACAAAACATTCACACACATGGTTATAGGACACATAGACACTCACGATATATGTTGTGTTAGATTTACTGTACATTAGCTTTTGTTGGTAAAATTCTGCTTCAGGTGCTTCACAACAAAACCACTGTGTAGCTAAAAACATCATTGGAAGGCCTGTGTTTTGAAGAAATAACCTTTGATGTTAAGGCAAGAATTTCCACCATCTATCAACATATATACAGTATGTACAGCAATCATATATTTACAGCAGTCATGCCAGTTTATGTAATACAGATTATTGCACCCATCTAGAAGAGCTACACATTTTTCATCTTCTGTGTGTATTGGGTGTATACATGAAGAAAAGTCTGACTGTGTAATATCAGCTCCATGGAAAACTTTTTTCCTTCATACACTATGTGAGGTAGTTCATATCAGATCAAAAACGTCTACGACGTAAAAAAAGCCAAGTTACTCATGCATAGCCTACATAGCGCTGTCCATAAGTTCTTAATTCAAACTTGCAAAAACTAGGCCTGCCTTTAAAAGTCTTGATATCAAAATGTGGCCAAGTTACAACTACCAATATTGCCTATCGTAGCTCACACTAAATAAACTAGTTCTATTCCAAAGCAATGCTATCCAAACTTTCCTAAATTATTTAATGCAACTTGGCCCTGTGTTTCTTCATCTTACCATCTCAAGAGAATGTGGTCAATGAAACTGTATGTGCCACATCAAACTGCAAAATGAAAATAATTTATAGTGGAAATACTCTGATTCAGATGTGTTACACTTAGAAATTAAACAGAAAAATTACTACACTATAGGACATGTTTGAACAATTGTCTGCATCCACTGCTTTGGGTCTATGAAAAGCACAGAATGAATGAAATGTATTATTATTATTATTATGTATTTATTGATTTATTGATTTGGATTTCTATCAAAACCTGTGTGGTCCTACAGAGCATAGATATCCTTGTGTTCACAAAATTCTGTTTGCAAATATCATCATCATTTTTATCTGCATTTATTTATTCATCACCCCTTTCTCTATTGTACATGCTGTTTCTTCATATAAATGTCTGTTTGTGAATTGTAAAGAATGCTGTAGCAGCAGTTAACATTTTAAAACCTGTACATTTTCTAAAGTAAACCTGCCAACAAAGTACAACCATATCCTTTCTGGAGTGTAATTATTCATCAACTGTTAAAAACATTCATTGAAATCATATGTTGTTCCATGAGGCACAATCTCTTCACATGCAAAGACACAGGGCCAAGTTGCATTAAATAATTTAGGAAAGTTTGGATAGCATTGCTTTGGAATAGAGCTAGTTTATTTAGTGTGAGCTACGATAGGCAATATTGGTAGTTGTAACTTGGCCACATTTTGATATCAAGACTTTTAAAGGCAGGCCTAGTTTTTGCATGATGGAATTAAGAACTTATGGACAGCGCTATGTAGGCTATGCATGAGTAACTTGGCTTTTTTTACGTCGTAGACGTTTTTGATCTGATATCACTTATTTTTTATAGCTAACTAATGATGAATAATGCATGAAGATAAACACAGAGAGAGACATGCATTCCAAAGAAATGTATGCAGACATTCGCTTAACCATAACGCCCTCTATTGACAAGAATGAGAACAGTTATCCCATTACAGACAGCACACAATTACATTAAAAGAGTTTGTAGATGAGCAGTATTTAATGTGTAATGAAATACAATGAACAGCACCACCTGAGCTATGGATCATGAAGAAGCATGTAAATTAATTAACCAAGTCTACATGGAGACATACATGCACAATGGGCTACGCAAACACAATCTAGATGAAAGACATACAGCCTAAATAGCTAGTACAGCCTAAATAGTTTGCATGAGTAAAATATGGAAATATAGTTTTAAAATAGGGCTATTAGTATTCTATAGAAAATGAAATACATTTAACGTTAGGCTATTCAACACTGGATTGCCGGATGCGTAACTCCAACCTTCCATGTGTGGGCTATGAGCTAGCGAGTGAGCTGAGTTCATAAGCACAGCAGTTAGGCTATTCAACACTGGATTGCCGGATGCATAGCTCCAACCTTCCATGTGTGGGCTATGAGCTAGCGAGTGAGCTGAGTTCATAAGCACAGCAGTTAGGCTATTCAACACTGGATTGCCGGATGCGTAACTCCAACCTTCCATGTGTGGGCTACGAGCTAGCGAGCGAGCTAGTGAGTTTCTGCAAAGCAGAGTTTTTTTTCCGGTAGTGTAGAACATTACCTGCGGGAAATGTTTTGGTACCGGACAGCTAGGTTTAGTTTTGTTTTCTGTAGTGCAATGAATGTAGGCTATAATGCATGTTGATTCGCTTCGTAGTAGCATAGCTTGTTTCTGCTTCCTGACGAGAAGCAGGAAGTAACGTTGGCGAACAAGCTTAATTGGACAACGCATATTTCCCAGGAATCTTAGCCAGAAAGAAAACAGTAGATACTACTAAGAAAGTACATACCAGAGATTATTCTTCTTATTATTATTATTATAATAATTAAAAGTGTTTGCAGCAAGCTACATTATCAGCAGAGTAGCGTAGACTAGAGCCAAATTCGGAGGCTATCTATTTATTTATAAGTGACACTTACCATGAATCAGATATGTTTGGGGAATTGGCGGTTTATAAATCCGATCGCTTAAAGGCTTGCAGCTTAAAAGAGGCTATCCTCAATTCTTAATGTAGGCTGTTATCGTAAATTCTTAATTTTCCTAGTAGTTAATTTTATGGTGACCTTGTGTTATGTGTGAAAAGGACAAAGTGAACAGAGCTGAAGTGAAGAAATTAATGAATAAAGAAAAGTGAAGAAATTAATGAATAAAAAAATGTTGGCCGAGGCAAGGGGTTTTCACAGTCAGTCAGTCAGTCATGACCGCAAGAGCAGTGCGTAACACCCTCCCCAGACCAGACAAAAGCCAACGTCTGGTTTGGGGAGGGTGTGATATAATACAAGTGAAACATTGAACAGTTAATATTGTAAACCTGTTTTGCCTTTGCAAAAAAAATACGTTAATGTGTCAATGTGAAAATAATAACAGTCTAAGAAATGAAAAGAACTTAACAGTTGCACATTGTTTTTGTGGAAAATACACATGCCCTGCTGGGCTCGAACCCACTATCCACTGTGTGATAAACTGCGGTTTTAACCACTAAGCCACAGTGGCTTCTTGGAAAGCATGAAGCCATTAGCTATATTAACATTAAAAAACATTAGTATGAATGTGTTTTTATTGGACGATGAGTTTGATGAGCAGGTATAGGGACCATACGCTCAAATAATAATTCTCCCCATTGGATAACATCCCGACAGAGGCAGGCAGTTTGGCAGGAAAATGGGAAGAAGAATAAGAAGAAGAAGAAGAAGAAGAAGAAGAAGCGGAAGAGGAAGGAGAAAAAACGGCAAAATAACCCAAGTTTGGGGCTTTATTGTGTGGATGTGTGAGGTTGTATCTGAATGCTGTGTGGTTACATTAGGTCAGAACATACAGAAGTTAATGTTTTTAAGGGTTGAGAGTCTATGGTCATTGTGGTTACTTCTGTAGGAAACCCTGAAAAGTGCCAAACTCTTGGTGCTGTATAGGTATGGGGCATGCCCCGCCAAGCCGTAACTTGGCGGATGGCATACCTGCCATCCCAATACATTTACCTGCATACGCTTGTTCCAATGTATAAGATACCTACACATTAAGGATATCCTGCAAAGTTCAGTGGCCTGAGTAAATAAACTGATGTGCAAACATGAATAAATGCAATATAAAGATAGAAATTACGTAGTAAATGTAGTGGATGCTCTTATATGTGCGCTCACCTAGTGTTGATAGGACTCCGCAAGCAGCCCACACACACAGACAGGGCCCCACTGCTCCTGTGCTGGCAAGCACAGCCTTCGGCGAGATGAAGATCCCAGAGCCAATCATTGTCCCCACAATCAGACAGATCCCACTGATCAGTCCCACCTGTTGCATGCAGGGAAATCTTATTGATACCCCTCCCTAATAACTCAGTTACAATGAACAATATAGGTAAGAGTAATGTACGCATATAATGATTTTAACGCTGGTTCTGAGTAATTCCATACGCATTGTGAATGTACAGGGAGGTGAACACTGAGAAGCACAACATGGAATTTACACATTCCTCTTCAAAATGGGAACTATACTAACTCCGATTCTAATTGAGAATTGTAATACCAGCCTGACAACAGTGTTCAGCATGCCAGTTGAACACATAGATGAAGACCAGTTTACAATTTAACACTGACAAGCAAATGCATGTAAAAGAGACAGACCGTGTCTTCAGTCCACCAACGAACACCTCCTCTGATTGTACGTCTATTGCTTTTGATTTACTGTAACTTATTATACTACGCATTATGTGGACTGGACTATGCTACACCAGTATTGATAGAACGCTGTTTGAGTCCCTGTTCATTAAGTCCCTGTACCTGATGGAATGCACCTGTTAGATTTCATTGAGGCTATTGGGAAAACATAGCCAAGAGCACAATGCTAATAGGGAAAGGGCTGCACAGACACGGGTGTCTACAGTGTTGGATTAATGTGGCGTGACAGTGGATATGGTGTAGCAAGGAGATTCCATGTGAAAACCTTGTGAATGGAATGGAGGCAGGAGGTCACACTGTTCTGGTAATGACTGTGAGAAAAATACAGATCATGTGGTTTCTCTCTCTCTCTCTCTCTCTCTCTCTCTCACCCAAACACACACACAAAAACCCAAGCTTTTATTCGCAACTTCTTTTCCTTCAATGAGGGATGCACAGTTGAATCTGCAGGCCCGCTTCATTGTTGTACTGTCCACCAATTTTTTTAGGACAAAGACGAGCATGTACTCTCTTACAAAATGTGTGCCAACAGTGGCAGTTCTTTTCATTCTGCAGTCCACTAGCTATGGGTGGCCAGAAGTCCATCCTGGCACACAGCAAGTGTCCAGTCAGCAAGATCAGTTACGGGGATGCAAATACATGCCATCTTACAGGGCTGCCAACAACAGTCGCTGAGGGAGAGAGCGGGGGGGGGGTTCAGTCAGCCAGGACGATAGTATCTGTTTGTGTAACAGCAACCCCCGCCTAAACCTGTACAAACCTGATTTATGAACTGTGGTTTGATAAGAAGTAGTGGCTGACATGTGCTTCAGGGGAGAGAACATGCTTGTGTGCACTGGATGTGGCAATGAGTGCTGACTGGGAAAAAATGGTAATGTCAGATCATAGGCCTAGGTTTTATTTTCAAATTTGGGGGACACACTGCTGGACCACCTAGCATACTCACAAGCATACTAAATAGTCCAGTAATTAATTCATATGAAAATATGGGGGGTGATATGTCTCCCTGTCTCGCCGCAAACCTACGCGTATGTGCCAGATCATGGAACATACCACTACACTGAACCAGTACATTAGCAGCCCCACATTAAATACTCATTCAAATCCACACACACACACACGGTTAACAAAACTCACCTCTTTCTGGAGTGCTGTAGTTTTTACTTCCTCATCTGGGTGCTGGGAATGGGAGCTGATGCTGGGGGCCACCTTGCCATTCAGTGACTCCTTCCTCTTCCTGACACTGCCGTTCTCCATTACGCAAGACTATCATATACAACACGAGACATTTTAGAATCAGGGCATTACTCTGCACTGTACAGCCTTCCCAGTTACGGTACTGTTAATTTAATTCATTCATTTAATTAAAATCAGTATAAGATTCTTAATATACAGTTGAAGTCGGAAGTTTACATACACTTAGGTTGAAATCATTAAAGAGATACTGCAGAGGCTTTTCTAAGGCCTTTTTTACCGCTTCAATTTGAACTGGAACTCGTGAGTGGGTGTGGTCATATGACGATGGTGCCACGTAGTCATATTATGAATATTCATACGGTCAAAGAGTGAAAGGGTGTGTCGATATAAGTCGTAATATTAACGTAATACAAAGCAATTCACATTTGAACTTGAACGAACTAGTTAGCAGTAAGGGTCTCAGTCTCAAAGAGGAAAAAAAACCCGTTGGTCTCTGCTTTTATACCACGTGCCCAGCCGAGACCACCCCTAGGATCACCTCAACTCCACCCATTTTTATGTTAAGGATCTCGTGACGTCACGAATCCCCGGAAACTAGCGTATTGGTAAGCCTACACAAAAACTCAGATAAAACTATTTTGACTAAACATGAGATTTTCGGACATAAACAGTTGTGTATGATCATAATCTAACCCAAAACATCGGTTTTCAACGGGAAAAGTCGGTTTTTGACTGCAGTATCACTTTAAAACTACTTTTTAACCACTCCACAGATTTCATGTTAGCAAACTATAGTGTTGGCAAGTCAGTTAGGACATCTACTTTGTGCATGACACAAGTCATTTTTCCAACAATTGTTTACAGACAGATTAGTTCACTTTTAATTCACTATATCACAATTCCAGTGTCAGGGTGCAGTAGGGACTCATAAAATAAACCAAAGTTTATTATGGTGAAATATCAGGGATAAGGCGAAGACGTAGTCAGGTATCAGGTAGAGATCAAAACCAGGAATTCACAGCAAAGATATAAAATCAAAGTCCAAAGGCAGAAAACAGGAAACAGGTAAAAAGTCGTAAACACAGGTAGCAGGGGAAAAAAGGCTTGTAGCGAAACAGAGATAAACTACTGAGACGAACTCGCAACAAATACAAGACAGAGTGGAACTTAAATACACAGAACTAACGAGCACGTGAGAAACAGGCGAACAGCAGGGCAGGTGAAACACATAGGTTATCAAGAGCTGAGACAAGAGGCGGGGCTGACACAATGGGGAAGTGAAAACACAAGCACATAGATGGGAGACAAAAACACACAAACAAAAATGAACATAACCGAAAACGTAAAGTAAAAAAATACAACACAGACTCAAATACTGACATCCAGTGGGTCAGAAGTTTACATACACTAAGTTGACTGTGCCTTTAAACAGCTTGGAAAATTCCACATTAAATTGATTTCAGCCCACTCCATCAACATCTAGGCAATGTGCGATGGTACGTGTAAGGTTACATGTATATAGACTATTCGCAATTATCCTGGATCAAGGTATGACTTAGCCTATATTTGCCAATAATTCCTGTAATCTTCTGGGGGGACAATCTTCTGTTACGGAACAATGGCTATCCATTAAAAAGGAGCTGATAACCCCTATATCAAGCCTAATGCGCAAATTGTCATTTACACCTAATGCATGAATTGTTATTCAATGGAAAACTCGCACACTGCAATAGACGGACATCTGAGTTCTATAAATGAGCTTTAGATGTCATTACAATACAGCTCTGTTCATCTAGGCCAGTGTGTCTCAACCCTGGTCTGGTATTTGTTTTTGCCTACCCTGTGGCCCTCCAGGACCAGGGTTGAGAAACACTGATCTAGGCCTACAGCCTGTAAGTAAATAGAATGGTTTTGACTGAAAAAATTTCAAAACCTTGTCCAGTGTTTTTCAAATAGCCTAGGCTGCAGTCCCCGGGATTCGCTGTGCATAAGGTTTTTTCGATAGCCTACGGTTAAAAAACGGAGATAAATTTCACCATGAACTGAATTTTAGCCTTATTCCTCATCCTTCATATTTTTTTAAATTACAGTGACCAGGCTTCCATACTCTCAGCTTATTAAAACCCCACTGATTTCACCTATTATACAATAACTAAACAAAACGATTTTAAAGAGAACAATTAATTCACAAATGTGGGCTTTAACTTAATGCAGGAGCAGGTCTGTTTCACCTGCTTTAAATTGCACTTTTCAGTCTTCCCAGGAAAGTGGACTTGTTTTTAAAGCATTAAGCTCCTAGTAAAACGCGTTGGTCACATTTCCATAAGTGGGACATTATAAAACAAGGAAAAATATGCGTGGACCTCTGGGTTGCCAACCTGACAGCTTTATTGTATTTAGGAATAATCAAGGAATAATAACAGTATTTATGTTATTAATCAATATTAGAATGCAGAGCCAGGGTCAGTCTCAGGACCGCGTTTCTAGGACCCTGGAGTCCTGCGCATGCCCAAGAGAAACAACAAGATAGAAAACCCGACGACTATCAGAGTGTGAGGACAAAACTGAATGTGAATCAAGTTTTATTTATTTAACGTAATGTAATGAATAGATCTTGCTAGGTCACGTATCTATATACGTTTAGATAAATAAAATGTAACGTTAGCTTATGATAGTCTTTGCTAATGTTAATGTTCGATTCCAAGCTAATCGAAACACATTTAAAAGGCACTACAAACAATCCTGTTATAACGTTAGCTTACCGATAGCTTGCAAAACGAACTAACGTTAACGTTAGCCACATTTGTTTATTTGTTTAATTAAACCGTAGCGTGTTTTTGGCAAGCCCAACTAGCTGTCTATTAATAGTTGACTATGATAATGAATTCTATCCAGCACATTGAATAAACTTCAAAAGATGATAAGAGCATGTCAATATGATCTGTGTCTGTCAGCTACATTAAATCAGCAGTACTGTCTTCAGTGTAAATGTTTAATAATGTTTTACCATTTTATGAAGTTTAAATAATCTTAATAATTAAACTGTGCTGGCAGCCTGTTTACCCCCACAATAGCCTACGTGTTATCAGTCAGTCTCTTCATTTTGACATTGTTTTGTATGGTTTGGGTATTCATAATTTGCACTTTTTTAAAATACTATGATCATAAAATAATAATACCACAATTCTATGTTCTTGTTTTAGGGTATACCATTCACAGATGTGGGTTGGATTGCAGACCACAATGGCATTATCACTGCATCCACTGCCAGTCAACACTGCTATGTAGACTGGACTTCATTCGCAGGCTACAATCAATAACCTGATGAACTCTATGCGAAGGAGAAATGCTGCTGGTCACACTCACACAAAATACTGACTTGGCATAGAGCTCCGTAGTCCCGCCCACTTTGGTGACGAACTTCTGGTGCCACTTTTCGGAAAAAAATATAATGGGAGTCAATGGACTGAAAAAGTTTTTTTTCTATATTCAGGCAGCTAGACGTTCAAAACACCCAAGAGAGGGGTTGTCATATTTTTAAATAATTTATAAAATTGGTAATTTGTATGTAAAGGAATGAGTATGTAAAGGAATATATATCACATATATGTAAAAACTTGGTCCATACAATGTCATATATCATCATAAGGGTGAGGGGTTGTTCCCGAAGTGGGGAAAAGTAATGGCTTCCGGCAGTCTTCCGGGACCAGCCAGGGATATTCTATTCTATTCTTCAAGTCTCTGGAACTCTACTGGAGGGAAGTAACACCATTCTTCCAAAATAATGTTCAATTGGGTTGAGATCTAGTGGCTGCAAATGCCATAGCATATAGCATATCCCATCATTTTTGTACTCTAAGCCACTGTATTTACCTCATAAAATAAATGCATTTTGGGGTAAAATGAGTTTTGTGTCAAATGAAAGCTCTTGATGAGCTCTATCTAGTGCCAAAAGGACAGCTGAAATCATGAACAGTATTGAATAAAGCAACAAAACAAAGATCTAATGCAAAAGTTATGGTCTTTTTGGAGTCAGAGGTCAAATTGTTTATGCAGCTTTATTATTGATAGACACGCTAGAACTGCAGTCCTGCCATGGTTGCACTGTCGCGGTCATCCAATTTGGTAGGTGGCGCTGTCGCGAAAAACTAGGGTCCTAGGAATGCGGTCCTGAGACTGCACTTCTGGTATGCTCCGGTATTGCAGGGACATACTATTGTGCTTAGCACCCAAAAAACATGCCGTCTAAATAGCAAAAGTAGACTTGGACACGGCATGCATTTAGACCAAACGCTAAGATCGCCAAGATAGAGCCCAGTGCCTCTTTGCTTGACATCATGGGAAAATCTAAATTATATCCACAGTAAAAGGAGTCCTATAATTATATCCACAGTAAAAGGAGTCCTATATCGACATAACCTGAAAGGCTGCTCAGCAAAAAAGCTACTCCAAAACTGCCATAAAAAAAGCCAGACTACAGTTTGCAACTGCACATGGGGACAAAGATCTTACTTTTTGGAAAAATGTCCTCTGGTATGATGAAACAAAAATTGAACTGTTTGGCCATAATGGCCATCTTTATGTTTGGAGGAAAAAGGGTGAGGCTTGCAAGCCGAAGAACACCATCCCAACCGTGAAGCACGGGGGTGGCAACATCATGTTGTGGGGGTGCTTTGCTTGAGGAGAGACTGGTGCACTTCATAAAATAGATGGCATCACGAGGAAAATGATGTGGATATATTGAAGCAACAATCTCAAGACATCAGCCAGGAAGTTGAAGCTTGGTCGTAAATGGCCCTTCCAAATGGACAATGACCCAAAGCATACTTCCAATGTTGTGGCAAAATGGCTTAAGGACAACAAATTCAAGGTATTGGAGTGGCCATCACAAAATCCTGACATCAATCCAATCAACAATTTGTGGGCAGAACTGAAAAAGCGTGTGCGAGCAAGGACAAACCTGTCAGGAGGAATGGGCCAAAATTCCAGCAACTTATTGTGAGAAGCTTGTGGAAGGCTACCCGAAACGTTTGACACAAGTTAAACAATTTAAGGGCAATTCTACCAAATAATAACAGATTGTATGCAACTTCTTACCTACTGGAAATGTGATGAAAGAAATAAAAGCTGAAATAAATCATTCTCTCTACTATTATTCTGACATTTCACATTCTTAAAATAAAGTTGTGATCCTAACTGACCTAAGACAGGGAATGGTTACTAGGATTAAATGTCAGGAATTGTGAAAAACTGAGTTTAAATGGATTTTGCTAAGGTCACAGTGTATGTAAACTTTCGACTTCAACTGTACTTATGCTTGTTTATATAATGTATACCGTGTCCAAGAAAATATGGGATTTAATGGTTGCATGACATTTGATGGTTTTCTCTCTTTTTAAGATCAAATCCAATTAAAGTATACAATATATCACTGCATTTCAATATTTTATACAGCAAGTTGGTACCTGTATTTTATAGTGCTGTGTGCGCTGTTTTAATACAATTGAAGCACGATTGAATAAAAATAACAAACTTCAGTCACTAAAATTTGTAAAATAAGTATTGCATTAAATGTTATATTATTGTAGCTGGTATGATTAGCAACACAGGATGTATTTTAATAGGGCTGCAAAATCATGGATCAAACAAAATAAATATAAAATTACTTTTTCCGAGTCAGTTTGATATTTCTGAAAATCCTCTACGAAGTAAAACATGGCAAATCAGTATGCAAGTGTGTAAGCTTATCTAGTTCAAATGAGATAATTCCTTCAAAACCGACAAAAGGTAAATGACAGGGAAACGGTGATAACTTTGGCAGTAACCTTCAAGTTTATCTCACTTTTAGCTTGCTTTAATGCACCCTCCACACATTTATAAACCACACAAGGTTTTCACAGTAAATTAATAATCACTCAGACATTTGATCAGGAATGGGCTTCTTTCTCAATCACTGGTTTTTCCTTTGTTGCTTAATGCTGGTCTGACCCAGCTCATAGGCTGGCTTTGCTGACTAACTCAACACTCAGCTGGAACCTGGAAGCACAAATTGAGTTCACAAATGGTATCAGTCCAATTTTGGTTAAAGTAATTTTCTTCAGCTTATATGTAGGACCAAGAGAGCTGCCCAGTGAAAACGATAGAAATGAGCACAATCCTTTTTGTCATCATAGCGCCTATGATGTGAATAAAACTTTTATTTGTAGCCTCTTTCATTTGTGCATTCTTGTGCCTTGTGCTTTCCATAATTTACATGCTCTAATCTGCACATGTTGGACTTCAATACATCAGTCATTTATTCAATAAATAAAATATTAATCTACCATAATTTTACAATGCATTTAGTTCAATGGTTTTCATTATTTTCTTGTTAGTGTAGTACTTACATGCAGAAATGAGTTCCAGCAGAAATTGAAGTTGAATTTCATAACTTGAATTTGTCTTGCAATAATCTGAGTTTGTAGTTTTAAACTGAATTATTGTAATTTAAAATTTTATTTCAATTTCATAACTCAAATTTGGATTTCACTATCTGAAATCGAACGTAATGCTTTGAAAATGAATTCAGTCTTCATTGCATTTAATTTCACTTATAATTTCAAGTTAAAACTTCAGGTTCAATATGCTTTCAAATTCAGTTCACACAATTCAATTTCAGTTTTCTGTAACACAGAATGAGCAAAGATTAAGTCAAACTGCAAACAGCAGTTAGCACCACAAAACTGTATAAGAACTAGAATGCACAAGGGCGGCAGTGTAGTATAATGGTTAAGGAACTGGCCTTGTAACCAAAAGGTTCCAGGTTCGATTCCCAGGTAGGACACTGCCATTGTACCCTTGAGCAAGGTACTTAACCTGAATTCCTTCAGTATATATCCAGCTGTATAAGTGAATAGTATGTAGAAAAAGAAAATGCTCAAAAGGTTGTGTAAGTCACTCTGGATAAGAGTGTCTGCTAAATGCCTGTAATGTAATAATGTAGAATGAACTAGAACTTGAAATAAACATGGGTCACAACTGAAAAGAGAAAAACATGATCAAAAAAATGAATTGGATTTCCACTAACACAGCAAAAATGTTGGTGAAAATCTAACACTGCTGGTGTACATTTACACCCTAGGGTGTTTATATGAGACCACTGGCCAAAAAAAAAGTTGCCGTTGCACCCGTCATGCATAGTGCCCACTGTACAAGCCTCTGGAGGCAGTGTTATGATCTGGGGTTGCTTCAATTGGTCAGGTCTAGGCTCAGCAACGTTATACAGCAATAAAATGAAGTCAGCTGAGTACCTGAATGTACTGAATGACCAGGTTATCCCATCAATGGGCATATTCCAGGACGACAATGCCTAGATTCATCGGGCTCAAATTGTGCTCAGAGTGGTTCAGGGAGCATGAGGAATCATTTTCACACATGAATTGGCCACCAGAGTCCTGACCTTAACCCCATTGAAAGTCTTTGGGATGTGCTGGAGAAGACTTTACGGAGTGGTTCGACTCTCCCGTTGTCAATACAAGATCTCGGCCGAAAATTAATGCAACTCTGGACGGAAATAAATGTTGTGACGTTGTCGAAACAATGCCAAGATGAATGCGCACCGTAATCAAAGCTAAAGGCGGTCCAACTAAATATTACAGTGGGCAACGTTTTTTTTTAGCCAGGCAGTGTACACCACCATTTTTGCTGTGCATAGGTGCACTGGTCTCTGAACAAACCAGTAAGATTTGTAACGGGGTGATGTGAGGACGCCTAAATCCCACTTAGTAGCCTCACAGTTTCATCACGTGATGACGTTAACCCCATTGTAACTTCAGTTTCATCTCAAACACAGCATACAGCTAACTAGCTAGCTAGCTAATAGACAAATGTAGGGAGCAAACAGTAGCTAAAGATTGCAAGCTTACCTAGCTAGCAGCAATTGGCATCATATTATCTTGTGTATGACAATAAAATGGTATTCAAATGCATTAATGTGGGTAATATTTTTGAGGACAGGCTTAATATCTCAAGTTAAGTATTATGTTAGTCTACATAGGCCTATGACGATGTGATATTATTTACTTTAGGGAGCATATAGGCTAAATAGGTTACGCCTGCAGCCTGTATGACCAAAATAACAGTGAGCTATGTAGCTAAATGTTAGCTAACAGCTTGTTAACTAAGCTAGTTAACTAAATAGGTAGCTATATTAGACAGTTATTGTAGTAACTATTCCCAGCTCAAACAGAGGGGTAGGCCTAAGAAGTTTTCACCTGTATTTCACCTTTGTTATTTTGTATTTCTCCAGTTTCGCGATGGTATTTGGAATAAAGGCTGCATTGAAGACATTTATTGTATCTTCAGAATGCAAAAGTCACATGGCTTGCCTCTCTGCCATTATTTTGATGCCTTCAACAGGTTGAGGTCATTTCCATTTTAAAAAAAGTAGCAATGTGTGGGTTAGGCTACCAACAAAACAAAACGTGAGGAACCAGCAAAGTGAGGCAGGCCTAGTGCCGCGAGGTGATTTCAAGATAGTCTTGGATGAATCAATCTGTCTACAAGATTATAGCTAATTCTGGTCCACAGAAAGCCTTAGGCTATACAGCGGTCGGGATCGACAGCTACTGCCAAGCCTACCAAAATGAAGGTGGATTGTTTTTTATTATGTATAAATTAAATAAAAAATACCATGTTAAAAAATAATGTAGATGTCAGGTTGTTTTGATTTGTTGCTCAATGATATTAATATACAGGCTACCCACATTCAGTGGATCTTTAGAGCAGGCTGCAAACTCCTACTTAGGGCAGTACCAAAGCGCCACCAAAGATGGCATTCGACATTGATAACAAAACTGTCTTACAGTTAAATAGGTGTTAACATAATGTTAATTGCTTTAAAGCCTACAGTAGCAGTTAACAGTAGCCAAATATGACGATAAAAATTAGTCATTACATTACATTACATTAGACTAATGCATTACATTTCATTAGTCAGCTGAACAGCTCGTCGACCAGCTAAAAGCTTGACCAGTTTAGGCTGGTTTAAAATGGAATTCTCAGCAGGGATTCCGCGGTGGCCAATCAGAGAAAAACAATGGTGCGTGGAAAAAAAGCGCCGTGATGAGAAGGAAATGTCTTTTGTTGTTCTTATAGTTTGCAAACTTTTCTACCAAAATAAAAGTTAATTCTTGTTTCCTTATAAAACATTAGAATTCTGACCACAGCTGATGTGTTAAATTTAGCCAATTTAGAATTATGACCATATCCACTTAAACGACTTAATGCTGCTGCAGCCAATGAAAACTCATTTGAAAATGTTTTTTTGAAACTTCATGAAGATAATGAAATAATGTCTTATTTATGCAACTTTTTCCAATTAACTGTTTAAACAATAAATTATAAATTTACACATTGTTTCAATGGCAGTAGCAAACTGACACAACCTGTGTAATTCCTACTATACAAATATATTAATATTTTATGGAGCTACAGTAGAATAAAACAGGAATAGTAAATTGTTAAATGATGTACTTTGAACAAGCATTGCTAAACTAAGTAAAGAAAAAAAGTAATTGTCTGGGTCAGATTTCAAGTGGATATGCTCAGAATTCTAAATTCTGTAAATGTAATGTGAGGCACTCTGTGGTCAGAATTATTATCTCTTAAACAGTGCAAAAAGGTAGGTAGGGGGTAAAAGGTTTGCACAACAGTTGCAAATACAAACCGGCAGCCTAAAACTAGAAGACTTATTGTGACTTTGGCTATTGTGGCAAGGTTCACAGAGCTTTATGTAGCCTACCTGTGAGTTCGGTCTTTGGATGGTTAAGAATAGTTGGTACCAAGCTCTGCGGGCCAGGGCAATACACCAAAAGGATAGAAAAAATACCGCTTTAGGTACTAACAGCTATTTGCCACGTGACTCAATCTCTGTTAGTTTGCCATCTTACGTCTTAAGTATGCGTGTTACAGAAAACTGAAAATGAATTGTAAGAACTGAATTTGAAATAATCTTGAACGAAATTAAATTCTAAATACAATAATTTCAAATTACAAAAGAAAATACAAATTCAAGTGCTGACTGCAACAGTTTTTTAAAAACATTTGTACTGTTTTTCATTTTGTAATCACAATATCAATATTTTAAAATATCAATAAATTACTAAATAAAATCCAACCAAGGATTATACACACCATCATCTCAACATTAAGAATACAAAGAGAAAAAGTATAATTTAGATATCCCCCTGTCACTATGGATCATAGACTTGGCTTGGCTACTTCTTATGGTCAAGGCAAACGCTTATGATTGAGTGCGTACAAGAGACATGCTGTATGTGCTCTGTGCATATCCTGCATCAAATTTACTTCCATAATGTATTCTAATTATGCCTAGATCAAGCTTATGCTTAAGCTTATTCATATTCTCCAGGTGCACTCCACAGATCTCCATATCCCCTCTCTGTGTGGCCTTTCTTATAGGATCATAAAAGGTAAAACAGTGTACCCATCCAAAACACCCCAACATGGTTCAGATAAATGCTCTGCTAAAAATTGAGTTGAGCAATCAGAGGTAGCACAATGTGATAATTCTATTCTAACAAATCGTGTGCAGTATCAAAAGAACTGAACTCATGTTTTATCCTGTTGAATGTGTATGACATTATCACAGGTTATAGTCCATTATACACAGAATATGCATGTTTCTATGACATCCAGTAGCATCATATGTCCAATCATGCTAGCATCACTGCTTAATTCCAGTTAACTGCCAATGCAAAATGATTTTAAAAAATACACACCTGATTCAGTAACCTAGTACCTGTTCTTGCTCTGGCACGATCAGGTTGCTCATAGCAACCTCTGGAAAGATTTACTGCTTTAAAACGTAATTTACTTTAGTTTATCTGCCTTAGTTTAACAATGCACATTACTGAGAGGGTGACCAGTCAGTTGAAGCAGAGGCAAAGAGAGGGAGTCCACCTCAGCTGTGTGTCTCACACAATACCCCTTTGACTGTGACACCTGATACCAGACAAAGAAAGAATGAAGTGGGCTGCCCGAGGGGCATGATGAAATGGCGAGAAAAGATGGCCATAGATGCATTCAGGGTCGACACTAGACAGGACTGGTCATTCACTGATTGAAGTCATACAGGGTACCCAATGGTTCCTGCACACACTCTCAAAAAGAATGTGTTAATATCAACACACCTCCATGTCTGGTTAAGGACAACACATGTTGTGTTACTTTAAACACATTTTGTGCCAAAGTTACTACCTTTGTGTTACAAATACACAATTTATGTGTTACAAAATGATACTTTTTAACACAGACTGTGTTAAAAAGTAACACAACATGTGTTGTCCTTAACTAAGCACAAGGATGTGTTAAAATATAACACGACATGTTGTTTTTAACACATCTGTTCTAAGAGTGCAGCAGACACAGCTAGAACAATCTTGGTGCCGAAACTATGCTAAATGTATCAGAGAGCAACACTGATAACACGATATGCTGAGAATGGCAGTACATTAGGGCACATTGAGGGGGAAAAAATGCTGAAAATGCACCAGGTCAGTGTTTCTCAACCTTTTTCATACCAGCAACTGGCTTGCTACAGCCTTAATCCTGTGTATGCTAAAGCTAATGACTCAAACTAAGGAAGACTGATTAAACTCACCATTTCTATTTCTACCATATCTTTAAGGTTTCGTGACTGATTTTGTGTCTCCTGTCTTGTCTCTGTTACCCTGGTTATACCAGGCTCATCTCAGGCCTGTGTTTTTCTCTCACAGAATCAATCAATCTCTCCCTGGATCAATGTCTCTCCTGCCATTTTCTCCATCTCTACCTTGTTGTGTATGTTTCTCTGTGTTTGAATCTAGATTCCTGCTTTCAACATATTGCACATCAAATGTCCTGCTCTCTCTTCCTTGTTTACAGACATAGAGTACAATTTGTTGCGAACAATACCATTTATGGTATTTGTCTGGTTTTTAGGTCATTTATGTTCTTATGTTTGGTTTGTCTTCTTAGGGCTTCTTATGTAGTTTGTATGTATTTTGAACTTGAACTTTAGCTCTTGGATCACATGGATAGTTTCACTAGTACTTTTTGCATATTTATTTCCCGGCCTGGGGATATTGCTAGCCATGTTCTGGCACTATTGCTCACATTAATCAGGTGAATGCACTTATGTTTCTCATATATTGTAAGTCTCCAGAAATGTATGGAATCAATTGTGACTGATTTCATATTTGAGTAACTGACTCAAAAACAGAAACCTACTTGAAAAGAGCGCAAAAATTTCTTTAAAATTTTTTTTTGATTATTTACTAAAATGTAAAACAATATTTTCAGCTGAGATGTAAATGTCCTGCTGCAATGTTCTTCCTAGTGCCCGATGAGTGTATCGCTGCATTGCCCTCTGACTGAGCATGCTGCCATACTCCCAACCCACATGCTATCATATACTTAAAGAAATTGCAATGTGGCAGAATGAGTGTCTTTTCACTGCCAGAGATATAAAGCAGAGGCCCTTACTAAGCACAGGTGAAGTGACCACAGCCATTGAAACAGGATGACACAATCAACCTGGAGCTCAAAGAAAATAGGTTGTGTAACCACTGTGAGACAGGTTGAGATAGACATACATTTCCTGCTACACTGTAGTAAATACACACAAAAAGTGACAAGCTTCATGAAATCCTGGAATAGAAAAGTGACAGATGTTTCTATAAGCAAACTGCAAACATGTGAAGGGTAAAAGATCTTCAAATGTTTCAAATGTTTGTCAGTTGGTTTACTGAACTGTGTTTTTTGTTTCTCAGTTTATTGGGATTGAAATATGGATTTTTCTGTTGCTTCATCGAATGTTTTATGTTCATGTTTTACTTCACACTTTTCTGTAAAATAGGTTTATTGCTTTGCACTGAAGAATACCTCATGATTATTGCATAATTATCTAATTAGTCACACAGCTGTGCAGATTTCCAAACAACTACTAAACTTTGAGTGCCTTTTGCAGGGGTGGGCAATCCCGTTCCTGGAGGGCTGGTGTCTATGCAGATTTTTGTTTCCACCAATTACCCTAGCTAAATTGGCTAATTGGCTGTATACACAAACACTGCTTCACTGATAGATTAGATCACAGTGAAATATTTCATATACGGACAGAAAAACAGTCATTTATGTGTCTATCAAGAAATGTAGCTAAAATATTAGGCTAATAAAGTAATGAAGGCCAGAAATTGGCACGAAAAACAGAAACAGATACAGCCCTCGTTGCCCACCTCTGGCCTATTGGGATACCTGAAGGATAGCTGCTGAAAATATGGTTGAAAATCAGGTTATATGCCATAACTTCATATTGTATCAGTGAATCGTAATATTACAAGATACTCTACATTAAAAACACCACCTCCTCATCAAATGGTAAGAATCACGTGAAATAATGTAGGATTGTGGTTGTTTTTCTTGTGGCCAAACTGTTTGTTGTAATGTCTTAATCTTGATATCAACAATTTGATACATAGACCAATTTTAGGAAGTATGTATTTGGACGGGTATCAACAACATATGGTTTGCAGAAATATAAACGTTTAATTAAAGTATGTAAAAAAATGTATCAAAGACAAAATATGCCCATTTTAATTTAAATGCGTAAAATCCTAACGTAGCAAAGCAATAAGGTAATAATGAGTACAATTAGACAATAACGGTAATGTTGTTACAATGTTACAAAGTGCTATTACTGTATATAATATTTAACAATGTTCCTAGCACGCTAAAATTAACTTATTTATTTTATCAGTGAAATTACAGTTGTTCTTTTTTGCTGTTCCAAATTTGTTAGCTGGAACTTCCCTTTCACATCGTAGCCAGATTTGTTTGATTGTGCATACTGATGCAAAGGTAACATACAAGCTCCATATAACGTTCAATTTTTAAATCAATTTCAAATGTCCACTATGCCATTCTAATGACATAGGCTACCATATTTATGGGCGCTGGGGAGAAACCTAGGGGAAGCGTCTGAATACACTACAACACAATGGACCATTTATTAACATGTCTTTTTAATTGCCAACGGCAAGAAAACTTTTAAAATACGATTTACAATAATATATTTTTGAATTATTTTTTTCACATGCGCATTTTAAAAGGAAATTGTTCACTCACCAAAGGTTTAGGTTTGATGAGCAAAGCACTCAAATTAGCGTTGACGAGTAGGCTAGCCCGTTGACTTCACTTTGGAGTAGTTCGCCAACTTCAATCATGGATAGTGGTAAGTCCACGCAAGCGCTCTCACGTCCGCTGCTCTATACTGGGAAGAAACTTATGAGGTCTGTTGAGGTAATGTTTAACTCACCCTGTAAAAATAGATTAGAAATTTTAGGGTAAATAATATAATTATGGTTGACCATAAATATTTCCATACATCATAATGACGATGTGTTGTTCTACAGAACTATATTCCACGCTACTTCAACGGTTTACCGATTATTGCAAATTGTTTTTAGTCACGTCAAATACGTAATTAAAACTGCACATTTTACCAGCAATGGACACAAATTAAATAAATACAGTGTACTCCAAAAGTGTTAGGACAGTGACACATTTTTTGTTATTTCGGCGATGTACTCCAGCACATTCGATTTGAAATGGAACAGTTGCTATGTTAAAAGTGCAGACTTTCATCTTTAATTTGAGTGTTTTTACATCCATATCGGATGAACCATGTAGCAATTGTAGTCATTTTTACACATAGTCCCCCATTTTAAGGCACCAAAAGTAATTGTACAAATTAACATAAACCTAAATACAGTCATCGTATTTAATATTTGGTTGCATATCCTTTGCATGCCTGATGTCTGTGACGTACTCCATACGATACCCTCTCTGCATTTGAATTTGATCTCTATGGGAATAGGGTGTGGGACTAGATTAAACTGTAAAATAAATTGCACTGCAATATATGGAACACATGGTTGGCTAAATGGCTGTCATCAAGGGTCTGAGGTATCAAAGGAGCCTCAAACCACACTCTGCTGCCAGATATGCAGTAGATATGGATGGATCACTTTAAGGGTTGTTTCTCCTGACTAATTTTCTTATTGAACTTTATGGAAAGATAAGTCAGGAGATACAACCCTTAAAGTGATCCATCCATATCTACTGTATATCTGGCAGCAGAGTGTGGTTTGAGGCTCGTTTGTCCATATCTACTGCACTTTTGGTGCCCTAAAATGGGGGGGACTGTGTGTAAAAATGTTACATTTGCGACACGGTCCACCCAATATGGATGTAAAAACCCTCAAATTAAAGCTGAAACCACTTTAACCTCATAGTCACTGTTCCATTTCAAATCCAATGTGCTGGAGTACAGAGCCAAAACAACAAAAAATGTGTCACTGACACTTTTGGAGTGCACTGTAGGCTATAAACCACAATAATAACACATGTCTAATGTACTGCCTGTTTGCACACCTAAATCTATTACAACATAAACTGCCAACAAGTTAACCAATAAATATTTTTTATGCAATTTACATAATTTAAATATCATGTACAAATGAAAACAGTCTGTAATTTGTATTTGTTATATATACAGTGCCCTCCACTATTATTGGCACCCCCTGGTAAAGATGAGTAAAAATCTCACACTGAAAAAATTAGAAAATTTATTATGGAAAAAAAAAAATCCTTCATCAAGAAAAAAAATATATTTTTAACAGAACCACGTGTGCCACAATTATTGGCACCCCTGCATTTATATATAGAATAAAGTAAAATCTTTAATATTTGGTTGCATATCCTTTGCATGCCATGACTTCCTGATATCTGTGACCCAACAACATCAAAAGATTCTTGATATCTTATTTTCTGGTACTCTTACTATACTATACTATAACATCTCTGCATTTGAATGGATCTCTATGGGAATTGGGGGGTGGGACTAGATTTAGCTGTTAATTACACTGGAACAGTATGGAACACATGGGGCCCTATCTTACACCCGGCGCAAAGCGGCGCTAACCCAAACACAAGTGTCTTTGCTATCTTACACCCGGCGCTGGGTTCATTATAACGCCTAGCGCTCACGTCGTTTAACTACCAGGTATTCTTGCGCCCGTTGCAAGTGAACTGGGCGTGTTGGTCTTAAAATGAGGAGTGGCCAGGATTATTTTTGGCGTATTGCTATCTTCAGCCAGCAGAAAGCGCTTGCGCTAGAACTACCACAAACCTGGTCTAAAGTCATGTCGCAGTTTACATGTTATTTTAACGGCGCATATAAGTGCGTCTACATAGGCGTGTGCACAACGCGCGTACCTTCCTGTCTGTTACACACAGGGGCGCGCACAAGCATGACTAAACTATCAAGATTACAATGTGAAATATTATTATTGTGTAGGCTATATCAAAAAATGCATAATAATAAAAGGGTCCATAGCCTACCTTTCCCTCAGCGAAGGGGAATGCCACATTAAATTGCTTTCTGCCCACTCCATCAACATCTAGGCGATGTGCGATGGTACGTGTAAGGTTACATGTATATAGACTATTCGCAATTATCCTGGATTAAGGTATGATTTAGCCTATATTTGCCAATAATTCCTGTAATCTTCTGGGGGGACAATCGTCTGTTATGGAACAATGGCTATCCATTAAAAAGGAGCTGATAACCCCTATATCAAGCCTAATGCGCGAATTGTCATTTACACCTAATGCGTGAATTGTCATTCAATGGGAAACTCGCGCACGGCAATAGATGGACTGAGTTCTGAAAATGCGCTTCAGATGTCAATACAATACAGCTCTGTTTATCTAGGAATACAGCCTGTAAGTAAATAGAATGGTTCGTGACTGAAAAAAGTTCAAAACCTTGTCCAGTGAATATTGCTTTTATTGTTTTTCAAATAGCCTAGGCTACAGCGGATTCGCTGTGCATAAGGTTTTTTCGATAGCCTATGGTTAAAAAACTGAGGTAAATGTCACCATGTTAACTAAATTGTAACCTTAGCTATTCTTCGTCCTTCATATTTTTTTAATTACAGTGACCAGGTTTCCATACTCTCAGCTTATTAAAACCCAGCTGATTTCACCTGTTATTCCATAACTGAACAAAATGATTTTAAAGAGAACTAAGCGTCTAATTAGAAACGAAAACAAATTTGCAGCACGTTACACAATTAATTCACAATTAATTTTAATGCCATTCTCTGCATGTGCGCTGCATGTTCTCTGTTTCCCCTGCTGTAAGTCGCACGTTTCACTGTCTTCCTGGGAAAGTGGATTGTTTTAAAGCATTACGCTACAAGTAAAACAGGTCGGTCACATTTCCATAAACAGGACATTATTAAACAAGGGGAAATATGCGTGAACATGTGGGTTGCCAACCTGACAGCTTTTGTATTTAATGTCATCATTAAGGCAAAATAACGGTATTTATGTTATTAATCAATATTAATATGTAGCCTATAATGAACTTCGGATGAAGCTTGAACTTCGAGAACTCCATGAGAACAGCCATGGAATTGATGGAATTGATGTTTGACAATTTCATTGCATAATCAAACGAAATTCGCTGAACAAGCAGGCTAATTTGGCGTTTTCTAAGGTGAGACTGAAGCCATTGATAGCTTATTCTCAGCTGTTGCAGGTCCTTTTAACGAAATTTAACCGCATATATTTTGTAAAATAACAGCCCTGTCGGGAATTACCGGGAACTCATAGGCTAATGGTTAGTCCGAATAATATTGATCATACTCCATTTAGCCTATTCCTTGATCACACTAAACACGCACGAGCATGTCTGTTTCGCCATCAAGCAATCCGCCAAGGTGGAAAAGCAGGCTTTTAAAGGGAATGGGATATGACATTTTGATTGGTTTATTGCATGTCACGCCCAAGACACACCTATAATTAATGAAATGACTAGGTTCAGCCCATTTGCACCCTGGGCCGTGCTTAGCGCCCAAAAAACACGCCGTTAAAATAGCAAAAGTGGACTTGGACACGCCCAAAATGGACATTACGCCATGCACTTAGACCAAGCGCCAAGATCGCCAAGATAGAGCCCATGGTTGGCTAAAAGTCATCAAGGGTCTGACGTAGCAAACAAGCCTTAAACCAAAAAGCACATTGCACATTGCACATTGATTGCACATTGATATCTTAAATGCAAAAACGTGTTCAAAATATTAAAAGTAATATCAAGGTCCATCACTCTGCTGCCTGAAATACAGTAGATATGGATGGATAACTTGAAGGTTTCTTCTCCTGACTTATTTTTCCATAGAGTTCAATAGGAAAATTTGTATAGTATAGTAAGAGTACCAGAAAATAAGTGTGTTTCAGTTTCAGTGTGAGATTAAACGGTGAATTTTTAATAACCCTTTTTACTCATGTTTACCAGGGGTGCCAATAATAGTGGAGGGCACTGTATATATATATATATATATATACCTGTATATATGAAAGAGAGAGAGAGAGAGAGAATATATACATGTATTACATTTACGTAGAAATATATTACGTAGTTATATATTGACTCTTACTGGTTGTTTCTTTTAAGTGCATAAGATAATGGAACAGATCATGTTAAATTTCCCTCAGTGTAAGAACAGCACTGACGTTAGATGCTTACTGACATTTCAAGCACTACAGATAGCTTTAAAAGGACAAATGCAATTTCATGTTCATTAGTCCAATAAACTGATCGAACACAGATAACAGATAACTGTCATCATTACCACTCACATGACTGGCACTGGTAATACTTAATGCATTTGGCAGCAGAATATCGTCAACTTCTTTAACATTTTAGCAACGGTTTTGTATAAGTCATCCCTTTCCTCTGTATTTTGAATAAAGTGTGGGAGAAGGTGAAGTAAGCCCAATAATGTATTTATGTTTCTCTTTGTGTTGTTCAGACCAGACCCAAGAGTACATGTAGATAAAATCATCATACTTTACTTCACTGAGCCAAACCTCATGGCCTTACTTTGATATTTCTGATTAGATAAGGTCTGTAATGCTGTAGAACACATGCAATTATTTCAGGTGAGACATTTTTTTTTGGCAGTTAAAGTTATGGCAGACTAAAAAAAAAAAGATTAGAAATACATTTAGTGGTGTGGCAAATGTCCCAAAATGATCTCCTTTTTGACGAAGCCAATCAATCTACTTTCTTGCAAGATGAATTTGTTATTTGAGTCCATAACTTTGTTCATTGTCAAAGATGGATAGGGGTAAGGTTTCAATAAAGCAACAGTATCTAAACTGTAAGCCAAGTCTTGAAAATGTGGATTGATCACCAAAAAAGCGTACATACAAGAGATTAATCAGGAGGAAGTTTCCCTTAATTAGAGGAAAAAAATTAATTTCTCCTTTTTTCTTTTCACATAGAAAAAACAGCAATATGTTAATGGTTAATCAAGAGGTCAGTTACGGATTCAGAAAACCGGACATTTAGTGAACCTACTTTCTATTCAGGAAGTGAGCACTTGTCAAATTCATGTCAAGTACACAACCTTTGGTTCAGCCTGTATGGGTTTAATTCATTAGTGTGAAAATGAACTATATTTTAATATGTACATAAATGAAAAGGTACATGCACTGTACCTGGACAGATACATGTATGGGACACTTAAAAACATGAACCTTCACTATTGTATTTTGCATTGAGATTTACAATGTCAGCATGTTAATGAATACACAGAGAGATATTGCATTAAAATCTAGGGATGTGGTTTTCTGGTCCAAAGTACAGCCATCATGAAGTGAAGCATTATTAGTGATGCGTTTATGGGCCGAGATAAGGAAATTCTGCAAATGCAGTTTGTTGAAATGAGTGGTTATATATTGCAGGTAAACATAGCCTTTAACCACTGATACCCATTATGTTACATGTATAAACACTGTTCTGAAAAAGGAAGAACTCAACAGCAGTATTTAATTACTACAACATCTTTAACTACACATACAGTACATACAGTTGTTTTTGCAATGTTTCATAATTAGTCTATATCAGCCAATGACATGTGTATTGACAGAGCTTTGACAGATGATTTCAGATACTAGCTATAGCCATCTTAAGTGAATGAAACATCGAGGAAAGCTCAGGTAGCTAGCTAGCCAGTGAACACAACAACTAGAACACACCGCTAGCTATTGTAAACGAATCGCAGCAGACAGTACTAATACCGTATTCCAAATGCCAGATGGCTCCTGTTGGCTATATGCACATGTTTACAGTTTTGGAAACAGAATGTACTGTAGCTATTTTTATGGCTACATTCCAAACGTTTTAAATGGTTTCTGGGCTGAAATACACCAAGGTTATTTTCCAAAGGAAAGGATGCGGCCTGCATAACATTATAGAATTGGGTACTCTGGTATGGCAGTGCTCACTCTACACTTGAGAGTGCAGAGCCCACATAATTACCTATCAAGAGCAGCACATTTATAAAGGCCAACAGTAAAGGATAAACTCAACCATACGCACTCTTGTACCTTTGTTGTAAGGACATTATTGATTTACAGTTGTTGCCAAGGCTTAAAAGGTACTTTTACTGTTTTGAGTTTTAATGTAGTAATTAGACTAATAACAACCAGAAGTGAGTGTTTGAACGTTTTTTATATATATTTGTTCCTCATACGAGGCCTCAATCTGTCAATCATACCAAAATGAAGAAAGGTCAAAAAGTGATTGTGCAAATTAACTATAATTTATCCATATTCACATAGCCTCAGAACTTATATGACAGTGTAGACATACAGTCAAGTTGAACACATATGGTAGTTGACCTAGCATTGTCTGTATCCCAGTTTTAGGCCACAAGTATTCTTTCTACTCTCTCTATGACCAATCATGCCATTGCATTTCAAGTATTTCAGTTAAGTAATACAGGTGAAGTTTGTTCATTTGTTTCATTGAGCATGTACGATTAACTATTAATATTGTTAAACAGACACATTTCAACCAATTTCTACTTCAACCACCTCTCTCCACCCCTCCCTACCTCCTTGTGACCTCCCTTGATTGTGTTCTATAAATGCTTGTTTAAGTGGTTGTAGCTTCTAGTTTAATACTTGTAAGGTTACTTATTGGCTTACTGTTGTGCACACCAATGATTGATATCGTGTGGTCCCCCACCCCCCCCCCCCCCCCAAAAAAAAATAAAAAAAATAAAAATAAATAAATATATATATATATATATAATCATACTGACTGCGCCCGGTGTTTGAATTCGTATTTACCTTTTAGGGTTGTTTTTAACGCACTTGTTTCAGGTTGGAAAATGCACTAATGTACGTCGCTCTGGATAAGAGCGTCTGCCAAATGTCTAAAATGTAAAAAATGTACATATTAAAAATTACATATAAATGCTACACCTTGCGTCTTTTGGCAGAGTGCTATTAAACATAGCCCCTAAAACAGATATTTTAAATAACTGATTTGAGAATTTGATTTTAAGATCACTATTGAACAACTATTATGTATGACTGTGTACTCCAATCTTGGCCCTCCACAACATTTGGTAGTTGAAAAAACCACTGGGTCAACAATAGTCGATCAAAACCTGTCCCAAACAAAGGTGCACCTGAACTAATAAACATTGGACATAAACTTTTCTTATTTTATTGTCATTTAGGACCTTTACGAACAATTAGCTTAGATAAATTCTAGATCTAAGTAAGTCCTGTGAACAATTACTAAATCAGTGAATACTTCTTTCTTTGAGCCCCCATAAGCCATTGTTCTATAAATGGACTCAAATTCCTACACACACAGTGCTGATATCCAAATAATTTCACCAATATAGAAATGTCAGGTGCAGGGCAGTCCATATTTGACTGATATATGTTTTAGAAGACAGTGTGTTAGTCTAGTGGGTTGCAGGAATGAGCTTGGCTTACCAATACAATTGTTCATGGGGTGAAATCTGAACTAAATCTGACTTTTTTCTTTTTTTAAATGTCAGATGTAAGGATAAATGTTCACCATATGCTAACCTGTGGTTCACCTAGTATTGCCTCTTCTAATGAGATTCGACAACAGAATAGCAAGCATTTCAACCTACAACACAGTATCAGAGGCTCTCATAGGCTACTGAGGTTTTATGGGTGTGAAATAAGGTGCCCATGATCCTCCAGGGCAACAGGTCATCAATCAACTAGTTATTACATGCTATGGCACACTGCCCCCTTGTGGTGTTAGCAAACATATCCAAAACAGTGTAGATGTCAGATAATAGGTGAACATTTTAATATATGAAGATTCTGTCTGTACATTCTCTTTGTTAGTTCTCGCTAGCATACCGAGTGCAATATGGCTGCTACGCCGCTTGTATGTTTCATTTAGTCACAAAGTGCCTTGTACATCAGTTTATATTGGCTGTTTCTTTTGGTGATCATATGTATATGTGGAGGTCCTTTTTGTGTCACCACAATGTTTAGTGGAATGTTTATTATACATAATGGTAGTTAAGTTATTTGTGCAGCCATGTGGGCAATATGGCGCATGTTTAGTACCGTGGTGGTGGTAATTAGCCAGTCGGTGTTGCTAGGCACCAATGAAGATCATAGCCATGCATGATAAGGCATTTAATTTGCATTATCCTTATGACAATGTGTTGTATATATTATAGTGGTCATTAGGCACACTGGTTATATTATGTTTATGTATATATACAGTCAAACGTTTGGACACACCTACTCATAGAAGGTTTTTTTCCGTTATTTTTACTGTTTTCCACATTTTGGAAAAGTAAAGACATCAAAACTATGAGATAACACAAATTATACCATGGTATGGGTGAATACTCGATTCTGATTGGTCAATGACTGGTCGTTATTCTGTATAACCGGTCAGTCATCCGGGTCACAAGTTTAATCACAGTTCTAAATTAATGCGCTGCCTGCCTGGCCAGCTAGTACTAGCTACGCAACCTGGGAATGGCAAACATGACCGGTCAATTCAGAGTCCAAGACGTTCTAGAAAATAAGTGGAATAAATAAAGTGAATTAATAAAGTAAACGAATGTAGCCTACCTACTTTATTTTCCTCAGTGACTAACGTTAGGCTACTGTAGCCTACGGCAGACGGCTACTTCGCCTCGTAGGTATGCTGCAAATACTAGTGGGCTAACTTTGGCTACGATAAACTTTTGTCATTGTTTTTAAGATAATGCAAATGCAATACGTGGCGAGGTAGCTAACTATATAGCTAGCCATAGTTACATTATCACGGAGTTAGCAAAGCGCATGCTGTTTATGTGCAATGCGTAGCCTAATCTTTTTTTTTTTTTTTTTTACTGCGAGCCATAAATCCGTCTCTAAGGTAGAAGTTAACGTTGCCGTAGCAACAGCATACATCTGATTTATAAAAATCGGTAAACAACATTAATCTACAGATTAAAAAAAGTTTTTATTCGGCAGATATCTTAGTTACAAGTACTTCAATCTAGCAAAACATTTTTGTGGTTAGAAGTGCACTATTTATTCAGTTGGAAATACGAATTTATCATAGTAGGAATTTGCATGTAAATTGACGTCGGCAACACGCTGACTGCTTGTGAATGCAAGCTAGGCTACTTCACAAAGCATGTTAATCTGTAGCCTATAGGCTATATGTAGAAAACTTTTTATCCAGCGAAAATTCTTCGATAAGTTACATCTAGCTAACAAACTCCGTAGTATTTTTTAGATGGTCCCATAGGACATCATGATGCGAATCTGCTACACACTGCGTGACCAAACCATTTTTAAAAAGCAAGACAGAGAGAGGGAGGTAATGTTGAATCTGATTGAGTTATGGTTTCATACAATTTTCTTAAATAATGTCATGACAAAAATAACCAAAATTGGTGCCAATTGTATGTTATAACCGAGAAGGAACTATTTTTCCCCCCGATAGAATCAATTATTTTCAGAACTAACGACGAGAGGGTTTGCATAGCAACGCACTTAAATAGAACTAGTAACGAGAAATAGAATTAGCAACGAGATGTTTTCTGTTCAATTAGAACTACCAACCAGCTGTTTTGCATGACAACGCAAAAACAACAAGCCCAAAGAGCTGCGGAAGTATATTTAAATTTCAGCTGATTAAATCGATAAAAATCTATAAATATGAAAGTAACTATGTATAATCATTGTTGGTAACCATGGTATAAGCGCAATAATCAACTCCGAGGTGTGCATTACACGGTTTTAACCGCACTCCGCTGAGGCAACCACCCTCCGCTTTGCGTCGGGTGGTTCTTCGCCTCAACGTCGTGCGGTTAAAACCGTGTAATGCACACCTCGTCGTTGATTATTGCTTACTTAAATTATGCAAAAACCAAAATAAGGTTAAACAAATTTTAAAAAGTCTTATATTTTAGATTCTTCAAAGTAGCCACCCTTTGCCTTGATAACGGCTTTGCACATTCTTGCCATTCTCTCAAACAACTTCTGTGGTAAACAGGTATTCCACAGGTAAAAAGATAATGCCATCATGACTGTATAAAAGGATATCAAAAGACTCCTGATATCTTATTTCCAGGTACTCTTAGAAGCGATACTATAACCTCTGCATTTGAATGGATCTCTATGGGAATTGGGGGGTGGGACTAGATTTAGCTTTAAATTACACTGGAACAGTGTGGAACACATGAATTGGCTCTAAGTCATCAAGGGTCTGACGTATCAAACAAGCCTTAAACCATCACTCTGCTGCCAGATATGCAGTAGATATGGATGGATCACTTGAAGGGTTGTTTCTCCTGACAAATTTTCCTATTGAACTCTATGGAAAAATAAGTCAGGAGAAGAAACCCTTCAAGTTATCCATCCAGATCTACTGTATTTCTGGCAGCAGAGTGATGGTTTAAGGCTTGTTTGATACGTCAGACCTTGATATTACTTTTAATATTTTGAACACGTTTTAGCATTTAAGAGATCAATGTGCTTTTGACATTCTCCATTTTTAAAAACATATCTGGTGCATCCAGCTTAAACAAAAATGTTACGAATCCAATATTTTTTCCTAAAAATGCATTAAAAAATATTGTGATAACTAACCCCGCGACGGGGTTGGTTGTCACAAATGTCACAGTGCCTGTTTGTAGTTTGTAACATTTTCATGAATTAAGTTACAAATAAAAACGGATACCCATTTTTACCCAAGATATAATGCTTTTTAATAATGTTGAAATGACTCTTGTATGATGTGCTGAAACCGAGACACACAAAAGTAAAAAGTGTGACAAGCATCTCCGGTCTCCCCCCCTATATTTGTTTGTTTTTATTTATCTGTTGTGGGTCAGATGAGGGGTCTGACTGTTTAAAATAAATTGAAAATGGAAGGGGATGTTTGTATTGTTTTATTGTGCTGTTTTCTGTCTCTTCAAATAAAAACACTTAAAGTGACCCCACGCTGGCTATTCTACCTGTTGTTCTTTACATAGCTAGTAGTTTACATTTGGAGCACTGGTAATCCGGATTTGGTAATCTGGAAAAGTTTGTATCTGGATCAGGGTGATCCAATCCAATATTGCTTTGTAAAACCGGCACAAAAGTAAAATGGATTACCTGATCCTGGATAGCAAACATGGGATTTCCAAATCCGGATCATTCTGATCCAGATAAGACTTTTGAACAACTGGGCCCTGGCTCCCTCTCTTTGTCTTGCTTTTTAAAAATGGTTTGGTCACGAAGACGATGAAGTGTAGCCTATTTAAATAGCCTAACGTGCAGGCTACCCAGATAGCAAGTGAACGTTGAATCGACGTAGATTCAATGTGGAATTCCGACGTTGATTCAACATCAATTTGCTCATTGAGATCACGTTGAATCAATGTCAGAATACCGACAAATATTGAATAATCAAGGTTAAATATTTACATGATATTTAAAGGTTTTAATGTTTGTTGCCATCACTGACTCACTCCATTAGCTTTCAACGTGATGAGCAAATTGATGTTGAATCCACGTCGGAATTCCGCATTTAATCTACGTCGATTCAACGTTCGCTTGCTATTTGGGTAATTAAAGGGAGAAAGTTGCGCACCTCTACTGGGGAACGGGGATGAGTGCAGACACCAACCATACAGCATGGAGAGTGTATTCTTAATACCTGCACCTTGCAGACAGATATGCATTAAGGGAGGTTGTAAATTAATGATGAATGGTCTCCTCCGCATTCATTAAAGAGTGATTTTGAATTTAAAAAATATTATGTTCAAACTTTATTTGCATAGCCACCAGAGCGTGTGAGCGGAGTTGAGCGAAACACTAGTTTTGAATCAAATTATTTCAATAATCTGGACAGCTCATGCTATTTCTTCACCACAACAGGAAAAGATGATAGCCGATAGCCTAAACGAATGCGATTGTTACCAATATTCAACAAAGGGATTAGTATCCACAAATTATGGAAAGTTTCTATTTTAGATTTATATAACAAGGAATACAACAAAAATACTCAAATGTGTGTGAAATGCACACGTTGCCTAAAGAAAAAACTGTGTTATAGCCTAATTATAGGGACAATTACTGAAGGAAAACAGAAAAATAGTAGGCTAACTAGGTTATCACCCTTATGCATTTAGGACATGGGAAAGGAAGGAATCATGGCGACAGTGAACTTTGTCCAATAATAGCCTGCTCTAATGAATAAAATCACAACAGGTGGTCAAAGTGGGGATTTGAACATTTATAGCCACAATGTAACATAATAGCCACAATGTAAAATATAATTCACACCACCATTACATAAAAAATACCCCTTGGCTGCACTAAAAATTTCGCCATTAATCAGAAAGGATCTTAACCAGTTTACATCGAAATCAATGGCTTGCAGAACACCAAATTCTAAATTCCCAACCTCGCTTTTTCCAACTGCTACCTAATCGTCCCCCAGTTTAATTGGCAACGAATTGTTCTCTCCCTCTCCGTCTGGTGAGCATACTGGTGCAAAATGGCTGCCGTTGCATCATCCAGGTGAGTGCTGTACATTGGTGGTGGTTGAGGCGAGTCCCGCCTCATCATTGTAAAGTGCTTTGAGTGTGAGAAAGACGCTATATAAATGCCAGGCATTATTATTATGAATTATTCATGTCCACCAGAGGGAGCCAAATTGTCCATGTCCACCAGAGGGAGCTATTCTGACTAATTGACTGAGTACCCATAATGCATTTCATCTACTATCGCACATCTGTGAATGTGTGCATATTTCGATTGACACCGTTACTCTCAATGCTTTTTATGTGCTAACACAATGTTTTCTGTATATAAATATATGTGTCAACATGCCATGCAAATGCTTTGTAAGTATGTCTGTTTAGAAACAGATAAGTAACTAAATAAGTAACTAAAGAGTCAAAAAGAAGTTCAAATGAATCAGCAAACAGGTTTATTTCTGGGTACCTAATGTATGTGTTTTCCAATTAATCCATTCTGATTACCCACAATACATTTCATGTATTATTGCAAACCATGAATGTAAGAGTATGGTATTTGATGTACGTAGTAACAAGACAAATTGCACTGTTCACCTGGTTTGCTCCTTTTTTGGGGACACATTAAATGCATAATCAAAATGAGATACATATATTTTTGTGGAATTCTTTATTTAAGAAAACAAGGATATTCCCTGTTTTGCACATTTACTTAAAGTTATTTATTTTATTCGAAAATGGCAATCTTTTTAAGCAACTCTAAAATATGCTATTTTTAGAGTAAGTCATTTGGTTTAAATAAATAAGCAAAGTAGGGAATATCCTTATTTATAAAATTAAATTCCCCAAAAATATGCCTGTCTACTTTTGGTTACACATTGTCCCCTAAAAAGGAGCCAACCAGGTACACTGTGGGATTGGCCTTCTTTCTACATCCATAAAATACATACTGTCAGAATCTGTGATTTCTTTTCAGGGTTGCCAGATGCTTAAATCTGGGTAGTTTTGGATGGCATACCTGGCCTACCCGAAACAAAAACCCAGGGATGCCAGATCGAAAAATCCCCCATTTGAGGGGAAAAAACTCCCAAAGATCCTTGTTTGGGGGAATTTTTAAAGAAAACTTTTCTAAAAATCTGGCAACCCTGAAAATGTATGCTTCAATTAATTCTCATTAAAAAGTTCAGATTACCCACAGTGCAGTTTGTGTATTATAAAATGCAGACAAATTTTATCAGCAGCCATACCACCATCCAATCTGCTCCTGCTGGATGGCTGAAGCTAAGCAGGTGTGGGCTTGGTTAGTACTTGGATGGGAGACCTGAGTTGTTGCTGGAAGTGATGTTGGTGGGCCAGTAGAGGGCAATCATCTCTTTAGTCAAATCTTCCCTTTGGTCAAATATGCCCCAATAGAGTGATCACCCTCAAACACATCAAGGCCACTGTGGCATAACGGTAGAGTCTTAGTCTCTGGAAGGTGAGCTTGAGGGTTCAAACCTCATTCTATATCTTTGTTCCTCATATTTTTATGATCTCAGCTTCTTCACTCCACTTCAGAGCTCACAAAACAGCTAAGGATACTTTGGCACAACGGTATTGTCTTTGTCTGTGGACACAGCACTTCAGGGTTCAAACCTCACTCTTCACCTACATTTCTGTGGTCTCATTTTCTGTCCAAGATTGTGGCGAGAATTTAATTAAATTCAATAAACTTTAATTGTCCCCGTAGGGCAATTGAAATGGCAGCAAAAGCACATAGGTACATAAAGGTATAAAAAACAACAGAAGGGACAGGTTTTTTGAATGTTCTTTCTCCTCTCTTTTTGCATCTTCATGAATTCACTGCAGGAAAACCCAACAAAGAAGTGTAAGTTACAGTGGCTCAAAGGAATGGTTCTGGTTTAGCAACGCCAAGGTCTGGGGTTCAATCCCCATTCAGGTTTGCACAACTTTTGTCCGTTGTACCATTGTACCATTGTGCCATTTAAGTTTGTAGAAAAACAAACCACAAATGCAAAGGACTCCGTGGTGTAGGAGGTTGGACCGCACTTCACGTGGGTAGAGGTTGCTGGTTCGATTCCCCGAGTGCCACACCTGAGCAATGTTGGTGGTCCCCAAGGGTGGGGGAGTTGTATGAATATGCTGGTCCCCAAGGGTGGGGGAGTTGTATGAATGTGGTGTGAATGAAGGGGAAGGGGAAGGGGAAGTGGCAGTTGTGGCCCCCCCCTGAAAGTTGGGAGCACAATGCAGGGGTTATGCAACATTTTTGGAGCGCAAACTTTTTGGCTGTAAGGCGAAAAAGTTGAGAATTCGGCCAGGCCCCACCCTCCATTAGTGCATTACTACAGACAGTATCACATACAACTATAATCAAATTAGTTTGTTTTAGTTAAAATAAATTGATTTGATTGCATAGAAATATGTAAGACTGTAAGTAGTAATACACTAATCTACACCAAATGTGGTGCATAAAAACAAAAAGAAAGCAAAACTCATACTTACACAGCTCCTCCGTCTGGGGACTTCCTGCTTCCCCTCCGCATGGTCAGCTCATCTGTTAGACGCCCACAGTGTTTCCCTGATGCATATGCCTTGGTGCTGGGCAGCGTACCTATGGATTGGATTTCAGGACATGGTACTGGTACACACACTGGGCTGAATGACAAATGTCTTGGGACTTAGGTCGAGCATATGAGCAACACAGAGTTCTTAGGATGGCACTGATTTCAGAGGCTTTGGGTCATGGATCCACCCAGGGCAGATTCCAGACGGTCTTAAGGCTTGTTACAGCTGCTGGCCGCACTCTGAGGCCTTAAGACTTGTATCTGCCATAAAGTCTCGAGACCTGTAACAGGCCGAGTTCATGACATGGATTCTGATGCTACAATTCACAAGTGTTGAAATATGAACCAGCCCAAAGTCGTGACACCGAGGCCCTGGGACCTGAGTCTGAGACATAAAATATACATACCACCGCACCTGGGAAACCGGCACACTTCTGAACGTACGCACTGGGTTTGCACACAGATAAACCGGGGCCACAATTGCTTGCGGGGCTGCAGAAAAGCTGGAGTGAAAAAGAGAGGTTGAAACATGTTTAAAATCACCAATATCTGTTCGCATAAATTATGTAGGCCTAAATGAAAACAGAGATGTTAAGAACTTTCTGTAGTAATTGTATGTGGTGAATGCATGTGAAAGTGTATTCAATGTGCATGTAGTTGAAGATGCAATGTGCATTCAGTTGAACAACTGTTTCTGTACGCCTCCTACCCTGAAATGACCACCATCTTGTGGTCAAAATGTGGTAGTACTATGTGATATACAAGGATATGAGATGGCCAACTTCAAACACTAATTAAACTTCATGGGGGGATTTAACGTCACCATTTTCACTGTGCATATTTATGAAAGGATGTGTAAACTTTCTATAGCCAGTATGTACTTACATATGACCACATGTACTTATAAATCTGAAATATTTTGACATCTGGAATAACACCTGATATGACAGATACTACCTTTCACCAGCACACAGAAAAATACAAAAAGAAAACAGCCAAGGCAGAAAGCTAGCTATTGCTGCTGTTAACTAAAGTGGATCATCGTAAACTTGATTACTAACCTAGTTATATAAATCCGAGGGACAGTCATAAAAAGCAAACATATCTATCATCATATTTAGTGAGCTAGACTGATAGTGGCTTATGAGAAAGAATTAATAAAGCATCTTGCTCCAGACAAGAAGTCCATGCAGTCGAGTCAAGGTAAATTTATTCATAGGTGTGAAAAAACTCAACATCCATACCTACTGTAATTGTAAATTATGACTGTTTAAATTGGAAGTTATGCAGTGTTGTATTTTACGAGTGAACTTACTCAAAATAATCAGATTTTTTTTCTAGGTTTAAATAATTGGACAGATAACTAGCAACAAGATACATGTATAATGGAGTAGCCTATAATGTTACTTTGTAAATGGTAACCATATAAAAAGACGTTCGGTATATTTAGCAACGTGACAAGAAGCCATGAAACATTAGCTAACACATTAACGGGGGTCAAGTTGCATCCCTGCTTAAACGATCTTGCTAACATTAGCTGGCTTGTTCATTCAATGGTGCCTGTCTAGCTAGTGTTCTCTACAAAGCCAGCTAACTAGTCCATTTATCGATGCAAGCTTGGTTAAATATATGGATATAATTAGGTATCACACGCGAAGCATAGGAAGTGCTATTTTCAAAAGTTGGAGTTAGCTGGTAGACATCACATAGTTAACTTTGTCTTGCTACAAAATAAGTAATTACCTTTCTGTAGCACTGTACCGGTGGAAGAATGTTTACGAGTTGCAGATGTATGGAACGCCGTTTGGGCCAAAAACTGTATTTCGACGTCCGCATTAAGACGTCAAATTTGTTCGTCTTAAGACGTCCATTTTGAACGTCTTAAGGCGTTTGGACCATTAAGGATCCATGCTATTGGTTGGCGTCAACATTCCCACCCCCTTTTTTACATAGGGGCTGCTGTGGGCTGTACCTGAGATTTGAATTTTTATTGCAAAATGTGCATCCTTATTGATTTGCTGTTAAATGTGTCGGATACTTTTCGACTCTTCCTGTTATCCCTGTTATGTCCACAGGGGGGCGCAAGAAGATCAAAGGCAAGGGAATGTTATGTTGCATACTTTTTGACGCTTCCTGTTATACCTGTTATGTCCACAGGGGGGCGCAAGAAGGTCAGAATGGCAAGGGAAGGGAAGGTTATGTTGCATACTTTTTGACGCTTCCTGTTACCCCTGTTATGTCCACAGGGGGGCGCCAGAAGGTCAGAAAGGCCAGTGAAGGTTAATGTTCCAGTAAATGATTTTTATGTAAATCGTTGAATAGTGACAAAACAGGACGCACAGTTGGTTAATCCTTAGTTACTATTGGTAGAAATGTTGTATTCCAAAAGAAGAGAAATTTGATCATATTTGAATATTTATTGCAAAATGTGCATTCTTATTTATTTGCCGTTAAATGTATAGAATACTTTTGGACGTTTGCTGTTATCCCTGTTATGTCCACAGGGTGGCGCCAGAAGGTCAGAAAGGCAAATGAAGGTTCATGTTCCACTAAAAGATTTTATATAAATCGTTGAATAGTGACAAAACAGGACGCACGGTTGATTAACCCATATATACTCTCGGTAAAAATGTTGCATTCCAAAAGAAGGGAAATATGATTATATTTTAAATATTTATTGAAAAATGTGCCATCTTATTGATTTGCCGTTAAATGTATCGGATACTTTTGGACGCTTGCTGTTATCCCTGTTATGTCCACAGGGTGGCGCAAGAAGATCAAAGGCAAGGGAATGTTATGTTGCATACTTTTTGACGCTTCCTGTTATCCCTGTTATTTCCACAGGGGGGCGCCAGAAGGTCAGAAAGGCCAGTGAAGGTTAATGTTCCAGTAAATGATTTTTATGTAAATCGTTGAATAGTGACAAAACAGGACGCACAGTTGGTTAATCCTTAGTTACTATCGGTAGAAATTTTGTATTCCAAAAGAAGAGAAATTTGACCATATTTGAATATTTATTGCAAAATGTGCATTCTTATTTATTTGCCGTTAAATGTATAGAATACTTTTGGACGCTTGGTGTTATCCCTGTTATGTCCACCGGGTGGCGCCAGAAGGTCAGAAAGGCAAATGAAGGTTCATGTTCCACTAATAGATTTTATATAAATCGTTGAATAGTGACAAAACAGGACGCACGGTTGGTTAACCCCATATATAGGCTACTCTCGGTAAAAATGTTGCATTCCAAAAGAAGGGAAATGTGATTATATTTGAATATTTATTGCAAAATGTGCCATCTTATTGATTTGCCGTTAAATGTATCGGATACTTTTCGACGCTTCCTATTATTCCTGTTATGTCCACAGGGGGGCGAAAGAAGGTCAAAGGCAAGCGAAGGTTATGTTCCATCATTTTAGACGGTTCCTGTAATCCCTGTTATGTCCACAGAGTGGCGCCAGAAAGGCAAATGAAGATTCATGTTCCACTAAAAGTTTTTTTTATATAAATCGTTGAATAGTGACATTACATTACAGGCATTTAGCAGACGCTCTTATCCAGAGCGACTTACACAACTTTTTTAGCATTTTTCTTTTACATATTATCTATTTACACAGTTGGATATATACTGAAGCGATTCAGGTTAGGTACCTTGCTCAAGGGTACAACGGCAGTGTCCTACCTGGGAATCGAACCTGCAAGCTTTCGGTTACAAGGCCAGTTCTTTAACCATTATACTACACTGCCGTCCCGGTGTAGTGACACAACAGGACGCACAGTTGGTTAATCCTGAGTTACTATCGGTAGAAATGTTGTATTCCAAAATAAGCGAAATTTGATCATATTTGAATATGTATTGCAAAATGTGCATTCTTATTGAATTGACGTTAGATGTATCGGATACTTTTCGACGCTTCCTGTTATCCCTGTTATGTCCACAGGGTGGCGCCAGAAGGTCAGAAAGGCAAATGAAGGTTAATGTTCCACTAAAATATTTTTATATAAATCGTTGAATAGTGACAAAACAGGACGCACAGTTGGTTAACCCTTATATACTATCGGTAGAAATGTTGTATTTCAAAAGAAGAGAAATTTGATAATATTTGAATATTTATTGCAAAATGTGCATACTTATTGAATTGACGTTGGATGTAGCCAAAATAATCAGATCTCTTTTCATGTGAAGAGATTGTGCCTCATGGAACAACATATGATTTCAATTAATGTTTTTAACAGTTGATGAATGATTACACTCCAGAAAGGATATGGTTGTACTTTGTTGGCAAGTTTACTTTAGAAAATGTACAGGTTTTAAAATGTTAACTGCTGCTACAGATTTCTTTACAATTCACAACCAGATATTTATATCAAGAAACATCATGTACAATAGAGAAAGGGGTGATGAATAAATAAATGCAGATAAAAATGAGTAATATTTTTACCTAGAAAATAGCGTGCATATAGCATTTTTACGAACGTATCCAGACATGTTTGTGGGTCAGATGGTGGCAAATAAGTAATAGTACCAATTTTATTAACATAATAGTAGTTGATATTTGCAAACAGAATTTTGTGAACACAAGGATATCTATGCTCTGTAGGACCACACAGGTTTTGATAGAAATCCAAATAAATAAATCAATAAATTCATAATAATAATAATAATAATACATTTTATTCATTCTGTGCTTTTCATAGACCCAAAGCAGTGGATGCAGACAATTGTTCAAAACATGCCCTATAGTGTAGTATTTTTTCTGTTTAATTTCTAAGTGCAACACATCTGAATCAAAGTATTTCCACTATAAATTATTTTCATTTTGCAGTTTGATGTGGCACATACAGGGCCCTATCTTACACCCGGCGCAAAGCGACGCTAACGCAAACGCAAGTGTCTTTGCTATCTTACACCCTGCGCTAGGTCCATAATAACGCCTAACGCTTACGCCGTCAAACTAGCATGTTTGACGGCGTAACTCTTGCGCCATCATTAGTGAACTGGGCGTGTTGGTCTTAAGATGAGGAGTGGCCAGGATTCTTTTTGGCGTATTGCTATCTTGAGCCAGCAGAAAGCGCTTGCGCTAGAACCACCACAAACCTGGTCTAAAGTCATGTCGCAGTTGTTTACATGCTATTTTAACGGCGCATATAAGTGCGTCTACATAGGCGTGTGCACAACGCGCATACCCTCCTGTCTGTTACACACAGGGGCGTGCACAGGCATGACTAAAATATCTAGATCACAATGTGAAATATTATTATTGTGTAGGCTATATCAAAAATGCATAATAATAAAAGGTTCCATAGGTCCACATACCTTTCCCTCAGCGAAGGGAAACAATGCCACATTACATTGCTCTCAGCCCACTCCATCAACATCCAGGCGATGTGCGATGGTACGGGACAATGGCTATCCATTAAAAAGGAGCTGATAACACCTATAGCTATCAAGCCTAATGCGCGAATTGTCTTTGCACCTAATGCGTGAATTGTCATTCAATGGAAAACTCGCGCACGGCAATAGACGGACATTTAAGTTCTGAAAATGCGCTTCAGATGTCATTACAATACAGCTCTGTTTATCTATGAATACAGCCTGTAAGTAAATAGAATGGTTTGTGACTGAAAAAAAGTTCAAAACCTTGTCCAGTGAATATTGCATTTATTGTTTTTCAAATAGCCTAGGCTACAGCGAATTCGCTGTGCATAAGGTTTTTTTCGATAGCCTATGGTTAAAAAACGGAGATGTCACCATGTTAACTAAATTGTAACCTTAGCTATTCTTCGTCCTTCATATTTTTTTAAATTACAGTGACCAGGTTTCCATACTCTCACCGTTTAAAACCCAGCTGATTTCACCCGTTATTCCTTAACTGAACAAAACGATTTTAAAGAGAACTAAGCGTCTAATTAGAAACTAAAACAAATTTGCAGCACGTTACACAATTAATTCACAATTAATTTTAATGCCATTCTCTGCACGTGAGCTGCATGTTCTCAAGTCACGTTTCACGGTCTTCCTGGGAAAGTGGATTGTTTTACGAGTAAAACTGGTTGGTCACATTTCCATAAACAGGACATTATTAAACAAGGGGAAATATGCGTGAACTTATGGGTTGCGAACCTGACAGCTTTATTGTAGGCTATTTAGTGTCATCATTAAGGCAAAATAACGGTATGTATGTTATTAATCAATATTAGCCTACTATGCAGGTAGCCTAATGAACTTTGGATGAAGCTTGAACTTCGAGAATTCCATGAGAACAGCCTCTTGGAATTGATGTTTGACACTTTCATTGCATAATCAAACAAAATTCGCTGAACAAGCAGGCTAATTTGGCGTTTTCTAAGGTGAGACTGAAGCCATTGATAGCTTATTCTCAGCTGTTGCAGGTCCTTTTAACGAAATTTAACCGCACATATTTTGTAAAATAACAGCCCTGTCTGGAATTACCGGGAACTCATAGGCTAATGGTTAGTCCGAATAATATTGATCATACTCCATTTAGCCTATTCCTTGATCACACTAAACACGCACGAGCATGTCTGTTTCGCCATCATAAGCAATCCGCCAAGGTGGAAAAGCAGGCTTTTAAAGGGAATGGGATATGACATTTTGATTGGTTTATTGAATGTCACGCCCAAGACACACCTATAATTAATGAAGCGACTAGGTTCAGCCCAGTTGCGCCATGCGCCGTGCTTAGCGCCAAAAAAAACACGCCGTTAAAATAGCAAAAGTGGACTTGGACACGCCCTAAATGGACTTAGCGCCATGCGCTTAGACTAAGCGCCAAGATAGGGCCCACAGTTTAATTGACCACATTCTCTTGAGATGGTAAGATGAAGAAACACAGGGCCAAGTTGCATTAAATAATTTAGGAAAGTTTGGATAGCATTGCTTTGGAATAGAGCTAGTTTATTTAGCGTGAGCTACGATAGGCAATATTGTTAGTTGTAACTTGGCCACATTTTGATATCAATACTTTTAAAGGCAGGCCTAGTTTTTGCAAGTTGGAATTAAGGACTTATAGAAAGCACTATGTAGGCTATGCGTGAGTAACTTGGCTTTTTTTTTTGCATTGTAGACATTTTTGATCTGATTTAGTTTTTGAGGATTCTGTACTGTAGAAGACCTGGTATTGAGTTTTTGAGGATTCTGTACTGTAGAAGACCCGGTATTTACTTTTTGAGGATTCTGTACTGTAGAAGACCCGGTATTTCGTTTTTGAGGATTCTGTACTGTAGAAGACCTGATATTGAGTTTTTGAGAATTCTGTACTGTAGAAGATCCGGTATTGAGTTTTTTAGGATTCTGTATTGTAGAAGACCTGGTATTTCAAATGAGACATTAAAGTGAGGTCCTGACACTGGGTTCATTAATGATCCCATAACTTTAATGTCATGGTCAAATTCTCAACTTAACTGTCTACTTCAGGCCACCTAATCATACCCCCCCCACACACACACACACACACACACAAACATACAGCTAACTATAATGTTGATAGTTTATACCTTTGTATCACCATACCACCTTTTATCCAGGCCATATCTAAATGAGAAGAACTTAGTTGCCCTTCCTATTTACAGGTTAAATAATATAAGTGGAGTCCCACACAATGGGCCTCATTCATGAAACGTTCCTAAATATGTGCGTACATTTATGTACAAAACAGGTATGTACGAAAACTTCGCCAGATTCATTAAAACGTGTGGAAAGGCAGATTTTGTTCGTATTCATGTGCGCATGAGGCTTATTTTCCTCCTTGACTTTCTCGTCCCCTTTAAGCGCCTTCAGGATGTCTTTTTTCTGTTTCCTTGTCCATGTCGGATTTTCCTTTCATCTCGCTTCTCAGCGATTTCACCTGTTCGGCTCTTCCGCCGCCTATTTAAACTCCGCGCCTTCCTGTTCCAGCACTTCCATGTTATCTTGTATTTCTGGTAGCCGGTAAGATATAGGACTGGGAGACTGTTTTGGCTTGTTGTTTCAAATAAGCGAAAGCAGGAAGGTCCCTTAGAAAATTAGAAATTTAGGGTAGACCTTTAGATCTTCTTTTCCCTGCTTACTCTAATTCTCTCTCCTATTTCTCTCCCTTATTTTCCGCTCTAGTCAGTTCCTCTCATCGGTCTAGCTCGTCACCTACTGAGCTAGGGAGGTACTGCTTTTCCAGCTATCTGCTTGTATCCTTTTATTTTTTCTTATACTCAAGCCTACGAGTGCTGTTCGCCCTAAGTTTTAGGGTTACTATCAGTTATTTTGTTTCCTTTTATTACTCTTTCGCTTTTGGAAGTCTTTAAGCCTATCGCTTGTTATTTTGTTTATTTACTCAAAGTTACGAGTTCCTCGTCCTTTTGTCGGGGAGGCTTTTACGTTTTCCAGTCTCCTTCCTTATATCTCTCTGCTCTGTGAGAGGGGAGGACTCTCTTCTGTTCTCGTAATTTATTTTCTCCCTTTCCTCTATGGAATACATTCCATCCTTGTGGTGTCACGTGTGGACACTTAGAGAACCCTCGTCTGTCGCCCTTGGTCCTCCATAATATCCTCCATGTCTCAGGGCACGGAAAACCCCTTACACGCATTTTCATACATTCCGATTCATTGTAAATTCACAGGTGCATACAAATTCTAAATGACCCAGAAAAATCTAAAGAAGGAATTATTCTGACACTGAAATCAAAGTTTTATTAGCAGATGTTCAGTAAAGGAAAAACATTTTAGTATTGTCAGTACCGGTGTCATAGGAACTGGTAAAGTAAAAAGGCTTGGCAGGAGATAATGTGCTGTCAATGCAGCCTCACCCGTCACACAAACTGTTAAAGTAATAAAAAAAATGGATCAATAGGATCAACATTAAATTGGAGGCAAATAACCACATAGCTGCACACAAAAGCACCACAGGAGGTGGCCAAGGATGAGCAATTTGACGAATATATTCTTACCAATAAGCCAGCCGTCTCTCACAGCACCGTTCTCCAAACCAGTGCCAACTGAACTGCCCCGCAGAATGAAGATGTCTTGGGTCCCACCAGGCCACGACGTTCGGCAACACACATTTCGTATCACATATGAGCTGCACATTGATGGAGTGATTTAGTCTTGTGAATTTAACAGAAAATAAAATAAAGAAAATACATTCATATTCTAATTGACATTCAGGAACTAGATTTAGCAGCATTTTACGAATGCAGTATGCATGGTCCTGAGTAGGTGTAAAATTACTTTGTACGTACAAACAAATCTCAGATAAACTTTGATCAATGCCAAAATACAATCAAAATTGCTAATACAAATGATTTACACACAAATTTGTTCTGCTCACATTTCATGAATGAGGCCCAATGTCTCTCTTTGAAACAAATTTGTTTTATTACATTTCATCTGGCAAACAATGGGTGAGAACCTGTGTAAATAGCATCAGATAGTCACCTGACCTGGTGTAGATATTTACCTCTTAAAACAGAATTTCTTCTTAAAGTAACAGGTTGCAGACATTAACATGCCTTAAATTAACTAGTCAGAGATATTTCTCCATTAAAAAGTAAAATAATAAAATCATGAATTACATGATTAATTTTTCCCTTCCCTTTTCCCTTCTAGTTTTATAGAGTTTTGTATTACGCAAACAACTTAGAATGTAGATTCGCTCGCCGAGGCATAATAGTTGTTTCCTGGTTTTTACTAATTAACTAACTCCGTATTGGCAAGAGGAAATCCTTGCCTGCTTACATGGATTTTGGGAGTGGGTCAGAAGAAGATACCATAGTTACCAAGATATCATAGCATTGATTTTGTCGGAGAATATGCCTGAGGGATATGCATAAAGGATATCTTTCTCCTCAATATGTAAGTATTACTGCTTGTGATATTTCAAATATATATGTTAGTTTTTTCCACTCTGCCAGTGTTGTTCCATATGTTCGATATTGTTATTTTCACATTTTGAGTGCATTTCACATACTGTAGTGTAAGTGTTCATAGGTGGCTCAGTCATGCTTTATGTTTAATTTGCCCTTAAATTAGAACATTTGCCAGCATTTTCCTGATGGTGAAATATTATGTCTGTGGCGTATTAGTATGTCCCTGGGCAATACTTGTCACTTAGGGCATGGAAAATACTCATTCAAATTTACTGTGCATATGTGCTAGATGAATATAAAATTTTCCTTGGAGTGAGTATAGAATAGAATAGAATAACTTTTATTTTCCCGAAAGGGAACTTCAGTTGAAGCCACCAGCAACAATAAAAAAGACATAGACAGTGGGGCAGACCCACAACACACAAACAAACATATACAATTCCAATATACAGACGTGCTCAAATTTGTTGGTACAACTGGTAAAGATGGGTAAAAAGGGTTATGAAAAATTCACCGTTTGGTGAATTATCTTAATCTCACAGTGAAATAATGAGAAAAATCCAACCTTTAATTGACGTTCATTTATTATGAGAAAAAAAATCCCTCATCAAGAAATTATTATTTTTAACAAAACCACGTTGGCCACAATTATTGGCACCCCTGCATTTATATATAGAATAAAGTAGCCTAATCATTTTTTATATTTGGTTGCATGTCCTTTGCATGCCATGACTTCCTGATGTCTGTGACCCAACAACATCAAACGACTCTTGATATCTTTTTTTCTGGTAGTCTTACAAGCGATAATATAAGGTCTCTGCATTTGAATGGATCTCTATGGGAATTCGGGGGTGGGACTACATTTAGCTGTAAATTACACTGGAACAGTATGGAACACATTTGCACAGTTCAGCATGGAAACGAACTAATCACTCACGCGTCGTTTTTACTCGGTGCACTGCTCATTCGTCAGATAATGATCAAAAACAATAGATAGTTAAGATTTTGCCAAATAAACCATGCCTTGGAAATGGTGCAAGGTGCAGGTATTAAGAATACACTCCCCATGCTGTATGGTTGGTGTCTGTACTCATCCCCGTTCCCCAGTAGAGGTGCGAAACTTTCTCCCTTTTTAATTACCCAGATAGCAAGCGAACGTTGAATCGACGTAGATTAAATGTGGAATTTAGACGTGGATTCAACATCAATTTGCTCATCGAAATCACGTTGAATCAACGTCAGAATACCGACAAATATTGAATAATCATCAAAATTTGTTATTTTTTCGCCCACAGTAGCCTACACTCACTGCAATGAAGTTGTATTTTTATCCATTTTATGTGTTCAGCTGGCAGAGCAATTTATGACGTTAGGCGAATTATTTAGGTTACAGTTACGACTGACATTATCGGCTACAAACTAGTTCAGTTAGCTAATGGAGTGAGTCAGTGATGGCGACACACATTAAAACTTTTAAATATCATCTTAATATTTAACCTTGATTATTCAATATTTGTCGGTATTCTGACATTGATTCAACGTGATCTCGATGAGCAAATTGATGTTGATCTTATATAGTTCTGTGGTATGTAGCCTACTAATTAAAAATCTCTGGTACAGCCCAACGCAGCCCCTACGTAAAAAAAGGGTGGGTATGTTGACGCCAACCAATAGCATGGATCCTTAATAGTCCAAACGCCTTAAGACGTTCAAAATGGACGTCTTAAGACGAACAAATTTGACGTCTTAATGCGGACGTCGAAATACAGGTTTTGGCCCAAACGGCGTTCCATACATCTGCAACTCGTAAACATTCTCACCGGTACAGTGCTACAGAAAGGTAATTACTTATTTTGTAGCAAGGCAAAGTTAACTATGTGATGTCTACCAGCTAACTCCAACTTTTGAAAATAGCACTTCATGTACTTCGCGTGTGATACCTAATTATATCCATATATTTAACCAAGCTTGCATCGATAAATGAACTAGTTAGCTGGCTTTGTAGAGAACACTAGCTAGACATGCACCATTGAATGAACAAGCCAGCTAATGTAAGTAAGATCGTTTAAGCAGGGATGCAACTTGACGCCCCCCCCCTTAATGTGTTAGCTAATGTTTTATGGCTTCTTGTCACGTTGCTAAATATACCGAAAGTATTTGTATATGGTTACCATTTACAAAGTAACATTATACTCCATTATACATGTATCTTGTTGCTAGTTATCTGTCCAATTATTTAAACCTAGAAAACAAATCTGATTATTTTGAGTAAGTTCACTCGTAAAATACAACACTGCATAACTTCCAATTTAAACAGTCATAATTTACAATTACAGTAGGTATGGATGTTGAGTTTTTTCACACCTATGAATAAATTTACCTTGACTCGACTGCATGGACTTCTTGTCTGGAGCAAGATGCTTTATTAATTCTTTCTCATAAGCCACTATCAGTCTAGCTCACTAAATATGATGATAGATATGTTTGCTTTTTATGACTGTCCCTCAGATTTATATAACTAGGTTAGTAATCAAGTTTACGATGATCCACTTTAGTTAACGGCAGCAGTAGCTAGCTTTCTGCCTTGGCTGTTTTCTTTTTGTATTTTTCTGTATGCTGGTGAAAGGTAGTATCTGTCATATCAGGTGTTATTCCAGATGTCAAAATATTTCAGATTTATAAGTACATGTGGTCATATGTAAGTACATACTGGCTATAGAAAGTTTACACATCCTTTTATAAATATGCACAGTGAAAATGGTGGCGTTAAATCCCCCCATGAAGTTTAATTATTGTCTGAAGTTGGCCATCTCATATCCTTGTATATCACATAGTACTACCACAAGATGGTGGTCATTTCAACTATCTGTTATTCAGCATTGATTGAAATTCCAACCAGAACCACCAGGAGCACAAATTAAAAAGTGAATTGACCTCAGCGTTCTGTTGGTTGACAATGAATTGGATGCATAGCCAGTTCATTAAAAAGTGGCAGGTCATAGTTGAAATGGCACCATCTTGTGGTCAAAATGTGGTAGTACTATGTAATATGCAAGGATATGAGATGGCCAACTTCAAACTCTAATTAAACTTCATGGGGGGATTTGACCATCACCATTTTCACTGTGCATATTTATAAATATATGAAGAAATAATAATCCAAGTCACAGCTTCTCATGTGTTGTCCCACATAGAGAACTTGCATTATATGCTGTCTATAAGGGTGGGATTGCAGTAGGGTTTGGGGGGTCCTTGGGTGTATTTTGACAATTTAGATAGATTCCTCATGTCTGAAACATTATCAGGGAAGATTTTGATGCAAATCGGATATGGAGAACTATATTAAATCAATATTATATGATTCCTACGACATGAAAAGTTTATATCTGGATGTAATCAATTAGCATCATTTCCCTTATACCAAATAATTTTTCAACAAAATAAGGCTTCAGGGATGCTAATATTATTCCTTTTTTACTCCTAAAGCTCTTCTCAGGATGATCTGTGATAGTGGGTGTCATGATTGTTCACCTTAGAGATGGAATTACCCACATTCTTCCTTACAGAACTGTTCAAGCTCAGAGAAATTGCATGGTGACCGTTGATGGACTGCATTCTTCAAGTCATTCCATAGATGTTCAATAAGATTTAGGTCAGGGTTCTTACTGGGCCTCTCATGGACATTGACTTTGTTGTTCTTTAGCCACTCCACTGTTATTTTGGCTGTGTGCCTTTGCTCAAATGAGCCCCAATGTTGGCTTTTTTAGTCAGGCCTTCCTTGTTATCACCTTGCCATACAGGCCAGAATTGTGGAGAGCTTGGGATATTGTTGTCACATGCACACATTGACTAGTCTTTGCCATAAAGGACTGCAGCTCCTTCAAAGTTGACATTGACCTCATTGTGGCTTTTCTGATCAGGCTACTCCTTGCTGGGTCATCCAGTTTGGAGGACAGTCTGATCTAGGCAAGATTTAGGTGGTGCCATTGGCTATGCTTTGTACTTCTTAATGATGGTCTTGACTGTATTCCAAGGGATATTTAAGTCCTTTGATATCTTTTTAGACCCATCTCCTGATTTGTGTCTATATCACAACTGAGTTCTTTTGAAAGCTCATTGTTTGTTCATGACTATGTAATGCACTATCCAGGGTAGGAGGCGTACAGAAACAGTTGTTCAACTGAATGCACATTGCATCTTCAACTACATGCACATTGAATACACTTTCACATGCATTCACCACATACAATTACTACAGAAAGTTGTTAACATCTCTGTTTTCATTTAGGCCTACATAATTTATGCGAACAGATATTGGTGATTTTAAACATGTTTCAACCTCTCTTTTTCACTCCGGCTTTTCTGCAGCCCCGCAAGCAATTGCGGCCCCGGTTTATCTGTGTGCAAACCCAGTGCGTACGTTCAGAAGTGTGCCGGTGTCCCAGGTGCAGTGGTATGTATATTTTATTTCTCAGACTCAGGTCCCAGGGCCTCGTTGTCACGACTTTGGCCTGGTTCATATCTCAACACTTGTGAATTGTAGTATCAGAATCCATGTCAAGAACTAGGCCTGTTACAGGTCTCGAGAATTTACGGCAGATACAAGTCTTAAGGCTTCAGAGTGCGACCAGCAGCTGCAACAAGCCTTAAGACCGTCTGAAATCTGCCCTGGGTGGAACCATGACCCAAAACCTCTGAAATCGGTGCCGTCCTAAGAACTCTGTGTTGCTCATATGCTCGACCTAAGTCCCAAGACATTTGTCATTCAGCCCAGTGTGTGTACCAGTACCATGTCCTGAAATCCAATCCATAGGTACGCTACCCAGCACCAAGGCATATGCATCAGGGAAGCACTGTGGGCGTCTGACAGATGAGCTGACCATGCGGAGGAGAAGCAGGAAGTCCCCAGACGGAGGAGCTGTGTAAGTATGAGTTTTGCTTTCTTTTTGTTTTTATGCACCACATTTGGTGTAGATTAGTGTATTACTACTTACAGTCTTACATACTTCTATGCAATCAAATCAATTTGTTTTAGCTAAAACAAACTAATTTGATTATAGTTGTATGTGATACTGTCTGTAGTAATGCACTAATGGAGGGTGGGGCCTGGTCGAATTCTCAACTTTTTCGCCTTACAGCCAAAAAGTTTGGGCTCCAAAAAAGTTGCATAACCCCTGCATTGTGCTCCCAACTTTCAGGGGGGGCCACAACCGCCACTTCCCCTTCATTCACACCCCGTTCATACAACTCCCCCACCCTTGGGGACCACCACATCCATACAACTCCCCCACCCTTGGGGACCACTGCATCCATACAACTCCCCCACCCTTGGGGACCACCGCATCCATACAACTCCCCCACCCTTGGGGACCACCGCATCCATACAACTCCCCCACCCTTGGGGACCACCGCATCCATACAACTCCTCCACCCTTGGGGACCACCAACATTGCTCAGGTGTGGCACTCGGGGAATCGAACCAGCAACCGCTACCCACGTGAAGTGCGGTCCAACCTCCTACGCCACGGAGTCCTTCGCATTTGTGGTTCGTTTTTCTACAAACTTAAATGGCACAATGGTACAATGGTACAATGGACAAAAGTTGTGCAAACCTGAATGGGGATTGAACCCCCGACCTTGGCATTGCTAAACCAGAACCATTCCTTTGAGCCACTGTAACTTACACTTCTTTTTTACACACACATTTGAGTATTTTTGTTGTATTCCTTGTTATATAAATCTAAAATATAAACTTTCCATAATTTGTGGATACTAATCCCTTTCAGGCCCGGTTCTAGACTGTTTTGATTGGGGGGGCATGAAGAGATGTTGGTGGGGCACAAAGGGGAACGAATTAGCGGGGGGTCTGGGGGTCCTCCCCCAGAAAATTTTGAGCCTTTTAAAACTTATTTCCTGCATTTCTACACAACCTCACACAGGGTATTTTCTAAAATAAAATGTTTAATCTATCGGAGAGAATCGCTGCGCATATAGCTGCCCTGGGCGAGTTGGAATCACGGTCGGGCTTGGAGGAGTTGCGCCCTGAATAAGGACATGATGACCTCTGTCCAGTGGCGCCCCCAGCTGTACGCAGAGTATACGCAGTCTGCGTACCTTAGCAACAACAGCAAAATTAGTATTTCCATTAAAACTGACGTGAATCGTCAAAATCTTTCCGTCTCTGTTTCTACGATGTTGAGGAATGCTATTTTCTTATTGTCTTCGTTGTATTGCCTGGTTATTGTATTTTCCAAGTTTTGCATATTTCAAACATTTGAAAGTGATTGGAAGACACAGTTGAAAGTGATTGGAGGACCACCTTTTTCTTTAGACCGGGAAAAGTTTAGAGTTGCCTTTTTACTTGTCAGTCAAGATAACTAACTTAAACGAATACAGTAATTGACGTTAGCCAAATATGTCAAAGAAAAGAAAGCAGCTAAGCATTGTGGAACTGTTGAGTCTGAAAAAGAATGAAAATAACAATTCGGAGAATCAGCTTTCGGAGAACCAGTCCTCAGCTGAGGATGAGTTAGCCCCACCGGGACACGAGCTACCCACCAAAATGTTCTTTTATTTGCAGTGACTTGCTCTTGCTCTCTCTAACACACACACAATTGGCGTGCATATAATATATTATTAGAAATTTAAGCAGTGAATACATTTTCTTGAGCATGTTCGATAGTTACATTGACTTGTCAGAAGTGTTTTCATTGTGTTAAAATTAACTGTGCTGTAAGTCGCGTAACAGCTTGTTGCGCACAACATTTCCATTCTATTGTGAGGTCTCTCCGGTTTTCCTGATGAAATATCAGGCTACTGTAAGTCACGTAACATCTTTTTGCGCGCAACATTTCCATTCTATTTTGAAGTAGCCTACGTCTCTCCGGTTTTGCTGATGAAAGATCAGACTTTAACGTAGGCTAGGCCTACTCCTACGTTAGAACTTGTAATATGCGACCTTATGAGTGCAAAATATATCGGTAAATTACGTTGTAACGTTAGTCCTAAGTATTGGCTTTGTTTTCATGTAGCCTATGGCTTGGCCTACTCTGTTGCGTACGCCTGGAAGAAATCCTGCGGGCGCCCCTGCCTCTGTCTACCACCGGCTGACGGGGTTGCAGCGGTGATTCTCTAGCGGTTGCTACACGGGGGAATTGAATTAGAATAGGGGTTCAAAATTTTTTTTTTAAACACGTAGGCTAGCCTACTTTAATCCATATCAAGAGCCGATGTAATGGCCTTCTCGTGAGCAAGAATAACCAGGTTTTGCTTTCGCCCGTGCAACATGGTATGGTGGAAGGGGTTAAAGATGCAAGATAACTTGGAGAAATAACTTGTTGCAGATGAAACCGATAATATACAATTTTCAAACGGTCACATGCACATTTTCTCCTCTCGCTGAGATTACTGTTTTTGTACATAATCCCTGACAAAAATAAGCGCAATAAACAAAAACTTAACTAAAGTTAAACTAACATTTAGAACACTAATTTGCTTTGCCCTATGTGTGTGCAATCTGAGCCATCAGAGTTCACAGTTGTCATGGCAACACCCCTCCCCCTCGGCATGACACTGAGACTCCGAGAGACACTCTGTGCAGCGGACGGGTCTGCTTCAGAGCTCTGGAAGAGGGGGTGAGCAGTGGGAGACTTTGGAGGCGGGCTGTAGGCTGCCCACCCAATCAGAAGTTAGAAACGGTACTGGTATTTTCTGTGCTATTTTTCATTGGCTGTACAAAATTTATTTTTTTTCTTAACTTTTGATTGGGTGGGCAAGACGCACGTTTGGGTGGGCTGAGCCCACCCCTGCCCATAGCTACCGCCGGGCATTTGATCCCTTTGTTGAATATTGGTAACAGTCACATTCGTTTAGGCTATCGGCTATCATCTTTTCCTGTTGTGGTGAAGAAATAGCATGAGCTGTCCAGATTATTGAAATAATTTGATTCAAAACTAGTGTTTCGCTCAACTCCGCTCACACGCTCTGGTGGCTATGCAAATAAAGTTTGAACATAATATTTTTAAAATTCAAAATCACTCTTTAATGAATGCGGAGGAGACCATTCATCATTAATTTAAAACCTCCCTTAATGCATATCTGTCTGCAAGGTGCAGGTATTAAGAATACACTCTCCATGCTGTATGGTTGGTGTCTGCACTCATCCCCGTTCCCCAGTAGAGGTGCGCAACTTTCTCCCTTTAATGGACCTTATTCACACGGCGGCCATCTTGAAATCGAAAGCGAGGCTGAGGTGGGAAAATTCCGGAAGTCCATGTAAAAAACAATGGCTTGGACAACAAACCTGGAGCTCTTGCCGAATTTCACTGCCAGTACTATTGATACCTGGGCCGACGAGGGGTCCCGTGTGCCAAGAGCCGTGTTGCTGAAGGGCTACAGTAATTGGATGGAGGGGTACATCCATGATATTAGGTAAAAATTAACGTTTACGGAGTGAACGATCCGTTTTAATTGTGGCGACCTAGCGAACAGCGTAGCCTATGTCATGAGCTGCTATACTAGAGGTTTTCTAGTTTTAGTTCTGTTGTTAGGCAAACATACATTTAATAGTATGCTTGTAAGCCATATAAACGCGTTGTATTTCAGAATTGTATGAAATATGGTCGGTTTGTGTCTGTCAGCTTGTTTACTTGTCTTAGCTTGTTAGCTGGGTAACTTAACGAACGTTAGCTAACGTTGTGATAACATTTCTGAAGTTACTGTGAAAAATTCCCGGCCTGTTTACATTTTTTGACAGATGTCCTGTTACCACGGCGGCACTTTCCTCAGAAGTCAGCAATTATATCGAGAAATACCTTCTTTGAAAACAAAAAAATAAAGAAAAAGAAATGGCTATGCTGTTAAGTTACTGCATACCGGTTTTTTACAAATCTGCATCATGGGACCTTATTCACACGGCGGCCATCTTGAAATCGAAATAAAAATAAATTTTGTACAGCCAATGGAAAAATAGCACAGAAAATACCAGTACCGTTTCTAACTTCTGATTGGGTGGGCAGCCTACAGCCCGCCTCCAAAGTCTCCCACTGCTCACCCCCTCTTCACGTCGTGTTCAGGCACAAACACACAGAGCTCTGAAGCAGACCCGTCCGCTGCGCAGAGTGTCTCTCGGAGTCTCAGGCTGCGTCCCAATCCAGTTTTTGCTCCACCCTCGTAAACTTCACTTGCAAACTTCACTTGGAAGGATGTGACGCACATACCAATAAAACAGGAGTATACACTTGCGTTTAGCGAGTGGGAGGGAGCGAGGGCAGAGCGGGTTATTTGAATTGAGACGCACTTCACCCCCATCTATACTCGGAAGTAACCGCGCTGCTGCACAGTTGGCGTATCGTGGGATCTCGGATCATGTAAAACGCCTGTCACCGTAGACTACATTTAAACGGATGAAGCTCTCAACCTGTTTACATTAATTATCAGTCAAGCAATTGATTTACTGAATATCAAATATCAATAAATACAGCAAGTTTTGTGGGCAAGCATATTTCTTTATGTCATAAATTCGTGTAGCATTTACATATGTAGGACAGTCCGTGCGCTGGAATAAAGCATTTAAACCGAACATATTCTCAACCTGTTTCCGTTCATTTTGCTTGCTTATGTCAATCAAACAAAGTCCCTGAATCAATTATATATAGCCTAGGCTAATGATTAACAAATGACAATGACAAAGAGATTACTAACGTGAGATTGTTTAATAAGGGTGGCAATAATTCTGAATAATTAACTGGCAAAAAATCCCAGCGTTTTCTGTGAGTTGCACGTTAGCATTGCGTTTTTCCTCATCACGTTAAAGAATGTAATTTAAGACTTTCGATTTGGTCAAAACGATTTATACATTAGAAAGCATACCTCTTAAGAAAGAAAAACCTCTTAAATTGCTGGAACCAGCGTTTAGCGCAATGCATGCTTTCAAGATAGAAAAACGAATTTACCTAAATATGTGCTGTTCATTGATCACTTCGCATGACATAGTCAATTAACGCATTTTGCGTCAGCACAAATGTGATAAAGCCTAGTAAAATGCTGTACAAGTTTATTTACCTATTCGTCTTGGTTATTGCGAAATTAAATTGTTTGGCTATCTGGGAAAGTATAGGCTACGGAAAAATATTTAGACACGAGTAGCCTAATAATCCGTTTAAAAGCAAGATTAAGATAGAGAACCTGGTAGCCTACATCACACAGTAGGCTACGCTACACTTGCTGCATAAAGCAATTTGCTAAACCATGAAATACAAAATAGCAAACTACTACTTGATTAACCTGTATTTATTAGCCTATACAGCGTCTTTTCCATTCTGTATGCGCTTTTAATGTATAATACCGCGATAAACATTAACGTGATTATCACTGAACAGGACGTTCGATGTGAATTGTGGGTAATATGAGCCTGCACAGTCTACTCTTTTGCAGACTCGTTCCGAGAAAAGTTGAGGGTGGAGGGCATAGAAATATATATTAACTAGAAAGGAAACGTGGTCACGTGGTTCCATTCAGCCCTATTCAATTTGGGTTCTTCCGCAATGGCACCGCCGCAAGATGGCTGCCATGGCCCGGAAATAGTATTATTATGAGCTCTGCCATGTATTTCCAATGGTGCGTTGTGAAAGTCAACATAGTGGCCCCAGCGCAATCTAGGTATCAAAAGTTCACAATATTGTAGTCAATAGAAGCAGGCAATCACATTTTACAGTTTTCCTGGGTTCAAATTTTTTTTAGCCTACACAGAAAAAAGAGAGCCATGATTTAAAAATACTCATCGGTGAGTGTTTAGTAAGCGCACTGAACTGTGATTGGTTAAGAACATGGTCACGTGGTAATTTTAGTTACGTCACAGGGCAATCACGTGAGGAGGCCTATTGGCATTTTCGCCTCAAATCCATTCTCTCAACCTCTATTGAACTCTATGGTTAGCTGACTTGCTATGAGCATTCAGCTAACTGCATCCGTTGCTGTAGCTATATGAAGTTCGCTTACATCTTGTGCATAATAATGAAATGGTTTTCAAATGCTTTCGCGTGTGTAATATTTCTAAGGTCATACTTCATATCTCAAGATGAGTGTTGTTAGATTACACTAATTAGTAACACACCCAGTGAATATGTTAGTGTTGAAGTCTGAAAAGCCGCCCGGATAGCAAGACGCTAACGGTAGCGGGTCAACATTGGGTTGGCTACAGAAATGTTGTCCGGCTCCCGGCGTATTATGCTTGTTAATAACGCAAGTTAACAAGACAGTTTTTAAAGATTTTTAGTAACTATTCGTGGCTCGTTTATCTGGATTTGCAGTTTTGCTCACGTTACGCTGAGGTATTTCAACAAGATATCCGTGGCCTATAGCCAAGCCATTAATTTGTCTAACGTTACGATAATACTACAAGATCACCATAGTTCATTCTAACAGTCTAACAATAACAGACATTCCTGAGAGGCTATACCTGGAAAAATAGGCGACAAGTTTCACTGTGGTCGCGATTTCTAATTATTTAGGCTACAGTTACATGGCTACACCACACTATTAGCTAGCCGCGCAAGGCTGGTTTACGGAAATCTTGAGTCAGGGACCGGTCTGGATGTAATGTAATGTTACCGCTGGAGCTAGGCTACTGCCTAGCCATACCACAGACTAACGTTACGGATTAAACAAAATAAACAAGCAGATGCAATAATCGTTATTTAATTATGTGGACGTAATCGTATCATAGACCTATTTAAGATTGTATCTATGTATTTATTGTTTTGCTTTTCACATAATACTATAATAATCACGACATCCACTCTACGGTTAGAGTGGATCTGGGGTAGGCGCTGGACCCAGGAAAGCGGGCTGGAAAGAACTTTGTTTTAATATAAGGGTAAGGTTGGTGGATCCAACATGTCATTAGCTGGTTATATTTTTCGAAATAGCCTATTTTGTGTAACCGCGTGACACAGTAGGCTATGCGGTAAATGTTTGCGAAGAACAGCGAGTGCTCCGTTGTCTATAGCCCATCTAGGCTATAGAACATGGTAGCTTTACATAACATTACATTAAGTTATTGTGGCTGCGTTTACTATTATGTTGCTTTTGTATGTCGATTTACACGTGTGCATCCTCTCATCGCTCAAAAGAAATCAACCGGATTGAGGAACTGAAGTTGCGCATCAAAACCAGATACGGTAATGCACTTTTAACAGCGCATAAACGAAGTGTCTTTGCTTACAGACACCCCTGGATGAGTTTTGCTAGTAGGCTACCACTTAGAGCCCACATAAACGTGTACATTTTTCCTTAATGTGACTTTGTCATTTTAATGTGTCTTGTCAGGGTTTGTCTTGTGGATGTGCGTCTTATCCTGTGTTCTCACGTTCAGCCTGCACCTTGATGTGGTGAGTGGGCTTTAAACTGAGACAGGCTGCTGAACTTTGCTGTGTCCTATAACAAACTCCTAACGTCTCTACGTTTTTTCCCCCTTATCGTCCAGGACAACGTTGGAGACGGTGATTAAACTTGCTGTGAATGAAACGCAGCATATCGAAGAATAAAAATGTTTCCCTTATTCATGATTCATAATTTTGAGGTGTACATTTGATTATTTAGTCTTTACAAATGGGGGGGGGGGGTTTGTAGGGAAGATAAGGGACAGGGGTGAGGAAGAGCAGAGGGCGTTGGGTGAACAATGTCATGGCTACAAATTTAATTTAAAAATCATCACATAAATTTTGAAAACCTGACTTAGTTCATTAAAAAAACCCTGTTCCGTTAAAAGCCAAATCCAGGATTGGAGAAACTGCCAGAATTGGGCAGGGAAAACCCGTAAAGGCAGCGTCTCCTCCCCTGAATTCAGTATTTAAGGGACTGTAAAATAGCATTTAGAAAAATATAATTTCCCCTAGGGGTGAAATGAACTCCATCACAAAGAAATAAGTCAGTATTTCCAAAAATTTATGTGAGGATGTTTAATACATTTACCACACAATAGCGCAATGGTCTTAACCTTTAGGTTAAGGTACACTTTGTTATGTTAACAGGTGAAAAATCAACCCGGTCTCACGCTTTTTCATGCTCATGTCACGACAATTAATCTATTGAATCGTCACCCGGAGCACGATTGTCCGACTTTTATCGTGCTACACAGAACGAAATTTAAACCCATGCATTTTCAATGCTAGCATTTCTCAGACTGTTTTCGTGCTACATAGAACGAAATTTAGAGGTGTTACTGTGGGCTTGGCTACTATGCTACTTTTCGGTTGTTAGCTAGCTAGCCGGCTAATGAATTTTGTTTACCAGACTGACTTTTGAGTAGCTAGCTACTGGTTGATGGCGATAACCGCTAAATATGTTAATAGGGACACAAAAAACATGTGGAAAGGTTTATTCAGTCACAAAAAAAGCAAACAGTTTATGTCGGATATGGTCAAAATCCCACAATCTCAATTCATTTTAATAGGCTACTGTCCCCTACATGGGGCGACCCAGATTAGCCGTAGGCCTATATATTTATTATCCGAACCCTAACCCTAAACGGACTACAGACGGCGCCATCTTTTCACAGGCCATCATTACGTAGAGCTCTCTGGTTTTTGGGGAAGTGTAGTTCTAAACTATTAGTACCAATAACGAAAAAAATACTAATCTTATTGACCTGGGGCTTAGAATTTATGTTCAATATAGCATCAGTTAAGATCCCAATTGATCATATAATTGAATCATCAAAGTATCAAATGATTAAGCATCAAACGTTTTATTCAGGCCCTTCTGTTAGAGCTTGAAGGCTGGCTCTGACATTATTTATGAAAGACTAGTTAGTTAATCATCCTGTTAAATATCTACCCGATATGTCCATTGGTTCCAGAATTAGAAGCATTTGAAGTTTGGCCAGTTTTGCCCTTCTAGGGGGCGCTACTGAGTCCCCTGGGGTGTCAGGGCAAAATAATTGACAAACGTTATTCTCCAGGTCAAGGCCTTTCCAAAAACGTCTTTAGTTTTGTCCTACGACAAAGTTTAATTTTCACCTCTGTCTGGTTAGAGCCTCTTTGAGGTGTAGTTTCTGAGACCCTTTGAGACTCCAGCCTGGATAAAATCAAGTCTTTTGATTTTTTTGCTTATTTGGTGGAAAAAATCCTTCAAGGTATTGATGTTTTTCCTAATCACAGTCATATGTTTGGATTTGCACTAGTGTAGACCTTATTTTACCTACCAAATACATCTGGATTGTTGTCATATGAGGGTTAGGGTTAGATAACATGCTGTTTTTGAAGCGCTTTAGCCCCTCCCCCAAACCTCCTGAATAGTCCTACATGGTCAGGATTATATAATGTTGTAGCTTCAATATCCCTATGTTTACGGATGAAGTTTCCTACATATATCTCTGAAGATGACACTGTTATGAACTTGTAGGTGGCAGTCTCCACAGCTGATTTGTGGCTTATCAGTAACCCCTCTAGCAACCCACATTCACACACATGCACTTTGTACTGTTTGTGTTCTTTTTAGTGTCTTTGCTGTTTGAACTTATTTATTGTGTTTGTTATGCTGCACACTGCTGAAGAGCTGCTAAACTGTTTTTTGTTGTTTTTAACAATGACAATAAAGATATATCTATCTATCTAACAATAGATCTGATGTAGTTAATTTTGTTCTGAAAGGAATTTGTACCACTAGCCCATGACACGAGCCAATGGCAGGTTTTTATTCAGTTATTTTTTCTCCAGTAACTGTATATGGCTCTATAAGCATTCACATTGTGGAGCATTAAATCATCAGCAACACATGGTGTGATGGTGTAGCTGTCTGTACAAATTCCATTTATGGAAAGTGTAGAAATTAAATTATGGTTTGCAATGGAATATGCATATTATCTTCTACAGTCAGCTGCAACATATAATGTTCTGACTATTAGGACTGTACAACATGAAATTCTGTCATATGCAGACCAAAGATTTGTTGATGTATTTTGACCCTCTAGTCCATTTTAAGGTATTACCAGTTTGATTGAAATTGGGTAGGGAAGCAATATTTTTGATACTTGAAAATCTTTAATTTAAAGTTCCATGAGTTGCATGACTTTACACAGTGAAGTTTAAAATAAATACATAAGTACATAAATACATTACTAATAAAAATTCCCCTATCAGGAAAATATACACACATCATGAACACAAACACTCAGTACTTCAAACTTGCATTTAAATAAATACACTAAAATAGTATAGTTCAATACATTCAGTTTCTGAGATACTTTGGCAACAATAAAGAATTTTACAAGTGGGGTGTCGCTTATTGTAATATGACATGTAATAAATATTTAAAAAAAGAATTAGCATCATTAATTTTGAGTATAGCAAACCCTCATTAAGGTCTGAATACACATGTTAATGTTAAATCATAAAACTTATTTTTAAGATCCCTATACATCACTTCATTAATAAAATGATTAAAAGTAAATGATGAACATTTAGAAAAAGTCTATGACCACAACGACTCACCTTACCAAATAACTATCTTTGACAAACGTCTCTAGTTAGTTCCGGAGTTATCCAGTCATCGCTGTAGTCGAAAGAATAGCTCAGACTGGACTTTCCCCTGGACAGGACTGTTAACTTCAGACACTTCCCTCTGAGCTTAACAGCCCTGCCCCCCCCCACCCTCAATTCAGTTTTACTCATGCCTTAATCGTACTGGTAGCTTCCAGAAGTGAAGCGAATAGAGAGCCTGGTCGTCTCAGCAAAACCTCCGGTTTGTCAAACTCTCTGACCTGGAAGATGAAATGGTAAATGGATAAGCATCCCGACAAGTGAACCACAACTCAGCTCAGATATTTTTGCATAATCACAATATATTGACTCCAGACCCAGAAAAGATCAATGGAACAAACAAAACAAAATAAATTTGTTCCTAACAAACACATTGCATTAACTAAATATGGAGAGGGCAAAGGCCATTGACACGCTGCCAGTATCAATGGGGAATCTTCATCTCCCAACCCTTACCATTAGATGGTTTACTGTAGCAAGAGTAGTTTACACTAATACTGCAGCAACAGACAAACTAATTAATTTTGTTAAGTAAACTGTGACATAAACTGTGACATAACACAACCATAAAGTGCATGATTCCAAAATCCACACTAGTTGGCACAAGTTACAGTATTGCAAACTCACACTTAGCTATAGTTAAATATTACTGAAACTTCAGAGCAACTGCTTTCAAGTGTTGGGAGTATATTGAGAAAATCATAACTGAGGAGATGCAGAAAACAAGAACATGGAAAGCAGTCCCCTTCATTAGGCAAGCCCTATTTCCATGGGTCTGGAATACACTAGTGTAATAATCTGGATACCTTTCCATTCTCCATGACAAGGATCTTGTCACACTCCAGCACAGTGTTGATACGGTGAGCGATGGTCAGCATGGTGCAGTCCTGGAAAGACTCTCGGATTGTATGCTGGATCAGAGAGTCTGTCTCAGAGTCTATGGAGGCAGTGGCTTCATCCAACAATATTATCTGAAGGGGAAAAAGTTCAATTTATACCAAGATACATCTGAGCCCATATGAATTTCCAGACTTTTACCCAATACTTCCTTTCAAAAATCTGTTCTACTACTGAGTCCTATAAAAACAACCTATATTTTCTAATTTACATATCAATCAGTCATCTTACAAATTCCCAGTAGTCCTATAAATATTCCGTGCACTAACTCATTAAACTGAGAAGGCAGACGCCTTTAAGAGTTTCACCTTTGAGTTTCTGAGGAGTGCTCTGGCCATGCAGATCAGTTGCCGTTCTCCCACAGAGAAGTTCTCTCCATTCTCTACTACCTGAGAGTCCAGCTTTTCAGGCAGGTTAGAGATCTACAAGAAAAACAGCATCCCATCAGCATATTAACAGGTATTTATTCAGCAAGGTGAAAAGCCTGTGCCAGATGATTTGAGGCATGATTAAAAAAATTAAAAAAACTTCTTGTAGGTCTTTAAAAAGCAATAGAGTATGACTGCAAAAAATGAAAGCATGTAATGTGTAAATATATAAAGCAAATGATTGGGCCACCAGTTTGTTTCCACCATGTGACCTGCAGGGATTTAAACTTGTATTTCAATGGTTAGCCTCCAGGGGTCCCCATAGGCACTCCAATGGCAATGTGACTAATCACACAATTGAGTTTCTAATTGAGACATTTATAGAAACAATTAGTTGATCTAATATGGTGAGGATCAGTGGAAGGAAAGTGAACATGGATGGAACTTTAAATGCTACAAAAACCATGGCTGTGTCCGAATCAGAGCCCTGTTCCCTGTACACTGTCCCCTGTCCACTCAGACCCCTGTCTAGTATGTGCCCTGTCCCCTCACATTGCAAGCAGTGTGCGAAAGAAATCCCGCAAAACTCTTTCCAAACTAGTGAGGAAGTAGGTCGTAATATCTTTTTTAATTTTTTTGTTTTTATTGAGAATATCAATCAGTTAACATATGACAATTGTTACAAAGTGTGTATGAATGAAGATAGAATTAACAAAATAAAAAAGAGTATTTCGCAATATGAACCACTCTTGTACCATAGATATGCACATAGGCTACGCTCTACGTCTTTTACGTTTTTACTTCCGAGTTACTTACTGAAATTGTCGGGTGAGTGCACAGTTCTGCAGATGAGTGTGCTCCTGAATTCCCTCAACAAAACCCCGGAAATAAGAGGTTCATCCTGGTATTTTAAGTGCCCCCATTTGTGAGAAAGTCGCCCACTCAAAAGCTTTTTGACGAAGTGGACTCAAATATGCGTACTCAAAAGCGTGTAGGGCTCTGATTCGGACACAGCCCATGTCTTTTGGCGAACATGTCAAGTAGTATGCGCCTGGTACACTGCATACTGATGGATTGAATTTATTTTATACTTGCAATTTAGCAATAAATTAAGATAACAATAGAACGACATATAAAAACTAAGAAACATCACAGAAGAGACTGTCAAACAACTAGTCATAATAAAATACATTTTACATTTGAACTTTGTACATGACATTCACCACTTTCATTTCATTTATCTTTTTTTAAATTATTACTATTACTATTTTCTTATTACTAATACAATATATTTTTTATTCAACTTTTTTGCAAGTAAAATAGTATATAACTGCACTCATTTTTAATGTGGATATTTCCCCCAGCTTATAACAAAAACTAACACGGTGTTGTACAACATTTAAAAATACTGCAGCATGTCCACGGCAGTAAGTAATCAAACTGAATTTGCCACGTGCGTGTCGCTGGTAAACATCACCGTCAGTCATAGTCTGTGCTTAATTAGTGGCAATTACTTAATCACGTTGGATGATTGAGGTAGTGCAAATGGGATAAATGTTTGAGAAGTGGCTTGACAAAGAGGCTATCATGATATCTAGCTGGCAGAGGACTGAAATACCTTGTGAGAAAACAAGGGGAAACAAACTGGTGACCCTAGGTACGATTGCATTCACCCAATTATGTATATACATAATACATTTCATGGTGAAAGAAAAACAAAAGAATTGCAACAAAGCTTGAGTGTAAAAATAAAAAGGCCAAGCTGAAAGGGAAGTCATCTATGTAAAAGTATGGGCATTAAGCTTACAGTTTCTTTCATATATGTCTTCTCCAGCGCTTGCCAGATCGCTTCCTCGTTGTAGCAGTTAAAAGGATCAAGATTATATCTGCAAGAAAAGAGCATTTAAATACTCTGCATCTGAAATACAAAATCTGCTGAATTCACTCTTATTTATGGCTGCTGTATTTTTAATATACAAAATTAATGCAATCTGTTGTCACTACAAGTATTTGTAACTACATTTGAAATTCACATACTTTATACTTTAAACGTGTACAAATGTGAATGGCTAATCTACAGTTGAAGTCGAAAGTTTACATACACCTTAGCCAAATCCATTTAAACTCTGTTTTTCACAATTCCTGACATTTAGTCCTAGTAAACATTCCCTGTCAGGTCAGTTATGATCAACTTTAAGAAAGTGAAATGTCAGAATAATAGTAGAGAGAATTATTTATTTCAGCTTTAATTTCTTTCATCACATTCCCAGTGGGTCAGAAGATTACATACACTCTGTTAGTTTTTGGTAGCTGTCATGGTTTCTAGCAGCCTCTGCTGTTTCTGCGTTCGGTTTTCCTTTTGGCGTCGTCAGGATGCTCTATCGGATTTTTTCCGGCTCCGTTCCGGTGTTCGTATCTTGCCCTACAATTATTCCCTACACCTGTTTCACGTTTCCTGATTTGCGACCAAGCTTTAACTTCCTGGCTGATGTCTTGAGATGTTGCTTTAATATATCCAAATAATTTTCCTTCCTCATGATGCCATCTATTTTATGAAGTGCACCAGTCCCTCCTGCAGGAAAGCACCCGCACAACATGATGCTGCCACCCCCGCCCTTCGCGGTTGGGATGGTGTTCTTCGACTTGCAAGCCTCACCCTTTTTCCTCCAAACATAACGATGGTCATTATGGCCAAACAGTTAAATTTTTGTTTCATCAGACCAGAGGACATTTCTCCAAAAAGTAAGATCTTTGTCACTTTGTCACTCTTTGTCATGTGCAGTTGCAAACTGTAGTCTGGCTTTTTTATGGCGGTTTTGGAGTAGTGGCTTCTTCCTTGCTGAGCAGCCTTTCAGGTTATGTCAATATAGGACTCGTTTTACTGTGGACATAGATACTTTTGTCTCTCCAGCATCTTCATAAGGTCATTTGCTGTTGTTCTGGGATTGATTTCCACTTTTCACACCAAAGCACATTCATCTCTAGGAGACATAAAGCGTCTCCTTCCTGAGTGGTATGACGGCTGCGTGGTCCCATGGTGTTTATACTTGCGTACTATTGTTTGTACAGACGAACGTGGTACCTTCAGGCGTAACAAAATTGCTCCCAAGAATGAACCAGACTTGTGGAGGTCCACCATTTTCTTTCTGAGGTATTGGCTGATTTATTTTGATTTTCCCATGATGTCAAGCAAAGAGGCATTGAGTTTGAAGGTAGGCCTTAAAATATAGTTGTGGTCAAAAGTTTACATACACTTAGGTTGAAGTCATTGAAACTAATTTTTAACCACTCCACCGATTTCATGTTAGCAAACTATAGTGTTGGCAAGTCAGTTACTTGCATGACAAGTAATTTTTCCAACAATTGTTTACAGACAGATTACTAGATCACAATTCCAGTGGGTCAGAAGTTTACATACACTAAGTTGACTGTGTCTTTAAATTTTTTATATTTGGTCGCATATCCTTTGGCTTTGCATGCCATGACTTCCTGATGTCTGTGACCCAACAACATCAAAAGACTCTTGATCTTATTTTCTGGTACTCTTACAAGTGATACTATAAAGTCTCTGCATTTGAATGGATCTCTATGGGAATTGGGGGGTGGGACTAGATTTAGCTGTAAATTACACTGGAACAGTATGGAACACATGGTTGGCTAAATGGCTGTAAGTCATCAACCCTTAAAGTGATCCATCCATATCTACTGCATATCTGGCAGCAGAGTGATGGTTTGAGGCTTGTTTCATACCTCAGACCATTGATGAGCCATTTTACCAATCATGTATTCCATACGGTTCCAGCATAATTTACAGCTAAATCTAGTCCCACCCCCCAATTCCCATAGTGATCCATTCAAATGCAGAGACGTTATAGTATCGCTTGTAAGAGTACCAGAAAATAAGATTTCAAGAGTCTTTTGATGCTGTTGGGTCACAGACATCAGGAAGTCATGGCATGCAAAGCCAAAGGATATGCGACCAAATATTAAAAATTTTAAGGCACAGTCAACATAAGTGTATGCAAACTTCTGACCCACTGGAATTGTGATATAGTGAATTAAAAGTGAAATAATCTGTCTGTAAACAATTCTTGGAAAAATTACTTGTGTCATGCACAAAGTAGATGTTCTAACTGACCTGCCAACACTATAGTTTGCTAACATGAAATCTGTGGAGTGGTTAAAAATGAGTTTTAATGACTTCAACCTAAGTGTATGTAAACTTCCGACTTCAACTGTATATACCGTATGTGAATTTCTTGTCTGGTTGTAAGTACATGTATCATTAAATCTAGTTGTTAGTTTAACAGTTAAATGGGAGAATTACTACAGAGGGACCATAACTAAACATGGACATTGATAACACAGACAATCTTTACAGTACCTTACTGAACCAACAAATAGTACTGGATCTTGGGGTATGACTGACAGTTTACTCCGTAGGTCTTCCAAACCAATTAAGCTGGTGTCTATGTCATCAATGAAGATCTTTCCTCCAGCTGGCTCCACAAGTCGAAACAGAGCCGCTATAAGTGATGACTTCCCTGGTAATTAAAATTTTGTCATATTAAAAGTCACCCACATATAGAATGAGAATAATACTATTTAATAATAATAAATAAGTCAAAATATTTTTGTACCAGCCCCGGTTTGTTAAATTGACACTTGAAAAAGGCTCTTGTGCCTCCAGACAGTCTTAATGTGACAGAAAGGCACAAGGAGAGTTAAAGGGATAGTTCGGAATTTTGGACATAATGTCTCAATTATGACTACCCATGATGTAGTTGATTGATGGGAACCATTTTCAGCTAATTCCATGCTGTCCCTTCTTTTGGATATACACATGTTGCTAATGCTAGCGCAACTCTATGGTAACCGGTAGCATCCACTACAAAACAAACTTAAACACTCCACAGTGCACCCAAAGCAAATAAAATACGACGACAGTCTATCAGGGTTATTTTGCGTGTTTATACCATAATTTTTGAAGTCAAACTATCGTTGAATCCTTTACTTTGTGCTCACCTAAATTCTCTGTGGAAGTACGGTGGCGGAGCGAACGTGGCCATTGCAACTTGTTGCTCTTCTTTGTTGTTGTAATCGACCAGTGCCAGGCTGCCAGCACTACATTCGTAGGTAACGTAAAGTATCGCTCCGCCGCTGTACTTCCACAGAGAATATACGTCAGCACAAAGTAAAGGATTCAACGATAGTTTGACTTAAAAAATTATGGTATAAACACTCAAAATGTCATGGTTTATGACCCTTTTTCCCCTGCGGTCGTGTTCCTCGGTTGCCACACGTGGGCGCTGCTCCTTTAGTGGAGTTTTGGCTCCGTCTTGTCTTTTCGCGGAGAAGTTTCATCAGCGTTCTCAGCTGTGCGTGTTTGACCGGTGAGCTATTTAAGCCCATGTTCCCTTCATTCTGGGCTTCGATATTGCTTGTTTGTTGTTTGTACTGTGGTGTATTGTCTGACATTATTTGTGCTGTTTTGTGTGCGGTTTATTTTAGCCCTTTTGAAGTTTTAAGCCAGTATGATTAGGTCTAGTGTTTTAAGGAGACCGTTTTGCTCCGTTGTGCTTCATTGGAGTTTTGCGGGACTTGCCTTTGTGCTTTGAGCTTTCAGGTTGAATTCCTTTTTTGTGTGCTCGTTTCTGTCACCGCTTTCTGGTCTTCCTTTGTTTGTTTGTTGCCTAGATCTTTTGCCCTTTTCTGTCTCTTTCTCCTCTCTCTGTCTGCTGTCTTCTGTGAAAGCGAGAGGAGTCTTTGTTTGTGTGTATTTGTATGGTAGTTTCTTACTAAGAGACAGGGCGTTTTATCATACTGACATTAGGGCTTTATTTATTCTTAGAGGCAGGGCGTGTATTTTCTATTGAGTTTGTGTTAGTCTGTTAGCCGGTAATTCCGATGCAGCTGTCCTGTTCGTCCATCAGTACTTGTCTCCGTACATGGAGTTTTTGGCTATTTTGTTTGGAACTGTAGTTCTGTTCGCCCTTCGGGTACGTCTCCTCACAGGGAGACTGGGTGATTTTGTTCAGACAGTAGTTCTGTTCGTCCTTCGGTACCTGTCTCCGTACATGGAGTTTTTGGCGATTTTGTGGACATGTTTGTGTGTGACTGCAAGTCTATGAGAGTAGCCTTGGAACGTTAGATCACCGTTCCTTTCGCCTCCTCGTATACTATTTCGTATTTTTTTACAGTGTTTATTGGCTGTGTGTTTTATTTGTGCCATTACGCTACTCGCCTGTTTTTATGAGTCTTGTTATCAAGACAGGGCGTTTGTTATTCCTGGCTTGTTCTGTAGTCACTTAGCTCGTAGAAGTATGGGGGCCTTGTGCTTTGTTTCCATTCACCTTGTTTGGTTTTCTTACTGAAAAACCTGGCGTTTGCGCTTCTACTCATTGGCGTGTGACAGTGAGCCGGTTGGTAGCATTCGTGTGTGTTTCCCTGTCTTGTCTCCTTCCCTTAACTACAGGGTTTCCCGTCCTAGTGGCCTAGTGCTTAAAGAATCCCCTTGCTGCGTTTGGCTCCTCCTACCTCACACGTCACGCCGCATTACACAGAATAACCCAGATAGACTGTCGTCGTATTTTATTTGCTTTGGGTGCACTGTGGAGTGTTTAAGTGCATTTGGTAGTGGATGCTACGGTTACCATAGAGTTGCACTAGCATTAGCAACGTGTGTATGTCCAAAAGAAGGGACAGCATGGAATTAGCTGAAAATGGTTTCCGTCAATCAACTACATCATGGGGAAGTCGTAATTGAGACATTATGTCCAAAATTCCGAACTATCCCTTTAAAGTGCACCACTATGTTAGGGCTAAGTCCAAACTACTGCAAGATAGGAGCAGAGAAAGTGGATATATCACACCTCTTTAATTCATATACAAATTAATTTGTATATTACACGGATCCATGCAATAGTCAATGTGGAGTGTTAACGCATCCACCCACTTATACGATCAGCACATCGAAAAGTCTGAGAAAGACTATAATATAATTTGCTCTGAAGTTATGTAACCAGCAAAGAATATGTCCATTTTAAATAAGCATTTAAAAAAAAAAGTATTATATTAATGGAACGTATCGCAAGACTTTGTTTTAACATTTATCCAGCTGCAATTCTTTCTGTACCTTTATTAAATGAAGACTTGACTTACCAGACCCTGTTCTTCCCACAATGCCAATCTTTTCTCTTCCTGCAATGCTCAGATTCAGTCCATTCAGCACAATGGGAGTGTTCTCTCTGTACCTCATCTGATAATCCTGGAAAGTGATGGCTCCTTTTAAGGGCCAACCATCTGGGATAGCAGCATGTTTGACCTTTCTTGGAGCTTCTGAGACACAGTCCTGGGACACACAATTAAGTAGAAGTGCCATAACACATATATTATGAGTCCTTTACAAACTAGATAAAGTTGCTAAAATGTCTGTAACCTGGCTGTCACATCAGATGGCTGTGACTGGACCATGACAAATGTATCACAGTTGTAATAAATATTCTGGAAATACAATAGGTTTAATTTAACATCTGACAACAGTCCTACCGTAATATATTCCTGGAGCCTTTCTACAGAGGTGAACCTTGCTTCCAGTTCTGTTGACAGTCTCACTACATACTGCAACATTCCTGTTAACTGAAAAAAGAAAATGCCAATATTCTTACCATGTAAACACGAACACAGATTTAAAGCTTTTGTAAATTCTTTATCACATGCAATGCTTACCATGGTCATCATGTTAATAAGACTATGTTTAAAGATTTCAATTACCATTTTAAAATTACATAATACACCAATACCAATCACGTATTGCAGGTAATAGGACTGCTCAATGTTTTCATCCTACCTGGATTGTGTACGACAAGGCCAACCCTTTCAATGCTGGACTGATTGAGGCTGGGCCCAGGATAACAAATAAACCCACAAACAGAGTGACCACAGCAGAGAGGAAATCCAGCCTGAATGACAGCCATCTGTTTCCGCAGTTAAACAACAGGAAGTGGTTTGCATTTTTATCATTCATTCCCTTGAACCTGAAATCATAATGACAATTCAATAAGCAACAAAGCACACTCAGTACATTTGCCATCCAATGTGTACAAAATATATTTATCCACAATAGTTTCAATACCTCAGTTATAACAAGGATATAAAGATATCTTACAACTCTATGTACTGTTCCCTCTTGTCATAGGCATGGATGGTTGTAAGTCCTTGAATAGTTGATGTTGTGAGGGAGATCCACGGAGACCTACTAATATTCTCCATTCTTTTCATCTCTCTTATAGTTCTTTGGAAAACACTGCAGAAAATTTTTTTTTAATGTTTATCTGAAGATAAATGTAAATCTGATGAAATGTAAATGTTATGAAACACACACGCACGCACGCACGCACGCACGCACGCACGCACGCACGCACGCACACACACACACACACACGTCCTGTGTGATGGCTCACAATAGAATGGAAGCAAAGATGACACCCAGTATGATCACGGCAATGAGAAGCTCAGGGAACACCCCTGAGATGGTGGCAAGGGTATATGTCACCAATAGGCAGAACTGCAGGAAGTTCTCTATGTTGAATGGCAGGGCTGTATCAATCTCATCTTGGTCTTTGGAAAACCGATTCACAATCCTGCCAATGGGTGTGGTGTCAAAGAAGCTCATCGGGCTCCGAAGGACCTGAAAAGAAGGTCACACCTTCAGCTCCAGTAAGGCCATGGTCAGATGTGAGTTACAGATGACTAGTTAACCTACAGTAGACATTCTTGCCCCCTGACGGCATAAACCACAATTGAAAAGCGAGGAACACTCGAGTTTAGGCATCGAAAGCACAAATTGCCAAGCTTTGTATCCCATTCGACTCAGAAGTCCCAGTTAGAATTTATGGTCACCCTTTAAACGAAGTCTCCATATGAAGGCTTTATATATTGTAGGGAAAAATACATTTCCTGCTTCAATGTTCTTGGATGGTCACCTAACACAATCAGCCTTACTCAATGATCAAAGGGGGGTTAGAAACAAAGCCTGGTGACGACGGCACCGCTAGGGTGTGAGATGGGAGTTAGCCAGCTTACCTAGGTGACAATAACCATTTGGTTCCCTCCCACACCACATACAATGTCCATTTGTTTGCCTGTCACCCAATCAGGGACAGGAACCTGCATTCTATGTCAGCATTTTATTTCAGGTTTGGGGTATAAAGCTTGTACCCCACACAACACTATTTTGTGATTGAACTGCCTTACTATTACCCGGTATCTTGTATACTGTAATGAAGACTATTTTGCATTATATTTAAATTGCTATTGACCTAAACTTTGGAACTCCGAGTTTTACTTTACGAAGGACAGAATTCCTACATAAATTGGCGAGCCAGCGACGGACAAAAAGGGGGGACGATTGGAGAACTTTTTCTTTTCAAGCAAGACAATCCGCACCATTCAATTTTGTATACCAACAAAGAATCCAAGAACTTTTCTACAGCCACACCAAGCCCTTAAAGTGATCCATCCACATCTACTCCATATCTGACCGTAGAGTGATGGTTTGGGGCTCGTTTGATACCTTAGACCAGGGGTGTCAAGATCCGGTCCTGGAGGGCCGCAGTGTCTGCTGGTTTTTGGTGCGTTTAAGCACAAGTGATTAATTTAAGTCACTAATTGGCTAAGAAGTCCACACACCTTGTTCTCAATGCTTTAACTGGGTGCTGATTGAAAGGAAACCACAAATACCTGTAGACACTGCGGCCCTCCAGGACTGGAGTTTGACACCCCTGCCTTAGACCCTTGATGACTTACAGCCATTTCGCCAGTCATATGTTCCATACTGTACCAGTATAATTTACAGCTGAATCTAGTCTCACCCCTAGAATCTATTCGTCCCAAATCCTGCATAAATCTAACCCGTTTATTTTACTGATCAGAATCCTGTAATATGCAGGATCGTGACATTCTGCCAAACATAATTATTTTGGGTAGACATACCAGTCATAGAAATTCAATGACAAAATGAAGGAAATGCATTTAAATGCAAACGTTTTTTGTTATTTTGGCTCTGCACTCCGGCACATTGGCTTTGAAATAAAACAATGAATATGAGGTTAAAGTGCAGACTATCAGCTTTAATTTTCATTAACTAATGATGCAAAGACTGTCCAAGAAACGGCCGAGCTGCCAATTGTCCCATTAGTTTTGCTCCCCTAAAATGGGAGATCTATGTATACAAAAGGTTGTAATTCCTACACGGAACACACTGACAATCTGCACTTCAAGCTCAGGTTCATTGGTTTATGTCAAATCCAAAGTGCTGGAGTACAGAACCAAAACAAAAATTGCATCACTGTGTCAATATTTTGTATTTAATTGTATATTTATAGATATACTGTACTTCTACTGTACTTGACCTATGGAGAGTATAATGGTATGACATACTATTTAATACCATGAAAAGTTCTCACCTTTTGGAACATTGTGTCATGGAATTTGGAGGAGCCACGCAAAGTGACTTTAGTGAAGGAATATGCTTTGACAGCACTAAGCACTATCATTGCCACAATGGTCATACTGTAGATAAGCTGGTAGAACAGAAGGTTTGGATGCTCTGAAATGTTGCCGGTGTCCCCTGATGAGTTTGAGGAATTCCCCTGTAGCCATATAAATGACATATTTTAAACATTAGGGATTTACTGTTTTAAGAGATGAAGAATTGTTCATTGTATTTATATACAGAATTTTACACACAGGCTCCATTTAAAGTAATGGTGAAACAAGAGCAGCTCACCGAGATATGAAAAATAATCAATTTAATGCATCGACCATGCATACTTTTACATTATTATACATACAACTGTGAAATATTGACCGTAATGTATATATTTAAATATAATTCTTAAAATCACATTACCCCTGATCCTTGCTCAAACCAGTAACTGAGCCACCAGCTACTGAAGGCTGTCGTCCCAACAAGCAGGATGACAATAAATAAAACCAGCAGCACCAACACATAACCTGCAAAAAGGTGACACTTATGTGAGTTCTTCTTACATCTCATGTCATTTGCATTTCATTGAAGGTTGTTGTACATTACCCACCTCCAGCAGCTTTGCAGTACTGGTGGTATGTCCTCCATGTCACTGAACCTTCATGGGAGGACTCTTGTGTAACAAGCTGGTCATTGGATTCTATAAATTACATAAATACAACCATTGAAAACAATCATTTATCCTATATATGCTGTAGTTATTTTGTGGAATAACTGAATGAGATAGAGTACCTTTAATGCCATTGGCACTTGGTTCATTTTTTGGCTCATCCATCTCATCTGACATATCGAACGCTATAGGAAAGTGTTAATATAATTTAATATATAATATATGCAATTTTTTAAAACATTGGCCTTTTATACAATACAATCATATAAGTATGTGAATGCAATATTACTGACCTGAATTTTGTATTCCACCAGATCTATGTCCTGTTAGTTCTTTAGACTCAGTTTCTATTTTGGAGTCTTCCTCATTTGATTCCTTCAAAAGCAAGAACCACATTTGGTTATATATATATATATCACGATCACAAATAATGCTTTCATGATCCCAGGATGTCCTCCTTGTTTATAGGCTTGTGAAAATTATGAATTAAAGTAGGAAACATTTAAACAGGAAATAGGAAAAGCAACTTACTTTTGATTGTTCCAAATGGGAATTAGTTATAAGCTGTGCATATCGCCCGTTGGATTCCATTAAAGCACAATGTGTTCCCATCTCTTTGATTTCCCCATTTTCAAGTAACATAACATCATCACAGAACTCTAAATACTGGAAAAAGAAAATAAAGTAAAAAGAAAACATGAAAAGATAAGACTTAAATCATCATGTGAAATCACCCAATCATTAAATACCATGATGACAATGGTTCTATTTTGTTCCTTAGACCATTAGGGTCGTCAATATGGACGGCCTTCTGGGGCCAGATGCATCGAGACTCTTATACCAGAATTTGTCATGGTACATGACCCCTGTGTAGTGACGTAATTCCTCCCATAAAGGGGGGGAGCGTCACTGAGGAAGTCCTCGGAACTTGGGAGCATGTCGCCAAGTTGGGCATCAACGTCAATTACGACAAGAGCCAGCTGATTCCGATACGGTCAATCGAATAGATCGGTCTGTTGCTCGATTCAAAAAGCATGAAGGCATCACTGAGGCCCGTCGCATAATCACTGCTCGACGCGGTGTCTCAGTTCCGAGTGAATCGGTTCCTCGAAATCAGGACTTTTCAGAGGTTTATGGGCCTAATCTCAGCCGCCTCAGCAGTTGTACCTCTCAGACTCCTGACAGTCAGGCCACTTCAACACTGGTTGAATGCCAAGTCACTGCACCCCAGGTGGGACCGTCATACCCCAATCAGGGTAGCGGGTCAATTTTTCCGGCTACTCTGCCCACCCCTGTGTAGTGACGTAATTCCTCCCATAAAGGGGGGAGCGTCACTGAGGAAGTCCTCGGAACTTGGGAGCATGTCGCCAAGTTGGGCATCAACGTCAATTACGACAAGAGCCAGCTGATTCCGATACGGTCAATCGAATAGATCGGTCTGTTGCTCGATTCAAAAAGCATGAAGGCATCACTGAGGCCCGTCGCATAATCACTGCTCGACGCGGTGTCTCAGTTCCGAGTGAATCGGTTCCTCGAAATCAGGACTTTTCAGAGGTTTATGGGCCTAATCTCAGCCGCCTCAGCAGTTGTACCTCTCAGACTCCTGACAGTCAGGCCACTTCAACACTGGTTGAATGCCAAGTCACTGCACCCCAGGTGGGACCGTCATACCCCAATCAGGGTAGCGGGTCAATTTTTCCGGCTACTCTGCCCATGGCGATGAGTGAGCCGCCTGAAAGAAGGGGTCCAGATAGGGGTTATACCCTCACAACGCGTGGTCATTACGACGAACACTTGACTGACCGGTTGGGGGGCTGTGTGCCAGCACCTCCCAGTGGGTTATGGTCCCGACTGCATCAGTTGGACAAAATCAACATGCTCGAACTCCAAGCAGTATTTCTAGCACTGAGACATTTCTTGCCCGTACTACTGGGCAAACATGTGATGGTGAGGTCGGTAGCCCCCAGATGGCCAATGAAACCCTGGTTTCCCATGGTCCTCGGCCTTGTTTACGATCCACCCTGGAAGGGGGGCCTATGGGTATATGTGGCAGCTATTCAGCACATGGTGCTTAAGGGAAGGTGCGGACCCCGTACACTGTCTGATCCCTGTACTATTGGACTTCTTACAGTCCGTACTTAATAACAGGAAAGCAGCCAGCACACTGAAAACCTATGTGGCTGCCATATCCAGAAGGCATGTCTGGTTACATAACAAGCCTGCAGGGAGCCATTACCTGGTCAGCCGGTTCCTGAAGGGTGCCCGGCGACTGAGACCTGCGAGGTCACTGGTAGCTCCTTCCTGGGATCTCCCCTTGGTGCTGAGAGTGCTCACGGTTCAGCCCTATGAGCCTCTCAAGACGATCAGCCTTAAGTGGCTTTCTTTTAAAACGACGGTTCTGCTAGCGATGGCATCAGCAAGACGCGTTGGTGAGCCCTGCGCTTTCTCTAAGGTGGAGGCCGGCTGACTCAGGAGTCACATTGTGGCCTAAACCATCGTTCCTGCCCAAAATTGTTTCGGCATTCCACATCAACCAGCCAATCGAGCTTGCGGCGCTTCGCCCCTGCCAGGCGAGGACCTGCGGGACGCACACCTGATATGTCCAGTGCGTTTTTTTTTCCCATAATTCCATTCAAAAAGTGAAACTTTCATAGATTATAGATTCATTACACACAAAGTGAAATATTTCTAGCCTTTATTTGTTTCATTTTTCATAATTTTGGCTTACAGCTCCAGAAAACCCCCAAAACAGTATTTCAAGAAATTAGAATAGTGTGTCGAAAATCAGCATTTACTTCAGTTATTTCAGAGAATGAATGTTTTAGACTGTGTCACACTCTAATCATCTAATTTACTCAAAACACCTACAAAGTGTTTCTACAGGTGTGTCTTTAAATTGGACAGGTATCTCAGTTTGGTTCAGTATGGGGAAGACTGCAGACTTGACAATTGGCCAGAAGACCATCATTGAGCCACAAAAGGTCATCGCTAAGGAGGCTGGCTGTTCACAGAGTGCAGTGTCCAAGCATATCAATAGAATGTTTAGTGGAAGGGAAAAATGTGGCAGGAGAAGGTGCACAAGCAAAAGAGATGACCGTAGGCTTCAGTGGATTGTCAAGCAAAGACGATTCCAAAATTTGGCGGAGATGCAGAGGGAGTGGACTGAGGCTGGAGTCAGTGATTCAAAAAGCACCACGTACAGAGTGTGACACTCAGTCTAAAACATTAATTCTCTGAAATAACTGAAGTAAATGCTAATCTTCGACACACTATTATAATTTCTTGAAATACTGTTTTGGGGGTTTTCTGGAGCTGTAAGCCAAAATTATGAAAAATGAAACAAATAAAGGCTAGAAATATTTCACTTTGTGTGTAATGAATCTATAATCTATGAAAGTTTCACTTTTTGAATGGAATTATGGAAAAAAAAAAAACTTTTCCATGATATTCTATTTTTTTGGAAAGGATCTGTATATATATATATATATATATACACATACAGCATATAGATATATAAAATGTATTCATGTTTTAATGTGTAATACATTTAATACAGCATTCATATATAAATTCTATATGAAACGTTATGTAGAATATACCAACAGAAAGCTAAAGACATTTAAATCAACTACATTCATATTCACCGCCTTAAATGGTGTTATCTGACCACCATAAACATTAATAATACTTTGTATGCAATAGAACAAAAAGTACTGAAATAAGAGGTAGTTAGTATAAAAAAAACATTGATTCCTCCTAGTGTATGTGTTCATAGCCAAGCGCACTATAGGCTGGTTTCTTATTTAACAGATTATTTGGAATCCCTTGGTTAATCTGAATATTATGCTTGAATGAGGACACTGACTGACAGACTCACTGGGTTTTAAGCAAATATTTGGCATCAGATGTACTGCAGATAGTCAACACTTCTCTTCAGTCAGACCTTTTCCCAAGGGCCTTGGAAACTGCAGTTATCAAACCCCTTTTGAAAAAGAGCAAGCTGGATGCCTTAGTAATGAAATATTACAGGCCCATATTAAACCTGCCTTTTTTTAGGTAAGATCATTGAAAAGGCTGTTTTTCAGCAACTCTACTCTCACTTGGCCCTAAACAACTGTTTTAATGTTTTTTAGACCACACCACAGCACTGAGACTGCTCTTGTTAAGGTTTTAAATGACATTCATTTGAGCAGTAATGAGGCTAAACTTTCAGTTTTGGTATTATTGGAATAATTGTGAGAATCGGCCAATGCAGGCTTTAAAGCACGTGGCTGCGTGTGCTGGACTAGGATGTGCGGTAATGGGACTTGTACCTGCAGTTGATGGGTCACCAGAATCACAGACTTTCCCCTCAGCTCATTCTTGATACACTCCTCAAAGATGTGTTTCCCCACATGAGCATCAACGGCAGAGAGAGGGTCATCCAGGAGAATGATATCTCTGTTGGAGTACACAGCTCTGGCTAGGCTAATTCTCTGCTTTTGTCCACCAGACAGGTTCAAGCCTCGTTCACCAATCTTCAGACCAAAAAAAAAAGACATAATTTTCACATTTCTTATTTAAACTGACATTTGGCTATTGTGCATACTTTTTGGGGGTTTTACACCATTTCACTCCTGTATACAGTATAAAACTATAAGCCCGCACAAACAAATGGTTCAGCAAAGTAAGCAAACTGAAATAATGCACATCAGAATCTTGGAAATAGTCTACATTCTTAATGTATCTGCACAAATCAAAATGCAAACCTCAGTCATATCACCGCTGGGTAAAATGGCCAAGTCAGGCTTAAGACTGCAGGCATGAAGAACTTTGTCATACCTGTGAAATTGCAAACATGTTCAAATGAATCATAACATCCTACTTTGAGATGAGTAAAATATTGCCAAAATGTAAATGGTCAACAGTTGTGTTTCAGCACTTCTAGCAATTCAAGGCCCTCTTATGCTTTTTCCCCTTTTTCTCTCCAATACAATTCTCAATCATGCACATACTGCAGTGCTCATCATTACCTACATTATTGGTTTGGGCCTCTTCCTATCACACAAGTCGAGTTTGCACAGACTGGAGTTGGAGGAAGACATTTCATGTACTGCACAAAAGGCAAACTTGTGAGTGCCCAATCAAACAGTGAGGGTCGCTGGCACGCAATGAAACGTTGTCATCTCAGCTGACTGAAAGCCTACCATCCCTGGGTGATGCTAGGGCCAATTGTATCCTACAGGGCTGCCAGTCAGTCACCACTGACACAGTACATACTTCAACACTGGCGGACTGGTGCCCCCCCGGTTGAAAACGTCGCGCTTAAGCGCCCTCTTGAGTGGCGAAAACGAGAGTATGTGCCCTATTGGCTGCCCTTCACATAGGAAAACATAGCAAGAAAATACAATAACATGTCTTAATGAGTGCTCTATTAGTGGATAAAATGTGATGCAGTGCCCTATTGGTGCCCTTCCAATTGTCTAAACTTGACAATCCCTATGGATGCCCTTCCAAAGGTAAACAGTCCCGTGATAAAGTGCCCTCTATGCTGCCACTACATAAGTGTCCCAAATGGTGCGCTTTCTGGATTGCCTACATAATGTTAATCAAGGACGAAGACTATTTCAGCACACATAACGCATCATAGCGATGCTTTTTGGGCGCTGATGGGGCCCCATGTCGTGCAGTAGGTGCTCTTTTTTTCTTTTCGCCCCTGCCCTTCAAACAGCCTGAATCCGCCACTGTACTTCAAGTAAGTTCATAGCAGCTTATACAGTGATGTTATGCCTCCAGAGGTTGTACGTATCCTTAAATTATGTTGAATTGTATTTTCTGTTGGAAGCATTTATGTCTTATGCAACCTTAGATAACCTTATGCAACCCTATGCTCAAGGAAAGAAGCACCAATACAACATAAGAACTGATGTTTTTGTCAATAATTGTGAGTAAACACTATAAATTAATGCGTTCACATGTACAGCCTCGGAAAGTATAACGTATTTGCACAAGCTGCTTTGGAGTTACAAATATTACTAGTAATGTGCTGCCTGCCTTTAGACCACAAACCTCCAAACATGGCTATAGCCAGTGTGCGAATTGACGGATGGGAAGAGTGGGGAGGGGTTGTCACCCGAATTTTCACACTGTAGGGAAAAATACATTTCCTGCTTCAATGTTCTTGGATGGTCACCTAACATAATCAGCCTTACTCAATGATCAAGGGGGGTTAGAAACAAAGCCTGGTGACGACGGCACCGCTAGGGTGTGAGACGGGAGTTAGCCAGCTTACCTAGGTGACAATAACCATTTGGTTCCTTCCCACACCACATACAATGTCCATTTGTTTGCCTGTCACCCAATCAGGGACAGGAACCTGCATTCTATGTCAGCATTTTATTTCAGGTTTGGGGTATAAAGCTTGTACCCCACACAACACTATTTGGTGATTGAATTGCCTTACGATTACCCGGTATCTTGTATACTGTAATGAAGACTATTTTGCATTATAATTAAATTGCTATTGACCTAAACTTTGGAACTCCGAGTTTTACTTTACAAAGGACAGAATTCCTACACACACCATATTAAGAATGAATCCTTTACTGAAATGTTATAATTCTAATTATTCAAGTGAAAAACTAGCATGATTTGTTTAAGATGAAGGTAAATTATAACTGTTATTCAGCCGCTTTCTAACTATTGTGGTACAAATTTACTTTTCTCAGTTTAGCATTACCTGCATTCATCAAACAACTCTCCCATGAGAATGTTATCGCGTATAGATCCATGAAATATCCAGGCTTGCTGGGACACAAAGGCAAATGTTCCATCAGCAATCACACATCCATGTTGCAGGTGCATCTAGTGAGAGTGTTAAATTCACAGAGAGAATAGTATATTAGATCTTCATCACTAATCATCAGAGCCATTCATTTTTCTCTACCATTTTTCTTGACACGTACTCAGCCAATGGTCCACAAGGCTTCTCTTTTGCAAACACATTTTAATGAATAGATATTAATTAGCATTCAACATGTGACCAAGATTAATAATGAGACTAAGCATTCTATCAATTTGCATTCATCTGCCTAAATAATTCAGAGCACTTCAGAATGGGCACAGCTACCAGATGCCAAAGACTGTCAATTAGACTGAGAAATGCAACAGTTTTATTTTACATAGGGGAATAATTTATTTAGTAAAACTTACTTAAAAAAATTATTCCATTCTCACAAAATCAAAAGATAGAAAGCATCCTAGATCATGGAGGCATTTAAAATGCAAACTGTATATAAGATAATTATTAGGACCCTGTAAAATATATTTATAGTGCACTTATTTTAGTTCCCAATTTCTTTTTTGAAAAAGAACCATTAAACTTACTTGCTCTAGAATGCCTGATATTAATGATGTTTTTCCACTCCCCACATTCCCACAAATTCCAAGTAGACTTCCCTAAAAAAAGGAACGAGAACACTTTAGTTTTCTAACACGATTGAAAGCGTAACATATGAAATCAACTATTCTCAGCAATGACCTTTACACATGCTGTGAAATCACGTAGGGGCGAACACCATCGTTTACTGGCTTCCGTAATGATGGACTGCCATTTTGCTAGTAAATTAAACTTGCATTGTGATATTTCCATGACAACATACATAAAATATGTACCTTCTTCAGTGTAAAGGAGATGTTTTTTAATATTAAATTGCTCTCAGGCTTGTCAGGTGTGCATGTCCCATTCTGGCCCTGGGGTTCTATTTCTGGACTTTTCTGTGAATTTTCTACGTCCAATGAACCCTCTGTACTGCTTAAAGGCCTGTCCCAGGAGAAAGAGGCTTCTTCCATAACCAAAGCATTGGTTGATCCTGGTTGCAGAATCAAGTACGGTTCTGGATTTTCAATGAGGAGGATTCTCTTTAAAAAAAAGAAAGAAATATGTACAATTTTAAATACATTTGTGCATGTAAACATACTTGATGACAAGATATTGTCTTATTCACCCTCAACCATGGCTGTTTGCTTCTCATACCTTATCTAAAATTTTATTTAAAAAAATAAAGCTGTCATTTAATACCTAGATGTATGTTCAAAATTCAATTATTTCAGCTTAATCAAAAGAATGCACATACAATACATGTAAGAACATTATTCCCACCTTTAACCGAGATAAAGCCACTTTCGCTTCAGCTATGCCTTTGACAGAAAATGGAAGGAGACCCAAACAGAATCTCATGGAATTGAAAATGGCGATGGTAGTGAAGGCCTGAAAAATGCAAGAGATGCAATGAATTGTACTCCGATGAAGTGACGGCATCATTCCAATGGAAAATTAGTAAAGGTTTCCGAAAGATAAGCATTGACTCACAACTGAAGAACTCAAGGGAAGCTTCAATGATGTGTGGGTGACAAATGTGAGTATTGTAGCAACAGTAGGAACTAGGGTTGCTATAGAGGAGTTCACACTCTGAATATATCCAGCAGATTCCAAAAGTTGTTTCTCATGTTTTCTTACATCTGGGAAGAACAATGATGCCAAATATAAATTTTTATAAAGTTTTAATATATATATATATATATATATATATATCATCAAAAACACATAGCAGTACACAAGGGTGGGAGGTAGTAAAATATAGAGTATAGAGTTTTTCTGTCTCCAGGGTAGATTTAAGAAAAAAAAATTTTTTTTGAAAAAACTATTATTTTATTTGTTAGGGTAAGGTTGTAGTAGCTATGAAAAAAAGAATTGTGTCTCAATGATGACATTTTAATACTTTTTCAGTATGTTGAAAATTCTAATGTACCAGAATTTCACCGTTTTGGGCTTGTCCCCAACCCAGACTTTGTAAATTCCCATCTATAATAAAGTAATAAAAATGGTTAAATTCATGAAAACTTTACTTTGTATTTTCGCATAATACCTTAAAATGACATATTTCAAATTCATATGGTTTATTTTATTTAAACAATTTTTATAGTCAAGTATTGCTGGTCCTCATACAGCTGTCATTACCATCACGCCAAGCATTTTAGAGAGCAATTAAGTTTTTTCAAACAATTGTTCATGTGGTTACCATGGACATGAGAAGTAACAGGGGAAAACATGCCGGACATGGTAGAAGCATGACCTTTTGATGTCCAGAAATGTAAGAAATTTGAAGATTTATACCTCCTGATCTGAGAGTATGTCTATTAGGTATCATTACTAAACGAGTTACTATTTCAGTATTTTTTAGTTTAGTTTAGTTCTGTATTTCAGAAATAAGATTTCAGTTAATTTACGTATATTCAATGTACATTGTATGCTTCCTTTAGCTTTGATTACGGCGCGCATTCGTCGTGGCGTTGTTTGGACAACCTTATGCAACATCACAACATTTATTTCCGTCCAGAGTTGCATTAATTTTTGGTCGAGATCTTGTATTGACGACGGGAGAGTCAAACCACTCCGTAAAGTCTTCTCCAGCACATCCAAAAGACTTTCAATGGGGTTAAGATCAGGACTCTGGTGGCCAATTCATGCGTGAAAATGGTTCCTCATGCTCCCTGAACCACTCTTTCACAATTTGAGCCTGATGAATCTTGGCATTGTCGTCCTGGAATATGCCCATTGATGGAATAACCTGGTACCAAATGACGAGGTACCAAACATAAATATTATCTGACTACCACATTTATCCGAAGTATTCTACTGCAGTAAAATTGTAGTTTCTTTGAAAATGAAGGAGTCGCCCAGAAATGTCTCCTTTAAATAATGACAAATTACATATTTGTAGTTAAACCCCACAACCAACAAATCTTGACTACTACAGATATATATTTTAAGAGATCACTAAATGATCTTGGTGTGAGTGGTTTTAAATAGTCCTGACTTGATCCTTGATCCTAACTTGAAGTGCTCTGTGTGAATGTGCTACTTAATTTCAGCTAATTGCTTTATGGCTGAACCTGCGTTTTGTTATTTTGTTCAACATAGAAGGGAAGGAAAAAGACCCCCAGCACATACCAGTGATTTTCTTCTCAAATGAAGTTTCCCAAGCATACATTTTGATAAGCTTGATGCAGGAAAGAACCTCATTCATGGTGCGAACACGAGTGTCTGTTACAGACACAGTTTTCTTCCTGAACAAACTAATCAATCTGGCCATGGCAAACTTGAAGAGAGGAAAAAAAGGGATCATTATACAGAAAACAAGAGATCACAAACAAATTCAAATGAATAAAAAATCATTTTCAGCATAACTGCAGCATGCACTATGCACTATGTTGTGGGGGGAAATGATCAACATCATGATATTATATACAACTATGAGATCAAATATTTAAAAAAAATTAAATACATTTTTCTGTTATTCTTGTGAAAAGCTTACATTAAAAGAATAGTATTGAGCCAAACCTGTACAGGAATGAAAATGAGATAGACAAAGACACCAACGAGTGCAGTATATCCCAGAATATAGCAGGCATACGCAATGCACATGATCAACAGGGGCGGTATACAGAGGAGGAAGGAACCAAATAGGATAGCCTCAAACATCCGATACCCATCACTTGTAAGGACATTTATTACCTGCAAAATAAGACAGACCCTTATTCTTTATTTCAATAACGCAGTAAAATAGTCTGTTGTATGGTCCTTGATGCTTACAAAATTTCCTTAGAAAAGATTCCTTGCATCGGTTACAGTAATATTAAGTGCACAGCAGAATATTTCAGTTTAATAACCTGCTCTTTAACATTTCATATCTACTTTCCATTGAATCTACTCATTCTTGTACTTATTCAATCCATACTTCAGTTCAAGGTAAACTAGACAATTATGGAACAATGCCACAGTTCTCTCATTCAGAAGGTAAATACAAATGCACAGTGAATCAGCATAGCTTGCATCAGTTCCTATTGTATGCTAAATACAGTAAATTACCTACCTCTCCCACAGAGATGCTGGTGAGTGCTCTGAGAGAAATTATCTTCTGAAATGCTAGCATTGAAAAAGAACTCTTGACTCTGATGGCTGTTCGCAAATTAATTGCCCACAACAGTGAAAGGAAGATGGCTTTGCTGAATTCAGTAGTGAAAAGAGCAACACAAAGGCCAATGCCATACGTGAGGTTGGGTTTTTCTTGAATTTCTATATAGTTCAGCAGCTTGTAAACCAGAACAGCCTATAAATGAGAGGTGGCAAATTTAGTACATGACTCAACACTATTTTAACTCAAATGTTTAAAAAGGTTGTGTATACACAAATGTTATTGCAGATGAAGCTGATTTGCATACAAATGTGTTCATTTCAATGTTAAAATGTTTGAAATGGAAAAAGGAAACATACTGGTCCTATGAAAACTGCGATAGTGACAAACATAGCAGTGATGGCTGACATTAGTAGCCTTGTTCTTTGAAAGCGCATGACTACTCGTTCCAAAGAGGCTTTTTCAAGGCCCTTTTTGGCTACCTCTTCCTCCCAAAGCCTCTGAAACCTGAAAAGAAATATGTACTAAATATTACAATTTTCGAAACATACACATGGTCTCATAATACTATTAAATCAATCATTTTTATTACCTTTTTCCATTTGTATCAGCACTGTCATGAGGTGACAAAGACAGAGCATTCTTGTCAAGTTTTCCTTTGAACAGCTTCCACATCATGGGAGTCATCCATGAGAAGGACACAAAGGAAAAAAACCCAGCATCATCCACAGGGTTCGACCTTGAATACAGAAAAATGATCTGTGAGGCCATAGTGGAATATTTACTTGTATACAGAGGATGGCAAATGCATTTTATAAAGTGTATCTGACTACATGTTTAGCACTTTATATAGGTTGCAATGCACCAATAATAAATTAACTAGAAAAGGAAGTTGGGCTGTAGCTACAACTTCAGGTCATGTCTACACATGTCTGTTAACGTCAATTTATTGACAGTGGGTTCTTGTCTGCTTCTTATAAGCTCCCGTCCACTCCCATGTATTTGGCACCCTCTAGTGGCCGAGTTAGATTTCTCAGTCTCTCGTGTCCCATGGTGGAGATCTCATTTTACAGACGGGGAAGGAGCGTTATTTAGGCTATTTCCTTGCACATGTTTCTTAAACGAACATAGGCCTAAATAAGTATGTCAGCTACCGGGGTCGGAGGACCAGACGCGACCGGGGGGAATCCATAAGCACATATATTGCCAACAGAACACTATTTGAAACAATGGTGGATGAGATTTGCTTATCAGTTTTTTGTGAAACAATACAGCTGCAATGAGCTGCATATCATATGCATTGTGTGAAATCTCCTGCAACTTCATTGACTTTTTGACTGATTGATTGCAGCTGTATTGTTTCACAAAAAACGAATTAATTGTTCACCTTTATGTATGTGACTCCATTGGTGATGTGTAACTAAATCACACACCCAAGATCAGATGAATCTCATCTGCCTACACATCCTCCATGTTTTTTGTTTTACTGTCTGTATTATTGCCGTTTTAAAAATACAGATAGTATATAAATTATGGGAAAAATGAGAGGAAAATATTCAATAGGTTGCCCAGATTTCATTGGTACTTTGGCACATAATACATACCTCGCATCATGCATGCTTAGCCTCCTTAAGCCTCAAGAATACCAAAATAATCATAATAAGATCATGACCTGTGCCTACTTGCACAACATACGTAGGCTTTCTGTAGTTTCCTTCCATCAAATGACACAGCAGGCAACTGCTCTTTATCCATTTGCCATTATTTTAAGGGAAACTATATATTTTTGATTATGGCAAAGATTTGTGGGATTTTCTTCACATATAAGGATGCATTGGATACCGCCACAAAATTGGCCAAATTAAGGAACTTTAGTAGGCAGCATTCTTGTGCTGCCTAAGAAACAGAACAGCGTCGATAAGCACCGACTTCCGGCCTTAAATGTTGCTGTATAAGTCAGCATTTTTATGAAATGGAATACACATTAATGAACATTAAAGTTGAAAAAAATAAACTCTCTCCAATTAATGAATTGTAAGTATAATTTCACAAACCCTGAGGAAAAGCGGAAAGGAATCATGGTCTGGCAGCTGGCATGGTACTTGTGGTGAAGGTACTCTGGTGGATCCAAGGATGGAAGGGCTTCTTGACACATGTCCATGGTTGTGTTGGTTGTCCACTAGCTCCACTCACTCGTTTTTCTTTTGTCTTATGGTGGGAAATATCATGGAAATGAAAATAACACAATTTAGAGTGGAGAAGGTGAAGATAGAGGTTTAATATGCTACATATATATTGTGCATATAATTTATATTTATCCTCTACCTAAATTAATGGTCAGATTACTAAGGTTGAATTACTATGATGCACAACTTCTGTGACTGATACAATTAATAAAGTCTTTCCAAAGTAAATGTTTTTTTTAAGCATCAAAGAACCACAAAACAGTCACACAGTATTTCTGACAGTTTGAGTACAAAATTAAACAATTTGTAGTTACGGAAATATCAAAAACCTCATTCCTGAAGATTTTGTCCATTAACTTTATACTGAGTTAATGGACACACAGTATAGTTGTTACATTTATTGTTACATTCAACTATGTTGTATATGTATATTACGTATATGTTCAATAAAAATTCATTAACATTCAATACCACTTTTTAGACTGATATTACTGCAGAAATTAAAAGTACCTGCCTTGAAAGACCTGTTAAGGGGAGGCACCACCCATGTATAGAAAAAGAAATTCTTCTTATCCTATCATAATGAAATTTCACCAATTGAATATACACATAAATATAATTAATTTATTATTATGAATTTAAAAACATGGCTTAAATCTTTGTTTAAACATGAACGAAAATTCAGCATTACCTTTCTGGATCACAAGCATGAAAGAGCTGACAGCAGTGATGTGCTGACACCAACATGCCAATGCTTATATCCAGAAAGAAATGGCAACAGTAAAATTCCCATAAGCTAATGTTATACAAGTGAATTTTATGAGGTTCAAAGGTTACCTTGTACAGAGGTTCTCGCACTCTCACAACCTTGTACAGAGGTTTCAGCACTCTCCTATACTACTGAAATTCTCGCCTCCTCTTCAGATTATGTTGTCAACATTTAACTAGTCCACACAGCTGAAAGGTCACGTTACACGGTGTTACTTGTCTTTGAGTAAATCATTGTCATTCTAATTTAATACTAAAAAGTTAAACATTTTTCCAAGTTTTGAGAGGAATTTAAAATAGACTTGCTTCTGCCTATTGAATGTGATGCACATTTTCTTAAATTTATTTGCACTCTTTTCTGGACTCAACTCTCCGGGTGCCTGAGTACTTGCCCCTTTTGCCTCAAATTCCAGATGTGCCCCTTTGATTTCATATATATATATATATATATATATATATATATATATATATACACACTGCCCGGCCAAAAAAAAAGTCGCACACTGTAATATTTTGTTGGACCGCCTTTAGCTTTGATTATGGCGCGCATTCGTCGTGGAATTGTTTCGACAACCTTATGCAACGTCACAACATTTATTTCCGTCCAGACTTGCATTCATTTTTGGCCGAGATCTTGTATTGACGACGGGAGAGTCAAACCACTCCGTGAAGTCTTCTCCAGCACATCCTAAAGACTTTCAATGGGGTTAAGGTTAAGGTCAGGACTCTGGTGGCCAATTAATGTGTGAAAATGATTCCTCATGCTCCCTGAACCACTCTTTCACAATTTGAGCCCGATGAATCTTGGCATTGTCATCCTGGAATATGCCCAATGATGAGATAACCTGGTGATTCAGTACATTCAGGTACTCAGCTGACTTCATTTTATTGCTGCATAACGTTGCTGAGCCTAGACCTGACCAACTCGAAGCAACCCCAGATCATAACACTGCCTCCAGAGGCTTGTACGGTGGGCACTATGCATGACGGGTGCAACAGCGACTTTTTTTTTGGCCAGGCAGTGTATCTGACTGCTATACAGTTCTCTGTAGCTATGTTGGTCTACTGTATTTCATACAGAGTATGTGCTGCCACCGGAAGGTGTCAATTTCTTAAAATTTTTTTATCATCATAACTATCGTTACACATCCACTTGAACTATGAATTAACATAACTGAAAATTACGCAATCATTAGAAAATGTATAGCTACCGCTAGAAAGTTCAATCAATGTGCCTCGAGAACACCCCAATAGACCAGAATAAGTTCAAATAACATTAAATATCAAAACATAGCCGCGAACTGTACAGGGTCATGAACAGGGTCATGGACAGGGTCATGAACGGGGTCGTGATCGTGGTCATGGTCATGGTCGTGGACCATGTACAGTAAATATACAGTATATAGGTAATACGTACTGTACATGCCTAGTTTGCCTAGACCCGGCCCTGAGACCATTGGGCAGGGCACACACACATCCATCCCTGATTGGTCAGCCTAACCCTCTGCTGGGGGCATACAACTCCGTGCGCCTCATACATTTTTTGGATGGGCTGTACAACCGTCTCGTACAGCCAAATGCTCAGATGGTGTTCATCATTGTCTGGGACAATGTAAACTTCCATCGTGCATTGGCTGTGTGAGACTGGTTTACAGCCCATCCAGAGTTCCAATTCCAATTCCTTCCACCTTACTCCCCCTTTCTGAACCCCATCGAGGAGTTTTTCTTGGCCTGGAGGTGGAAGGTATACGATAGGTGTCCATATGAGCAGGAAATGCTCCTTCAGGCCATGGATGAGGCATGCGATGACATTACAGCCCAGCAGTGTCAGGGGTGGATAAGGCACTCTAAAAGATTTTACCAGCGCTGTCTTGCCAACGAAGACATCAGATGCGACGTCAACTTCTGTGGCCAAATGCAGCGGAGAGGCAAAATGCTGCTTAAGCACAGAGAAGCAGTTTTTTTTTTACTTTACAGTAAAGTTTGTTGTTACTGTAACTTTTTGCTTTTACTGTTGTTTTTGTTTTTACTGTACAATACAGTTGAGTTTACAGTACTGCATTACTGATTTTTCTTTAATGATTAAACTTCATATAATCTAATCTAATATTTTGTTTGTCTTTCATAAAAACACAAGCACAAAACTGCAGTCTATCACAGGGGATGCTTGCTGTACATAATTTCAAGTACTTATGAGGAAATTACCATTGTGGTTGTCTTTTTTGGTAACAAGTATTTTCTGTTTGACCACATTATTTGATATTGGCCGTTGTATTTGAAAATGCACCAATAATTAAACTTCAACGATGAACATATCCACTCTTCAGACACTATGATAAACTTTAGCATGAAATACAATCTAATTTGGTTCAGTTGTTTCTATTGTGCATGCTATATATGATTTTGAGCCCAAGATTAGGAGTTCGCAAATATCATAACTATTATTATGTTAAGAAAATTTGTACTATTACTTATTTGCCATCATCTGACCCACAAACATGTCTGGATACGTTTGTAAAAATACTATATGTACGCTATTTTAAAAATATTACTTATTTTTATCTGCATTTATTTATTCATCACATGATGTTTCTTGATATAAATGTCTGCTTGTGAATTGTAAAGAAATCTGTAGCAGCAGTTAACATTTTAAAACCTGTACATTTTCTAAAGTAAACTTGCCAACAAAGTATAACCATATCCTTTCTGGAGTGTAATTATTCATCAACTGTTAAAAACATTAATTGAAATCATATGTTGTTCCATGAGGCTCAATCTCTTCATATGCTAAGATGAAGAAACACAGGGCCAAGTTGCATTAAATAATTTAGGAAAGTTTGGATAGCATTGCTTTGGAATAGAGCTAGTTTATTTAGTGTGAGCTACGATAGGCAATATTGTTAGTTGTAACTTGGCCACATTTTGATACAATACTTTTAAAGGCAGGCCTAGTTTTTGCAAGTTGGAAGTAAGGACTTAAAGACAGGGCTCTGTAGGCTATGCGTGAGTATCTTGCCTTTTTTTTTTACGTCGGAGACGTTTTTGTTCAGATATCACTTATTTTTGGTAGCTAACTAATGACGAACAATGCATGAAGATAATGACATCGAGAGAGACATGCATACAGAATAGTACATTCCAAATAAATGCGTGCAGACACTCGCGTAACCATAACGCCCCCCGAGAATAACATTTCTCCTATTACCGATAGCGCACAATTACATTAAAAGAGTTTGTAGATGAGCTGTATTTAATGTCTAATGAAATACAATGAACAGCACCACCTGAACTATGGATCATGAAGAAGCATGTAAATTAATTTATAGTAAATAGTAATTTTTTTAAAGTGACTAACCATGAATCAGATATGTTTACGGAATTGGAGGTTTATAAACCAGATCTCTCAAGGCATTGCAGCTTATAGTAGGTTATCATCAATTCTTAATTTTTCTAGTAGTGAATTTTATGGTAACATTGTGTTATGTGTGAAAAGGATAAGCTGAACAGAGCTGAAGTGAAGAAATGAATGAAGACATAATAAAGAAATGTTGGCCGAGGCGAGCGTTGAAGGTTCGGTTTTCACAGTGAGTCAGACATGACCACGGCGCAATGGACAGCACGCTCCACACAGATGAATATTTTTGTCGGCATTTGTGTGAGATTAAAACATGCAGCCAATGGCATTTGAACGCGATGTTAACCAGATGATATTCTGCGTTGAAACTTTTTTCTTTGCTTGACAAATGGCCATGGAATGCCTGTTCCCATAAGGTTAGCTAGCCTATTGCATTACTGTCGTGGTGTCCAGTGACTGAATTATTTAACAGGCTACAAGTGAACAGTTAATATTGTAAACGTGTCTTTGCCTTTGCAATGAAAAAACATTCTTGCATGAGAAAACCAGAACATGTGCACACTGTTTGAGTCCAAAATGAAATTACACTTTAATATCAACCAGGCGAGGTACGAACCCACGTCTCTCGCAATACTTAATTGGAAATGCAATTTCCTAGGAATCTTAGCCAGAAAGAAAACAATAGATACTACTACGAAAGTACATACCAGAGATTCTTCTTCTTCTTCTTATTATTATTATTATAATTAAAAGTGTTTGCAGTAAGCTACATTATCTGCAGAGTAGTGTAGACTAGAGCCACATTCGGAGGCTATTGTTTTTTTGTTTTTTTTAAAGTGACTAACCATGGATGAGATATGTTTGGGGAATTGGCCGTTTATAAATCCAATCTCTTAAAGGACTGCAGCTTATAGGAGGCTATTATCAATTCTTACTGTAGGCAATTATCGTAAACTCTTAATTTTCCTAGTAGTTAATTTTATGGTGACATTGTGTTATGTGTGAAAAGGATAAAGTGAACAGAGCTGAAGTGAAGAAATTGATGAATAAAGAAATGTCGGCCGAGGCAATACGTTGAGTTTCGGTTTCAGTCAGTCAGTCATGACCGCAAGAACAAGAGCGAGTGTCCGGTTTGGGGAGGGTGTGATATAGTAGGCTACAAGTGAAATACAAGTGAAACATCAAACAGTTAATATTGGAAACCTCTTTTGCCTTTGCAATAAAAATACATTACTGTCAAAATAATAACAGAGTAATAAATAAAAAGTACTAAACAGTTGCACATTGTTTTTGTGGAAAATAAGCATTTTCCCTGCTGGGCTCAAACCGACAATCTTCTGTGTGAAAGACTGCAACTCTAATCATTAGGCCACAGTACCTTCGTGGAAAACATGAAGCCATTAGCTGCATTAACATTAAAAAACATTAGTATGAAGCGTTTTTATTGGGCGATAAGTTTGATGAGCAGGTATACGGACCATACCCTCAAAGAATAATTCTCCCCATTGGATAACATCGCGACGGAGGCAGGCAGTTTGGCAGGAAAAATAGGAAGAAGGAGAAAAACGGCAAAATAACCCAAGTTTGGGGCTATATTGTGTGGACGTGTGAAGTTGTATCTGAATGCTGTGTGGATACATAAGGTCAGAACATACAGAAGTTAATGTTTTTAAGGGCTGAGAGTCTATGGTCATTGTGGTTACTTCTGTAGGAATCCCTGAAAAGTGCGAAACTCTCGGTGCTGTATAGGTATGGGGCATGCCCCGCCAAGCCGTAACTTGGCGGATGGCATACCTGCCATCCCAATAAAACTATAAAATGCTAAAATAATAAGACGATAAAATAATAAAATAATGATAAAATGCCAAAATCGTGCCGATTATTTTCAGACATTATTTCCAAAAACTGCCATAGACCTAAAGTTATTTTTAGTTCCATCAATTCTGTACTCAACCCACCTGTTTGCCATGGTGTTGATGTCTCCTGAAACCTGAAGTTTTTAAATTTTTTTATTAGCAAAATCTATAATATTAGATCACATATTACTTCCTGTTTCTGACTCCATCTCCCCATCTGGCGTGCACTACTGTCCTTAACCAGTTTGAGCCAGTTTCTCTCTCCTCATCAGATTTAGTATCTCACATGAAGTCCACATCCAACCCCGCTTGTCATTAAAGGGTTAGTTCGGAATTTTGGACATAATGTCTCATTTACGACTTACCCTTGATGTTGTTGATTGATGGAGACCATTTTCAGCTGATTCCATGCTGTCCTTCTTGTGGACATACACACTTTGCTAATGCTAGCGCAACTCTAAACACTCTAAACACAACTCAGTGCTAACCGGTAGCATCCACTACCAAACACACTTAAACACTCCACAGTGCACCCAAAGCAAATAAAATACGACGACAGTCTATCGGGGGGGGGGCGATACTGTACGTTACCTATGAATGTAGTGCCGGCACTGGTCAACTACAACAAAGATGAGTAACAAGTTGCAATGGCCAAGTACGCTCTGCCGCCGTATTTCCACAGAGAATATTAGGTCAGCACGAATTAAAGGATTCAACGATAGTTTGACTTAAAAAATGATGGTATAAACACTCAAAATAACCGCGTTAGCAACGTGTGTATGTCCAAAAGAAGGGACAGCAAGAAATTAGCTGAAAATGGTTTCCATCAATCAACTACATCATGGGTAAGTCATAATTCAGACATTATGTCCAAAATTCCGAACTATCCCTTTAACACTCCTGATCAGACTGAGGCACAATGGAGTATCTGTACCCTTCTTCATGTGACTCTGAGATGAAAACAGACTGCTTGATCGATCAGGCACCGGGTTAGGCAGGAACTCCCCCCTCTTTTGAGAAGGAGAGGGGGGACCCCAATTTAACACACGCACGAACACCCTGAGGTGATTCGAAATGGCTGATCCATCTGTGTTTATTGTTGTTTCCAAGGAAATGAGCCAATCTATTGTATGGGTGCCCTAAAGCCATCTACCAATTGGGATCAAAGGAATTTTGACCAAATAAACCAACTTTGCTCTGATGGGAAAGACGCAGTCTCAACCTACCAGATGCATCACTGAACCAGGACGGACTTCGCCGCACTTCCCAACCTGCACCTCGCTTGACCACTGAGACAGAGTTGGTCTGCCACCATCCACAGAATAATAAAAGCCGGTTTATTCTTCTTCAACAGCTGTTTTGAGGACACGTTTCTTCAGACTGTTCCTCCACTATCTCTCTTGCGGCACGCGTCCGATTGGAGATCTGTGCGCGTCCACGTCGACCTGACTGGAACCCCGTCACGACCAGACTTCAGCAAAGAAGTCTTCGAGGAGTCCACGCACCTGCCGGGACCTTGGATCAGCTGACGAGCTGCTCACTTACGGGATCAGGACTAGCCCTCCCTTTGTTACCGTTAAGTATTAGACGCATTTTATTTAACACTGACATTAATTGATAGGCTAGCATAAAACTTGTGATACCTAGTTGAAGTCATTTTACTGCTGGTTCCTATTGTTGTTTGTATTTTGTTTTTCTATACATGCGTTGGTTGGGAATAGCCAATTTCCCTGACCTTGTAGTTTTATATTGTTAAACCTTTACATTTATGAGACTGATAAAACAAACTAATAACATAACATAGTTTAGCGTGTCATTAACCCATAACACAACTAACCTTTGTTATTGGTGGGACTGTTAACTTCTATATTCAGCCGCCACATAATTATCATTTCCTCTGATTAAGATTGAATCATAGAACATATTCCTCATGTTATATAATTTATTGTTTCTATTATCCACATATTTGTAGCTGTAGCCAATAAAGTATATGTCATTTTTCCACCCACTGTCATGTCTACATTATTTCACTAAGTTGGGCTCTACTGACGTATAGAATTCTAATTGAGTGTTGAACTTCATTCGTTCTGAATAAAACTGACCAAACCTCACTACATATCTATATATATATATATTTTTTTTTGTACAGCACTTTGGTCAACAGTTGTAAAATTTACTTACTAGGCCTACTGTTACACTGAAGCTGGCGGTTTACGATGAACTCTTCCACTGGACGTCTCTTACTTCCTGCCAGGAGTTACAGATGTTTGTCAAGACTGAAACGATCATTACTACTTACTAGCACTACTCGCGCTGTTAGTGTCACATAAAATCACATTTAATGATGGGTTTTGCTTTGTTATTCACTGTTTGTTATAATAGACATATTGCTTGTTTGATTTAAATACTAGTTACTCTTTTCAGTACTTATACATACGTACATATTTTGTAACACAATTTGCTTCATGGTTAAAAATGTATTTATTCTTACTGTTTATGATGTAGCCTATGTATCCACAAATTCTCTGTTTGTGTATTTTGAGCATTAGCTAGAATGGGATAATTAGCCCCCATTGTTACACAATCATTCAGAATGTTCAGTTATGGATATTCCAAACACACCCGTACATGTCTTGCTTCAATGACAGCCATCATCTTATCGGTTTTGTGTCTTTTAATACCTGCTTTCCATTTGTACTAAAATGCACAAGCAAATACCTTTCCCAAACTTGCTTTTGGGCTTAGTAAATCACTGTGGCAGGGTGGGCGTGGTTAGTCTGTTTGCAGAGAGAGAGTGAGCGGAGCGGCTCTCGGACCCTGAGTCACAGCTGTCATGAGTTAGTCAGGACAACACGATAATTAACGATGGAATGATTGTTTGATTGTTGCCTGATTGCTTTGACAGTGAGCCTGGGCTTTAAAGGAGGGAAGCGGGAGATCAAAGGGGGCGGGTTGATGACGGGAGCGGATCGGAGACAAAGAGGTCCACGAAGACCGTAGAGCATTTGTCACCAATTAAAGTGTCGGTGAAAACCCGTGGTGTACTGTCTGTTCTTCCCGAGGGTGGCACTCGAACCTGCCACAGTGGTGGCCCGTACGGGGAGGGAAAAAGGAAGAACAAACGAGGAAATGAACCCCGAGCAGGAAAGAACGGAGGCTGGGCAGCCGGTCGTGGCACTCGCCCGTATGCTGGAGGCGATGGCACTCATGCAGGAGAGACAAGCTGCAGTACACGCAGAGCAGATGGAGGCTCTGCGTGTACAGGCCACCCTCCAGACGGAGGCGCTGCGACAGCTAGCCACCGTCGGGGGGGCAGGATCCCGGGATCAGTCCTTCCGACCCCCGGTAAAAATACAGTTGCCCAAAATGACTGCAGATGACGACGCCCAGGCCTTCCTGGACAGTTTTGAGGTGGCCGCAGAGGCGTGTCAGTGGCCCAGCGAGGAGTGGGTGGTCCGCCTCCTGCCCCTGTTATCGGGGGAAGCCCAGCAGGCGGCGCATGGGTTGCCGGCAGTAGCCCGGGCTACCTACAGCAACGTCCGGAAGGCCATCCTGGATCGGCTGGGTTTCAGCCCCGAAGAACAACGGCGCCGGTTCCGGGAAGCATCCCTGGGCAAGGGAGATCGGCCATTTGCGTTCGCCCAGCGGCTCACGGACATGGCCCGGCGATGGCTACAGCCGGACATCCGGTCCGCCGCGGGAGTATTAGAGCAGGTCGTGTTGGAGGCATTTATGGGCGGGCTGCCAGAGGCGTCAGCTACCTGGGTTCGCTGCCACCGTCCCACCAGCCTGGAGCTGGCCGTGGCCCTGGCGGAGGACCATCTGGCCACTGTGCCTAGCAGTCCGCCGCAAAGGCCGCCGGAACCGGCTCCAAGGAGGAAACTTCCTCCTCGCATGGGTCCAGCGGTTTTTTTCCCGAGACCCCGCTACGACTCATCCCCGTATTAATTCTCCGTTTCTTGTCCCTCCCTCTACAGGCTCAGGCTCGGTGGCGGGAGGGTCTGACCCACAGAGGGCTCCGTAGGCGTCTGGACCGGGGTGTTGGCGGTGCGGTCAGCTCGGTCACCTGCGCCGCGACTGTCCAATGATGGAAGTGGGGCAGGTGGTCCGGGTTGTCGGGCCGCCCTCTCTCGCTCACGATCCAGAGGGGGCGTACTGCATCCCGGTAAGGGTGCAAGGGAGTGAACACCGGGCGTTGTTGGATTCGGGGGCTATGCAGTCCATGATTCGGCAAAGCCTGGTTCGACCCGAGGCATTGATTGAGGCACCATGGGTGTCGATTAGGTGCGTGCATGGTGATGTGCACAAATATCCGGTAGTGCCGGTAAAAATTTATTATAACAAAGAAATGCATATAATTAAAGCCGCGGTTAGCTCCCGGCTGTCGCACCCCTTAATTTTGGGCATTGATTAGGCGGGGTTTTGTAAAGTGTCAGGGAAGCTGTGGGAGGTGCGATCCCGACCGGTAGGGACAGGTGAGGTGTGTGCTGCTGACGGTGATGACGCAGGGTCAGCCGACGCGGTCGAGGGGGGGACGGAGCCGAGGGAGCCTCAACAGGAGACTCCCCTGGTTTCGGTGTTTCTCCCCACGGAGGATTTCCCACTTGAACAGTCTCGGGATGACACCTTACGCTTTGCCTTCGATCAGGTGATGCGTATTGATGGTCAACAGGTGCGACCTGAGGCAGCTCTTTCTCACCCGTATTTCTCGATTATTAGAGATAGATTATATCGAGTGTGTCGGGACGCTCAGACAGGGGAAGAAAATACCCAGTTATTGGTACCTAAAAGCCGCCGGGAAATGGTTTTCCAAGCGGCTCATTATAACCCCATGGCAGGACACTTAGGATATGAAAAAACACTTAACCGTATAATGGCCCGATTTTATTGGCCGGGCATTTGGGCAGACGTACGTCGGTAGTGTGCGGCTTGCCCGGAATGTCAATTAGTGAATTCCCCGGCCGTCCCAAAAGCGCCGTTGCAGCCACTTCCATTAATAGAGGTCCCGTTTGATAGAGTGGCTATGGACCTCATCGGGCCATTTGAACGGAGCACTCAGGGATACCGATTCGTATTAGTTCTGGTGGATTATGCGACCCGGTATCCCGAAGCAGTTCCGCTGCGAAATATCTCGGCTAAGAGTGTTGCGCAGGCACTGTTTCAGATTATCTCCCGCGTCGGAATCCCGAAAGAGATTCTGACGGACCAGGGCACATCGTTTATGTCACGAACACTAAACGAACTGTACGCTTTATTGGGCATTCAGTCAATTAAAACCAGCGTGTACCATCCCCAAACGGATGGACTCGTTGAGCGCTTTAATAGGACTTTGAAGTCAATGATTCGGAAGTTTGTTCACGAGGATAGTCGGAATTGGGATAAATGGCTAGTCCCTTTACTATTTGCAGTGCGGGAGGTTCCCCAGGCCTCCACGGGATTTTCTCCCTTTGAACTAATATTCGGGCGAAAACCCCGGGGAGTCTTGGATCTCGTTAAAGAAACCTGGGAGGATGGTCCAAGCTCCAGTAAAAATGAAATTCAGTACGTCATGGACCTGCGAGCAAAACTCCATACACTGGGAAGGGTATCACGGGAGAATTTGCTCAAGGCCCAGGAGCGGCAGCAATCGCACTATAATAAAGGGACGAAACTCAGACAATTTTCACCGGGAGATAAAGTACTGGTATTACTTCCAACCTCCAGCACAAAATTGCTCGCCAAGTGGCAAGGGCCCTTTGTGGTCACACGGCGAATAGGGGAGGTAGACTACGAGGTGGTGCGTTCGGATAGGGAAGGAGCTAAACAAATCTACCACCTGAACCTATTAAAAGCGTGGAAAGAGGTAGCGGCTGTCTCGCTGGTGACGGTGGATCAGGAGAAAGATGAGCTGGGGCCGGAGGTACCAAATTCACCCAATCAGACCCCGCCCCTTTCAGATGGCCATCTCTCGCCAAGCCAGCAGGCAGACCTTGCCCTGTTGCAAAAGCAGTTTGCGGTTGTGTTTTCTCCCCTCCCCGGACGCACTAATCTTGTAACCCACCATATAGAAACCGCCCCGGGAGTGACGGTACGTTCCCGTCCGTATAGACTGCCGGAACACAAAAAAAAATTGGTTCAGGCAGAAATAAAGGCCATGCTGGAGTTGGGCGTAATAGAGGAGTCACACAGTGCTTGGAGTAGCCCCATTGTTCTGGTAGGGAAACCAGATGGGTCTGTCCGGTTCTGTGTGGATTACAGAAAGGTGAACGAAGTTTCACGATTTGATGCTTATCCAATGCCTAGGGTCGATGAACTCTTGGATCGGCTGGGCACGGCTCGTTTTTTTTCGACACTGGATCTGACCAAGGGCTACTGGCAGATTCCCTTGTCGCCAGAGTCCAAGGAAAAATCGGCTTTCTCCGCTCCGGACGGTTTGTACCAATTTCGGACACTTCCATTCGGGTTATTCGGAGCTCCAGCCACGTTCCAACGCCTTATGGATCGGGTGCTGCGTCCGCATGTCGCATATGCTGCAGCCTATATTGATGATATTATCATCCACAGTAGCGACTGGGCACAGCATATGCGGCATGTGGGGGCGGTGCTCGATTCGTTGAGGCGGGCGGGGCTCACGGCTAACCCGAGGAAGTGTGCAATTGGCAGAGCGGAGGTACGGTATTTGGGGGTACCACTTGGGAAGTGGACAGGTGCGGCCTCTAGTGGACAAAACCGCGGCGATTGCGACCTGCCCCCGGCCCAAGACAAAAAAAGAGGTGAGGAGGTTCTTGGGGTTGGCCAGTTACTACAGGAGGTTTATTCCTGCCTTTTCGGAGCTGACCAGCCCCTTGACTGATTTAACTCGGAAAGGTGCCTCAGAGCCGGTCCAGTGGACGGAGTCGTGCCGGAGGGCGTTTGAGAGGGTAAAAAAAGCACTCTGTGGGGAGCCGCTGTTGTTCACACCTAACTTTTCTCTCCCTTTCACCCTGCAGACAGACGCGTCGGACAGAGGGTTGGGGGCGGTGTTGACCCAGCAGGTGGAGGGAGTCGATCGCCCGGTGCTGTACATAAGCCGTAAACTTTCGCAGCGGGAGACGAAGTACAGCACCATTGAAAAGGAATGCCTCGCTATCCGGTGGGCGGTCGGGTCCCTCCGGTATTACCTGCTGGGCCGCTCATTCACCCTCTGGTCGGACCACGCCCCCCTCCAGTGGCTCCACCGCATGAAAGATACCAACGCGCGAATCACCCGTTGGTATCTGGCTCTTCAGCCATTTAATTTTAAGGTGGTTCATAGGCCGGGGGCGCAGATGGTAGTGGCGGACTTCCTCTCTCGCCTCGAGGGGAAAAAGGGGGGGGGGGGGTTGGTCATCGGCCGGATGGCACCCCGGCCTAAGTCGGGCGGTGGGGGTATGTGGCAGGGTGGGCGTGGTTAGTCTGTTTGCAGAGAGAGAGTGAGCGGAGCGGCTCTCGGACCCTGAGTCACAGCTGTCATGAGTTAGTCAGGACAACACGATAATTAACGATGGAATGATTATTTGATTGTTGCCTGATTGCTTTGACAGTGAGCCTGGGCTTTAAAGGAGGGAAGCGGGAGATCAAAGGGGGCGGGTTGATGACGGGAGCGGATCGGAGACAAAGAGGTCCACGAAGACCGTAGAGCATTTGTCACCAATTAAAGTGTCGGTGAAAACCCGTGGTGTACTGTCTGTTCTTCCCGAGGGTGGCACTCGAACCTGCCACAATCACTTTACATGTGCTAAAGTAATCTATTTTCCTGAACTCCTCCCACTATTTCCCAAAGTAACGTAGGGACACCCAATTTTGCATCTTTATTCAGGCTAACCCGCAAAAAAGAAAAATCCACGTATCGTTCAATTTTAAAACTTGCAGTCCTGTTTGCAACTCGTTAGTTGATCACCTCTGACAATTTTTTGCGGGTGGTTACAGTTTTACACGTGATTTTGTACACGCAAACCTTTAGTAAATTGACCCCCAAGTGTCAAATTAAAAAATTTAAAGCGACAAAATTCAAGGGTTACAATTGTGGTTGGCATAAATAGGGAGGCCTCTGGACAGGGATTTAAGAATCCCTGCTTTCGTTGAACTGCTAATTATTTAGCTAATCAAATTATAATTTTAAAAAAGTGCTTCTTTTATGTGTGGATCAGTGCATAATATGTTCTTGGAAAGGGTCCAATCTGTTAATTCAGCTTGATCTGTCAGAAAAGCACCAAGGCTCCTTTCTTGATGTAGTCAAAAAATTACCTGGTACTCAGACAAAAAAAAAGTACACACAATATTCATGATTCATCACTTAAATAAATTTGTATAATTACATTTTATTGCATCACAATTTATTATAAAATTTATGTTTCACTACAAGAACACTATAGCATGTGTATATGCCAAAATACACATATTGCTTCTGCCTCGTAAATCAATCACTGAGTAAGTCAAGGGTAACGTGACAGTGTAAAACATTTACATATTGCATGCCACAGCCAGGTCATGCCAGAGTTCACAGAATGACAGGGCTTTTACTTACAAAGGATGACTAGTGTTTCTTTCCTGAGTCAGGTCTGCTGTATGCATCATATATTTTTATAACCATAATAACTGTAGTTATACAACAGGAAAAGGACTGAAAGGTTAACTATTATAAGGGAAGATAAAATAGGAATGCACCCAGTCTGTACTCTATGAGAACTAAAGCCACTCAACACAAAATACTTGTGTTTTCACAGGTCAGCTGTGTTTTACATCATCCTAAAATCTTAAACCCACTGGCACTTTAATATATTTTTAAATAAAGGAGATCAGACAGGCTCACCGTTCTTTGTTTTTTGCTTTGTTCTGACAGGGAGAAAGCAGAGAGGGTAACAGAGAAGGGACTAGGGGTGTGCAGCGATGCCAATATCTGTATCTGTATTTGTATCTGTTCGACCATCAACATTATCTGTATCTGTATTCGGATTAGAAACTGGAAGTGGGCGGGGCTTCAAATGGAAGTTATGTTACATATAGGAAATGTCATATTTTCTAGTCTAAAATTAATTGTTATTGCAATTTATGAGTATTCACCCCCCTCCTTGTCTTTTTTTTTCCAAAACGTTTTATAAGAACTATATTCTGTACTTTATACTTATTTATCTATTGTTTTGTTTTGTTAAAGGTTGTTTTTGTTAACCTATTTGAACCCCCCACATCCTAACTGGGGGACACTGAACAATAATTTTGGATAAGAACTGGAAAACATTTGAGGTACAATATATAATCAACTCAGAATGAAAAGGCAGTTTTATAAAAACATCAAACCATTCCATTATATGTTTGAATGGAAACTGTTTCCACAATAACAGTCCTTTCTGCCTGTTGTGATTTCATATTGTATGTACTATATGAACTTGTATTTTCTTTTTAAAGATCGGCCGATATGATCCCAATTTCTTTTACTATAAATACATTTTATCATCATTATTATTATTATATTATGCTTTATAAAATGCAAGAATAAGACTTGAGGATTACAGCCTAATGATTTATTGAGAAAACCACTCTAAATGAAAAAAGTTAAATGAACAGTCCCAAGTTCTAGAACACCTGAAAAGCTTTTTATTCAAGAAAATTTTAAAAGTCTGGACGTGGCTGCATTTCAACAGCTTCAATCACCACAACAAGCCTAGTTAAAAAATAATTTCCTGCGGTGTACAACTGCCCTGCGTCACATTTTCATTTTATTTAATTTATTACACTTGCGTTGCAAGGTTGGGCTCATGGAATGGGGACATAGGCTACATAGGGGACATAGGCTACAATGATTCTAGCTGTTCCTTTGCTTTCTTTTAAAATGTGTTTTTACTTTCTGAAAAAGTGGCGAGATTAGGCACAGCTAAATTAGAGCGAGCAGCATTAAAGGCATAGTATCACGTTTGCATGAAAGATGTTGAGACTTTTAATTTAATTTCATCATGTTTCTTTTTATTTTGCTCTCACAAGATTGATGTAGCTAGGCCTATATAAACAAGGCACACTGTTTGATTATTACGAGCATGTTAAAGATATAGGTTGAGTAGGCTATCCGTAATTTCAGGGACTGCCGATTGAGTCACATGGCCGATATCTAACGGCTCCATCCAAAATGATATATTTTAATGTTTTAAATAACTAAATAAACAATCCAATGCTTAATTCTGTAAAGTTCAGAAGAGGCATACAGACAGATGGGCACTGAATCAAAGATTTCCCTGCTGCGATTTCATTTCCCGCATCCGAATATGAACCGGCAACTTACGATAGGAAAATATCCGTTTCCAACCCACTATTCGTGCACTTCCGGATTTTGGCTTCGGGCACACCCCTAGAAGGGACACTAGCACAGAAAGAGCCATGGCAGGGATTAAACAGGTGGGGGTATTCATATATGGCTTGAGAATTAGCCACCCAACAGAATGTGCCACATATCTTGCCTTCAAGTGCTGTAAATGTCAGGACTGAAGTGGAATGGACCAAGGTGGAGAGAATGACTCAAGAGGCAGAGGTAAGTAAAGACTGAGAAATTACTTTTACTGAGACACACCAAGAACTTGATCAAACTTGAGAAAACAGGAAACACCAAGTAATAGCGTGACACAGAGCGACTACAGACTGAAGGTAACGTGAACACTAAAACCAGGGGGAGAACAAGGAACTTGGATACACAGGGAGACAGGTGAAAACAATAACCAATAAAAGAGATAGATCAAACAAAAACAAGACTGCAACAAGGGACCATCTGGTGGCCAGGAACTTGAATTGTGACAGTAAATGAATAAAAATGTTATGATTTTGACAGTCCAACGCACCTTCATTGCATAATATTTTCTGCTGACTCCAACCACAATTTTACATGTGTAGCGCTAGCAGTGTTGCCAGTTAATTTATTTATCAAATTATCCTTATTCCTTTTCAAGAATCCAAGTTTTCAAGCCTTTCCCTCATATCTCGTTATAAAATCACAATCTATCATCGACTCCCATACATTTTACTTGGAAACTTTTGCACTTTCTGTCAAAAACGTACATTTGGTACCACACCTCCCCATCTGGCAACCCTGCCCACCAGGGCCCAGAGAAAATATCAAGCATGTGACCATCTGGGCTGTCAACCTGAATTTCAGTAATTATCATCCAGACAGCCGTGATGGCACTCTAAATTCAGTGATCGTTCAGCAATCTGCATAGGCATGGGACTAATCGTGTAATTACTAATAAGGTGTTCATCAGGACAAGACAAAATTAAGCTGTTATGGTATGTTATGGTAGCTATTAAAGGGTAACTACACTCTAGATCACTTTTTTTTTCTCGCTGTAAACGTGTTTGTATGCCTACCTTATAATGAAACTTATTCATGCATTCCGTTATTTCCACAATTCTGAAATAATATTGTATATCATCAGAAACTGGTAGAAAATTGTCTTTGTGCTGCCCCTAATGGTTCAAATTTCCTTTCTGCTCCCCACACTGCCCCCGCCCAAATCATGAGGTCAGAGTACCTCTTTGGAGGTACCTCTACATTATATGGATAATTGTTGTCACCCACAACGTTAACAGCCGGCACCTGATTGGTTAGACCCGCTACGTTACTTTCGTTTCGCCTCCACGTTTTTAAACCGGAACAACATGGCGTCCTGTTCAATTCTCTTATTCCACCTAAATAGTCCACTGAAATATGTTTCTGAAAATATTTGAGGTGAGAAATAGGCCATGCAGTTGCTGAACCTTGATTCATATTTGATGTGCAATGTCTAGTTTCCCCGGTTCTGACCCCTGCCTGTTCCTGGACTTCACTCTTGCCCAGCCCTGTTTCCTGCCTGCCCGTTCCTGATCTCCTGTCCGCTGCCCTGGGTGGGCATCTATATATATATATATATATCTCCTGGCCAGTTATGGACCCAGCGGACGCAGAGCAGATCCGCCACGTCCCCACCTGCCAGGGGGCTGTTATGGACCAGCACGAACACTTGCTCCGAGATGTTATGCAGACCCTGAAGTCCCTCTCCATGGAAGTGGGTCAGATGGGGTCCCAGGTTTCACAGATGTCTGCCAGCCTGCCTCCTCCAGTTCCTGTAGCACCACCCAGTCTTCCCGCATCTGTGCAGCCTGCTACTCCGCCGCTTCTCTAGAGCAGAGAACCCCACATTCCCCATCCGGAATGCTACAACGGCCATTTGGGGAGATGCAGGTGTTTCCTGATGCAGTGCAATCTCGTTTTCGGCATGCTATCCGGTTCCTACCACACTGACCACATTTCCTTCATCCAGACAGCCAGCTCCCTGCCAGTTCCCATTACCAGACGTTTGTTTTGGAGATGAGAGGTTATTTACCACACTGTGTGCCGAAAGGATGCCATCCAACGCCTTCTCCATCTCCGTCAAGGGTCCCGCAGCGGTGCCGAGTTTGCGGTGTTGGAGTTCCGGACCTTAGCTGCGGAGTCCAGAGTTTTACCCCTACAGACCAGTACTCCCATACCAACCCAAGTTCCCCGACTCACATCCCAGTGTCTGCTCGACCATCCATCCATGTGACTCCAGCTGAAGAACCCATGCAGCTGGGCAGGGCACGCCTCTCCCTGGAAGAATGGCTCCAAAGAATTCAAGCGGGCGTCTGCCTCTATTGTGGTTAAGCCGGCCACGTTCTACTCTCCTGTCCCTTACGCCCAAAAATCTATGGCATTCGGGTGAGCCATATCTCCTCTTCCTCAGCAGCCCAGTCCAGATTCCAACTCGATGCCACGCTTGTGTGGAACCAGCAGTCCCTTCAGTTGTGCACCCTGGTGGATTCTGGAGCAGACGAAAACTTCCTAGACGCCACCCTGGTCAATCAAGCCGGCATCGCCACTCTGCCTCTCACCGTCCCTCTTAACACCGATGCTCTGGACGGGAAGCTCATTGCCCGGGTCACTCACAACACCGAGATCAACACCGAGGGGAAATCATGTGTCAGCAGGAGAACAGATAGCCTTGAACCACAACTGGATTCCATTCAAGATTTAACAGATGCATAAATAAAATAAAAAAATTCTCTCTGGATATAAGGTGAATACAAGTAAATCCAAGGAAAAGAAAATTGGCGATCCTTTAAACCATGACTTTAAATCTAAATATAAATTTGAATCTAAATATAAATTAAACAAATGAACAAAAAACTATTACATTTTATATCAACACAACTATGAAATACTTGAAAATCAGTTAAGATAAGATTTGAGAAGATGGAGATTACTGCCCCTATATAACTGGGAAAGTTGACACCATAAAGATGAATATACAGTTGTGTTCAAATAAATAGCAGTGCGTTAAAAAAAGTGAATAAAATGCAAATATTTTTTAATAGCTTTTAGTTCCATATTTCAAATGTAGTGGAAACATTACACATTCAATTCCAAATCAAAGCATTAACAAATTTTATCAAGTCTGCGTTATTCTTTTACAGGAAGCAAATAAAAGGAATATTAATCTGTTCAAAAAAATAGCAGTGTCGACATTTTTCTCTTTAAACTCAAACACTGTATAAACTGAAGAAATTTTTCAAGATTTAACTTCACTTTAAATTACTGAACTAATATTTAGTTGCATAACCATTGTTTTTGATAACTGCTACGCATCTGCGTTGCATCGAGTCAACCAACTTCTGGCACCTAGAAACAGGTATTTCAGCCCAGGATGAACGAACTACATTCCACAGTTCCTGTGAATTTTTGGGTTTTGCTTCAGAAACTGCACAAGTTTTCAATGGGGTTGAGGTTGGGGGATTGAGCTGGCCACTCCATTACCTCAATCCTTTTTGTCTGGAACCAAGATGTTGCTCGCTTACTCGTGTGTTTGTGGTCGTTGTCTTGTTGAAACACCCATTTCAGGGGCATTTACCCTTCGGCATACGGCAACATAATCTCTTCAAGTATTTTGATGTATTCAAACTGATCCATGATCCCTGGTATACGATAAATAGGCCCAACACCGTAGTATGAAAAACATCCCCATACCATGATTTTTGCAGCACCATGATTCACTGTTTTCACAGTGTACTGTGGCTTGAATTCAGCACCCGGGGGTCGTCTGACGTACTGTCGACGACCACTAGACCCGAAAAGAACAATTTTACTCTCATCAGTCCACAGAATGTTACGCCATTTCTCTTTGAGCCAATCGATGTGTTCCTTGGCAAATTTTAACCGATTCTGCACATGCCATTTTTTCAACAATGGTGCTTTACGGGGGCTTCTTGCTGATAGCTTAGCTTCGATCAAACGTCTTCTGACTGTAACAGCACTTACAGGTAATTTTAGATCATCTTGATCTTTCTGGAGGTGACGATTGGCTGAATCTTTGCCATTCTGACTATTCTTCGATCCGTTTTAACAGTAGTTGCTCGTTTTCTTCCGCGTGTTTTGGGTTTGTGTTGCCATTTTAAAGCATTTGAGATCATTTTAGCTGAGCATCCTATAATTTGCTGCACTTCTTTATACGTTTTCCCCTCTCCAATCAACTTTTTAATCAAATTACGTTGTTCCTCCGAACAATGTTTGGAATGGCCCATTTTACTTAGCAATTCAGAAGGAAATATATTTTATAACAATGTGTGAAGCATTTGCTTCCCTTCTTCCTTAATAAAGGACAATTAATGACACCTGTTTTTTCACAGAATGAATTAATTCTCTAATTAAACTCCACACTGGTATTATTTTGAACACGCCCCTTTCAATGAATGAGTCAATTACTCAGAACAAGCAGCGTGCATGTCATGACAGTTGGGTTTGTTGTTTTTCTATTACACTACTACATCTACAAGTAAATTATTTGCCATGCAGAAATATCACTACTACTAATAACAGTGGTTCATCAGGTTACTGAGTTTTACACTCACAGTGAGTCCACTGACAATATTTTTTTAAAAGCTAGCCAGCACCTGTTTTTAATAAAGAGTTAGCCATCATGTGCTATAAAATGGTCTAAATGAGTCCTATGGAATGCATCCTGTCCTTCAACATGTCAGATTATTTTAGGGCAATCTAAGTGCTTAAAACAACCTGACAGGAATTGGAAACCTTGCTGGAAAAATAATTTGCAGACAACATAAAAAAAACTCCAGAAAGTGAACTATTCCTTTAATGCCTAATCATCCCATTCTGGAAATTTGCCTAAACTGCTACCAAATAAGTGAAGTGTAGCACATTTTACACAGTTCAGTTCACCAAAAGAATATACCACACTTAATGTGAAGCCATTGTTGTGACCTTGTCCTACAGATACAACTTATCAAACTGAAACAATGTAGTTTGCAAGGAAAATGACACTCATTTTCTGAAAACAAACTTCAAGCTTAATTGAAGCATATCCACAAATGTGTAGTCAGGAAATTAACACAGAAACACAACTGGTCCTTTTCTAAAGCAATTTTGATGCAAATGCTTCCATACTTTTCTTTGTCCCCTCTGTGAAGATTTTTTCTTATTTTTTGAATTACTATTAAAATACAGTTTTTCATTTAGTGAAGCAAAAATAAGTGAAACAGTTACTTTACTACGTCAAAAACGTCAGTAAGCGTTCTTTTTCATTTTAAATTATAATTAAGAACACAGAAGTGTTAATTAATAGCTACTAGACATAATTTATTGATGCTTATTATACCACGGCATTATTGAATACTCGGTTCTGATGGGGTCAATACGCATTCCAAGGTTGGTGATTTTCACCACGGCCTTTTAACAGCTGCGTCCCAATCCAGTTTTAACTCCACCCTCGTAAACTTCACTTGCAAACTTCACTTGGGAGGATGTGACGCACATACCAAAAAAACAGGAGTATACGCTTGCGTTTAGTGAGTGGGAGGGAGCGAGGGCGGAGCGGGTTATTTGAATAGAGTACTCAAGTGAGTACGTCAGTCGTGGGCGGAGTCTGGTTTCGGAAGTAAATTCCCTATGGAAGAATAGAATGGGCTTCGGAGACTATCGACTATTTCTTGAAATCTGTTTTATAGAATGAGCCGAAACGTTCCTGGATTAGCCTGTGTGGTACAAGGATATAGACCATATATTGCATGTTCCAATTTTTATTTTTTAAAGTAATGCATGAATCATTGTAGTTCGACTTGTAGTCCACTTTAACGGACTGCATATCCAGTACTGCAACGCACGGGTGGTTCTTGACCAATAAGATATCATCTCGTCTGTCTGGACATTCTTGGGCAGATGGGAGTACTGTAGCTGAAGATGAGCTAACGTTAGCATGCTAAGTAGAGAAGCCCACCCCACAAGGTCAGAAACTGCGCTACGGTTAACCACATAAAGCAATTCTAGCTTTTAGTCCTTCAAGCTAGCTAGCTAATGTTAGAAAAAAAGTGTTTAAAAACGGACCTGTGTGCTACTGCTGGCTAACGTTAGATGACAACGTCTGGAGACCAGGCTGCACGTTCGTAGGGAATTATGGGACATCGAGTTTTTAAACAGTTCCAGCGCTGATATAATCACAAGAAAATACTGAAACGTAAAATATACTCGAAGCTGGTCCAGAAAAACGACATAGTTTGCGAACGGGCGTTATATTGAACAATCCGGGAAATTGATGGTAAGATAAAATCAGTAGAAATGGTTTAAAAGTAAGCTTTAGTTAAAGTCTATGCTCTAAATTAATGGGGAATTTACTTCCGAAACCAGCGTGACGTAGTCACTTGAGTACTCAGACGCACTTCACCCCATCTATACTCGGAAGTTATGCTGCTGCACAGTGGTGTATCGTGGGATCTCGGATCATGTCTGTCACCGTAGCCTAGGCTACCTTTAAACGGATTAAACTCTCAACCTGTTTACACTAATTATCAGTCAAGCAGTTGATTTACTGAATAACAAATATCAATAAATAGCCTACAGCAAGTTGTGTGGGCTAGCACAGGGGTTCCCAAACCGGTCCTGGGGGACTCCTGTGTATGCTGGTTTTCGTTGCAGCCACAGTTGCAATCCCAGAATTTCAACAAGCTGTTAATTTTTCTTAATTAGGTGCTTTTCATGTTTGGAGGAATTATTCGCCCTCTTAAGACACATTATGTCAGAAATAGCTATGCATGCCATGTAGAACAAACTCCCCATGTTCACGTTGTGCTTATTGTGCTATATTGCAACAATTACATAAAAAGAGGTTACAAAATAATGTATTTTCACTCAAATTAAAGAGTGGAGTGAATCAATAGGCTCCTAATTAGGTTGACCAGATGTGTTTAACTCATTTTTTTCTTTAAGCTTATTAACACAATGCAGGTTTGGCTCGTTATCATTTGCTTTGTGTTTGAATTCTTCATTATCTACCAAATGGTTAGTTTTAGTGGCCATGTGTCCACACTTTCACCAATTAGGAGCCTATTGATTCAATTCAGTCTTTAAATTGATCTGTTAAATAATTTTCTTATCTTTTTTTAAATAATATAGCACAATAAGCACAATGTGAACATGGGGTGTTTATTCTACATGGCATCCATAGCTATTTCTGATATAATGTGGCTTAAGAGGGTGAATAATTCCTCCAAACATGACAAGCACCTAATTAAGAAATTAACAGCTTGTTAAAATTCTGGGATTGCAACTGTGGTTGCAACGAAAACCAGCATACACAGGGGTCCCCCAGGACCGGTTTGGGAACCCCTGGGCTAGCATATTTATTTGTGTCATAAATTTGCGTAGCATTTAAACCGAACATATTTTCAACTGTTTCCGTTTATTTTGCTTGCTTATGTCAATCAAACAAATTCCTTGAATAGCCTAATCAATTATGTAGCTAGCCTACAGGCTAATGATTAAAGGTTGTATCAGCGATTTTGGGTGGAAACATAAATGATCACATTCATCTGATTTTTCCTCACGATCCGCTAGCTGCCCGCCCCATAAGCAGGCCGTCAAAAAACCGCGTCTCTGTAGGCAGCCTATGCTCCGAGATCGTACACAAAAACAAATGGTACTACCAACCACTCAAAACCAAAATAAACAGTATTCCAACCAATCACAATGATCTGCACAAACGCTAATACTCTTATCTCGCTGAAATCTTGACGGATTTACAAACGGTTTGGTTTCTTACAAACGTTATTAACGTGGTTATAATTCTGGATGCTTGAACACTATTTTTAAAAACATAACATAATTATTCATAAGTATGTTTGTTTGGGATTTCGCTTCAGAAGTGACGTCACGTTTGTGACGTTTGTGGCTATTAACGCAATTTGCGTCAGCACAAATGTAGGCTAGATATAGTAAAAATGCTGCACAAGTTTATTTACCTATTCGTCTTGGTTATTGAGAAATTAAATTGTTTGATTGTTAGGCTATTTGGTAAATTATAGGCTACGGAAAAATATTGAGAGACAGTAGCCTAATAATCCGTTTAAAAGCAAGATTAAGCTACAGAGAACCTGGTAGTAGCCTACATCCCTCCACAGTAGGCTACTACGCTACTCTGTTGCTGCAAGCAATTGGCTAAACTACAAAATAGCAAACTACTACTTGATTAACCTGTATTTATTAGCCTATACACCGTCTTTTCCATTCTGTATGCGCTTTTAATGTGTAGCTAATACCGCGATAAACATTAACGTAACTATCACTGATTATCACTGTCAGCTCTTTTGCAGACTCGTTCCCTTAAGAAAAGTTGAGGGTGGAGGGGCTATGTGACAAACTTCAATTGGATTTCTAACGGATTGGACTCACACTTAAAATGGAGACAGAGGGTACATCCTGGTCTCAAAAGGGATTCCCCAAGTGAAGTTTACGAGGGTGGAGCAAAAACTGGATTGGGACGCAGCCGTCTTTCCTCCCGCTCGTGTCTCGCTTGCTTTCAACTTGGCTAGCAGCTAAGTCTCGCAAGAATGCCATTCGAAACCTATGCTGTCCTTTAGTCAACTGTTGTGTTAAGAAAATTATCCATGTTTGTAAAATTCAAAACATAAACACACTTATACAACCGAAAAACACTTCCGGTTTCGATATTTTACTTTCAGCGGTCAAAAATAACTTTGGTCTAGCACTCCGCCAAAACGGGACGCACATCACTGTTCTTTTGTAGAGTGAAATTATTACACGTGTCACATAGCTACTGACTGATCTACGGCATTCGGGTTTCTGCAGTTTTCGCGAAAATCGATGTTATTCTTTCGTCCCGGTTCTCCCCTACATTAGCCCTTTGTATTTCAGCTTCAATATCTAACCAGGCCCTGTGTCAGAAATGTGAAGCTTCTTCCCCCAAATCAAAGATCGTTCAGTTCTTCACATACACTTTACATTTAACTTTGCTTGAAAGAATAGTTTTATAACCCTAATCCCTGACATAAAATGAAAGAAATAGGCAATGCATGTAGCAGCAACCAATGCAATAATCAATTTACATAATCCGAAAAATAAATCATACAAAACAATCACATTATGTTGTCATCAGGTGACTAGTTAGTAGCATCCAAATACTTACATACAAAATGGAAATGAATACTCCCGCGATTCTAAATTCCACTCGTGGTCGTTAAAATAAAAAAGCAAGGAAGAAAACTTCAAAGTAACAAGAAAATATCAAAACAATTTAACGATTAGCCTAAATTATTTCAAATAAAAACCTTTTTCATAAGGCTAAATAAATTTTAAAAAAAATGCAGTAGGCTAGTCTACAATGGCGATACGAAACGTATCCGTGCATTGTGCATCGCGAAATGAAATGACGGTAAAACAATTCCAGTGTAGGCTATGCCGCCTAAACGACCCCCTATTAAATGTTCATAACATTTGTCACCGATACTGGCAGCCTGGCGAAGTGCTGTAGCCTAAGGCGAGGGCAACCCTAAAGGCAGGTCCATATTTGGACATCCTCTGTTGTGATTGATTGCCTAGGAAAAAGACAGACGCAGGAACAAAACAGTTTGTTGAATAAATCCCGTTTTACATATAGCCTAGCCTACTCATTTTTTACCGGTTTTTCCGACCTTTCAGGTATTTGCCTCCCTCTTCCACATGACTGAGAATAGAATTCTTATACAATGTTGACTTGATTTTATCTCACTTTATTGGACTATACTGTAGGCTACATCAGCGTTTAACCAATTACTCAATGCCATCAAATGTAGCCAGTTCTCCTCTATTAGGCAAGTAATATAATAAAATTATTTTAACTTGCGTCGCAAAATTTTGCGCATTTTAATCAACATTATAATTCTGGATACATGTGCTCTTCGTTCTCCGCACTCTTAATTACGAAAATATTCATGGAAATGAAACGATCTTAAAGCTTAGCTTTTGTTAGATTATTTTTTTATTGCTGGTTGTGCTAAATAAAAAAAATAATCTAACAAAAGCTGAGCTTTAAGATCGTTTCATTTCCATGAATATTTTCGGAATTAAGAGTGTGGAGAACGAAGAGCACGTGTATCCACAATTATAATGTTGATAATTATAATAATGTTGCACAATTTTGCGACGCAAGTTAAAATAATTGTATTACTTGCCTAATTGAGGAGAACTGGCTACATTTGATGGCATTGAGTAATTGGTGAATTGAACGCTGATGTAGCCTATTGTTAATCAAGGAAACTAATTGAAAAATGATTAAGACCAATAATCAGTTTAAAGGGAAGTTTCAACAGGTCAAGTTTGCTCACATACTTAGCTGGGCCAATATTGTCAATGCAGTCCTCCATCCGTGGGAGAGGGTAGGAGTCGGGTACAGTAACTGCATTGACTTTACGAAAATCTGTGCAAAACCTAGGAGTACCATCTGGCTTGGGCACCAACAAACACGGCGAACTCCAGGGACTTGAACTAGGACTGGCCAACTGGTTGTTTAAAAGGTACTGTACCTCTTTTTTCATGACCGCCCGTTTGGCAGCATTGACTCTGTATGGATGCTGTCGGATAGGCGCAGAGTTAGGCTATTCACCTCTATGTCATGCTGTATAACATGCGTTTGAGTTGGAGTGTCATTAAAGAGCATGGGATAATCTGTAATTAGTTTATACATATCGGAACATTGTTCTTCGGGCAAGTGGGCAAGGTGGGAAGACAGGTCTGCTAGCACCTCTGAATTCAACAGCCTAGCGCACTGCTGTGGTGCGTTTCTGAGCAGCAGACCATCCTCATCCCCATCTAGATCAGAGGTGGACACCATGGACACTGAAGCAATAGCCGAAACCGGTAAAACATTACTCTGCTCCGGCTTTGGAGCTCTGGCATGGTATAACTTGAGCATGTTTATATGACACATACGTGACTGACATCTGCGGTCAGGAGTGCGAATGACGTAGTCAGTGTCACTTAGCTTCTCCTCCACAGTGTAAGGACCTGAGAAGCGAGCAGATAACGCAGAACCTTGAACCGGCAGTAAAACCAGCACCTGATCTCCGACCTCAAATGATCGCGCAACAGCCTTCCGGTCATAACGCCTTTTCATAGTGCTCTGAGAGGTAGTAAGCGCTTCTTTGGCAAGAGAGCAAGCCCGATGTAAGCGCTCTCTAAATTGACTAACATAGTCCAACACCTTGGTAGACTTAGCGGGCGAGTCATCAGACATTATTTGTTCTTTAAGAACCTGAAGCGGGCCTCGCACGGTGTGCCCAAAAACCAGTGCAGCTGGGCTAAAGCCGATTGACTCCTGTACAGCTTCCCTTAATGCAAATAACGCAAAAGGCACACCCTCATCCCAACTGTTTCCTGTTTCCAGACAATATTTACGCAGCACTGATTTAAAAGTCTGATGCCAGCGTTCTAGTGCGCCTTGCGATTCGGGGTGGTATGCGGAAGAGACCTTGTGCTTAATTCCCAGGGAACTTAACACTTGTTTAAAAATCCTTGAAAGAAAGTTAGATCCCTGGTCGGTTTGGAGAGTCTTAGGAAACCCAAATGTAGAGAAGAACTTAGTTAAAGCCCTCACCACTGCCTTTGCAGTAATTGCACGAAGTGGAATAGCTTCCGGAAATCGTGTAGCTGCACACATGAGGGTAAGTAGAAATTTATTACCGGTTCTGCTTCTCGGTAACGGACCAACACAATCCGCTATCACCTGGGTGAAAGGTTCGCCCATAACAGGTATAGGGCAGAGAGGAGCAGGAGGAATTATTTGGTTAGGCTTACCTGTTACCTGACAACTATGGCATGTTCTGCAATACTGGGTAACCGTGGTCTTTAACTTAGGCCAAAAAAAATGTTGCAACACCCTGTTGTATGTTTTGGTTATACCCAGGTGACCAGACCAACAGTTCTCGTGTGCCAATGATAACACCTGCTGGCGATAAGGTGCGGGTACTACTACTTGGGTCACCACACCCCAATCCATGCCAGCTGCAACAGGTAATGACCATTTCCTCATCAACAAGTCCTTTTCCACAAAATAAGCTACTGGCCTTTCTTTCGCAGCTTCAGGGGTGACAGCAGAATTAAAACAATGGGTAAGATTCGGATCAGCTTTCTGAGCAACAATAAGCTGTTTGCGAGTGATTGGCAGCATAATCGAAGACAATGGTTTCTCCTTCCCCTTTTTAGGCGGGCACTCGGGGACTGGAACATCACTAGTGAATGGAGTGGCTAAAATGGAGTCTGATAGATTCACCTGCCCTCCCCATTTTCGTGCTTGAGCACGGGTAAGCACACATGCAGGGAAAATGTCAGGGGAAGATTTCGAGACGTCGGGAGTAGCGGGCGTCTCGGGATGTTTCAAAACCTCCAGTACAGGTTGTACTTTACCACCTGCGATATTGTTCCCCATAATGAGGTCTATTCCTGGGACTGGCAGAGCAGAACGCACTGCTACTTTAAAACAGCCAGAAATTAAATCCGTGTTAATTTGCACCTGATGCAATGGAACACTAATAAAGCCCATCTCGATACCCTGAACTATGATGTCTGCACCACAAGAGGACGCATCTGACAAGGGCAAGGTATCCGCCAATAAGAATGATTGGGACGCTCCAGTGTCTCTTAAAATACGAACTGTCTTTCGGACATTCGGTTCCCCAACCAGAGACACAAGCCCTTCAAATATAAATGGCTCATAGCCAACGTCACCTTTATCGCGGCTACTGGGAGACTGTTCGGATACTGTTCTAACAAAACCAGTAGGCTTTGGGGTGCTAGGACTTTTCTTTTTCAATAGAAAACAATCCGATATAACATGGCCAACTTTGTGGCAGTAGAAACACTCTCTCTCTTCCTTACGGCGTGCAGGGGGAGATTTAGAGGATTTAACTGGTGACGCATCAGGTGAAATAGCATCAGCAGTTTTCCCACGAGACGTTACAAACACACTTTTATGTGTCAGGGTAAACTCATCAGCAAAGATCGCTGCCTCATTTAAGGAAGTAACCTTTTGTTCATTCAGATATATTACACACCGCTCTGGCGTGCACTTCTTAAACTCCTCCAATAAAATTAACTCCCGAAGCGAACTATAGTCGGTTGCTTTGCTTGCAGCACACCACTTATCGAAAAGAGTACCCTTCTCCCTAGCGAACTCCACAAAGGACTGGGCTAAGGCTTTTCGATAATCTCTAAATTTTTGTCGGTACGCCTCCGGCACTAACTCATACGCACGGAGCACCGCAGCCTTCACGACTTCATAATTTAAACTGTCGGCAAGCGATAGGGTAGCAACTGTATCTTGTGCTTTACCAATCAGTTTACACTGCAGTAACGTGGTCCAAATGTCTTTTGGCCAGTTAAGTGCAGTCGCAAGGCGCTCAAAAGTGTTAAAATAGGCGTCCACCTCCGTCTCCCGAAATTGAGGAAGCGCTACGTGTCTCCGCACGTCATAGTGCTCAGAAAGTGGTGCGTGGCTAATTGAGGTGGGGGTTTGCATAGCAGCGTTTTCCAACTCCAATTTACGCAGCTTTAATTTAGTCTCCGCTTCGATCTCCAGTGTGCGGATGGCTAGTTTATGCTCTAACTCACGTTTCTGCGCCCTTTCCTTGGCCTCTCGGGCTTCCTGTTTCTCATTGGCTTCTTGTTCTAGGTGCAGGTGGGCCAAACGGAATTTTCAATCTCGCCCCAACCACTGACTCAGACGAGGCCGGCGAGAGACTTTCAAACCTCGGCAGAGTAACCGGCTGCGGCCTCTCCTCCTTCTCCTCTATGAGAGGAGTTTCAGAGGAAGCTGCGCCACCCTGCACCAGCTCAGGTTGGACATCAGGCAGGACAAAGATACCCAGCTCCACTAGCCTATCCCATACTACAGAACGAATCTCCTTTTTAAGAGACTGTTTTATTACGGAGATGCCATAATGCTGTGCGATAAGCACCAAATCTGCCTTACGACATTTCTCAAAGACCACAACAGAAGGACTTTTAATAAATGTCTCCAAATCAAAATCAGCCATTGTGTAATCCTTACAATGCTCTATTTACACACAATACTGAGAAAAACCAAAGCTCAATCCTTCACTGTACGTAGCCTACCACAGAGCACACAATCGACTCAATATTCACACCAAAAAAACACTCAACATCCCGGACGAGCCCCCAATTTGTTACGACCCTCAATTGCCTAGGGGTAGGGGGGGGGGGTGCGTAACAATATATTTATAGATGTATAATGTGACTGGGATAAGGGTTTGAGCGTGATAGGAGCAAATAATAAAGAGCAGACAAGATTGATGTGCTAAGTGTATATTATAACCAGTGAAAGTATATTTACATATTTACAAGTACACAATAAACAAACAAAGACAAATAGTTCACACGGCCCAAGGACCCGGATGTCGCCAAAGAAAAGAAATAAACAATAAAATCTCTTTTGAGACCAGGATGTACCCTCGGTCTCCATTTTAAGTGTGAGTCCAATCCGTTAGAAAGCCAAGTGAAGTTTGTGACATTGCCCCTCCACCCTCAACTTTTCTCAAGGGAACGAGTCTGCAAAAGAGTAGAATCTGCAAGCTCATATTACCCACAATTCACATCGAACACATAATCACGTTAATGTTTATCGCGGTAATATAGCTACATTAAAAGCGCATACAGAATGGAAAAGACGCTGTATAGGCTAATACATCCAGGTTAATCAAGTAGGGCCTAGTAGTTTGCTATTGTGTATTTCATGGTTTAGCTAATTGCTTTATAGTGCAACAGTGTAGCGTACTGTGTGATGTAGGCTACCAGGTTCCTTATCTTTATCTTGCTTTTAAACGGATTATTAGGCTACTCGTGTCTAAATATTTTTCCGTAGCCTATAATTTCCCAGATAGCCAAACAATTTAAACTTGTACAGCATTTTACTAGGCTTTATCCACATTTGTGCTGACGCAAAATGCGTTAATTGACTATGTCATGCGAAGTGATCAATGAACAGCACATATTTAGGTAAATTCGTTTTTCTAGCTTGAAAGCATGCATTGCGCTAAACGCTGGTTCCAGCAATTTAAGAGGTTTTTCTTTCTTAAGAGGTATGCTTTCTAATGTATAAATCGTTTTGACCAAATCGAAAGTCTTAAATTACATTCTTTAACGTGATGAGGAAAGACGCAATGCTAACGTGCAACTCACAGAAAACGCTGGGACTTTTTGCCAGTTAATTATTCAGTATTATTGCCACCCTTATTAAACACTCTCACGTTAGTAATCTCTTTGTCATTGTCATTTGTTAATAATTAGCCTATATATAATTGATTCAGGGACTTTGTTTGATTGACATAAGCAAGCAAAATGAACGGAAACAGGTTGAGAATATGTTCGGTTTAAATGCTTTATTCCAGCGCACGGACTGTCCTACATATTTAAACGCTACACGATTTTATGACATAAAGAAATATGCTTGCCCACAAAACTTGCTGTATTTATTGATAGTTGTTATTCAGTAAATCAATTGCTTGACTGATAATTAATGTAAACAGGTTGAGAGTTTCATCCGTTTAAATGTAGTCTACGGTGACAGGCGTTTTACATGATCCGAGATCCCACGATACGCCACTGTGCAGCAGCACGGTTACTTCCGAGTATAGATGGGGGTGAAGTGCGTCTCAATTCAAATAACCCGCTCCGCCCTCGCTCCCTCCCACTCGCTAAACGCACGTAGGCTACTCCTGTTTTATTGGTATGTGCGTCACATCCTCCCAAGTGAAGTTTGCAAGTGAAGTTTACGAGGGTGGAGCAAAAACTGGATTGGGACGCAGCCCCAGTCTTGGCCCCTTGGTAAAAACTAGTTATTACATGCTGTGGCACACTGCCCCCTTGTGGTGTTAGAAAACATCCAAAACAGTGTAGATGTCAGATAATAGGTGAACATGCTCTGGGAATTAAATAATGTAAGGTGGAGGAATCACTGTAGACAGTAGGGATGGGACGCTCGATACTCACGTGTCGACACTGCGTCGAGTTTCCATAACACTCATGTTTCGAAGTACTGCTCCGACGCTTGCTTCAAGTCACGTGATCACAGCAACCGAAGCTTCGTTACGTTATAGTGACGCCATCATTTTAAACCTGCTCAACCAATACCTGTTGATGCGTCAACTACAGCAGATCTGGGATCAGTGGTTATTTCACTCACATATGATGTAACGTTCCGTTCCCGTCCTGTCCGTTTTCCATGTTTTCCTTGTTTCCTTCCGTGTCATGTTGGATCCCTTGTCCGTGTTTCCCTCCTGGCTGTGGACTGGGCGTCTCCCTCGGGTACTTTTGGTTTCATTTTCCACTTTAGCTTCCGCCTATCACTCGCCCCTCTCGTTACTCACATTCCTCACTGCTGTGCTTCGGCAATCACTCCTGATTTAACATCACACCTGTTTCTCGTTTTCTCCTTCACTTCCTGCACCATTTAAACCCCTGGCTGGCTGCTATTCAGCGCCAGTTCGTTGACTAACCTACCGTGTTTGTTTCGTATCCCGTTTCTGGTCCAGTGTTTGTGAACCTGCTGGTTCATACCTGTTCGCCTGGTTTCCTGACTGGTAGCTATCTCTGCTAATCTTTCGCTGCTGCATGCATTTACCTGTTTCCCTTCAAAACCTCCAGACGCCGCAGTTCCAGTCTTCCCGCAGCTGTGTTTGTCCTCCCCGTGTTACGTACCTCCCGTACTCGTGTTGCAGTACCAGGACCTCTGCATGCCAGCCGGCTTACGCCAGTATTGCCCGAGCTACGCCGCACCTTCCAACTCGGCGGTGCATTCACCAGCTACAGTCCTGTCACAACACCCTGCCTTTAACCTCTGCTTTCTGCCCGGTTACTCAAGCTACCCGGTCCAGTTTCCAGTCCTGTTCCAGCCCAGTTCCGATCCAGTTTCCAGTCCAGCTCCAGTCCAGTTTCCAGTCCAGTTCCGGTGTTTCATACACCTCCGTTCAAGTCCAGTTCCGGCTTGGAACAAGTTCCGTGCCGTTCCCGTTTCCTGAGTGGATCTCCCGGTCCAGTTTCCAGTCCAGCTCCAGTCCAGTTTCCAGTCCAGTTCCGGTGTTTCATACACCTCCGTTCAAGTCCAGTTCCGGCTTGGAACAAGTTCCGTGCCGTTCCCGTTTCCTGAGTGGATCTCGGTCCAGTTTCCAGTCCAGTTCCCAGTCCAGTTCCAGTCCAGTTCCGGTGTTTTATACACCTCCGTTCAAGTCCAGTTCCGGCTTGGAACAAGTTCCGTGCCGTTCCCGTTTCCTGAGTGGACCTTCCGGTCCAGTTTCCAGTCCAGTTCCGATCCAGTTTCCAGTCCAGTTCCAGTCCAGTTCCAGTCCAGTTCCGGTGTTTTAGACACCTCCGTTCAAGTCCAGTTCCGGCTTGGAACAGTTCCGTGTTTCCTCAAGTCCAGCTCCGGCTTGGAGCAGTCCTCAGTTGGACGCTATCCTGTGTTAACTAACTAACCTGTTTTGCTCCCGTGTACAGCTTTGGGACCACCCCAACGCTTAATAAAGTTCCACTTTCTGTAATCTGTCTCCTGGTCGTTGCACTTGGGTTCGTCCCGTATCAGGATCGTAACAGAACGAACTGGCCAACAATATGGACCCAGCCGATCTGGAACAGATTCGCCACGCCTTCTCCTGCCAAACTGCGATCAGCGACCAACAGGGTCGCCGTTTGGATGATGTGCTGGAAGTAGTTAGGGGCATCACGGAGCAAGTATCCCAACTTTCGCTCCACCAACCGCTACTACGGATTCCAGCCAACCCTACTCCTTCCTCTCCCGAACCCCATCCGGAGGCACCGGCTCCCACTTCCAGCCGTGAGCCCCGTGTACAACACCCCGAGTTATATCGCGGGGGGGTTGGGGAGATGTCGTGAATTTCTACTTAAATGTGACATAGTGTTTCGGATGCAGCCCTCCTCCTTCGCCTCTGACTCCAGCAAGATCGCGTTCATTATGAGCAGCCTGGGAGGGAGCGCCCTGGAGTGGGCTACATCCATCTGGGACAGCCAGGCTCCGTTATGCAGCAACTTCGCAGCCTTTACGGCAGAGATGCGACGTGTGTTTGAACACCCGACCTGTGGACGTGACGCTACCCAGCGTCTGCTTCAAGTTCGCCAAGGCAACCGCAGTGTCGCAGAAATGGCCATTCAGTTTCGTACCCTCGCCGCGGAGTCAGGATGGAATGACGCCTCCCTCCAGGGGGCTTTCCGCCAAGCTCTCAGCGAGGAACTCAAGGACCAGCTTGCCACTCGGGAGGAATCCAACTCCCTTAATAGCCTCATCAGCCTCGCTATAGCCATCGATAATCGTCTCCGCATCCGGGCCCGGGAGCGGGGAGGAAGTTCCGGGCGTCATTCGCCCTCCGTCGTCTCTAATGTTCATTCACACTCCATCACTGGATCTCGGGCGCCTACGGCCGGGTCCGAGGAAGAGCCCATGCAACTGGGCAGAGTTGCGGTCAATCCCGAGGAGCGTCAGCGCCGTCAGCGCACCAGATCCTGTTTCTATTGCGGCAAGCCTGGCCATCAGATCGCCTCCTGTCCCATTCGCCCAAAAGAAGGGGCTCGCCAGTAAGACTGGGCGTACTGACGAGCCCCATCGTTCCCAACCATGCTGCCCAGGACCGCCTCATGTTCAAGGCTACTCTCCTTTGGAGGGACAAGACCCTATCTTCTTCGGCCCTAATTGACTCCGGAGCTGACGCCAGCTTCATGGATATCACCTTCGCCAGGAGGGGCCGGCATTCCCACGGAACGTCTCACTTCACCCATTTCAGCTCTAGCTCTGGACGGCAGGAGTTTGGGGTTGGTTACCCACTCCACCGTTCCTATCCAATTAGTTCTATCTGGCAATCATCGGGAGTCCATTCAGCTATTACTGATTAACTCCCAACAATCTGCTCTGGTTTTAGGTCAGACCTGGCTTCGCCTCCACAATCCCCATATTGACTGGAAAGCCGGTCGCATCCTGGCGTGGAGTGCCCACTGTCTAGCCAGCTGTCTCCGTTCTGCACTACCCCCCTCCGGGGCCCAGTAAACCCTGTTCCATGCAACCTATACCGGATTTAACGAATGTTCCCAGCGAGTATCACGACCTCGCGCAAGTATTTTCTAAATCACGTGCTCTGTCCTTACCTCCTCACAGGCCGTATGACTGCGCCATTGACCTACTGGCTGGAGCTAAACTGCCATCGGGACGCCTCTACAGTCTGTCTGGACCGGAGAAACTAGCCATGGAGGAATACATCCACGACTCCCTCGCTTCGGGTATTATCCGTCCCTCTTCATCCCCAGTCGGTGCAGGGTTCTTCTTCGTTGGGAAGAAGGATGGCTCCCTGCGACCCTGCATCGACTACCGGGGCCTCAACCAGGTCACCATCCGTAACAAATACCCTCTTCCCCTCATTAACACCGCCTTTGAAGCCCTCTCTCCAGCTGTGACGTTCACCAAGCTCGACCTCCGGAATGCGTATCACTTGGTGCGTATCCGTAGGGGACGAGTGGAAGACTGCTTTTAATACCCCCGTTGGGCCACTACGAATACCTGGTGGTCCCTTTCGGCCTTACTAACGCCCCAGCAGTCTTCCAGAGCATGGTGAACGACGTCCTGCGGGACCTCCTAGGGAGGAGCGTTTTTGTTTATATCGATGATATTTTAATTTTTTCTCAATCCCCGCAGGAGCATGTCCGTCACGTTCGAGAGGTTCTCCAGCGGCTGTTGGAGAATCAGCTGTTTGTTAAGGCTGAGAAATGTTCCTTCCACGCTTCCACGGTCCCGTTCCTCGGCTTCATTATCGAGGAGGGCAGTATCCGGGCGGACCCTGTGAAAATCAAGGCGGTGACAGAATGGCCCCCAACCCACCTCCCGCAAGCACCTTCAACAGTTCCTGGGGTTTGCAAATTTCTACCGCCGCTTTATTCGCAATTACAGTTCCATTGCTGCTCCCCTGACTAAACTCACTTCCGTTGCCCTGCCTTACTGTTGGAATTCCGATGCCCAGCGAGCTTTCGAGCTACTCAAGGCTCGGTTTTCCTCAGCACCTATCCTCCTTCACCCTGACACTTCTCGGCAGTTTGTCGTTGAGGTGGATGCCTCCGACAACCGGCGTGGGGGCCATTCTGTCTCAACGGTCCGCCTCTGATAGCAAGCTCCATCCCTGCGCATTCTTCTCCCGGAGGCTGTCCTCCGCCGAGAGGAACTACGATGTCGGGGATCGGGAACTGCTGGCGATAAAACTGGCTCTTGAGGAGTGGCGCCACTGGCTGGAGGGGGGCAGGTACCCCTTTTCTTGTTTTTACCGACCATCAAAACCTCATTTATTTAAGATCTGCCAAGAGGCTCAATTCTCGTCAGGCTAGATGGTCGTTATTTTTTGCACGCTTTAATTTCTCTGTTTCTTTCCGCCCTGGTTCCCGTAATATTAAAGCAGATGCCCTGTCCCGCATTTTTTCCCCTCCCTCCAGTCCTGCTGATCCGGAGCCCATTTTGCCGGCCTCCTGTGTGGTGGCTGCGGTCTCCTGGGAGATTGAGGGCATTGTGAAGGCCGCCCAGACTTCCCAACCGGACCCCCGCAATAACCCTAACTCCTGTCTTTTTGTCCCCGATTCCGTCCGCTCCCAGGTCCTCGAATGGGTTCACGCCTCGTGCCTGGCATGTCACCCAGGTGTCGCCAGAACTATCGCCCTCGTCAGGAGGAGTTTCTGGTGGCCTACCCTTAAAGGGGATACCCGTGCCTTCGTCCTGGCCTGCTCGGTGTGCGCCAGGAGCAAGGCTTCCCACCAGCCTCCCTCCGGTCTTCTCCTTTCCCTCCCCGTCCCTGGCCGTCCTTGGAGTCACATTGGTGTGGACTTCGTAACCGGTCTGCCGTTGTCAGAAGGTAACACCGTCATTCTGACAATAGTGGACCGGTTCTCCAAGGCGGTTCACTTTGTTCCCCTCCCCAAGCTCCCGTCCGCCCTTGAAACCGCTGAGCTCTTGGTGCTACACGTGGTCAGGCTGCACGGGATCCCCTCTGACATCGTGTCAGACCGTGGGCCCCAGTTCTCCTCCCGAGTTTGGAGGGCGTTCTGTGCAGCCCTGGGTGCCTCTCCTAGTCTTTCCTCGGGTTTCCATCCCCAGTCTAATGGTCAGGCAGAGAGGGCGAACCAGGACCTGGGGGCCGCCCTGCGGTGCGTTACAGTGCGCAATCCTGCCTCTTGGAGCCGTTTTCTCCCCTGGGTCGAGTACGCACATAACTCCCTTAAGAGTGCCTCTACTGGCCTATCCCCGTTTGAGTGTGCTTTAGGCTATCAACCCCCTCTTCTGTCGACCCAGGAGGCCGAGATAGCTGTCCCCTCTGTTAGGGCCCATGTCCTTCGTTGTAAAAACATTTGGAGACTCACACGCACCGCACTCCTTCACGCCAATTCCCGCTCCCAACGTCTGGCGGACCTTCACAGGACCGCAGCCCCACAGTATAGGGCCGGTCAGCAGGTCTGGCTCTCCACTGCAAACATCTCCCTTCCCTCTTCATCCAGAAAGCTTCAGCCCCGTTTTATTGGTCCCTTCCCCATCATTTGTCTAGTTAACCCGGTGTCTGTTAAACTTTCCCTCCCCCGCCTCCCTCAAAGTTTACCCTGTGTTTCATGTGTCCCAGGTTAAGCCTGTCTCCTCCAGCCCCCTCAGTACCCCTACCATCCCGCCTCCTCCCGTCCGAGTTGTTGACAACGCCCCGGCCTACACGGTGAACCGTGTTATTGATATCCGCCGCAGGGGCCGGGGTTTCCAATACCTCGTCGACTGGGAGGGGTACGGTCCTGAGGAGAGGTCGTGGCTCCACAAGAGCCTGATCTTGGACCATTCAGTAATCCAAGACTTCCACGAACAGTTCCCTGACAAGACCAGGCCTCCGGGTACGCCAGGTGGCGTACATTGAGGGGGGGGTACTGTAACGTTCCGTTCCCGTCCTGTCCGTTTTCCATGTTTTCCTTGTTTCCTTCCGTGTCATGTTGGATCCCTTGTCCGTGTTTCCCTCCTGGCTGTGGACTGGGCGTCTCCCTCGGGTACTTTTGGTTTCATTTTCCACTTTAGCTTCCGCCTATCACTCGCCCCTCTCGTTACTCACATTCCTCACTGCTGTGCTTCGGCAATCACTCCTGATTTAACATCACACCTGTTTCTCGTTTTCTCCTTCACTTCCTGCACCATTTAAACCCCTGGCTGGCTGCTATTCAGCGCCAGTTCGTTGACTAACCTACCGTGTTTGTTTCGTATCCCGTTTCTGGTCCAGTGTTTTGTGAACCTGCTGGTTCATACCTGTTCGCCTGGTTTCCTGACTGGTAGCTATCTCTGCTAATCTTTCGCTGCTGCATGCATTTACCTGTTTCCCTTCAAAACCTCCAGACGCCGCAGTTCCAGTCTTCCCGCAGCTGTGTTTGTCCTCCCCGTGTTACGTACCTCCCGTACTCGTGTTGCAGTACCAGGACCTCTGCATGCCAGCCGGCTTACGCCAGTATTGCCCGAGCTACGCCGCACCTTCCAACTCGGCGGTGCATTCACCAGCTACAGTCCTGTCACAACACCCTGCCTTTAACCTCTGCTTTCTGCCCGGTTACTCAAGCTACCCGGTCCAGTTTCCAGTCCTGTTCCAGCCCAGTTCCGATCCAGTTTCCAGTCCAGCTCCAGTCCAGTTTCCAGTCCAGTTCCGGTGTTTCATACACCTCCGTTCAAGTCCAGTTCCGGCTTGGAACAAGTTCCGTGCCGTTCCCGTTTCCTGAGTGGATCTCCCGGTCCAGTTTCCAGTCCAGCTCCAGTCCAGTTTCCAGTCCAGTTCCGGTGTTTCATACACCTCCGTTCAAGTCCAGTTCCGGCTTGGAACAAGTTCCGTGCCGTTCCCGTTTCCTGAGTGGATCTCCCGGTCCAGTTTCCAGTCCAGTTCCCAGTCCAGTTCCAGTCCAGTTCCGGTGTTTTATACACCTCCGTTCAAGTCCAGTTCCGGCTTGGAACAAGTTCCGTGCCGTTCCCGTTTCCTGAGTGGACCTTCCGGTCCAGTTTCCAGTCCAGTTCCGATCCAGTTTCCAGTCCAGTTCCAGTCCAGTTCCAGTCCAGTTCCGGTGTTTTAGACACCTCCGTTCAAGTCCAGTTCCGGCTTGGAACAGTTCCGTGTTTCCTCAAGTCCAGCTCCGGCTTGGAGCAGTCCTCAGTTGGACGCTATCCTGTGTTAACTAACTAACCTGTTTTGCTCCCGTGTACAGCTTTGGGACCACCCCAACGCTTAATAAAGTTCCACTTTCTGTAATCTGTCTCCTGGTCGTTGCACTTGGGTTCGTCCCGTATCAGGATCGTAACATATGAACCTCCATTCAGGTGTATGTCGGGTAAAAATACCTTCACTTCATCAGTCCAGGCCAGATAAAGAACGCTTCAGGTATTCACCCTGCATTTAAGTCCAATTCTCTTATTCTGTTAACTTCTCAAAATAACACGGTCTTCCAGAGTCTGATGCAAACAGGATTTATTGTATATAATTCAAAAGAGAATACATGCAATAACCCAGGCTGATCTGCGCAGATAAAACATGCATGCATAAATCATCTTCTTTCCAGTGAGCCTATTAGAGGCAGCCTATTAGCTGCAGCCCGTAGGCCGCACTTTTCCTGTCAGATTTTTTCGAAGTCTTTTCTCTGTCACATGAGCGCTAAGTGCGTGAGAGTTAGAGTCCAGTCTGAGTATTCCAGTAGGTGAGCCACCTAGGTGTCACAGGTCAGTTGTTGAAGCAAAAGTATGACGAAAGAATGAGTGAAGAAGAAGAAGCAGAAGAAGAAGTACTGATGTGATTTTGACAGCTACCTTTATATCATTCTGCTAGATACACCCTTTGTGGGGCTTCGGAGCTTTCCACTCCCATAACCTGCCCCTAATTTTTATTGACTAGGTCAGCGAATTTGTCACTATTGTTTACGATTTTGAGCTTGTGTCTTATCAATTTCTGTTACCATTATTTCAGACCCGCTCGCACCCTCCTTTTTTAAAAGATTAAGTGTGGCTACATCCTCTAACTCTCAGTGTGTGTGCTTGGTTACATTTGCATCTGCATCTGTCCTCCTAACAGTCCTCCTTTGTTATAACAGTCCTCCTTTGTTGTTCATTACTGATTACTCATTATACACACTTTTATATTGATCATACATCCTGTGCCTAGGTATATACTTATTGTGCATCTGTATACATATAACTTGATTTACATTTGATCATATGGCTTATAAACTGATTATGGCTTACATTTTGATTATTCAATAACATGTTGATCCGTTTGGTTTCTCTGGGGACTTTCTAAAACTCGCCCTTGCATTCCTGAGTCTTTTCTCTCTACTCCTGCAACAATGTTTCTAATGGCATTCTTCTCAGCTTGTATTGCTGCCTGTTGCCTGAATGTTCCAGGGGCCTTTTTCCTCCCACATGTATGTGGAAAAGCATGCGACACCTGTGCGTTTGTGCAAAACCTCTGATTCCAGATCAGCTCCTTCCTTTCCCACCCACGAACTTCCAAAATGTATAAAAATGGTTCAAACGACCCACAAATTGGAGGGTTTTTGTCGGAGGAGAGAGACATTTGAGAGTGCGTTTGTGATTTTGTAGCGAAGTAAAGATAATGGAAAGTTCACGTAAGAGGTCTTTTGTATGGGATCATTTCCAGAAAGAGACCCCATCGAAGGTGCGGTGCATGATTTGCGACCGACATCTGTCTTATTCAAATAACACTTCGTCAATGCTTCGCCACTTGCGGTCAACGCATCCTGTTACTAAAGCAGCACCATCTAATACTGCTGTAACTCAAGCTGGACCATCTAAGCGAGGTATAATAGAGCACCAAATATAATATTGAACATATTGTGTGTTGTGTTGTGTATTTTATCCAAACACTAACTCTCAAACAAAATGAATAAAATGCCATCCCAAACACAATTCCTTCTTTAATGATGCGGAAGTACAAAAGCACAGTCATGCTCATGAAACACAAAACACTTTTTTATTTCACTTCAATAATGATAATCGTCATCTCCTTATCATTATGATATTTTTTAATTGTACACTTTTTATGAATAGACTCAGAGAGGGCTTTGAGAATACATGGCAATAGTATTCATATTTTAAAACTAAATATTACAGTCAGGTAGGCTAATGTTTCACTAATTTCTATTTATCACTGCTGTGAAAAGTAATGACAGGTATATTTTATGACCAGGAGATGTCACTAGAGAGGCGGGTGTCAAATGCTTCATGATACCAATACTTTGACCAAAGCAATTGCTTCAACTGTGTCATTGCTTCGGAAAGCTTCGCTCTGCCCATCACTAGTAGACAGGATCGATATATATATATATAGGTGTATAGAATAGAATAACTTTTATTTTCCCGCTAGGGAACTTCAGTTGTAGCCCCAGCAACAACAAAAAAGACATAGGGGCAGACACAAACATATCAAACAAAGACATTCAATATAATCATTGCATTAATCAATCCCCCTATACATCACTTCATTAATAAAATTATTAAAAGTAAATGTTAAACATTTTGAAAAACTTCCACAACATCTATGACCACAACAACTCCTTACCAAAGAACTATCAAGTTGGTTCTTGGTTCCGGAGTTATCCAGACATCACTGTAGTCGGAAGGACAGCTCAGACTGGATTTTCCCCTGGACAGGACTGTTAACTTCAGACACTTCCTAGCCCCCCCCCCCCCCCCCCCCCCCCAAATTCAGTTTTACTCATGCCTTAACTGTACTGGTAGCTTCCAGAAGTGAAGCGAATAGAGAGCCTGGTCGTCTCAGCAAAACCTTCGGTTTGTCAAACTCTCTGACCTGGAAGATGAAATTGTAAATGGATAAGCATCCCGACAAGTGAACCACAACACACCTCAGATATTTTTTATATAATCACAATATTGACTCCAGACCCAGAAAAGATCAGTGGAAACAAACAAAACAAATTCAATATGTTCCTAACAAACACATTGCATGCCTCCTCCAAACAAACAATACATTTGTTCCCAACAATCACAGGGTTTAGTGATTACCTTTCTTTAGATCCACAGTCTTAAGTAAATATGGAGTGGGCAAAGAATAGAAAGGCTTTCGACATGCTGCCAGTATCTCCCAACCCTTACCATTAGTTTCAACTAGTACTGTAGCGAGAGTAGTTTACACTAATACTGCAGCAACAGACACTCCTTACAGCCCCTGTCCATCTTTCTAGTACATCTACTTTAAATCAACAGATTAAATGTAATAACCTGTTGATTTCATAAATGACCAAATAGTACTGTATCATATTTAACGAACTAACTAATTTTATTTAGTTAAGTAAACTAAATAATTACGTGTCCCGATGAGGAAAACTGTGACTTAACACAACCATAAAGTGTATGATTCCAAAATCCACACTATTTGGCACAAGTTACAGTATTGCCAACTTACATTTAACACTTAGCTATAGTGAACTACAACTACTTCCATTTGTCGGGTGTATATTGAGAAAATCATAACTGAGGAGATGCAGAAAACAAGAACATGGAAAGCAGTCCCCCTTCATTAGGCTAGCCCCTATTTCCATGGGTCTGGAATACACTAGTGTAATAATCTGGATACCTTTCCATTCTCCATGACAAGGATCTTGTCACACTCCAGCACAGTGTTGATACGGTGAGCGATGGTCAGCATGGTGCAGTCCTGGAAAGACTCTCGGATTGTATGCTGGATCAGAGAGTCTGTCTCCAAGTCTATGGAGGCAGTGGCTTCATCCAACAATATTATCTGAAGGGGAAAAAGTTTTTATACCAAGATACATCTGAGCCCATATGAATTTCCAGACTTTTACCCAATACTTCCTTTTAAAAACATGTCCTACTACTGAGTCCTATAAAAACAACCTAGATTTTCTAATTTACATAGCAATCAGTCATCTTAAAAATTCCCAGTAGTCCTATGAATTTTCCATGCACTAACTTTAATTCTCAGGACAGGACAGCCCCCCACCTACTCAAGAAAGGATGTAGAAAGACAATCACAGTGATAAATCCACAATTTTGATCATTAAAATGAGAAGGCAGAGACGCCTTTAACAGGTTCACCTTTGAGTTTCTGAGGAGTGCTCTGGCCATGCAGATCAGTTGCCGTTCTCCCACAGAGAAGTTCTCTCCATTCTCTACTACCTGAGTGTCCAGCTTTTCAGGCAGGTTAGAGATCTACAAGAAAAACAGCATCCCATCAGCATATTAACAGGTATTTATACAGCAAGGTGAAAAGCCTGTGCCAGATGATTTGAGGCATGATTTAAAAAAATAAATAAAAATAAACTTCTTGTAGGTCTTTAAAAAGCCAAGATTTTAAGCAATAGAGTATGACTGCAAAAAATGAAAGCATGTAATGTGTAAATAGATAAAGCAAATGATAGGGCCACCAGTTTTTTCCACCATGTGACCTGCAGGGATTTAAACTTGTATTTTAATGGTTATCCTCCAGGGGTCCCCATAGGCACTCCAATGGCAATGTGACTCATCACACAATTGAGTTTCTAATTGAGACATTTATAAAAAACAATTAGTTGATCTAATATGGTGAGAACCAGAGGAAGGAAAGTGAACATGGATGGAAGTTTAAATGCGACAAAAACCATGGCTGTGTCCGAATCAGAGCCCTGTTCTCTGTCCACTGTCCGCCCAGACCCCTGTCTACTATGTGCCCTGTCCCCTCACATTGCAAGCAGTGTGCGAAAGAAATCCCGCAAAACTCTTTCCAAACTAGTGAGGAAGTAGTTCGTAGTATCTTTAATTTTTTTTTTTTATTGAGAATATCAATCAGTTAACATATGACAATTGTTACAAAGTGTAGACTATGAATGAAGATAGAATTAACAAAAATAAAAAAGAGTATTTTGTAATATGACTCTTGTACCATAGATATGCATATACGCTCTATGTTTTTTACGTTTTTACTTCCGAGTTACTTACTGAAATTGTCGGGTGAGTGCACAGTTCTGCAGATGAGTGTGCTCCTGAATTCCCTCAACAAAACCCCGGAAATAAGGGGTTCATCCTGGTATTTTAAGTGCCCCCATTTGTGAGAAAAAGTCGCCCACTCAAAAGCTTTTTGACGAAGTGGATTCAAATGTGCGTACTCAAAAGGGTGTAGGGCTCTGATTCGGACACAGCCCATGTCTTTTGGCGAACATGTGAAGTAGTATGCGCCTGGTACACTGCATACTGATGGATTGAATTTATTTTTCAATCACAGAAGAGACTGTCAAACAACTAGCCATAGAGTTTTACATTTGAACTTTGTACATGACATTCACTACTTTCATTTCATTTATCTTTTTTTTTTATTACTATTACTATTTTCTTATTACTAATACAATATATTTTTTATTTAACTTTTTTTCAAGTAAAATGGTATACAACTGTGCTGATTTTTAATGTGGGTATTTCCCACATCTTCTATCAAAAAATAAAAATGGCGTTGTACAACATTAAAAATACTGCAGCATGTCCACGGTAGTAAGTGATCAAACTGAATTTACCACGTGCGTGTCACTTGTAAACATCACCGTCAGTCATAGTCTGTGCTAAATTAGTGGCAATTATTTAATCAAGTTTGATGATTGGGGGTAGTGCAAATGGGAATAATTGTTTGAGAAGTGGCCTTGACAAAAAGGCTATCACGACGTCTAGCTGGCAGAGGAGGGAAAACAAACTGGTGGCCCTAGGTATGATTGCATTCACCCAATTATTTATATACATAATACATACACCGATCAGATTATCTCATTGTTATTTTGGTTCTGTACTCTAGCACTTTGAGTTTGAAAGGATACAATGACAATGAGGTTCAAGTGCAGGATGAACCCCATTTTTGGGCATCAAAAAAAATATTGGACAGTTTAACATCATGTAGACTAAAGTAATATTTGGTCGCATATCCTTTTGCATGCAATGACTTCCTGATGTCTGTGACCCAACAATATCAAAAGACTCTTGATATCTTATTTTCTGGTACTTCTTCAAGGGATACTATAACCACTCATTTGAATGGATTTCTATGGGAATTGGGGAGGTGGGATTAGATTTAGGCTGTAAATTACACTGGAACAGTATGGAAACACATGGTTGGCTAAATGGCTCTAAGTCATCAAGGGTCTGACTGTAAGGGGACGTGATGCGTGAGGTAGGAGGAGCCAAACGCAGCAAGGGGGATTCTTTAAGCCCTAAGGCCACTTAAGGCGGGAAAACCCCGCAGTTAAGGGAGGAGACAAGACCACACGTGCCAAAGCTACAAACCGGCTCACTGTCACACACTAATAAGTAGAAGCGCAAACGCCAAGTTTTCAGCAAGAAAACCAAATAAGGCAAATGGAACAGAGCACAAGGTTCCCATACTTCTACGAGCAAAGTGACAGAAGAAAGAGCCAGAAACAACAAACGCCCCTGTCTCGGTAACGAGACACATAAGAACAGGCGAGTAGCATAAAAGGTACACATAAAACACACACAACCAACAAACACTGAAAATGAATAGGAATTAGAATACCAAGAGGCGAAAGGAACGGGGATCTAAAGTTCCAAGGCTACTATCGAGGGCTCGCAGTCAAAACGCAAACATGTCCATAGCATCGTCCAAGCTCCATATAAGGAGGGACACACCCAGAGAACGAATAGAACTACAGTTCCGAACAAAATCGTCCCGCAGGTGAACAGGACGAACAGGACAGCTGCACCGGACATCACCGGCTAAAAAGACCAACACGAGTTGAATAGAAAATAAATGCCGTGCCTCTTGATAAAGAGGAATGTAACGAGGCGAAGGAACAGATATAACATTCCATGGCTAGTTTGATAGGGCTCGCAGTCAAATGCAACGACCAGGAAGCAGGGAACAGAAAAGCCAGGGGAGATGAGTCCTAATAACTACATCTACATAGGCAAATACGCCAGGGGGGATGAGTCCTAATAGCTACTTCCACATAGGCAAGTCCCGCATTGATCGAGGGAAAACGTAAAGGGGTAAACGCCCGATCTCCCAGGAGAGAGAAACATTTTACAGGCGAGCCGACGGAGCACCATCGTCCCCATAACTTTACTAGCAAACATGACTAACGCAAGCTTAATTGAAAAACACACGCCCCTAGCCTCTCAATAATGGGAAATGTAACGAGGCGGAGGAACAGAGATAACGTTCCATGGTTACTTTCATAAATGTGCAATCAAACACAAACATGTCCATAGCATCGTCCAAGCTCCATATAAGGAGGGACACACCCGGAGACGCGAACAGAACTACAGTTCCAAACAAAATCGTCCCGTAGGTGAAAAGGACGAACAGGAACAGCTGTAACAAAAGACCAACGACAAACTTAATCGAAAATAACCAACCTGCCTCTAAGAATAAATAAAACCCTAAAGTCAGTATGATACAAATGCCCTGTCCTCTTAGTAAAAGGCAATAGATCTAGGTAAAACGACAAACAAAGGACAGACCAGAAAGCGGAGACTGAAAATGAGCACACCAAACAGGAATTCAACCTGAAGCTCAAAGCACAAAGGCGAGTACCGCAAAACTCCAATAAAAGCACAACGGAGCAAAATGGTCTCCTTAAAAACCTAGATCTAATCATACGATTAAAACTTTAAAAGGGCAAAACAGCACAACTAATACCAGAAAATACACCACAGAACAAACAATCAAACAATCACAATGAACAATTAATATCGAAGCCCAGAACAAAAGGAACATGGGCTTAAATAGCTCACCGGCATTACATCCCAGCTGTGAACACTGATTACTTACTCTGTGAAAAGAAGGGACGGAGCCGAAAACTCCACCAATGGAGCAGCGCCCACGTGTGGCGACCGAGAGGAACACGACCGCAAGGGAACAAAGGTCATAAACCATGACACTGACATATCAAAACAAGCCTTAAAACCATCACTCTCCTGCCAGAAATACAGTAGATATGGATGGATAACTTGAAGGGTTTCTTCCTCCTGACTTATTTTTCCATATAGTTCAATGGGAAAATTTGTCAGGAGAGAACAACCCTTAAAGTGATCCATCGACATCTACTGTATATATCTGGCAGTAGAGTGATGGTTTGAGGCTCGTTTGATATGTCAGACCCTTGATGACTTACAGCCATTTTACCCAACCATGTATTCCACCCCCCAATTCCCATAGAGTTCCATTCAAATGCAGAGACGTTATAGTATCGCTTGTAAGAGAAAGAAAATAAGATATCAAGAGTCTTTTGATGTTGTTGGGTCACAGACATCAGGAAGTCATGGCAAGCAAAGGATATGTGACCAAATATTAAAAATTATTATTTTATTCTACATTATGTTAAACTGTCCAATATTTTTTGATGCCCAAAAATGGGGGGGGGGGGGGGGGGGGACTATGTACAGAAGGTTCTATAATTTCTAAACGGTTCATCCGATATGGATGAAAATACCCTCAAATTAAAGCTGACAGTCTTACTTCAACTTCAAGCCTGTATCCTTTCAAATTCAAAGTGCTGGAAGTACAGAACCAAAATAACAATGAGATAATCAATGTTATTCACTCTTCACCTGCACTGTACAAAAATGGCTCTGAAATTCACAGTAATTAACTGGCAGCAATTGACAAGTAACTTACTGCAAAACATATCACAGTATTATAACTGTAAAATAAAACACAGTGCACAGAGTGTCCTGTCTCTCTGTGCAGCTGAGTACAGTGTGTCCTGTCTCTCTGTGCAGCTGAGTGCAGTGTGTCCTGTCTCTCTGCACAGCTTACTATGTTTTATTTTACAGTTATAATACTGTGGATTTGTTTTACAGTAAGTTACTTGTCAATTGCTGCCAGTTAATTACTGTGAATTTCACAGCCATTTTTTACAGTGGTGGTTTTAATGTTGTGGCTGATCAGTGTTCATAACAATTGCTTTCATGGTGAAAGAAAAAACATAATAATTGCAACAAAGCTTGAGTGTGAAAATAAAAAGGCCAAGCTTCTCTATGTAAGAGTATGGGCATTAAGCTTACAGTTTCTTTCATGTATGCTCTTCTCCAGCCCTTGCCAGATCAACTTCCTCATTGTAGCAGTTAAAAGGATCTAGATTGTATCTGCAAGGAAGGAGCATTTAAATACTCTGTATCTGAAATACAAAATCAGACTGAATTCACTCTTATTTATGACTGCTGTATTTGTATATATTAAAAATGAATGCAATCTGTTGTCACTACAAGTATTTGTAACTACATTAGACATCAGTAAATCTGGTTGTTCGTTTAAACAGTTAAATGGGAGAATTACTACAGAAAAACACAGAGGTACCATAACTAAACACGGACATTGATAACACAGGCAATCTTTACAGTACCTTACTGAACCAACAAATAGTACTGGATCTTGGGGTATGACTGACAGTTTACTCCGTAGGTCTTCCAAACCAATTAAGCTGGTGTCTATGTCATCAATGAAGATCTTTCCTCCAGCTGGCTCCACAAGTCGTAACAGAGCCGCTATAAGTGATGACTTCCCTGGTAATTCAAATTTTGTCATATTAAAAGTCATACATATAGAATAAGAATAATACTACTTAATCATAATAAATAAGTTCAATATTTTTCAGCCCCTGGCTTTGTTAAATTGACACTTGAAAAAGGCTCTTGTGCCTCCAGACGCAAGTCTTAATGCGACAGAAAGGCACAAGGAGAGTTAAAGGGCACAACTTTGTTAGGGTTAAGTCCAAAATACTGCAAGATAGGAGTAGAGAATGTGGACATATCACACCTCTTGTTAAAATGAATTTGTATATTACATGGATCCATGCAATAGTCAATGTGGAGTGTTAACGCATCCACCTACCTTTATGCGATCAGCACATCGAAAAGACGATAATATAATTTGCTCAGAAATTATGTAACCAGCAAAGAAAATTTTAAATGAGCATTTAAAAAAAATGTATTATATAAATGGAACTTATAGCAAGACTTTGTTTTAACATTTATCCAGCTGCGATTTTATGTAACCTTTATTAAATGAAGACATTACATTACAGTCATTTAGCAGACGCTTTTATCCAAAGCGACGTACAATAAGTGCATACAATAAACGTCATCAAAGTCCCTACAGAACAGACAAGACAAAGCACATCCTTCCCCATAATGTAGCAGGCTATCCCTAGTAATGAACGTTGACTGTAGTTCACAGTAAGCTGTGGGGTAAATCAGCTATACACTTCTATTCTAAATACTATTATAAACCTATAACAAACAGGAAAACACAGGGAACTAGTACCATGAGGTCCTAGGATGACTTACCCAGACCCTGTTCTTCCAACAATACCAATCTTTTCCTCTTCCTGCAATGCTCAGATTCAGTCCATTCAGCACAATGGGAGTGTTCTCTCTGTACTTCATCTGATAGTCCTGGAAAGTGATGGCTCCTTTTATGGGCCAACCATCTGGAGATAGCAGCATGTTTGACCTTTCTTGGGAGCTTCTGAGACACAGTCCTGGGACACACAATTAAGTGCCAAATAACATATATTATGAGTCCTTTACAAACTTGATAACGTTGCTAAAATGCCTGGCATCTAGCTGTCATATCAGATACAGTAGCTGTGACTGGAACATGACAAATGTATCACAGTTGTAATAAATATGCTGGAAATACAATAGGTTTAATTTAACATCTGACAACCGTCCTACCGTAATATATTCCTGGAGCCTTTCTACAGAGGTGAACCTTGCTTCCAGTTCTGTTGACAGCTTCACTGTATACTGCAATGTTCCTGTTAACTGAAAATGAGAAAATGGCAATATTCTTACCATGTAAACACGAACACAGATTTAAAGCTTATGTAAATCCTTTATCACATCATGCAATGTTTACCCATGGTCATCATGTTAATAAGACTCACTATGTTGAAAGATTCCAATTACCATTTTTAAATGATATACCAATACACCAATACCAATTACATACCACAGGTAATAGGATTGCTCAATGTTTTCATCCTACCCTGGATTGTGTATGACAAGGGCCAACCCTTTCAATTCTGGACTGATTGAGGCTGGGCCCAGGATAACAAGTAAACCCACAAACAGAGTGACCACAGCAGAGAGGAAATCCAGCCTGAATGACAGCCATCTGTTTCCGCAGTTAAACAACAGGAAGTGGTTTGAATTTGTATCATTCATTCCCTTGAACCTGAAATCATAACGACAATTCAATAATCAACAAAGCACACTCAGTACATTTGCCCCCGACTCCAAGGTGTACAAAATAGATTTAAGGACAAGTAGTGTCAATACCTCAGTTATATCAAGGATATAAAGATATCTTACAACTCTATGTACTGTTCACTCTTGTCATAGGCATGGATGGTTGTAAGTCCTTGAATAGTTGATGTTGTGAGGGAGATCCACGGAGACCTACTAATATTCTCCATTCTTTTCATCTCTCTTATAGTTCTTTGGAAAACACTGCAAAAAAAAAAAAAAAAAATGTTCATCTGAAGATAAATGTAAATTTGTTGAAATGTAAATGTTATGAAACGCGCACACACGCTCACGCACACACACACACACACACACACACACACACACACACACACACACACACACACACACACACACACACACACACACACACACACACACACACACTATCCTGTGTGATGGCTCACAATAGAATGGAAGCAACGATGACACCCAGTATGATCACGGCAATGAGAAGCTCAGGGAACACCCCTGAGATGGTGGCAAGGGTATATGTCACCAATAGGCAGAACTGCAGGAAGTTTTCCATGTTGAATGGTAGGGCTGTATCAATCTCATCTTGGTCTTTGGAAAACCGATTCACAATCCTGCCAATGGGGTGTGGTGTCAAAGAAGCTCATCGGGCTCCGAAGGACCAGGACCTGAAAACAACGTCACAACTTCAGCTCCAGTTAGGCCATGGTTAGATGTGAATAAAAGATGACTAGTTAACCTACAATAGAAATTCTTGCCCCCTGATGGCATAAACCACAATTCAAAAGCGAGGAACACTCGAGTTTAGGCATCTAAAGCACAAATGACCAAGCTTTGTATCCCATTCCACTCCAAGTCCCAGTTAGAATTTATGTTCCATGAGTCCTAATTTTCCACAATGAACTTCAACTCTGCAGTTTTATGCATTCTCCCCCTGAGACCAAACATAAAATCCCTAGTAGGTAAAGCACACCCATTAAATTCAGATAAATAACAGAATTGAATTTCACTCCGCATTTAAACCTCCTGCACAGTGATCACCCAGTGGGTGGTGCAGGTTCAATAAAAGAAGATAAGTTAAAGTGATGGTCAAGGGATTCTAAAAACTTAACCATAACCACAACATATCACAGAGGGATGTATCCACTACACACCCACCAAATATATTTTCAAGAAAATGTGAATAGGTATTGGGATGGCAGGTATGCCATCCGCCAAGTTACGGCTTGGCAGGGCATGCCCCATACCTATACAGCACCGAGAGTTTGGCACTTTTAAGGGTTTCCTACAGAAGTAACCACAATGACCATAGACTCTTAGCCCTTAAAAACATTAACTTCTGTATGTTCTGACCTCATGTAACCACACAGCATTCAGATACAACTTCACACAACCACACAATATAGCCCAAAACTTGGGTTATTTTGCCATTTTTCTCCTTCTTCTTCCTATTTTTTCCTGCCAAACTGCCTGCCTCCGTCGTGATGTTATCCAATGGGGAGAATTATTCTTTGAGGGTATGGTCCGTATACCTGCTCATCAAACTTATCGCCCAATAAAAACTCTTCATACTAATGTTTTTTAATGTTAATACAGCTAATGGCTTCATGTTTTCCACGAAGGTACTGTGGCCTAATGATTAGAGTTGCAGTCTTTCACACAGAAGATTGTCGGTTTGAGCCCAGCGGGGCAAATGCTTATTTTCCACAAAAACAATGTGCAACTGTTAAGTACTTTTCATTTATTACTCTGTTATTATTTTGACATTAATGTATTTTTATTGCAAAGGCAAAAGAGGTTTCCAATATTAACTGTTCAATGTTTCACTTGTATTTCACTTGTAGCCTACTATATCACACCCTCCCCAAACCGGACGCTCGCTCTTGTTCTTGCGGTCATGACTGACTGACTGAAACCGAACCTCAACGTATTGCCTCGGCCAACATTTCTTTATTCATTAATTTCTTCACTTCAGCTCTGTTCACTTTATCCTTTTCACACATAACACAATGTCACCATAAAATTAACTACTAGGAAAATTAAGAGTTTACGATAATAGCCTACATTAACTCTATAGGCTTTGGCCCCCTAGTGGTGGGACGCATGCGGTCCAATTTTTTATAGTGTTCATATTTCTCTTAAATTCTAAATTATAACGTTAATAAAACACGGAACTTTCGACGCAAAATTGTTAAAAACAGTCACAGCCTGCGAACACATTCGTTTATATGCTTATCAGCTCTCAGGTTACACTACAGAGCCATAAAGCAGCAGGGTGCTAATAGCCCAACCCACTTTTTTTATTTGTTTACAGCCTTCACCTCGCCGCAATCACAGGCAATAAAATGCGTATCACAAAAGCTCTTGGTACCATTTCAACACGCTAAAAAATCAAGATCCGATTCAGGAACAATTGTATATTATTGAAAAGTTGTATAAATAAACATTAGGTGTTTTTTTCCCGTGCTCACTTCAGTATGCATACAACCGATATACTTCCGGTTTTGTATAAATACATTTTATTTTCTACAAATTCTCTTGATAAACATGTTTAAGCAACCAAATACGATACCTGGTTATGCAGTTATAACCCTTTTCTGAAGAATCCTCAACGTTTTTTCGTAACCCATTTATCCATTATCCAGGAAAGTCTCAATTTCCACAGTGCGTACCCTTCGCTTTTGCGTTTGTACTACGTTACTACCGTTGCGTAAAAGCATTACTAGACTGCTACAGGAATGATCTAACGTAAAACACGTAGATTATCTTCTACGGGGGTTCTTGCCCTTTCAAACGAAGTAAAATATGTCATATTCAAGCGACTGTGAACGGCGCTGTATCCACGCGTAACGACAACCCATAGGGCAATCGGCTGTGCGCTCCTGACTGTCGACAGCATCAGATGACGCCTGTGGCCATTTTGACTGAGTTTATCCTGTAAGGGATGGGCTGGATTGCTGTTACAAGTAAGTTTGTAGTCTATCCAGATGTATTTAGCAATGTGTAGCTTTTTTGTGAGCTGAAAAAACGTCACAGACCAGTCTTTCTCTGTACGCAGACACGGGCAGCTGTATTGGTGCAATTGCGCTGGTGATGTCTTTGCTGCTTCAAAGTTTACGATTATTTTATACATTTATACGCGAACGTGGCAATCAACGGTGGAAAGAAGAGCGCTTATTTCACGGTTGCTCAGGTTTTGGAGGTGAAGAAGTGTCCCAGAGGCGAAGAAGTCTGTGTTCTGGCAGAGCAATGACTCTGGCATGGACCCGTGCCTGGACATGTAAGTGTTTTTTAAAAATATATAATACAAATTATTATTATTATTGTTATTATCATCATCATAATCATCAACAGTATGGAGCGCTATTATCTAGAGTATTTTTAGTTTGGTGATAAATGGATTCTCGCAGGAGTTCGCTAGTTTCTATGGTGTCACAGGCTGGTAAGGAGCGCCTGCTGTTTGTTTGTTTTCTAGCGTTCATTCGCAGTTTCTTTGTGCAGCAACCAACACAAGGGCTAGTTGTTGAATTTACGCATGAAACGACATCCATTCTCAGTACTTTATTTCACGGTTCAGTCAAGACATTACAGTATTATAATAATGTAATTTAGTTCGTGCAAGCTGACAAACGAATTCATAAATCCTAGTTAGCTACAATTGCTAATTATGTTGGAGCTAATATCAGACGTACTGTGGATGTAAGATTTTTTAATGTATATACGTATATATAATATATATATATATGTGTGTGTGTGTGTGTATATATATATATATATATTTTTTTTATAAAATAAAAAATTTTTTCCACTTAATTGTAATACTTGCCATATGTCTTTTTGAGATAATTTGTGTTCTCATTTTTTAGTGATTCTACTTAGTAATGTACTTGAATCTGTCTTTTTCAGGGAGGACAGTGAAGACACCCCTCCCCCACCTAACACCTCTGTCGTAGGAGGTGGTAACAGACAGGTTTGCCAAATAGTGATGTATAATTCATTACTTTTGCTGTAAAAAGTCAAGTTGAAGGCTTGTTATAGATAAACCTGTTATTCTGCTGGCTTATGGGGCTCTGGTAAATCTAACTTTGAAGTACAGTGCCATTTTAAATGTAAAGCAGATTGGTTGGATAACATTAGGGTAAGTAATCCTTTTCGGAGAGGTATTTGGGCACTTTTGGGCACGCTTTGTAAGAGAATACCCTCATACACATAAACACAAAACATGTGTAGGTTAATTTTCTTCACATTCTGTATTACAAAAAATGTTTTAAAAGAAAAATAAAGTTTTCTGATGATTGACATGCCTAGACAGAAAGATATGCACATGTTTTATATTTGGCGACGTTTGGAAACGTTTTGGGACACCCGGGCCCCGTTTTGGTAAAAATACCAATGCATAATGAAAGCCTGTAGATATCTTTACCAAATTCTAAACCCAAGTGGACAACATATCAGTGCACTAGTGTAAGGAAGTCTGGCTTGCTCCAGTACTTTGAAGTTGAAATATTCAGTGCTAAACTGTAAAAACACAAGGCGTTTTGTACTTTTTTTTGTTTTTTTATGTGTATTATGTATAAACTGTATGTGACCATTTTTACATAAATTTATTCTGATGCAAATTTCTGAATGGTACAAGCCTCTTCTTTCATTGAAACTTTCAACCATGGATGTGCAGTGAATCGTTTTTGAGATATTGGCACTTAATTGACACTAGTAAAAACTAGGCGAAAATTGTATAAAATAGGCCAAAGTAAATAGGGTTAAGAATTGATAATAGCCTCCTATAAGCTGTAGTCCTTTAATCGATTGGATTTATAAACGGCCAATTCCCCAAACATATCTCATCCATGGTTAGTCACTTAAAAAAAACAATAGCCTCCGAATTTGGCTCTAGTCTGCACTACTCTGCAGATAATGTAGCTTACTGCAAACACTTTTAAATATAATAATAATAATAATAAGAAGAAGATGAATAATCTCTGGTATGTACTTTCGTAGTAGTATCTATTGTTTTCTTTCTGGCTAAGATTCCTAGGAAATTGCGTTTCCAATTAAGTATTGCGAGAGACGTGGGTTCGTACCTCGCCTGGTTGATATTAAAGTGTAATTTCATTTTGGACTCAAACAGTGTGCACATGTTCTGGTTTTCTCATGCAAGAATGTTTTTTTATTGCAAAGGCAAAGACACATTTACAATATTAACTGTTCACTTGTAGCCTGTTAAACAATTCAGTCACTGGACAGCACGACAGTAATGCAATATGCTAGCTAACCTTATGGGAAAAGGCATTCCATGGCCATTTGTCAAGCAAAGAAAAAAAGTTTCAACGCAGAATATCATCTGGTTAACATCGCGTTCAAATGCCATTGGCTGTGTAGGATATCTAATATTTAGATATACATAAGTAAAGTACCCCCCCCCCCCCCCCCCCCCCTTCTCTCTATCTCTTTCACTCTCTGTCTCTCTATCACTCACTTACCCCCACCAACATCAAAGATAAGCCAGTCTTTGTCATAAATGACCCCTCTCCTGTAAATTAATTTACATGCTTCTTCATGATCCATAGTTCAGCTGGTGCTGTTCATTGTATTTCATTAGACATTAAATACAGCTCATCTACAAACTCTTTTAATGTAATTGTGCGCTATCGGTAATAGGAGAAATGTTATCATTCTCGTCAGTAGAGGGTGTTATGGTTACGCGAGTGTCTGCACGCATTTATTTGGAATGCATGTACTATTCTGTATGCACGTCTCTCTCGATGTCATTATCTTCATGCATTGATCATCATTAGTTAGCTACCAAAAATAAGTGATATCTGAACAAAAACGTCTCAGACGTAAAAAAAAAGCCAAGCTACTCACACATAGCCTACAGAGCGCTGTCTTTAAGTCCTTAATTCCAACTTGCAAAAACTAGGCCTGCCTTTAAAAGTATTGATATCAAAATGTGGCCAAGTTACAACTAACAATATTGCCTATTGTAGCTCACACTAAATAAACTAGCTCTATTCCAAAGCAATGCTATCCAAACTTTCCTAAATTATTTAATGCAACTTGGCCCTGTGTTTCTTCATCTTAGCATATGAAGAGATTGTGCCTCATGGAACAACATATGATTTCAATTAATGTTTTTAACAGTTGATGAATAATTACACTCCAGAAAGGATATGGTCATACTTTGTTGGCAAGTTTACTTTAGAAAATGTACAGGTTTTAAAATGTTAACTGCTGCTACAGATTTCTTTACAATTCACAAGCAGACATTTATATCAAGAAACATCATGTACAATAGAGAAAGGGGGGATGAATAAATAAATGCAGATAAAAATAAGTAATATTTTTAAAATTGCGTACATATAGTATTTTTACAAATGTATCCAGACATGTTTGTGGGTCAGATGATGGCAAATAAGTAATAGTACTAATTTTCTTAACATAATAATAGTTATGATATTTGCAAACAGAATATCTATGCTCTGTAGGACCACACAAGTTTTGATAGAAATCCAAATATTCCAAATAAATAAATCAATAAATACATACTAATAATAATAATAATGCATTTTATTCATTCTGTGCTTTTCATAGACCCAAAGCAGTGGATGCAGACAATTATTCAAACATGGCCTATAGTGTAGTAATCTTTCTGTTGAATTTCTAACTGCAACACATCTGAATTAGACTATTTCCACTATATATTATTCTCATTTTGCAGTTTGATGTGGAACATACAGTTTTCATACAGAGCACATTCTCTTGAGATGGTAAGATGAAGAAACACAGGGCCAAGTTGCATTAAATAATTTAGGAAAGTTTGGATAGCATTGCTTTGGAATAGAGCTAGTTAATTTAGTGTGAGCTATGATAGGCAATATTGTTAGTTGTAACTTGGCCACATTTAGATATCAATACTTTTAAAGGCAGGACTTAAAGACAGCGCTCTGTAGGCTATGCGTGAGTAGCTTGGCTTTTTTTTTACGTAGGAGACGTTTTTGTTCAGATATTAATATACATCTCAAAGTCAGCTAATAAACTCAGTCTTGAAAGGACTCAGGGTTGTAATTCTGTTTGGCAGAATGCCACAATCCTGCATATTATAGGATTCTGATTAGGAGCCAAATATTAGAAGCCAAAAATAACAAATATTGTGTCACTGTGCCAATACCTTTGCATTTAATTGTATATTTGTAGATATAACTGTTCTAATGTACTTGACTTATGAAAAGTATAATGTATGACATACATACCACACTACTAATACCATGAAAAGTTCTCACCTTTTGGAACATTGTGTCATGGAATTTGGAGGAGCCACGCAAAGTGACTTTAGTGAAGGAATATGCTTTGACAGCACAAAGCACTATCATTGCCACAATGGTCATACTGTAGATAAGCTGGTAGAACTGAAGGTTTGGATGCTCTGAAATGTTGCCGGTGTCCCCTGATGAGTTTGAGGAATTCCCCTGTAGCCATATAAATGACAGATTTTAAACATTAGGGATTTACCGTTTTAAGAGATGAAGAATTGTTAATTGTATTTAGAGACATAATTTTACACACAGGCCCCATTTAAAGTAATGGTGAAATGGTGAAGAGCAGCTCACTGAGATATGAAAAATAACTATTTTAATGCATCGACCATGCATACTTTTACATTACTATACTTACAACAGTGAAATATTGACCGTAATGTATAGATTTAAATATCATTCTTAAAATCACATTACCCCTGATCCTTGCTCAAGCCAGTAACTGAGCCACCAGCTACTGAAGGCTGTCGTCCCAACAAGCAGGATGATAATGAATAAAACCAGCAGCACCAACACATAACCTGCAAAAAGGTGACACTTATGTCAGTTCTTCTTACATCTCATGTCACTTGCATTTAATTGAAGGTTGTTGTATGTTACCCACCTCCAGCAGCTTTGCAGTACTGGTGGTATGTTCTCCATGTCACTGAACCTTCATGGGAGGACTCTTGCATAACAAGCTGGTCATTGGATTCTATAACTGACATATTGTTAAATACAACCATTGAAAACAATCATTTATCCTATATATGCTGTAGTTATTTTGTGGAATAATTGATGAAAGAGAGAGTACCTTTAATGCCACTGGCACTTGGTTCCTTTTTTGGCTCACCCATCTCATCTGACATATCGAATGCTATAGGAAAGTGTGTCAATATAATTTTTTTAAACATTGTACAATATAATCATACTATATAAGTATGTGAATGCAATACTACTGACCTGGATTTTGTATTCCACCAGATCTATTTCCTGTTAGTTCTTTAGACTCAGTTTCTAGTTTGGAGTCTTCCTCATTGGATTCCTTCAAAAGCAAGCAACTCATTTGAATATCTGTCACTATCAGTCATACCATTCACAGGATATATTATCCTAATCTAGACTACTGTACACAAATTATGGTTCAAACATTTCTTAATTAGCCGACTAATGCTTTCACAATGCCAGGATGTCCCCCTTGTTTATAGGCTTGTGAAAATTACGAATTAAACAGGAAATAGGAAAAGCAACTTACTTTTGATTGTTCCAAATGGGAATTAGTTATAAGCTGTGCATATCGCCCGTTGGATTCCATTAAAGCACAATGTGTTCCCATCTCTTTGATTTCCCCATTTTCAAGTAACATAACATCATCACAGAACTCTAAATACTGGAAAGCGAAAATAAAGTAAAAAGAAAACGTGAAAAGATAAGACATAAATCATCATGTGAAATTTCCCAATTATGAAATACCATGATTACAATGTTTTTATAGCTTTATGTAACTCTAAAAAAGTACAATTTTATCGAATTTCTTTCAAAAAGACAGTAGTGTTCTTCTTTAAACAATACATTGTTTTTACCTATACAACTGTCACACAAATAAACATACAGTGCCCTCCACTATTATTGGCACCCCTGGTTGTCATGGTTTGGCTGTCTTCCTTCCATCTGTTTGGTTGTTTTCTTTCGGAGCCACATGTGGGTGCTCCTGCCCTATTTTGTCCGCCGCCCATGCCGGGTTTTTTCTGCTTCCCTGCACTTATCTGGCGCACCTGTTTCAAGTTTCCCGCTGGCTATATAAGCACGGTGCTTCCTGCTTCCGGTGCTTTGGTTTCTTCATCGCCACTACACAAAGCCAGGTAATGGCTGTATAATAGTGGAGGGTACTGTATATATATATAAACTTTTATTTTTTTTATTTTTAAGCGGTGCAGCCGCTTCTATACGTGACATGTGTGTCCGTCCGTTCGTAGCATGAGATTTAAACCAATCAGGAGTCGCCTAGGCGTCACATGCCCGGGAATACAATAGTAGCTTGAGAAAAGCATGCCCAGCTTCAGACAGCTCTATCTCAAAGAATATACATGTCACAGCTTAGATATTCACACCGTACGAATCCTGGGAACCACTTGAACATTTTGATACATATTATGTCTGTGTACCTTAAAAACTGTAGTCGTGGTCACAAGTTAGAAAATGGGTTTGAAATTGAAATTACCAGCTGCCGCTAGAGTGGAGTTTTGAACATTCCACCTGTTAGCAAGGTGAGTCGCCGTAGCAACCCCACGAAGCAAAATCAATACAAAATCTACCACCAGTGTTCTGCTGGACCCAGTCAGTTATGGAACGGCCCAACAATCCATGCACCCTCTTGTTGAGTTTGGAATTCCATTGTTATTGTTCAAGTAATAACTGTAATCTTTCCTGTTTGTTATCAGAGTACTAACTGTCATATTTCCTGTTTCTTCTGAAATACCAATTGCTGTCCTTTTATCTCTATCTCTCTTTTACATGTTTGTTAAATGCAATGTCTGTAAGTATACTAATTAATTAGAAGCATAATGTAAAAATATCACCAAACCAGAGGCCATTGTTTTTGTACATGTAAACAACACACACATTTTCTATTGCATTTTTTTATATGATTGCTCAAAACCTGCACCGCTTACTTCACCACCTGGGTGTGATTTTTATTTATTATTATTATTACGTGTGAATACATTTAATACAGAATTCATATATAAATTCTATATGAAATGTCATGTAGAGTATACAAACAGAAAGCTAGAAAGACTTTTAAATCAACTCCATTCAAATTCACCGCCTTAAATGGTGTTATCTGACCAGCATAAACATTGATAATACTTTGTATGCAATAGAACAAATAAAATATGTACTAAAGTGTACTCATAAAAATGCACTGGCACAACAAAACAAAAAAGTTCTGTCTCAGGAACACACTTAATTTCATTGAAAGGGACAAAATGGTTTGACATGGGTTCATAACACAGCTGCAATGCTTTTGGGGAAGTCATATATATATGGTCACACTGACCAAAAGTACTGAAATAAGTACTAACTAGTTAGTATAAAAAAAACATTGATTCCTCGTAGTGTATGTGTTTATAGTTCATAGACTGACAGACTCTCCGATTTTGAAGCAAATATTTAGCAAGCAAGTTCTGTATATTTTCAATAGCTGCTTATTTTCAAATTCTGGCAAACTCATAATAGTGAGAATCAGCCAATGCAGGCTTTAAAGCATGTGGCTGCATGTGCTGGACTAGGATGTGCGGTAATGGGACTTGTACCTGCAGATGATGGGTCACCAGAATCACAGACTTTCCCCTCAGCTCATTCTTGATACACTCCTCAAAGATGTGTTTCCCCACATGGGCATCAACAGCAGAGAGAGGGTCATCCAGGAGAATGATATCTCTGTTGGAGTACACAGCTCTGGCTAGGCTAATTCTCTGCTTTTGTCCACCAGACAGGTTCAAGCCTCGTTCACCAATCTTCAGACCAAAAAAAAAATGACGTAATTTTCACATTTCTTATTTAAACTGAGATTTGGCTATTGTGCATACTTTTTTACACCATTTTGTATACAGTATAAGACTATAAGCCTGCACAAACAAATGGTTCAGCAAAGTAAGCAAACAGAAATAATGCACATCAGACTCTTGGAAATAGTCTACATTCTTAAGGTATCTGCACAAATCAAAATGCAAACCTCAGTCATATCACCGCTGGGAAAAATGGCCAAGTCAGGCTTAAGACTGCAGACATGAAGAACTTTGTCATACCTGTGAAATTGCAAACATGTTCAAATGAATCACAATATCCTACTTTGAGATCAGATCCCTGCCACTACTCACATTGTGCCCTCCTCTGCTTAACCAATTTTCATTACATGCACTAAGACTGAAATACTATTTAAATTAAAACCATTAACGGAACTCGCCACGTAGCAGACCAATGCGCTCTTTTAAGGATGTACAGATCCAGAAGAGCCAAGTCCAGATCAGTTTTTGCCATTTTAATAATGCAAATGTACACTGAAACGAACAATGAGGTGGGGAGTACCTTAGTGATGATGTCACCCAAATTTCCACATCATAATAAGAATTAATCCTTGACTGAAATGGTATAATTCTAATTATTCAATTGAAAAACTAACATGATTTCTTTAAGATGAAGATAAATTATAACCGTTATTCAGATGCTTTCTAACTATTGTGGTACAAATTTACTTTTCTCAGTTTAGCATTACCTGCATTCATCAAACAACTCTCCCATGAGAATGTTATCGCGTACAGATCCATGAAATATCCAGGCTTGCTGGGACACATATGCAAATGTTCCATCAGCAATCACACATCCATGTTGCAGGTGCATCTAGTGAGAGTGTTAAATTCACAGAGAGAATAGTATATTAGATCTTCTTCACTAATCATCAGAGCCATTCATTTTTCTTCACCATTTTTATTGACAGACACACAGCCAATGGTCCACAAGGCTTCACTTTTGCAAACAAATTTGAATGAAAAAAATAAATAAAAATTAGCATTCAACATGTGACCAAGATTAATAATGAGACTAAGCATTCTATTCATTTGCATTCATCTCCCTAAATAATTCAGAGCACAATTAGACTGAGAAATGCAATAGTTTTATTTTAAATAGGGGAATAATTTATTTAGTAAACTTTTAAAAATGATTCCACTCTCACAAAATCAAAAGATAAAGTACCTTTTAGTTCCCTATTTCTTTATTGACCCTCCCACCCACCCATTCTGATTTCCTAGTCTTATGCATATTTTTCCTATCATCAATGGAAAGATCAAATCCTATGATGTCATAAACCTGTCCATGAAATAACTTTTAAAAAGTGCTGTCAGAAAAATAAATGGTAGTTTACTCCCTGAAAAATATCAACTAAGTATCTAATAGCTAGCTATTAGACTGTATGATTATGAGTGACCACAATGTAGCCATACAGAGCTGACTCCATACAGACAGAGCCAGTAAAATATGGCAGCTGAGAAATTACATCACTGCATACAGTGTTTTCAAAAAGCAGAGCAGGTGTAAACAGCACATTCGTATGATTTACAGACATTTCAAATAAAGTAAAATACCATTAAACTTACTTGCTGTAGAATGCCTGATATTAATGATGTTTTTCCACTCCCCACATTCCCACAAATTCCAAGTAGACTTCCCTAAAAAAAGGAACGAGAACACTTTAGTTTTCTAACACGATTGAAAGCGTAACATATGAAATCAACAATTCTCAGCAATGACCTTTACGCATGCTGTGAAATCGATCACATAGGGGAGAACACCATCGTTTACCAAGACAGGCTTCCGAAATGACGGACTGTCATTTTACTAGTAAATTAAACTTGCATCGTGATGTTTCCATGACAACATAATTAAAACATGTACCTTCTTCAGTGTAAAGGAGATGTTTTTAAGTATTAAATTGCTCTCAGCCTTGTCTGGTGGGCATGTCCCATTCTGGCCCTGTGGTTCTTTTTCCGGACCCTTCTGTGAACTTTCTACATCCAATGAACCCTCTGTACTGCTTAAAGGCCTGTCCCAGGAGAAAGAGGCTTCTTCCATAACCAGAGCATTGGTTGATCCTGGTTGCAGAATCAAGAATGGTTCTGGATTTTCAATGAGGAGGATTCTCTTTAAAAAAAAAAAGAAATGAGTAAAATTTTAAATTAAATTAAATGTTTGCTTCTCATACCTTATCTAAAATATAATTTAAAAAAAAAAATAAAGCTGTCATTTACTACGTAGATGCATGCACAAAATTCTATTATTTCAGATATTTCCTGAGCAAATAATTGTAAGCTTAATCAAAAGAATGCACATACAATATGTGTAAGGACATTATTCCCACCTTTAACCGAGATAAAGCCACTTTCGCTTCAGCTATGCCTTTGATAGAAAATGGAAGGAAATTCAAACATAATCTCATGGAATTGAAAATGGCGATGGTAGTGAAGGCCTGAAAAATGCAAGAGATGCAATGAATTATACTCCGATGAAGTGATGACATCATTCCAATGGAAAATTTGTAAAGGTTTCCGAAAGATAAGCATTGACTCACAACTGAAGAACCCAAAGGAAGCTTCATTGATGTGTGGGTGACAAATGTGAGTATTGCAGCAACAGTAGGAACTAGGGTTGCCATAGAGGTGTTCACACTCTGAATATATCCAGCAGATTCCAAAAGTTGTTTCTCATGTTTTCTTATATCTGAGACAAAGAACAATCATTTTGGTAATTTTTTTAAATGGTCATTTTGCGGTTGTGGATTAGTACATGGTCAACTGCCGCTTGGTCTCAATTCATATTTGAACTTAAACCCAGCTGCAACAAATATTATACTTTTATGTTTATATGTGAAAATGCAGTAGGATTACATCTACAAATAGTTGCCGTTGTATGCTTTTTCTTTTCCAAAATACAATGTTCAAAGCCGATTTTCCGCTTTGAAGGTAGAACAGGGAGGAATTTGTTTCCTAACTGCTTATATGTTTTACAAAACCAGCTTGATAGCAGCCAGTATAGATCAAATGATACCAAGGTACCACTACCGAACATAAATATTATCTGGTTACCAAATTTACTGCAGTAAAGTTGTAGTTTCTTTGAAAATGAAGGTGAAGTTGCATTTTTGTTGTGAATCCATGGTAGTTAAAACCCTTCTAAGTCACAACTACCAAATCTTGACTACTACAGATATATATTTTAAGAGATCACTAAATGAGGTTGGTGTGAGTGGTTTTAAGTAGTCCTGACTTGATCCTTGATCCTGACTTGAAGTGCTCTGTGTGAATGCGCTACTTAATTTCAGCTAATTGCTTTATGGCTGAACCCGCGTTTTGTTATTTTGTTCAACATAGAAGGGAAGGAAAAAGACCCCCAGTACATACCAGTGATTTTCTTCTCAAATGAAGTTTCCCAAGCATACATTTTGATAAGCTTGATGTAGGAAAGAACCTCATTCATGGTGCGAATACGAGTGTCTGTTACAGATACAGCTTTCCTCCTGAACAAACCAATCAATCTGGTTATGGCAAACTTGAAGAGAAATAAAAAGGATCATTATACAGAAAACAAGAGATCAACTAAATCCAAAGCTATTACAAAAATTGCAAATTTTTTGCAAATGCATAGAAAAATTGTACAATTAAAATGAATCCAAAATCATTTTCAGCATAATTGCAGCATAAATGTTGTGGGAGGAAATGATCAAGATCATGATATTAGATACAATCATGAAATGAAATAGTTAAATAAATTACATTTTTGTGTTATTCTTATGAAAAGGGTACATTAAAAGAATATTAAAGAGCCAAACCTGTATAGGAAAGAAAATGAGATAGACAGAGACACCAACGAGTGTAGTATATCCCAGAATATAGCAGGCATATGCAATGCACATGATCAACATGGGCGGTATACAGACGAGGTAGGAACCATATACGATAGCGTCAAACAGCCGATACCCATCACTCGTAAGGACATTTATTACCTGCAAAATAAGACAGACCCTTATTCTTTATTTCAATAACGCAGTCAAAATAGTCTGTTGTATGGTCCTTGATGGTTACAAAATTTCATTCGAAAAGATTCCTTGCATTGGTTACAGTAATATTAAGTGCACAGAAGAATAATTCAGCTTAAATAGCCCTTTAACATTTTATATCTACTTTCCATTGAATCTACTCATTCATGTACCTCTCCAATCCATACTTCAGTTCAAGGTAAACTAGACAATTATGGAACGATGCCACAGTTCTCTCATTCAGAAGGTAAATACAAATGCAATCTGCATCAGTTCCTATTGTATGCTAAATACAGTAAATTACCTACCTCTCCCACAGAGATGCTGGTGAGTGCTCTGAGAGAAATAATCTTCTGAAATGCTAGCATTGAAAAAGAACTCTTGACTCTGATGGCTGTTCGCAAATTAATTGCCCACATCAGTGAAATGAAGATGGCTTTGCTCAATTCATTAATGGAAAGAGCAACACAAAGGCCAATGCCATACGTGAGGTTGGGCTTTTCTTTAATTTCTATATAGTTCAGCAGTTTGTAAACCAGAACAGCCTGTGGATGAGAAGTGGTAAATTTAGTACATGACTCAACACTATTTTAACTCAAATGTTTAAAAAGGTTGTGTATACACAAATCTTATTGCAGATAAAGCAGATTTGCATACAAATATGTTCATTTCAATGTTCAAATGTTTGAAATGGAAAACGGAAACATACTGGTCCTACAAAATATGCGATGCTGAGAAACAAAGCAGCGATGGCTGACATTAGTAGCCTTGTTCTTTGAAAGCGCATAACTACTTGTTCCAAAGAGGCTTTTTCAAGGCCCTTTCTGGCTACCTCTTCCTCCCAAAGCCTCTGAAACCTGAAAAGAAAAGAAATATGTACTAAATATAAAAAACTTTTAAACATACAAATGGTCTCATAATACTGTAAATAAAGAATTTTTATAACCTTTTTCCATTTGTATCAGCACTGTCATGAGGTGACAAAGACAGAGCATTCTTGTCAAGTTTTCCTTTGAACAGCTTCCACATCATAGGAGTCATCCATGAGAAGGACAAGAAGGAAAATAATCCAGCATCATCCACAGGGTTCGACCTTGAATACAGAAAAATGATCTGTGAGGCCATAGTGGAATATTTACTTGTATACAGAGGATGGCAAATGCATTTTATACAGTGCATCTGACCAGATGTGTAGCACTTTATATAGGTTACAATCAGGGCACAAAATTAACACCAGCCACCAGCCAAATGCTGGTAAATCTTTAACCGTGGCTGGTAAATTTTCATAATCTACCAGCCACTTTTCAGGTGAACAACCATTCTTTGACAGTTATTTTGTACTGTAAAAAATCGATTTGGCTGATAAAACAGTACAAGTGGCTGGTAGATTTTGGAGTCCACCAGCCACTGTGGCCGGTATAGACAGAAAAGTTAGTTTATTGCCCTGGTTGCAATGCACCAATAATAAATTAATTATGAACACAACTGTGATCATGAGGCCCAATCACAAGCAACGGTCATAATGAGCATAAAGTAATTGTTTACAAAAAACAATGCAGACATTTCTGTAATTTTACCCAACTTCCATGGATGTATTCCACATATTAAAGAGTAGTCTCCATTGCACTACTGGGATTGTAGCATTGGCTCAGCATTTTGTGTTAATGCGTACTGAGGAATGTTCAAGCATTTATAGTAATAGGCATAATACACTGCAGTCTACCAAATTAATATAGGTAATTTGCACATGAGTGTATCGGGAAATTCAAATTATAAACATGCAAGTTGAAAATGTCAACAGATGCCAGACTGAGTTCAAATCAAAATGGGTAAAGTAGAGTCTGTATACTGCTCCAAAGAAAGTGTTTATTAACACTATAAAATGTAACGTTTTTGTAATGGGGCGTGACGTGTGAGGTAGGAGGAGCCAAACGCAGCAAGGGGATTCTTTAAACCCTAGGGCCACTAAGGCGGGAAACCCCACAGTTAAGGGAGGAGACAAGACAAAGAACACACACACACACCACAGCTACAGACTGGCTCACTGTTACACACCAATGAGTAGAAGCACAAACGCCTGGTTTCACAACAAGAAACCCAAACAAGGCGAAAGGGAACAAAGAACTGCTACCCCATCCTTCTATGAGCTAAGTAACTAAGAAACTAGCCGGAAATAACAAACGCCCTGTCTCAGCAACGAGACGCATAAGAACAGGCGAGTAGCATAATGGCACAAATACAAACCAACGTACCGAAGCTACGAACCGGCACACTATAACACGCAAATGAGTAGAAGCACAAACGACTGATTTCACAGCAAGAAATCCAAACAAGGCGAAGGGGAACAAAGAACTGCTACCCCATACTTCCACGTGCTAAGTAATTAAATGGCCAGCAATAATAAACGCCCTGCCTCAGTAATGAGGCGTAAGAATAGGCAAGTAGCATAAAAGGTACACATAAAACACACAACCAACAAACACTGAAAACTAATACTTATTAGTATAGGAGGAGGCGAAGGAACAGAGATAACGTTCCGTGGCTACTTCCATAAGCTAGCAGTCACATGCAGAACATAAAGGGGTAAACGCCCGATCTCCCCAGGGGAAGAAACATTTTACAGGCGAGCCGACGGAGCACCGTCGTCCCATAACTTTACTAGCAGAATGACTAATTCAAAATAGAAAACCATGCCCTAGCCTCTCAGTAAGGGGAAATGTAACGAGGCGAAGGAACTGATAATTAATGTTCCAAGGCTATATTGAGGCTCGCAGTCACACGCAAACATGTCCACAACATCGCCCGGTCTCCCTATGGGAAGACATGTACCGAAGGGCGAACAGAACTACAGTTCCGAACAGAATCGCCCAAAACTCCATATACGGAGAAAAGCACAAAAAGACGAAAGGACAGCTGCACCGGAATTATCGGCTATCAGACTCGCGCAAGCTTAAACACAAATACACGCCCTGCCTCTTAGTATGAACAAAAACCCTGACTCACAACAAAGGGGAAATGTAACGAGGTGAAGGAACCGATAATTAATGTTCCAAGGCTTATATTGAGGCTCGCAGTCACACGCAAACATGTCCACAACATGCCCGGTCTCCCTATGGGAAGACATCTACTGAAGGGCGAACAGAACTACAGTTCCGAACAGAATCGCCCAAAACTCCATATATACGGAGAAAAGCACAAAAAGACAAAAGGACAGCTGCACCGGAATTATCGGCTATCAGACTCGCGCAAGCTCAAGCACAAATACACGCCCTGCCTCTCAGTATGAACAAAAACCCTGACTCACAACAAAGGGGAACGTAGTCCACGAGAAGGAGACAAAACAGGGAATAAACGTACCAAAGCTACTCACTGGCTGACTGTAACACGGAAATAAGTAGAAGCAAAACGCCAGGTCTCTCAGTAAGAAAACCAATCAAAAGCGAAAATGGAACAAAGAACTGTTACTCTATACTTCTACGAGCTAAGTAACTAAGTAGAAGCGAAACGCCCGATCTCCCAGGAGAGAGATATTACAGGCGAAATACATTACATTACATTACATTACATTTATTTAGCAGACGCTTTTATCCAAAGCGACGTACAGTAAGTGCGTACAGAGACATCATCAAGATCTACAGAACAGACAAGGCAAAGCACATCCTTCGCATAATGTAGCAGCTATCCCTAGCAATGAACGTCGACTGTAGTTCACAGTAAGCTGTGGGCAAATCAGCAACACCACACTTCCATTCCAAATACTAGTATAAACTATAATAAACAGACAGGAAAACACAGGGAACTAGTAAACAGGGAACTGATATTCCTAGGTGAGGATATCAGTCAAGGTGGAGTCTGGAGAGGTAGAAGAGCGAAGTGGTCGAGCAGGAACATAGTTCTGGATTAAGTCCTGCAGGTAGGCGGGGCCTGTCCTATTGGCTGCAGTGTAGGCCAGGGTCAGAACTTTGAACCTGATCCTGGCTGCAACTGGCAGCCAGTGGAGAGACCTCAGCAGGGGGGTTACATGGGAAAATTTCGGGAGGTTGAACACAAGCCGGGCAGCTGCATTCTGGATGAGTTGAAGAGGCAGAATGGCGCAGGCCGGTAGGCTTGCGAGCAGGGAGTTGCAGTAGTCCAGGTGTGAGGTGGCCATGGTCTGGACAAGAAGCTGGGTGGAGTAGGTGGTCAGGTACGGTCGAATCCTCCTGATGTTGTACAGGAGGAACCTGCAGGACCGTGCCGTCGCCCTGATGTGCTCTTTGAAGTCCAGCCGGTCGTCCAGGACCACCCCCAGGTTCCTTGCAGAGCGGGAGGCAGCCACCACGGTCCCATCAACGGTGATGGAGAGGTCATGTAGTGGGGAGGTCTTGTACGGCATGAAGAGGAGCTCTGTCTTGTCAAGGTTGAGCTTCAGGTGATGGGTAGCCATCACCTGAAGCTAGAGCAGAGATCCGCGGTCCCATACTTCTACGAGATAATTAACTAAAGAACCAGCAAGAAATAAGCCCTGCCTCAGCAACGAGACGTAAAAATAGGCGAGTAGCCCAAATGATACAAATCACTCACAGCCAACAATACACCACAGTACAAAACAATTAACAAACAATCTCGAAGCCCCGACCGAAGGAAACGGGAGGCTTATATAACTCCCAGGTAACCAAGCACAGGTGTGGATGTAGACAGAAGCTCTGCAATCAAGGCGGGGCGGAGCAAGCATCCACTAAAAGGGCAGCGCCCTCGCGTGGCTACCGAGGAAAACGACCGCATGGGGAAAAAGGCGTCAAAACCATGACAGTTTTGAGCTACACGGTCTTCATCAAATTAAGAACATTTGAAAATGGCACCGTTAAATACACACATGACTTCCTACGGCACTGGTTCATCTGACCGACCATTTACAAAAAGTGCCACTCCCCTATATAATGCATCAGGAAGAGACAAATAGCAAAACACTGCTGAGCCTGTTTATCTTGATCTCTGTTTATCAGAGATCAAGCCTGTTTATCATCTCTGAGTGGATGGCTACCCATCACCTGAAGCTCAACCTTGACAAGACAGAGCTCCTCTTCATGCCGTACAAGACCTCCCCACTACATGACCTCTCCATCACCGTTGACGGGACCGTGGTGGCTGCCTCCCGCTCTGCAAGGAACCTGGGGGTGGTCCTGGACGACCAGCTGGACTTCAAAGAGCACATCAGGGCGACGGCACGGTCCTGCAGGTTCCTCCTGTACAACATCAGGAGGATTTGACCATACCTGACCACCTACTCCACCCAGCTTCTTGTCCAGACCATGGTCACCTCACGCCTGGACTACTGCAACTCCCTGCTTGCAAGCCTATGGGCCTGCGCCATTCTGCCTCTTCAACTGATCCAGAATGCAACTGCCCGGCTTGTGTTCAACCTCCCGAAATTTTCCCATGTAACCCCCCTGCTGAGGTCACTCCACTGGCTGCCAGTTGCAGCCAGGATCAGGTTCAAAGTTCTGACCCTGGCCTACACTGCAGCCAATAGGACAGGCCCCGCCTACCTGCAGGACTTAATCCAGAACTATGTTCCTGCTTGACCACTTCGCTCTTCTACAGCAGGGCGACTCGCACTTCCCCCCCTCCGTGTTAACGGCTCTCGCTCGTCCCGACTGCGGAGTTTTTCCACCTTAGCTCCTCAGTGGTGGAATGAACTTCCCATACACCCAATTCACGCGAGACGCCATCTTGGAATTATACGAAACGAAAACGAGGCTGAGGTGGGAAAATACAGGGATGTATTTTCTATTGGATGATCTAGCATTAGCACACAAAGTAACAAGCAATACGAACACAACACAATCGCAAGCCATGTAGAGACAGAACGAGCCGTTTGCCCCGTCTTGCACTTCGCTTTGACATGTCTGCCAGGAGATAGCGAGACACCTTCGCAGCACCCGCGGTGCGGAGGTTCCCCCGGACACGGAGGGCCATATTCTGATTTATTCATTTGAGATTTTAATATTTGACTGTAAGCTATGTGTTGATAGACAAACAGGGGCTACAAGGCAAAAAGACAACTAACATTAGCCTCACACAAAATGCGCAGCTGAATAAAGCTACCGAACATATCACTCTGGTCACTGCTGAAGCAAGTTGGAGAGCGTGGATTCAGATATGGGACACTTAAAAGCTTGTGGCTACGTTACAGTGTTAATTCTTGAAAGGCAATCACAACAATTGTTATTGTGTTATTGCTCAACGTCTACTTCACATTAAATAAAGGTTTTATTGGTGTGCCATCATAGTTGTGGGCGTGTTGTTAATTAAAAAAACTGCCTGGCACATGAAAGTTAATTGTAAGCATGATGACAAATTAAATATTTTTTTTAAATGATAAGGCTGACATTCTGTCAATTATTATGTAAAAATCTAGCTTATAGTCTTAAAATGAATCACTTTTGGCAAAGTATTAAAATATAATTAAAATTAGTATATATCCCTATCAGATTTCATGAAAATCTAATTTCCAGTTCTGTCTTAACCTGACAGTGTTAGATAAAGTGGAACAGTGGGTTTCAGGTAAAGTGGGACACTAGTCTACTTGTAAATATAAAAACAGCAAAGAGAAAACATTTTATGAATAAAGATGCTAAAAACAGAATATGCTATTATTAATTTGTTATTAAGGTGAATAAATACCTAAATATGTACATAAATACAGGCCAAATTGTAGCAGCAGCTCCCATCTTAAATCAATTACAGAAAATTGAAATACAGGAAAATACAGGAAAGAGAAGACGGAAGTGATGGGAATAAACAAAATAAAGAAAGGTGAGCAGCACACAGATAGCAAGGGAGGAAGACTTAATCTGTGGAGGGAGGAAGAAATGAGAGGAGCAATATAAGAGTATCCAGAGCAAGTGGAGACAGGCCTGAGTCCTAAACTTAGATTTTTGCCAAGGGCTTTGAACATCCCATATCCACACTCTTTGATTGGGGGAAAGGGTGAGAAATATACATTTCAGAAACTGTTGCCATCTTTCACTTACATTTAGCCTAGTAAAGTCACCCCCATCCCCTTTCCTATACAGTTGAGGTGGGAAGTTTACATACACTTAGGTTGAAGTCATTAAAACTCGTTTTTAACCACTCCACAGATTTCATGTTAGCAAACTATAGTGTTGGCAAGTCAGTTAGGACATCTACTTTGTGCATGACACAAGTAATTTTTCCAACAATTGTTTACAGATTATTTCACTTTTAATTCACTATATCACAATTCCAGTGGGTCAGAAGTTTACATACACTAAGTTGACTGTGCCTTTAAATTTTTTATATTCGGTCGCATATCCTTTGCATGCCATGACTTCCTGATGTCTGTGACCCAACAACATCAAAAGACTCTTGATATCTTATTTTCTGGTACTCTTACAAGCGATATTATAATGTCTTTGCATTTGAATGGATCTCTATGGAAATTTGGGGAGTGGGACTAGATTTAGCTGTAAATTACACTGGAACAGTATGGAAACACATGGTTGGCAAAATGGCTCTAAGTCATCAAGGGTCTGACGTATCAAACAAGCCTTAAATCATCACTCTGCTGCCAGAAATACAGTAGATATGGATGGATAACTTGAAGGGTTTTTTCTCCTGACTTATTTTTCCATAGAGTGGCATGCAAAGGATATGCGACCGAATATAAAAAAACATTTTTTAATTTAAAGGCACAGTCAACTTAGTGTATGTAAACTTGACCCACTGGAATTGTGATATAGTGAATTAAAAGTGAAATAATCTGTCTGTAAGCAATTGTTGAAAAATGTACTTGTGTCATGCACAAAGTAGATATCCTAACTGACTTGCCAACACTATAGTTTGCTAACATGAAATCTGTGGAGTGGTTAAAAATGAGTTTTAATGACTTCAACCTAAGTGTATGTAAACTTCTGACCTCAACTGTACGTAACAATATTATGGTTACTACTATTCCATAAGAGAGTGACAGGGATGTTTTTCATGAATAGAGATGCAATTCCCCATGACATTTCATTCCAAGCCTGACCACAGAGAGAGAAGGGTTTATATGAATAAACACTGGTTTTTATCACTTGCACGATAATGCGTTTTAATGATAAAATAGGCTAGTGTCCCACGTTGTCTACAAAAGTGTCCCACTCAACCTGAACGTTACACTTCAGTAAAGATGGGTGTCAGATGGTGTTTAGAGGTATATAGAATTTATTTAGAAACAAATTATAATGTTATTTCACCATAATAATGTTGATTATCACATTTTAACCCGGTAATTCTCAATTACGCTACAATGTGTTTCACTTGCTTACAACCATACTATTAAATGTAACCATAGGATAGGGCTAGTTTTATGCTAAAACTATGACTGACAAGAAACACTGTCGTGAACACAGCAGGTTGCGTTTTGCGATAGATTTGCATCGCAAATCTGTGTACGTTAGATACTAGCTACAATATAGGCTACATAAAACGAGCTATATTGTAACAAACTAAAATGTATTTTGGCGACCCCTTGTCGGCTCAAGTTTGAATCGTAGGCATATTGACAGCGAATTTCGGCAAGAGCACCAGGTTGGGAGTCGTTGTTGACATTCACTTCCGGAATTTTCCCACCTCAGCCTCACTTTCGATTTCAAGATGGCCGCCGTGTGAATAAGGTCCATTCCCCCACGTTCTACTCGAACCCTGCCTGCATTCCGTCGAGGCCTGAAGACACACCTCTTCAGACTCCACCTTGACTGATATTCTAACCTAGGAATATCAGTTCCCTGTGTTTACTAGTTCCCTGTGTTTTCCTGTCTGTTTGTTATAGTTTATAATAGTATTTAGAATAGAAGTGTAGTATAGCTGATTTCCATTGTTTCAGAAATTTCCACTGAAAATGTTTTGTAAACCTCACAGGAGAAGAATGAGATAATATAATAATAAATATAATAATACCTCACCACAATTCCACCACCATTTTTGAGTCATTCCATCAGTATAATTTGACTGTGTCACAGGTGCCTTGAAATAACGTGTTTGGATTTTCCATGCATATTCTCGTCAATACAAAGAACTAGTGGTTTTGAATACATCAATAAAACAGTTTTCCCACTCATCATCAGTAACACACATTCTTAGTTCTTCTTCCCATTTGTTTTTTTTGTCTTATTTTCTTCCTTGGCATGATCTTTTTGAAGAATCTGGGAAAAATCCCCTATAAGGTTTTTAACTTTGAAATTTTAAAATGCTCTTCTGTACATCAAAAGGGATGAATATCCTGAGTTTTAGAATTATAATTTTTATGCTGATAATTAATTATAAACTACAGTTTAGTCTTCGCAATATGTGTAATAGATTAATCTCATCTCTCTCTACACATCCACCATATTTTTTGTTTTACTGTCTGTATTATTGTCATTTTAAAAATACAGATGGTATATAAATTATGGGGGGGGAAATCAGCCTGGAAAAAGGACTCTTCTCCCAATTTACTGGTACTAAATTTTAAATCCATAAACCGTCTACAGGATAACTTAGGGCAATTATCTGAACTAGTTAAACCACATGCCAGAAATCTGGGTGTTATCTTGGATTCTGACCTTAGTTTTGATAAGCAAATTAAGTCTGTTGTTAAAGGAAGTCTCTTCCAGTTGAAAAAAAATAGTAATTTCTCTCCGTTTATGACCTAGAAAAAGTCATCCGCGCTTTCATCTCATCCTGCTTAGATTATTGCAATTCACTATATGCCGGTATCAATCAGTCATCCTTGTCTCACTTACAACTAGTTTCGAATGCAGCAGCCAGATTACTTACTGGCACTAAGAGGGATCACATCACCCCTATCTTAGCATCTTTGCATTGGCTTCCATTCCATTTTAGAATCAATTTAAAGGTTTTATTTTTATTAAGCACTTAATTATAACGGGGGTGGTTTCGGAGACCCAAACGTGACAGAGGAAGTCTAGAAGCTATCCCCGTAGGAATAGCCACAAAAACGGAAAATAATCCGCAAAGAGGGAAAGGGAGGATTCGCCTCGAGCTCTCAAAATAGGAGGAAAACAAATGAGGCAAACGAAACAGAAAGGAACTGAAAACAACCCGAACAGGGCGAAAAGACTCAAGATGCAAGTGGAAGGAAAATAAAAAGACCTCTCGCTTTCAACAAGGAAAGCAGGGAAAAGAGGTAAACAAAGGTACCCCTCCAAAAGAGGGAGGCAGAAGGCAGAAAGAAAAGAGCAAACGAAAGGAAAAAGAGATCCTAGATCTAAACCTAACAAAATCTGCTAATGGTTTCTCCTGCTTTTCCTTATTTGAAACACCCAAGTCCTATACCTTTACCGGCTAAGTTGGTCACAAGACAACAACTGAGCACAGAACAAAGGGCAACACAGGTTTTATATGGCCGACCGGTAACAAGGGCAGGTGCAGCGAATTAAGAAAGTCAGAGCGAAGACCTGGAGCGGAGGACGGAAAAATAAAGCAAGGGCGCCCTCTAGCTGCTCCAAGGTGGCACGACCACAGAAATAAAGGAAGGCTGAAACCCCATGACATTAATGGGCTGACACCTTCAAATATTACCAACCTACTCTGCCCCTTTTCTACCTCTAGGTCACTGAGGTCGCCTATACCAGCTGCTTTTGGCTGTTCCACGGTCCCGGCTAAAGCTGAAGGGTGATCGTGCTTTTGCAGTCTTTGCTCCGAGGCTGTGGAACACCCTACCACTCAATATCAGAGCTGCCCATTCCATCTCCCTTTTTTAAATCAACACTCAAAACACACAACATGCCCTCGAATTTCCAATTGTTTAAGGTTTTCTTAAAATTTCTATTCACTTATTCATATTTTAGGCTTGTATTTGTTTGTATGTATATGTATCTATATATTTTATTTGTGATTTTGCACAGCACTTTGGTCAACAGTTGTTTTTAAATGTGCTTTATAAATCAAATTTACTTACTACTGTTACACTGAAGCCGGCGGTTTACGACAAACCACTGGACTCACTGGACGTTTCACTGGACGTTTGAGATGGCATAAATGGCTGGGCTAATTATAGCTGAGTAAAAAGCATGAAATCCAGAAACGGATTGCCTAGAGACATCCTTGTCCACCCCTGCCCGACAGTAGCCTAGGCTATGCCATGGAGGCTAATCACTCGAGGGTCTGGGGGCATGATCTCCGGTGAGAGAATTTGTCCAAAAGCACTCTGAAATGGTTAATTCTGATGTCTTCTGAGAGTAGCCTACAAAATTACTTTTTTCAACAATTAGCTACATGCCGTCATGAATGCATTTTGCCAGCCTTAAACTAAAATGTAGTATAGGCGATTGCTATAGCCTATAGTACACATTTGCCGCAGGCAGGCACACCCAATCCAATCTCGTAGCTACCGTTTCATTTATTATAAAGAGCTTTAATCCATAACAGTCATTCTTTAGGACGAACAAAAGCCATGTTTATTCATGAAAAAAGAGGCTAAAAAACATTATAGTTACGCGCGTAAGCATAATATTAGGCTACTGACGCTTTTGTTTCCCATATCATTCAGTTTGTTTAGGAAACGCAACCTTCATGCGTAACCCATGTCCTTTCAAAAATATATAGCCTATTAATTCCCCGTATATCGCCTATGCAATATGTCACGTTTAGCCTATTCATCAGTTGAATGCATCTGACAAATAACTCCGGTTCATACAGTTGAATGCAACCTGAAAAAATTATGGTTGGCTCAAGGTGGTACACCCCCCGCCCTCTAGGGGGTCCGGGGGCATGCCCCCCGGGAGAAATATTTTGTAAATCTTAAAGGAGCTATATGTAACAAATTTACTGTACTAAATCATAAAATGACCATGATATGTCATCAGAGATTAAGGAAACATGCCAAGTCGAAATACTGGCTTCTCAGACAACAATGCTACAGCCAGTATGTTCTCCTTTGAAATTTCCATTCCGGGTCGGAACATCTGTATTTGTTTTGGCCTGTGTGATTCACTATTGCACATTTGACACAGTTCAGTTTACCAAAATAATATACCATACTGAATGTGAAGCTATTGTTGTGACCTTGTCCTACAGATACAACTTATCAAACTGAAACAATGTAGTTTGCAAGGAAAAGGACACTAATTTTCTGATAACAAACTTCAAGCTTAATTGAAGCATATCGACAAATGTGTAGTTAGTAAATGAACACAGAAAGACAGGTCCTTTTCTAAAGCAATTTTGGTGCAAATGCTTCCATACTTTTCTTTGTCCCCTCTAGAAATAATTTTTCTTATTTTTTCAATTACTATTTAAAAACTACATCTCAAAAATGTCAGTAAGTGTTCTTTTTCGTTTAAAATTATAATTAAGATGTTATATCCGCCGCCTTCCTTCCTATCCACCTCCCTTTTGTTCTCCTTGTTTTCCCCATTCCTCTCGTTCCATGTCATGTCTTTCATTTTACCTCATTTGTCTTTTCATGTTGTGCAGGCTGGACGTGATTTCCCTGCTTGTTTCCTCTGTGTCTCCCCAATCATCCCTCAGCCAATCACTTGCATTCCCCACTCGCATTTTGCACGCACGCTCATTATCTCATTACACTTGCCTACATTCCTCATGGGCGGGACTCATTATTGATCTCCCACTTCACCAGCTTCTCCCCTATATACAGTATATCGCCTTCTCTGTCATTCTCGTTGCCAGTTTGTTCTGTCTGTTTTGTCATGTTTGATGTTACGCAGCCATTGTTTGTTGTCTCTAACCTGTCTCAGTCTGATTTCAGTTTTGTTCGTCCAGCCTGCTTCCCGGTTCCAGTCATCCTACCCACTGCTGCAGCTCATCCCCTGTCCAGTCTTGCTTAGTTTCGCCAACCTCGTATCCTGACCCTCACCAGTTCCCTGCTTGTTCTTTTGTCCTGTCACCTCCTGCCTCAATAAATACACTCTTGCCGGAGTTTTTGCCTGAGTCTGTCTCCGAGTCCTGCATTTGGGTCCATTCCACTTTTGGAAACCTTAACATAAGAACACGTTTGTGGGCTGTGGTACAAGTTTTTCATTGCATTGAAGTGCAATGACAATAAAATCTATCTGCCACAAATTCTGTTCCAGGCCTGTCCTTAGGGTAGTGACTCATTCCTCACTAGTCCTCTGCCACAGTGCCTGTACCAACAGTTGAAACAACCAAGTAAACACAAAAAAATGGGACACTATGCATAATAATCTGTACAGATGAACTGCATATAAGCCTAGTGCATCTGCAATATCTTAAATTATTTGCCTAACTGACAACACATGCATTAGACCTTTGTATTTCAACTTCAATATCTAACCAGGCCCTGTGTCAGAAATGTGAAGCTTCTTCCCCCAAATCAAAGATTGTTCAGTTCTTCATATAGTCTTTACATTTAACTTTGCTTGAAATGAATAAACAATGCATGTAGCAGGAACCCGTGTATTAATAATCAATTTACATAATTTGAAAACTTCAAATTTATCATACAAAACAACTACATTATGTTGTCATTAGGTGACTAGTTAGTAGCATTCAAATACTTACATACAAAATGGAAATGAACACTCCCGCGATTCTAAATTCCACTCGTCGTAGTTATCATAAAAAAGGCAAGAAAAAAAAAGTTCAAAGTAACAATAAAATATCAAAGCAAATGAAAGATTAGCCTGAATTATTTCCAATAAAACTTTTTTTTAGAAGGCTAAATAAATAAATAAAATGTTCTCCCAAATTACGCGATGCAGTAGGCTACAATGGCGATACAAAATGTATCCGTGCGTCGCAAAATTAAATGACGGTAAATTCCAGTGTATGCCGCCTAAACGATGTCCTATTAAATGCTCATAACATTTATGCAGCCTGGCGAAGTGGCTACTGCAACACTAAAGGTAGGTCCTTGCGCTGTGTTCATCGCCCTATGAAAAAGACAGATGGGAATAAAACTGTTTGTTACATGAATCCCGTTTTGCATATAACCTACTAATTTTATTATTTTTTTACCGGTCCTTCCGGCCTTTCAGGTATTTGCCTCCCTACTTCTGTGAGGGGGAGTGTAAGGTGAGTGTAAGGAGAACCAAACGTGACTGATAAGGATTTCTAAAAGCGTATCTAGAGAGGGATAGTCCACTAAACACATGTGCCCCACCAACATCTCTTGACGACACCCAATCAAAGCAGTCTACAAACAGCCCTGCATCTCAGTAATTTGGGGTGATATTTATTTTTCCCATAAGGATTCCTTGTTTTTTCCATGACCGTGTCTGAATCAGCGGCGCACTTGCCTACTATTGAGTAGTATTAAGTAGTATTGAGTAAAAAAAGCTGTTAAGTACGCGACAATTCGGGGGGGGGGGGGGGGGGCACCAGCTACAGATCTTGCCTCGGGCTACTAAAAGGCTAGGGCCGGCCCTGATTGTTGTGGGAGCACTGGGGTGTCAGGTATGACTGTGTGGCAATGGCAAATGGTTTACATGGCTCAGGTCAGGTAGGAGGGCCCCTAATTTTGCTTAGGGCCCCAGGGAAGTCAGGACCGGCTCTGGGTGAAGACGGTTCCTGCGGATGATGTGGCCTGTGTTCAGTTGAACTTCATATGACCTGTTGTTCACTTGTGTCAGGACAGTCACATTCCTCCAGCCCGAATTTGAATCCAAGGGCTGGACTGTGACACAGTCACCGCCTTTCAGTGTGTCAAGGTATTTTGCTGTTCTGTTGAAGTAATGTTCTTGTCGTTGCTGGTTCTCCAACAGGGCTTGTTTGGTCTGCTTCACCTCTGGCTGTAACAGTCTGTCCTACATTAGTAGGAGAGTTCTCGTTCGCCTGCTCATCAGTCGCTGTGCGGGACTAACATTTAGCCCTTGCGACGGTGTGTTGCGGTGGTCTAGCATTGCAAGGTAAGGGTTTTTCCTGCCCTAAGAGCTTTCAGCATCAGGGTTTTCACGGTCTTCACAGCAGACTCGGCCTTACCGTTACTTTGTGGGAAAGCGGGAGATTAAGTTATGTGTTTGAACTTCCATTCCCGGCTAATTGCTAGACCACCGCAACACACCGTCGTAAGGGCTAAACAGACTAACCTTCAAATTTTTGTGACGAGAACTGAGGACCGTTGTCCGAAAAAACAACATTTGGAATCCCATGACGAGAGAAGTGCGCTTTTAACTTCCGAATCACAGTTCTGGACTTTGTATCTGGCAGATAGTCTATCTCTCAGAAATTAGAAAAATAATCTACTGTGATCAGATAGTCTTTATTATTAAAACAAAACAGATCTGTGCCCACCTTTTCCCATGGCCTGTCTGGCAGGTCATGTGGACACAGTGTTTCCTTCTGCTGTTTTGTGTCAGCAGACCTGCATGTGTAACATTTCCCGATGAGTGTCTTGATCTGTTCATTCATTCCTTGCCAAAACACACACTCCCTGGCTCTGTGTAGACATCCCTCAATGCCTATGTGTGACGTGTGAAGTCGGTGCATAATCTCTGTTCTCATGGATTCAGGAATGATCGCTCTCTCACCTTTGAAGATGATCCCGTCCTGTATGCTTAGTTCCTCTTGGACTGAGAAATACTGCATCACTGCTGCTGGGACATCTGCTTTGTTGTCTGGCCATCCCAACAGTATGGCCTCCTTTAGGCACTGCAGTGTCTTGTGCTCCTCTGTTGCCTTCTGGATTGCACTGAGTCTCTCTTCAGATATGGGTAGGTATTGGACCATATTAATGCTCTCAATTTCAGCCTCAACTGAAACTTCCACCATGCTCTCCTGTAAATAAGCTCTGCTTAGTGTGTCGGCTAACAGCATGTTCTTTCCTGGAACATAGGCGATCGTGATGTCATATTTCTGCAATCTGAGGAGCATTCTTTGCAGTCTCTTAGGTGCACTCAACAAGGGTTTTTTTCACAATATTTTCAAGTGGCATGTGATCTGAGTGTACGTCCCTCTCCTGCCATACTGTACTGTATGTACTGATGCCGAAAAGAATTGCGAGGCATTCCTTTTCAATTTGGGCATAACCCCGTTCTGTTGGAGTCAGCACTCTGCTTCCATATGCCACAGGCTTTCCACCTTGCATAATGGTTGCACCCAAGCCTATTTCTGATGCGTCACACTGCAAAGTCACGTCTTCCTCTGGGTTGTAATATTTCAACACTGGTGCTTTCCAATTATCCCTTTGATCTTGTGAAACGCCTGTTCATGATTCTCTGTCCAGTCTCAGAGACTCTCCTTGTGTGTCAGTTGTCTTAGAATTTCACAATTGTGTGACAGCTGCTCACAGAACTTGGACAGGCAATTCACCATCCCCAGCAGTCTCTGTACACATTTTACGTCTGTTGGGCTTGGCATCTCCGTGATTGCCCGCACTTTCTCTGGATCAATTTTCAGGCCGTCCGATGTTAGGAAGTGACCAATGTATGGTACCTCAGTCTGTCTCAGTCTCAGTTTGTCCGCATTAAGTTTGAGGTTTCTCTCTCTGCACCTCTCCAGAAATGTTTTCAACTTGACATTGTGATCCTTGTTTGCCCTCTCGGGTGTGTCGCCTTCACCTGTCATCAGGACGTCATCTGCGATCACGTGTATGCCTGGCAGGCCCTCCAGAGCCTGGCACAGCTTGCGTTGGAACACTTCAAGTGCTGGGCTAATGCCCATTGGTATTCTCAGCCACCGGTACCTCCCACCTACCATTTTTCACATCACACACCGTGAACACTCTAGCCTTTGGTAGATCTGGTAAGATGTCGTCAATGGTCGGCAGAGGGCAATGGCTCCTCTTCAGGGCCTTGTTTAAAGGTCTTGGATCTATGCAGATTCTGAGTTTTCCACTGGGTTTTTTCACGATGGCTAGACTGCTGATCCAGTCTGTGCTTTGGTCTACCGGTTCTATGATGCCTCGACTCTGCAGATCGCTCAACTCGTCTTTCAGCGGTGTCGTCATGGCAACCGGGAGCCTCCTCTTGGGCAGTTTCACTGGTTCCACGCTTGTGTCAATTTCAATTTTGTACTTGCCTTCCATGCATCCATCTCCTTGGAAAACATCGGCATACTGCTTTCTGATGTGCTCCCTTGTCCATGGGCCATCTGGATCAGTCCCTTCTGTCACTATGCTGTCAATCGCTAATATATTTTCAAACTGCACTTTGACAAGGTTCATGGCTTGCACTGCTCTGCTACCCAGCAGGGGCACTGTTGAGCCTTCATCCACAACCATGAATTGTAAGCGATACAGTTTTTTGTTTCTGGATTCCGTATTTTGATTCTGTACTTTCCCAATGGCTGAAGTGTGCTTTTGTTGTACATTACCAGCACTTTGTTTGTTCTGTCAATTTGTGTGACTGGATTCAATAGATTAACTGGAATGATGTTACAGCTAGCTTCACAGTCAAGGTGAAAATCTCACAAGATTCTTTCCAATGAGCATAGCTGCAAACAGCTGGCTTGCATGTCTTTCCCTTGTTTTCTACAGCATTCACAGTCTCGGTTGTCAAACTTAAAATGTCCTCATATCTGTCATCATCTGCCTGAAAAACAGTGTGCACAGATTTTATTCCTGTTGTGCTGGACCTGCATTTGACAGCAAAGTGATTGCCCCTTCCACATTTGTTGCATTGTTTTCCATAAGCAGGCATTTTGATTTTTCACGTGCATGTTTCCTCCCACAGAATCTGATCTGCATGAAAAAGTCTGTTCTAGTTTATTTTGCTCGGTTGTGTGCTTTACTGCGTGCACCTCTTCAACTGCATTGTCCTCAATGGATCTAGCATGCTCTCGCGACAGTTCAGCTGCCCTACACATCTCAACACACGTGTCCAGTGTCAGCTTTTCTTTCCCTAAAAGTCTTTCTCTAAGATGGGAATTGTTCGAGCCACACACGATTCAATCTTTAATCAGTGAGTCTTTAATTTCACCGAATTCATATGAGCCAGCTAGCAGTCTCAGGTCAGTAACGTACTTGTCAATGGTTTCAACGCCATCTTGATTTCTTGTGAAGAAACGGGTAGCGTTCAACAATCACATTTGCAATGCCATCAAAAACTGTGAGTAATGAGCTCACCGTTCTCTGATCCGTGGGGGACTGCTACACACAGCGTCTCGCACAGCTCCCTCGTGTTCTCCCCAATGAGATAATAAAACAGTTTCACTTTCACAGATTCGGCTGCTTGCTCGTCGAGTGTGAGGTCCACATACAGGGAAAATTTAATCTTCCCTCCATTTATTGGCGAGTCCAACTTCGCTGCCACCATTTTTTCATTTATGCTTGTCCTTAGAAATAATGAAAGGAACAAAGGACTACTACCCCATACTTCTACGAGCTAAGTAACTAATAAACAAGCCGGAAATAACAAACGCCCTGTCTCGGAAACGAGACACATAAGAACAGGCGAGTAGCATAATGGCACAAATACACACCAACGTACCGAAGCTACGAACCGGCACACTATAACACGCAATTGAGTAGAAGCACAAATAAATAAATAAATGCCCTGCCTCAGTAATAAGGCACAAGAATAGGCGAGTAGCATAAAAGGTACACATAAAACATATAACCAACAAACACTGAAAACGAATGCGAATTAGAATGCCAGGAGGCGAAAGGAACGGAGATCTAACATTCCAAGGCTACTCTCAGACTCGCAGTCAAGCGCAAACATGTCCACAACATCGCCCAATCTTCCCCACAGGAAGACATGCACCGACAGACGAAACAGAACTACAGTTCTGAACAAAATCGTCAAACTCCATACAGATCCTTTCCAAAAAATTAGAATATCATGGAAAAGTTTTTTTTTTTCCATAATTCCATTCAAAAAGTGAAACTTTCATAGATTATAGATTCATTACACACAAAGTTAAATATTTCTAGCCTTTATTTGTTTCATTTTTCATAATTTTGGCTTACAGCTCCAGAAAACCCCCAAAACAGTATTTCAAGAAATTAGAATAGTGTGTCGAAAATCAGCATTTACTTCAGTTATTTCAGAGAATTCATTTCAGGCCCTTAATTTCTCCTTTCACTTGCTTCAGCACCTTCCTGTTTAATTTCCTCGCCTGTTTAACCATATCTAGAGCTGGCTTAGGAGTTTGGCTGACCTGACCTACTGCAGCCACAACTTTTGAAGAGGCCCCATAGTCTTCTGCCCTAAAAATAGCTTCCTGTTTAATTTATGCAAAAGACAAATTTGGCTCCATTCTTACCCTTACTCTAAGCTCTCTGCGCAGGACTGGGTCCAGCAGTCCAACAATAAACTGGTCACGCAAAATGTGAACCCCAGAGTGCTCTCTTCTGTTCTCTAATTGGCTATTGAGCTCCTGCAGTGCTAACGCAAACTGTCTCGCGCTTTCCTGTGCCCCTCTGTTTGCGAGGTAAAAAGCTGTGAGCGGATTGAAGCAAGGGGTACCATATCCCCGTAAATGGTCTTCAAAAAGTTTAAACTCTGTTCTGATGTTGCCGCTCTGTTGGCGCCAAGGGTAATACCTCCCGTTTAGCATCCCCATGCAGATTAATTATTAGCATTGATACCTTTTGAGTTTCAGATAACGGCTGCGTTTCTGACTGAGTTCTAAGCCACTCTAGAAACTCAATTTCCTGATCCATTTGCCCTCCTTTAAATTTTGGACCCAAAGGTGTGCCCAACATAAAATGGAACATGATGACATTTGAAACACTGGCCCTGTCAGCATCTGCCGTACAGGTTGTTGGCCTCTCTTGTGGTACTTGCTCAGTTGACATTCTCTTAACTGTGCTCAAGCCTAAGATGAATACTACACCAAGTTGTAAGGCATGGTAAAGTAACAGCCCATCCAGGGTTGTTACAATCATACTCAGGATTGGACCCCAAATGCAGGACTCAGAGACAGAAGGCTGGTTGAACTCCACACAGGAGACTTTTAATATATATAATGCCCACCCAGGGCAGCAGGCAGGAGATCACGAATGGGCAAGCAGGAAACAGGGCTGGGCAAGAGTGAAGTCCAGGGACAGGCAGGGGTCAGAACTGGAGAATCCGTCAGAGCAAGGGATTAGGAGGACGAAGGGCAGGAGCAGGGCTAGGAGGGGGAAGGGCAGGACAGGTGCAGGTTGGACAGGCAGGAGAACAGGAGCAGAGCTGGAGCGGCTTAGATGGAGATGGGGCAGGAGGACCGGGGCAGGACTGGACGAGGACAGGCAGGGCAGGCAGGAGAACAGGAGCTGGACGGGTACACAGGACTGGGAACAGAAACGAGGAGCAGGCAGGAAAAACCAAAAACCGCTTGGAAAGTAATGAGACAAGCTCAAGGCAGGGCACAAGACGATCTGGCACAGAACAAAGAAACAGGGGAGACTATATGCCAGATTACTATAGAGACAACGAGGCACACGTGAAATTAAACAACATGAGGAAACACATATCAGTTGCGGGAAGTGGAGACACGAAATGGAGGGAGAAAGGGAGAACACGGAACGGAATACACATACAGAAAACACATAGAAACAGAAAACCAGGAAATTAAGACAGAGGCAAAGGACGTGACAAGGATACCCCTATTAATAAGGGGTCCGTTCTACCCTACACACCAGGCAGAAGTATAATACCAGCAGTTACAATCTTTATTTAATTAATGAAAACCATAGACTCAGAGAAGGATGGCAGCCCAGCATGAGTATCAATAGACTGTTAAACCCCCTACGGTTATATGCTATGCTATCATAGACATCACAATGCATAGGTAATTAAGTCCATTTACAATGATCCACCACACTCACACCCATCTTACAAGACCCCCTGACTTGATCGTTACATTGTGTGCCTGCACAGCATATCAACTACCTGATTTATTTCACAGGTACAACCACAGTGTTAATTTAATTATTTTCACACCGTAGACTCATACCTGAATTATGGACCGGGCCAGTGGGGCCTGTGCCCCGGGCCCAGTGCTTACAATGTGAGGGCCCCCGGGCCCCTTGGTGTTTAAAATGTGAGCTCACCACCACTAGTTTACTAGCTATCGGCCTAAAACTCAGCTGTCTAACTATTTAGGTGGCAGACAACTTAACTAGTTAGTTAGGTGGCATTTGTTAGTTTAGGTATCTGATGTAATATGATCACAAAACAAACATTTTTGCAACACATGCTAAGAAATAGAATGGAATAGAATGTTGACCCAATATTCTCTCAGGCTGGAAAAGGTTAACTTACTATTTGTTACGATCCTGATACGGGACGAACCCAAGTGCAACGACCAGGAGGCAGATTCAAGAAAATGATAATTTTATTAAGCGTTGGGGTAGTCCCAAAGCTGTACAGGAAAGGAAAACAGGTTAATTAATTAAACATAAGTAGAGTCCCTTACGGACTGCTCCAAGCCGGAGCTGGGCTTGAAAGTCAAGGTAGGTTCCAAGCCGGAACCAAACGGGTGCAGGACTGGGAGTCCAAGCCGGACTGGGTGCGGAAGTGCCCTACTGTTCCTAAGCCGGAACTGGTTAGGGAAGGTGGAGTAGTGGCACCGGGTCTGGACTGGAACTGGACCGGGAGGTCCACTCAGGAAAACGGAAGGCGGCACGGAACTTGTTCCAAGCCGGAACTGGACTTGATCGGAGGTGTATTACACACCGGAACTGGACTGGAACTGGACTGGAACTGGACCGGGAGGTCCACTCAGGAAAACGGAAGCCGGCACGGAACTTGTTCCAAGCCGGAACTGGACTTTACCAGAGGTGTACAACACACCGGAACTGGACTGGTACTGGACAGGAACTGGACTGGAACTGGACCGGAGGGGTCCACTCAGGAAAACGGAAGCCGGCACGGAACTTGTTCCAAGCCGGAACTGGACTTTACCAGAGGTGTACAACACACCGGAACTGGACTGGTACTGGACTGGAACTGGACTGGAACTGGACTGGAACTGGACCGGAGGGGTCCACTCAGGAAAACGGAAGCCGGCACGGAACTTGTTCCAAGCCGGAACTGGACTTTACCAGAGGTGTACAACACACCGGAACTGGACTGGTACTGGACAAGACCTGGGCTGGAGCTGGACTGGAACCGGACTGGGTAGGTAGCTTGATTTATGGGGTAGAAAGCAGAGGTTAATGGCAGGGTACTGTGACAGGACTGTAGCTGAAGAAAGCTCCGCAGAGTTGGAAGGTGCGGCGTGGCTCGGGCAAATCTTGCTGAAGCTGGCTAACATTCAGGGATCCTGGAACCGTAACCGAAGTACAGGAGGTAGGTGACATAGGGAGGACAAGACACAGCTACAGGGAGGCTGGAACCGCGGAGTCTGGAGGTTGAAGGGAGGCAGGTAAGTAGCATGCAACAGAGAATGTTTCGGAGGGATAGCTACCAAACTGCAGACCAGGTAAACAGGTAGAAGACAGCAAGCTGACGAATACTGGACCAGAAGCGTGACATGACATAAACACGGTTGGTTAGTTAAGTTTGAGAGCAACAAACAGGGACAGGACGGAAACACAGGTAATGAACCGACAAAGAAGGGGAGACAGCAGGTGGGTTAAATAGGGGAGTGAAATAGGAACCAATAAAGCACAGGTGAAGAAAGTAACCGGGAGTGATTGTCAATTACATAGGTGAGGAATGTGTGCAACAAGCGGGGAAGGCGATAGGCAGAAACTAAAGTGGGAGATCAAGAGAGCGAGACAGAGGAGAAACGCCCAGCCTGAAGCAGAGGGGAAAACACGGACAAGGGAATCCAACAAGACACGGAGGGACATGACAAAACCGGGAAAACGGACTGGATGGGAACGGAACGTCACAGTACCCCCCCCCTAAAAAGGACGCCTACTGGCGTTCAACAGAAACACCACCGGAGGAAGAGGGCAGGAACGTTCAGGAGGTCGGCCACAGTGCGGACTGAACCGCACAGGAGGCCAGACGTGGCGCGGGCGGAACCGCTCAGGAGGCCGGCTGTGGCGCGGGCGGAACCGCTCAGGAGGCCGGCTGTGGCGCGGACGGAACCGCTCAGGAGGCCGGCTGTGGCGCGGACGGAACCGCTCAGGAGGCCGGCGGCGTAGCTGGACTGGAAGAGAGGAATGGGGCGGGACTGAATGACTGGAACGGGGCGGGACTGGATGACTGGAACGGGGCGGGACTGGATGACTGGAACGGGGCGGGACTGGATGACTGGAACGGGGCGGGACTGGATGACTGGAACGGGGCGGGACTGGATGACTGGAACGGGGCGGGACTGGAAGACAGGAACGGGGCGGGACTGGAAGACAGGAACGGGGCGGGACTGGATGACTGGAACGGGGCGGGACTGGGGGGCTGGAACGTGGCGGGACAGGAGGGCTGGAACGTGGCGGGACGGGAGGGCTGGAACGTGGCGGGACGGGAGGGCTGGAACGTGGCGGGACGGGAGGGCTGGAACGTGGCGGGACGGGAGGGCTGGAACGTGGCGGGACGGGAGGGCTGGAACGTGGCGGGACGGGAGGGCTGGAACGTGGCGGGACGGGAGGGCTGGAACGTGGCGGGACGGGAGGGCTGGAACGTGGCGGGACGGGAGGGCTGGAACGTGGCGGGATGGGAGGGCTGGAACGTGGCGGGACGGGAGGGCTGGAACGTGGCGGGACAGAAGGGCAGGAAGGGGAACGGACACGAGGGCTGGAAGGGGAACGGACAGGAGGGCTGGAAGGGGAACGGACAGGAGGGCTGGAAGGGGAACGGACAGGAGGGCTGGAAGGGGAACGGACAGGAGGGCTGGAAGGGGAACGGACAGGGGGGCTGGAAGGGGAACGGACAGGAGGGCTGGAAGGGGAACGGACAGGAACGGCGATGATTACATCGCCCTGACGGGTAGCAACAGCGACTGCATCGCCCAGGAGGTCGGCGACGACATCATCTGTCGTGTCTTTTTTTCTTCTTAGAATCATTCTCTCAGAGACAGGAGCGTGTCATTTTTGAACGACTTTATTAGTGATTAACAAAGCCGGGTGAGTTCATGAAGTCACACTCTTTCAGCCTTTTTCCACAGTTTTTATACAATTAGAACATGTCTAGGCCCTCCTATTCTAGAATGTCCGATGGCCAATCACCTACTGCATATACTGAGACCTCCTTAATATATGCCTGACTTCAGCTTTTTTAATTTATCAATATTACAAATGTCTATATTATTGATGTGCAACAACCTCTGGTTGTTATTTTCTGAGTATTGTCTTAGTCCTATGACTAACTGCTTACTTAAAGAATTTCCCTGACCTTCTGTCACACAGATCATCACATGTTGTTGTTCTCTCAGTTTTATCTCCAACTGGCCACCAAGACACTCTCTTGACCTTTAATCCTACAGGTCCACGTTCTCTCCTTCAGACACACATTCATATAAACCTTCTTATACGTCAATTCCCTATATATATATATTCTATATATATTCATTAGAGTCCCACATTATTTTAACAGAAATTATTCTATATAATCCCCCCATTGGGACTTACTTAGTTCCAACAAAATAATTTAGATCTGAAAATGAACAATGAGGAAAAGCAACCTTCCCAAATCTTATCGGGTTAAATAAACCCCTTATTCTTATCAACTGGTGCTTCTCGTCGTCATCCATTCCAGGGAGTTTTAGAGCCAAAACTCTCCCCCCACTCTTGACGAGGGAGGAGTAAAAGACTCACCACTCCAGCCACATTTTTATTCATTATGTATATAAGCCTGTGCATGCATCATAGGCAGCCTTGCATTATGTAGTTACTTTTAAATTAATAAAAAAACAAATATTACTGTGATTATACAATAAACAATAAAAAAACATAAAATGATACACAGAAATACAACTTTCAATTATACTCTGTGTAGTGTAATTATATATTAAAAAATCAGTCTTCTGGCTTTCTTAAGGAGCTCCCTCGTAGTAGGTGGACCAACTAGCCGTCTCGGATGCTAGCCGGGCTAACCTGCTGTCCTCTTCTGCTCCTTATACAGTCTCGTCTATTTATTGTATATCACCTCTTTCTCACTGTCCTTGCTGTCCTCAGATGAGGTATCTGGGTGTGGCTCTTGTGGGATCCAGTCTGGTACTGGATTCGGATCAGGCCAGCCTTCATCATCACCCAGTTCACGCCTCATGTTGACAGCCTGGAGGACCACTCCTTCACCATTCACGTGGTACCTCATCACTGGATTCATCTGCTTTAACCGTTGCCTGTACCAGGAAAGATCTCAGCAGAGGTATCACACACCAGAACATTAATCCTACTATAACAACTACTACTGTTATTGGAATTCCTGCTCTATTGTACATGGCCCCCCAACTTCCCAACTTTAAATCAAACCAGTCTCAAATTCCAACATCTTGTCTAGCATTATCTTTTAGAGATTTTCTTTAGTTTGTATTTCACTTTCCTGCATCTACCGGCGCATCCGGAACTCCTGTTGTTACTGTTATACTTAGTATTTTAGTGAAAGATTTGTTTTGTATTAAATAAATCACTAGGTTATCTGTTTTACTATTATCATTTCCCGGCTGCTATTTCAGCGGCCAAGGATTTGTGGGACAATCACGCTTATTATGGCCTAGCTGATTACATCCCCAGCATATTCCGGGTGGCCCTTGGGGTCCCTGCGGACCCCCAGGCCCTCTCCGTATTTAATTTTAATTTTGTCTATTATTTGGTGATTTATTCCTCCACTGTTGGGGCTGTGCATACACATTTATTATTGGTACAGTGGGTTGCTCTTGGTCCTGAGGCATAGGCAGCCGCGATGGACCTCCGGAAGAGACTACGGCTTCCGGGCTGGGCTCTGGCATTTCGGCTTTTACCACTGCTTTTTTGTCAATTCTCCCAGCTGTAGCTGTGTCAACTTCCGCTGTGTCTCTTTCTCTTGATCTTTAAGTTTCTGTTCCTCTTTACGATACTTTTCTACTGCATGTATTACATGATCACAAAACTCTCTGTGCGTTTTAGAGTTTAGTCCAACTACATCCTCCAGCCTGCTTCTCACCGGCGGGGGCATCGCTTCCACTATGGAAGTCCGGAAGCGGGTTGTCATCAGTTCATCTCCCTCAGGATTCCGCCCTGTTTCCAACTTCCAGCGTTTTAACTGTCTATGCAGATAGTTGGCTGGATTTACAGTGTCTCCCACCTCTTCACCTTTCAGTGATTTAGGGTCAATCTTGGTAGGGTAATCCTCTCTCAAAGTTCGCCACATCGCGGGACGGAATTGATCAAAGCTGACACCATCAAGGTACGGGGTGTTTACCGCTGCCTGTAGCCCACTTTTCATCAGCACTTCCTCCATCCGAGCCATCCCTAGCAACCTCGCCAACAGAGCCTTAAGGTCCCCCACCGCCAGTAATTTCCCCATTGTCTCCTCCTCTATAGCCCTTATCCACTTTCCTGCCCCCTCATGTATGTCTGGGAGGCGCTCTACTAAACCCAGCATATCTTGTGATCCCCACGGCACGTAATGCCCTGTCGTTCCTTTTATCAGGATGGGGTACTGGCTATATTTAGCTGGTTTCTTTATTTTCTGTCTATCTCTCAACTCCTTTTCACTTATCTTCCTACTTGCTTTACCTTCCTCAATCACTTCCTCATTCCAACTTTCCAAATCAGGTATTTTGTCCTGTTCAACATAGAACAGGGGAAGATTACACTTCTCTCCCTCCAGAGAGCGTGCACTCTCTCTGGGGGTACTGCATGCATCCTCCTTTCCCTGTAACTCTTCCATTGCTTCCTGCAAATCCCTATAACAATTTAACTTACTTAATCCTTTCTGTCTGCTCTGAGAGGAATCCCCCAGAGACTCCCTGGGGTCTGCTCTCCTGCCTTTTTCTCCTATGCTGGCCCCAGGAGTTCTCCAGAGTTTCCCCCCCCCCTTTTCTACATTCACTTCTCCCTCTAACTGCACGATTCCTGAGACTACTGGATATTGCCCATATGGCGGAGGCGTTTCAATTACATTTGTACTTTGCTTTGTCGAGACTTTTCTCGCTCTTCTCAGATTTTTTAAATATTCCTCTCCTTCTTTTTTAAACAGTTTTATTATTTCTTTCTCTCTCTCTCTTTTTTCCTGTCTCTTTTTACCCTTTTGCTTAACTTTATAATTTTTTATTAATATTTCCATTTCTTTGCACAGATTTAAATCGAAAGTCCCTTCCTTCGGCCAATTTGTATTCATATTTTTAGTTCGCTTCTCCCATTTCTGGGAGATTTTCTCTATTTCCTCTTTAATTAATGGGTTTTTGGCACTCAACACTTCTACTGCCGTTTTATTCATTGCTGCAGTTTATACACAACCTCCCGTTTTAGTCACCCTTTTATTTATTTTTATGGTTTGTGGAGTTTTAATTTTTCTATAGAAAACAGCAATTAAATATTGGTTATCGCAATGCCAAATACCGTTTTATACTTTAATAACTGACTCTTTTTTTAGGTCAATCCGTTTATTTACCTATTTTACTAAAGTTTTATTTTCTACAATTCTAGATCTCCTGTTTCGCCTCTGTGTATTTATACACGTTCCATACTTATTCACACAATATTACAAGTATTTTCTGCAATGTCAACTAAATTCCAACCACAATATACCAAATCATATACTTTGCATATGTTATATCACAACTGATCAATTTCCACAACCCTATATTTTCCAACAAACGTCTCAAAACACAACAATGATCGCGTTATGGGAATAATAAAGGATTGGTACAACAACAATCAGTGAGATAATGCACAACACAGCCAAGCCAACTTCAAAACTAACCCCCAATCTTTCAAGGGGATTATATCTCTTAACGTACCTTCCCTATTGCTTCATAGTAAAAAACTGAATCTTTCACATATATTTATACATTTATTATCACACAGAATTAAAAGGTACCTTTAAAAAGCTTATTAAATATTTTTCTATTTTTTAAGTCACTTAATTACACTTTATTATTAACTACTATTCCACTATTATTCCGTCTAAATATATGGTTTATAACCCTACTATACCAATCTGTCCTTCTGACAGATTTTTCTCACACATTCACTTACTCTATATACAAACTCTATACAAACAAGAACACACTTAACGCAGGCAAACCAGAATCAAACAGCCACACACACACAGCTTCTCGTACTAGAGAGCCCAATCAGCGGCTCGATTGTTGGATGTCTCTCAAACAACGCCCAATCAAATTACACCGTGCAGGACTCTCCCAAACACACTCTCGTTTACACTTTTTAAAATGGAGACTTAACAGGAGCGCTTCTCACCCCCTCTCCACCTGTGACAGAGACTTTCACTCTGTCACTCAATCTTACTTCATTCGTTCCAACACTCACTTCTTGAGTGACCTGTTAATTCGGTCTTTTCTCTACTAGCCTTTCAACATATAGAAAACCTATGATTATACACGACTATTGTCTGTAAATTAGGTTTTTTTTCTATTGTCTATACAACATACAGAGAAATCCGTTATTATACAGGATTTTATTTGCCTGACTCCCCAGCTCTCTGCGGGCACCTTCTGCTCCGCTGAGGCCCTTTCTGCAGGACTTTCACGTGACTCCACTAAAGAGATTTTTGTCATATGTACAAGTTCCCTCGAGGCCCAATCACACACATTACACATGCATTCTTTTCAAAAATCACAAGCTCGGTCTCAGTTATTTACTTTTTTAGGTTCTTAATTTGGAGAGACTTACTCAACAGTCCACTGCCGGGGGCGGCACCCGGAACAAGTCACACAACCCGTTAAACTAGTACGAAGAACATTCGCTTTTACCTTATTTGGTGATCACCGTGGCTTGTGTGACCCATCCGGCTCCCGGCCCACAGCAGCAGACGGTTCCGAATTTCCAGCCTCTGTTTTTCCAATCCTGCCGACTACGCCAAAGTTATGTCGTGTCTTTTTTTCTTCTTAGAATCATTCTCTCAGAGACAGGAGCGTGTCATTTTTGAACGACTTTATTAGTGATTAACAAAGCCGGGTGAGTTCATGAAGTCACACTCTTTCAGCCTTTTTCCACAGTTTTTATACAATTAGAACATGTCTAGGCCCTCCTATTCTAGAATGTCCGATGGCCAATCACCTACTGCATATACTGAGACCTCCTTAATATATGCCTGACTTCAGCTTTTTTAATTTATCAATATTACAAATGTCTATATTATTGATGTGCAACAACCTCTGGTTGTTATTTTCTGAGTATTGTCTTAGTCCTATGACTAACTGCTTACTTAAAGAATTTCCCTGACCTTCTGTCACACAGATCATCACATGTTGTTGTTCTCTCAGTTTTATCTCCAACTGGCCACCAAGACACTCTCTTGACCTTTAATCCTACAGGTCCACGTTCTCTCCTTCAGACACACATTCATATAAACCTTCTTATACGTCAATTCCCTATATATATATTCTATATATATTCATTAGAGTCCCACATTATTTTAACAGAAATTATTCTATACATCCTGGAGGCGGGTGGCTGGAACGGGACCTGACAGGAACGGCGATGAATGTATCACCCTGGAGGCAGGAGGCGGCAACGACTGTATCGCCCTGGAAGCAGGAGGCGGCGACGACTGCATCGCCCTGGAAGCAGGAGGCGGCGACGACTGCATCGCCTTGGGAGCAGGAGGCGGGTGACGACTGCATCGCCCTGGGAGCAGGAGGCGGCGACGACTGCATCGCCCTGGGAGCAGGAAGCGGCGCCTGCATTGCTCTGGGAGCAGGAAGCGGCGCCTGCATTGCTCTGGAAGCAGGAGGCGGCGACGACTGCATCGCCCTGGAAGCAGGAGGCGGCGATGACTGCATCGCCCTAGAACCAGGAGGCGGCAACGACTGCATCGCCTTGGGAGCAGGAGGCGGCGACGACTGCATCGCCCTGGAAGCAGGAGGCGGCGACGACATCGCCCTGGAAGCAGGAGGCGGCGACGACTGCATCGCCTTGGGAGCAGGAGGCGGCGACGACTGCATCGCCCTGGGAGCAGGAGGCGGCGACGACTGCATCGCCCTGGAAGCAGGAGGCGGCGACGACTGCATCGCCTTGGGAGCAGGAGGCGGCGACGACTGCATCGCCCTGGGAGCAGGAGGCGGCGACGACTGCATCGCCCTGGGAGCAGGAAGCGGCGCCTGCATTGCTCTGGGAGCAGGAAGCGGCGCCTGCATTGCTCTGGAAGCAGGAGGCGGCGACGACTGCATCGCCCTGGAACCAGGAGGCGGCGACGACTGCATCGCCCTGGAAGCAGGAGGCGGCGACGACTGCATCGCCCTGGAAGCAGGAGGCGGCGACGACTGCATCGCCTTGGGAGCAGGAGGCGGCGACGACTGCATCGCCCTGGGAGCAGGAGGCGGCGACGACTGCATCGCCCTGGAAGCAGGAGGCGGCGATGACTGCATCGCCCTGGAACCAGGAGGCGGCGACTGCATCGCCCTGGAAGCAGGAGGCGGCGACGACATCGCCCTGGAAGCAGGAGGCGGCGACGACTGCATCGCCTTGGGAGCAGGAGGCGGCGACGACTGCATCGCCCTGGGAGCAGGAGGCGGCGACGACTGCATCGCCCTGGAAGCAGGAGGCGGCGACGACTGCATCGCCTTGGGAGCAGGAGGCGGCGACGACTGCATCGCCCTGGGAGCAGGAGGCGGCGACGACTGCATCGCCCTGGGAGCAGGAAGCGGCGCCTGCATTGCTCTGGGAGCAGGAAGCGGCGCCTGCATTGCTCTGGAAGCAGGAGGCGGCGACGACTGCATCGCCCTGGAACCAGGAGGCGGCGACGACTGCATCGCCCTGGAAGCAGGAGGCGGCGACAACTGCATCGCCCTGGAAGCAGGAGGCGGCGACGACTGCATCGCCTTGGGAGCAGGAGGCGGCGACGACTGCATCGCCCTGGGAGCAGGAGGCGGCGACGACTGCATCGCCCTGGAAGCAGGAGGCGGCGACGACTGCATCGCCCTGGAACCAGGAGGCGGCGACGACTGCATCGCCCTGGAAGCAGGAGGCGGCGACGACTGCATCGCCCTGGAAGCAGGAGGCGGCGACGACTGCATCGCCTTGGGAGCAGGAGGCGGCGACGACTGCATCGCCCTGGAAGCAGGAGGCAGCGACGACTGCATTGCTCTGGGAGCAGGAAGCGGCGCCTGCATTGCTCTGGAAGCAGGAGGCGGCGACGACTGCATCGCCCTGGAAGCAGGAGGCGGCGATGACTGCATCGCCCTGGAACCAGGAGGCGGCGACGACTGCATCGCCTTGGGAGCAGGAGGCGGCGACGACTGCATCGCCCTGGAAGCAGGAGGCAGCGACGACTGCATTGCCCTGGGAGCAGGAGGCAGCGACGACTGCATTGCCCTGGGAGCAGGAAGCGGCGCCTGCATTGCTCTGGAAGCAGGAGGCGGCGACGACTGCATCGCCCTGGAAGCAGGAGGCGGCGATGACTGCATCGCCCTGGAACCAGGAGGCGGCGACGACTGCATCGCCTTGGGAGCAGGAGGCGGCGACGACTGCATCGCCTTGGGAGCAGGAGGCGGCGACGACTGCCTCGCCCTGGAAGCAGGAGGCAGCGACGACTGCATTGCTCTGGGAGCAGGAGGCAGCGACGACTGCATTGCTCTGGAAGCAGGAGGGCATCGCCCTGAGAAAGCCGGGTGGCGACGACTGCATCGCCCAGGAGGCCGGCGGCGACGGTTGCATCGCCCTAGAAGCCGGCGGCGAGGGTTGCATCGCCCAGGAGGCCGGTCGGAGGGGACGGCGACAGCGTCGCCTTGGAGACCGGTCTGTGGTGACGGCGAGTGCGTCGCCCTGAAGGCCGGCGATGGGTGCATCGCGGGGGGCTTGGATCACCCCCAGGCGATGGCCCAGGAGCTTGTAAAAAGCATCCCGGCAGGCACGTTCCTCCTTGAGGTCGGCTGGGTCCTTTTCGGGTCGGTTCATTCTGTTACGATCCTGATACGGGACGAACCCAAGTGCAACGACCAGGAGGCAGATTCAAGAAAATGGTAATTTTATTAAGCGTTGGGGTAGTCCCAAAGCTGTACAGGAAAGGAAAACAGGTTAATTAATTAAACATAAGTAGAGTCCCTTACGGACTGCTCCAAGCCGGAGCTGGGCTTGAAAGTCAAGGTAGGTTCCAAGCCGGAACCAAACGGGTGCAGGACTGGGAGTCCAAGCCGGACTGGGTGCGGAAGTGCCCTACTGTTCCTAAGCCGGAACTGGTTAGGGAAGGTGGAGTAGTGGCACCGGGTCTGGACTGGAACTGGACCGGGAGGTCCACTCAGGAAAACGGAAGGCGGCACGGAACTTGTTCCAAGCCGGAACTGGACTTGATCGGAGGTGTATTACACACCGGAACTGGACTGGAACTGGACTGGAACTGGACCGGGAGGTCCACTCAGGAAAACGGAAGCCGGCACGGAACTTGTTCCAAGCCGGAACTGGACTTTACCAGAGGTGTACAACACACCGGAACTGGACTGGTACTGGACAGGAACTGGACTGGAACTGGACCGGAGGGGTCCACTCAGGAAAACGGAAGCCGGCACGGAACTTGTTCCAAGCCGGAACTGGACTTTACCAGAGGTGTACAACACACCGGAACTGGACTGGAACTGGACCAGGAGGTCCACTCAGGGAAACGGAAGCCGGCACGGAATTATTCCAAGCCGGAACTGGACTTTAACGGAGGTGTACGAAACACCGGTACTGGACAAAACCTGGGCTGGAGCTGGACTGGAACCGGACTGGGTAGGTAGCTTGATTTATGGGGTAGAAAGCAGAGGTTAATGGCAGGGTACTGTGACAGGACTGTAGCTGAAGAAAGCTCCACAGAGTTGGAAGGTGCGGCGTGGCTCGGGCAAATCTTGCTGAAGCCGGCTAACATTCAGGGATCCTGGAACCGTAACCGAAGTACAGGAGGTAGGTGACATAGGGAGGACAAGACACAGCTACAGGGAGGCTGGAACCGCGGAGTCTGGAGGTTGAAGGGAGGCAGGTAAGTAGCATGCAACAGAGAATGTTTCGGAGGGATAGCTACCAAACTGCAGACCAGGTAAACAGGTAGAAGACAGCAAGCTGACGAATACTGGACCAGAAGCGTGACATGACATAAACACGGTTGGTTAGTTAAGTTTGAGAGCAACAAACAGGGACAGGACGGAAACACAGGTAATGAACCGACAAAGAAGGGGAGACAGCAGGTGGGTTAAATAGGGGAGTGAAATAGGAACCAATAAAGCACAGGTGAAGAAAGTAACCGGGAGTGATTGTCAATTACATAGGTGAGGAATGTGTGCAACGAGCGGGGAAGGCGATAGGCAGAAACTAAAGTGGGAGATCAAGAGAGCGAGACAGAGGAGAAACGCCCAGCCTGAAGCAGAGGGGAAAACACGGACAAGGGAATCCAACAAGACACGGAGGGACATGACAAAACCGGGAAAACGGACAGGATGGGAATGGAACGTCACACTATTAGTGCTATTAGTTCAAAACTACTATTAGTTCAAAACATGGGATGCTGTGACCGTGGGAATAAAAACCTAATTGAGAGCTTATTAGCTAGCGGTTTTGTGAAACATTAAAAAAATATGCCAAAAGCTTTTTGTTTTTCATACACTAATGCATATATAAGAGATCCAATCCATACTTAAAGATTAAGGAAACCCCCATTCATTTTTTCCATAGACCATCTGTTTTTAGATCCACGGAAGTAGATAATGCTAACGTTGACATGCAAATTGTCGACAGCTCTTACGAGGTCTTTTTTTCCCCTCCCCATCAATGGGTGTGGCCTATGTGCATAGTCTCCACCAAGTCATTTCATTGACTTATCAGAAACCTTGTTCAGCCAATGAAAAAAAGTTATCTTTTTAATTTCAAGCAACATAATTCTCTCTGTGTCAGGCAGGTATATAAGACATTTCTTGGTAGGAAAAGCCATGGACATATGCCTGTTTTCTTGCTTGGTACGCCACAGTAATATATTCAGAGACTTTTTTCATTTTTCTAAAACAACAGCTATTTCGACAATCCCTCCTAAGGGCTATTTTCTAACAGCCACGCTAAAGGGTTACAGTTATTTTCTTTTTTGAGCTTTTCTATTTTTTTATTTCATCTACTCAAAGCTGCCTTTAGGTACAAGTAGACTATAAAATACTACCACTTGATTGTATTTTCCAACAACAGTATTTGAAGGGTGTTGTCATTATTAATATATATTAATTCAATTATTATTTAATAAGTATTGAGATATGCTATACTGTAAATATATTCACATAAATAGCATACTAGTTCTGAAATATGGACCACAAACGTTGGAATAGTGGTGCTTCCAAAAGGAAAGCCAAAAAAGAAAAGCGGGCAAGAGACGCAGTTTTGCTTCAAAGTGTTCCACTCATTGCCAACTTCTTTCAAAAACCCTCTGATAGTAATAATGATGACAGCAGCACTATTGTCAGCTGTGAGGAAGGAACTAGCACTAGTTCAGTTTCCAGTAATGGTGTCACTCCCCCAGAGCCATCCTTTTATAGAAAAGTGACTGACATCTCTGTAGCAGCACAGCTTTTGTCTTCGTTGAGGGATTTTGTGGCTCAGAGCCAGGTGTGACACTTGAGGGGAGGGAGGGAAGTTCAAAATAGAAACATTTTATGTGGTCATTGATAAGCTAGTGGCATGCCTTGAACATCGCTTGAGCGCTTACAAGCGTTTGACCAGTCTCTTTGGAGTTCTATTTATGTCAGATCAGGTGTCTAACAGTGATGTCATAGTGGAAAAGGTAAATGCACTCTCCGCTGCATATCCATCAGACCTGGACATGAACTTTGCCAACAAACTCATCCAATTCAAGTCTTTCATGTCTGACTCTGAGAGTGCGAAGTGCCCAACTAAATTGCTTGAGACGTTGCAGGCACTTAATCTGCAGTCAGTGTTCCCCAATGTTTTTGTTTCCTCATTATCTTTCACCCCCTTGGTTCGTATTCCTCACGCACCTTCATCTGCTCATTCATTCTCGCATACATTCCTCACGCTCCACTCATCAGCCTCATTACATATTCTCCCTTCTCTCTCTGTCTCGTCGCCAGTTTGTTAAGTCAAGTCAGTTTGTCAAGATGTGTTTTCCTGGTCATTGTTTGTTGTCTGCCTTTAACCTTGTCTAGTTTGCGTTTTCAGTTACCCGCCAGCCTGCTTACCTGTACGCCCTTTACCCTCTTCCAGTCCGTCACCATTCGCCTGCAGTTCGCCCTGCTGTGTTCCTGCTTCCACCACCTCCTATGCCCCTTTGCTATCGCCAACCCCGGATCCAGTCCCTCACCCCACTCGCCCTCTTCGTTGTTTGCTTGCTCATTTAAATAAAGTGCTCCGCTGGAGCTGTATTGTGAGTCTGTCTCCGAGTCCTGCATTTGGGTCCATACCAATTGAGGGAAACGTAACAAACATGACCAATGATTGGTGGAAAACAAATTGTGGTGGGGGAGGCTATTGGGGCTGTGCATATATCCTGCAAGACTTCAGGTGCTCAAAGAGTAATCTCTAATTTGCCAGTTATGCCATTGAAATAGAATAACTAGCATGCACCTAGTCATTATAAAATATTCCCATGTTAGGTAGTACAGTTTGAATCATGAAAATGGAATATCTGATCCTGTATTACTGTTCATTATATCAATATCATGATATTATGCGACCCAAAGGCACTCAACAGTGTTGAGATGCTGCAAGTAATCAACCTTCTGGGCCCCAGGATCCAGTGCTCCAGTGATACAAGACGATTGTTCTAATGGCTCTTGGCTCCTCTTAGCTTTCTATTACAGAGAATGGGTGGGCCATTATGGTATTGCGTAGTGCACTTAATTTATGAAGTACTTATCACACTATTGCTTGGCTTCATTGTCCTGGGATTACCAATGGGTACATTATCATTGAGAAATTCCAATTATGTGATATTACGATTGTGTAAATGTGAGCGCAATTAAAAAAAGAAATCTAATTGCGTCTTTGCTCCTTTGCTTCCTCCTTTTCTTTTAATGAGTCATTCCATGCTCTTTGTACTCGGTGCCTCTTCTAATGAGATTCAACAACAGCATAGCTGACATTCCACCCTACAACACGCTGTCAGAGGGTGCGTCCCAATAGTCGAAAAATGCAACCTTTCCTCCTCCACTACCACTCCTCTACTCTGTGCCCCGGAAACCGATCTTTCGTTCCTCCCTCCCTCCACTGTCCCAGTAGCTTTATTTGCTTGCACATTAACGTTGCTCATTAACGTTGCTTATTAACGAACATGACTGTAGGCCTACATATATATAGCCTAAGCATGACAGCTACCATTTCAGTAGCTATGTGAATATGCATTAATTAATTAATTCAACCATTCCAAAGGACGTTTTTAAATTTGATTTCAGAAATTACAGTAGCCTATGCCTATAGGTGAATTAGTGCTCGGTATGTTCAGACATCGGGGACATCGGGATTCTGGAATTATAGTAAATTGTTATGTCATGCTGATTACATGTTAATTAGTGTCTCGACGCAAACCGCAACACAGGCTTGTTTACACTGATGCAACTATAGGTTACTTGCACTTAAAATACATTTTGCAGCTTTAAATGGGCTGACCATGTGGAAGATCTGTGATTGGCTTTGGGAATATGTGTGGGTTCGGCGTCTGAAGCAGATTCGCTGTCCCAATTTTGTTCACGGCTCCTCTCCTCCACTCCCCTACTCCCCTCCCTTCCTCCACATACTTCCGGGTAGTAGAGGAGTGGTAGTAGGGGAGTGGAGGTGGGGAGGTGGGGAGTGAAGAATATTGGGACGCACCCCGGGGCTCTCATACTGAGGTTTCATGGGAATGAAATAAGGTGCCCATGATCCTCCAGGGCAACAGGTGATCAATGGGTCAAAACTAGTTATTACATGCTGTGGCACACTGCCCCCTTGTGGTGTTAGAAAACATCCAAAACAGTGTAGATGTCAGATAATAGGGGAACATGCTCTGGGAATTAAATAATGTAAGGTGGAGGAATCACTGTAGACAGGATCGATATATATATATATATATATATATATATATATATATATATATATATATATATATATAGGTGTATAGAATAGAATAACTTTTATTTTCCCGCTAGGGAACTTCAGTTGTAGCCCCAGCAACAACAAAAAAGACATAGGGGCAGACACAAACATATCAAACAAAGACATTCAATATAATCATTGCATTAATCAATCCCCCTATACATCACTTCATTAATAAAATTATTAAAAGTAAATGTTGAACATTTTGAAAAACTTCCACAACATCTATGACCACAACAACTCCTTACCAAATAACTATCTTTGACATACGTCTCAAGTTAATTCCAGAGTTATCCAATCATCGCTGTAGTCGGAAGGACAGCTCAGACTGGACTTGTATCCCCTGGACAGGACTGTTAACTTCAGACACTTCCCTCTGAGCTTAACAGCCCCCCCCCCCCCCCCGCCCCAATTCAGTTTTACTCATGCCTTAACCGTACTGGTAGCTTCCAGAAGTGAAGCGAATAGAGAGCCTGGTTGTCTCAGCAAAACCTCCGGTTTGTCAAACTCTCTGACCTGGAAAATGAAATGGTAAATGGATAAGCATCCCTACAAGTGAACCACAACTCAGCTCAGTTATTTTTTGCATAATCACAATATATTGACTCCAGAACCAGAAAAGATCAGTGGAAACAAACAAAACAAATAAAATGTGTTCCTAACAAACACATTGCATGCCTCCTCCAAACAAACAATACATTTGTTCCCAACAATCACAGGGTTTAGTGATTACCTTTCTTTAGATCCACAATCTTAACTAAATATGGAGAGGGCAAAGAATGCAAAGACCTTTGACATGCTGCCAGTATCAATGGGAAATCTTCATCTCGCAACCCTTACCATTAGTTTCAACTAGTACTGTAGCAAGAGTAGTTTACACTAGTAATGCAGCAACATACACTCCTTACAGCCCCTGTCCATCTTTCTAGTACATCTACTTTAAATCAGCAGATTAAATGTGATAAATGTTGATTTCATAAATGACCAAATAGTACTGTATCATATTTAACAAACTAATGAATTTTGTTAAGTAAACTAAATAATTATTTCCTGATGAGGAACATTGTGACTTAACACAACCATAAAGTGTATGATTCTATTGCTATAGTTAAATATTACTGAAATTTCAGAGCAAGTGCTTCCAAGTGTTATGGGACTATATTGAGAAAATCATAACTGAGGAGATGCAGAAAACAAGAACATGGAAAGCAGTCCCCTTCATTAGGCAAGCCCTATTTCCATGGGTCTGGAATACACTAGTGTAATAATCTGGATACCTGTCCATTCTCCATGACAAGGATCTTGTCATACTCCAGCACAGTGTTGATACGGTGAGCGATGGTCAGCATGGTGCAGTCCTGGAAAGACTCTCGGATTGTATGCTGGATCAGAGAGTCTGTCTCCGAGTCTATGGAGGCAGTGGCTTCATCCAACAATATTATCTGAAGGGGAAAAAGTTCAATTTATACCAAGATACATCTGAGCCCATATGAATTTCCAGACTTTTACCCAATACTTCCTTTTAAAAATGTGTCCGACGACTGAGTCCTATAAAAACAACCTATATTTTCTAATTTACATAGCATTCAGTCATCTTAAAAATTCACAGTAGTCCTATGAATTTTCCGTGCACTAACTTCAATTCTCAGGACAGGACAGCTCCCCACGTACTCAAGAAAAAATGTATCAAAGTGATAAATCCACAATTTTGATCATTAAAATGAGAAGGCAGATGCCTTTAACAGTTTCACCTTTGAGTTTCTGAGGAGTGCTCTGGCCATGCAGATCAGTTGCCGTTCTCCCACAGAGAAGTTCTCTCCATTCTCTACTAGCTTAGAGTCCAGCTTTTCAGGCAGGTTAGAGATCTACAAAAAAAACAGCATCCCATCAGCATATTAACAGGTATTTATTCAGCAAGGTGAAAAGCCTGTGCCAGATGATTTGAGGCATGATTTAAAATATAAATAAATAAAAACTTCTTGTAGGTCTTTAAAAAGCCAAGATTTTAAGCAATAGAGTATGACTGCAAAAAGTGAAAGCATGTAATGTGTAAATAGATAAAGCAAATGATAGGGCCACCAGTTTTTTTCCACCATGTGACCTGCAGGGATTTAAACTTGTATTTTAATGGTTATCCTCCAGGGGTCCCCATAGGCACTCCAATGGCAATGGCACCCCATAGGCACTCCAATGGCAATGTGACTCATCACACAATTGAGTTTCTAATTGAGACATTTATAAAAACAATTAGTTGATCTAATATGGTGAGGACCAGAGGAAGGAAAGTGAACATGGATGGAAGTTTAAATGCTACAAAAACCATGGCTGTGTCCGAATCAGAACCCTGTTCCCTGTCCGCCCAGACCCCTGTCTACTATGTGCCCTGTCCCCTCACATTGCAAGCAGTGTGTGAAAGAAATCCCACAAAACTCTTTCCAAACTAGTGAGGAAGTAGTTTGTAATATCTTTTTTTATTTTTATTGAGAATATCAGTCAGTTAACATATGACAATTGTTACAAAGTGTAGACTATGAATGAAGATAGAATTAGCAAAAATAAAAAAGAGTATTTTGTAATATGACCCACTCTTGTACCATAGATATGCATACGTTTTTACTTCCGAGTTACTTACTGAAATTTTTGGGTGAGTGCACAGTTCTGCAGATGAGTGTGCTCCTGAATTCCCTCAACAAAACCCCAGAAAATAAGGTTTTCATCCTGGTATTTTAAGTGCCCCCATTTGCGAGAAAAAGTCGCCCACTCAAAAGCTTTTTGATGAAGTGGACTCAAATATGCATACTCAAAAGGGTGGAGGGCTCTGATTCGAACACAGCCCATGTCTTTTGGCGAACATGTGAAGTAGAATGCGCCTGGTACACTGCATACTGATGGATTGAATTTATTTTGCACAACTTGCAATTTAGCAATACATTAAGATAACTATAGACCGACATTTAAAAACTAAGAAACATCACAGAAGAGACTGTCAAACAACTAGCCATAGAGTTTACATTTGAACTTTATACATGACATTCACCACTTTCATTTATCTTTTTTTTATTACTATTACTATTTTCATATTACTAATACAATATATTTTTTATTTAACTCATTTGCAAGTAAAATGCTATACAACTGTGCTGATTTTTAATGTGGGTATTTCCCACATCTTCTATCAAAAAATAACATGGCGTTGTACAACATTTAAAAATACTGCGGCATGTCCACGGTAGTAAGTGATCAAACTGAATTTACCACGTGTGTGTCACTTGTAAACATCACCGTCAGTCATAGTCTGTGCTTAATTAGTGGCAATTACTTAATCAAGTTTGATGATTGAGGTAGTGCAAATGGGATAAATGTTTGAGAAGTGGCTTGACAAAGAGGCAATCATGACCTCTAGCTGGCAGTGGAGGGGAAACAAACTGGTGGCCCTAGGTATAATTGCATTCGCCCAATTATTTACATACATAATACATACACCGATCAGATTATCTCATTGTTATTTTGGTTCTGTACTCTAGCACTTTGAGTTTGAAAGGATACAATGACAATGAGGTTCAAGTGCAGACTGTCACTTTTAATTTCAGGGTATTTTCTTCCATATTGGATGAACCCTATTTTTGGGCATCAAAAAAATATTGGACAGTTTAACATCATGTAGACTAAAGTAATATTTGGTCGCATATCCTTTGCATGCAATAACTTCCTGATGTCTGTGACCCAACAATATCAAAAGACTCTTGATATCTTATTTTCTGGTACTTCTTCAAGCGATACTATAACCTCTCATTTGAATGGATCTCTATGGGAATTGGGGGGTGCGACTAGATTTAGCTGTAAATTACACTACTGTATGGAATCACATGGTTGGCTAAATGGCTATAAGTCATCAAGGGTCTGACATACATATCAAACAAGCCTTAAACCATCACTCTCCTGCCAGAAATACAGTAGATATGGATGGATAACTTGAAGGATTTCTTCTCCTGACTTATTTTTCAAGTTCAATTTTCAATAGGAAAATTTGTCAGAAGAAACAACCCTTAAAGTGATCCATCGATATCTACTGTATATATCTGGCAGCAGAGTGATGGTTTGAGGCTCGTTTGATACGTCAGACCCTTGATGACTTACAGCCATTTTACCCACCATGTATTTCACCCCCCAATTCCCATAGAGATCCATTCAAATGCAGAGATGTTATAGTATCGCTTGTAAGAGTACCAGAAAATAAGATATCAAGAGTCTTTTGATGTTGTTGTGTCACAGACATCAGGAAGTCATGGCAAGCAAAGGATATGTGACCAAATATTAAAAATGATTACTTTATTCTATATTATGTAAAACTTTCCAATATTTTTTGATGCCCAAAATGGGGGGCGGGGGGGGGGGGGGGGGACTATGTACAGAAGGTTCTATAATTTCTAAACGGTTCATCCGCTATGGATGAAAATACCCTCAAATTAAAGCTGACAGTCTTAACTTCAACTTCAGCCTGTATCCTTTCAAATTCAAAGTGCTGGAGTACAGAACCAAAATAACAACAAGATAATCAATGTTATTCACTCTTCACCTGCACTGTAAAAAATGGCTCTGAAATTCACAGTAATTAACTGGCAGCAATTGACAAGTGACTTACTGTAAAACAAATGACAGTATTATAACTGTAAAATAAAACACAGTGCACAGAGTGTCCTGTCTCTCTGTGCAGCTGAGTACAGTGTGTCCTGTCTCTCTGCACAGCTGAGTGCAGTGTGTCCTGTCTCTCTGCACAGCTCACTATGTTTTATTTTACAGTTATAATACTGTGATTTGTTTTACAGTAAGTTACTTGTCAATTTCTGCCAGTTAATTACTGTGAATTTCATAGCCATTTTTTACAGTGTGTCAGTGGTTTTCATGTTGTGGCTGATCGGTGTTTATAACAATTGCTTTCATGGTGAAAGAAAAACATAATAATTGCAATAAAGCTTGAGTGTGAAAATAAAAACGCCAAGCTTCTCTATATAAGAGTATGGGCATTAAGCTTACAGTTTCTTTCATGTATGTCTTCTCCAGCGCTTGCCAGATCACTTCCTCATTGTAGCAGTTAAAAGGATCTAGATTGTATCTGCAAGGAAGGAGCATTTAAAAACTCTGTATCCGAAATACAAAATCAGACTGAATTCACTCTTATTTATGACTGCTGTATTTGTAATATTAAAAATTAATGCAATCTGTTGTCACTACAAGTATTTGTAACTACATTAGACATCAGTAAATCTGGTTGTTCGTTTAACAGTTAAATGGGAGAATTACTACAGAAAAACACAGAGGTACCATAACTAAACACGGACATTGATAACACAGACAATCTTGACAGTACCTTACTGAACCAACAAATAGTACTGGATCTTGGGGTATGACTGACAGTTTACTCCGTAGGTCTTCCAAACCAATTAAGCTGGTGTCTATGTCATCAATGAAGATCTTTCCTCCAGCTGGCTCCACAAGTCGTAACAGAGCCGCTATAAGCGATGACTTCCCTGGTAATTAAAATTTTGTCATATTTAAAGTCACACACATATAGAATGAGAATAATACTACTTAATAATAATAAATAAGTCAATATTGGCTTTGTTAAATTGACACTTGAAAAAGGCTCTTGTGCCACCAGACACAAGGAGAGTTAAAGTGCAGCACTATGTTAGGGTTAAGTCCAAAATACTGCAAGATAGGAGTAGAGAATGTGGACATATCACACCTCTTGTTCAAATTAATTTGTATATTACATGGATCCATGCAATAGTCAATGTGGAGTGTTAACGCATCCACCTACTTACGCGATCAGCACATCGAAAAGACGATAATTATGTAACCAGCAAAGAAAATTTTAAATGAGCATTTAAAAAAAATTGATTATATAAATGGAACTTATAGCAAGACTTTGTTTTAACATTTATCCAGCTGCGATTTTATGTACCTTTATTAAATGAAGACGACTTACCAGACCCTGTTCTTCCCACAATACCAATCTTTTCTCTTCCTGCAATGCTCAGATTCAGTCCATTCAGCACAATGGGAGTTTTCTTTCTGTACCTCATCTGATAGCCCTGGAACGTGATGGCTCCTTTTAAGGGCCAACCATCTGGGATAGCAGCATGTTTGACCTTTCTTGGAGCTTCTGAGACACAGCCCTGGGACACACAATTAAGTAGAAGTGCCATATAACATATATAATGAGTCCTTTACAAACTTGATAAAGTTGCTAGAATGCCTGGCATCTGGCTGTCATATCAGATGGCTGTGACTGGAACCTGACAAATGTATCACAGTTGTAATAAATATGCTGGAAATACAATAGGTTTAATTTAACATCTGACAACTGTCCTACCGTAATATATTCCTGGAGCCTTTCTACAGAGGTGAACCTTGCTTCCAGTTCTGTTGACAGCGTCACTACATACTGCAACATTCCTGTTAACTGAAAATGAGAAAATGGCAATATTCTTACCATGTAAACATGAACACAGATTTAAAGCTTATGTAAATCCTTTATCACATCATGCAATGTTTACCATGGTCATCATGTTAATAAGACTTACTATGTTGAAAGATTTCAATTACCATTTTTAAATTACATACCAATACACCAATACCAATTACATACCACAGGTAATAGGATTGCTCAATGTTTTCATCCTACCTGGATTGTGTACGACAAGGCCAACCCTTTCAATGCTGGACTGATTGAGGCTGGGCCCAGGACAACAAGTAAACCCACAAACAGAGTGACCACAGCAGAGAGGAAATCCAGCCTGAATGACAGCCATCTGTTTCCGCAGTTAAACAACAGGAAGTGGTTTGAATTTGTATCATTCATTCCCTTGAACCTGAAATCATAACGACAATTCAATAAGCAACAAAGCACACTCAATACATTTGCCCCTGACTCCAAGGTGTACAAAATAGATTTAAGCACAAGTAGTTTCAATACCTCAGTTATAACAAGAATATAAAATATCTTACAACTCTATGTACTGTTCCCTCTTGTCATAGGCATGGATGGTTGTAAGTCCTTGAATAGTTGATGTTGTGAGGGAGATCCACGGAGACCTACTAATATTCTCCATTCTTTTCATCTCTCTTATAGTTCTTTGGAAAACACTGCAAAAAAAATGTTCATCTGAAGATAAATGTAAATTTGTTGAAATGTAAATGTTATGAAAAGCACACACACACACACGCACGCACACACGCACGCACGCACGCACGCACGCACGCACGCACGCACGTCCCGTGTGATGGCTCACAATAGAATGGAAGCAACGATGACACCCAGTATGATCACGGCAATGAGAAGCTCAGGGAACACCCCTGAGATGGTGGCAAGGGTATATGTCACCAATAGGCAGAACTGCAGGAAGTTCTCTATGTTGAATGGCAGGGCTGTATCAATCTCATCTTGGTCTTTGGAAAACCGATTCACAATCCTGCCAATGGGTGTGGTGTCAAAGAAGCTCATTGGGCTCCGAAGGACCTGAAAACAACGTCACAACTTCAGCCCCAGTTATGCCATGGTTAGATGTGACAAAAAGATGACTAGTTAACCTACAGTAGACATTCTTGGCCCCTGATGGCATAAACCACAATTCAAAAGCGAGGAACACTCGAGTTTAGGCATCTAAAGCACAGATTACCAAGCTTTGTATCCCATTTCACTTCAAGTCCCAGTTAGAATTTATGTTCCATGAGTCCTAATTTTCCACAATGAACTTCAACTCTGCAGTTTTATGCATTCTCCCCCTGAGACCAAACAGAAAATCCCTAGTAGGTTAAGCACACCCATTAAATTGAATAACATAATTGAATTTTACTCCGCATTTAAACATTCTGCACAGTGGTCACCCAGTGGGTGGTGCAGGTTCAATAAAAGAAGATAAGTCTTAAAGTGATGGTCAAGGGATTCTAAAAACTTAAAATAACCACAACATATCACAAAGGGATGTATCCACTACACACCCACCAAATATATTTTCAAGAAAATGTGAATAGGTATATTAATATACATCACAAAGTCAGCTAATAAACTCAGTCTTGAAAGGATTGTAGGGGTGTGGTCTAAATCCTCAACCCGAGTGCCATCGACGTCATCCAGCCCTACATGTTTGAACCACAGCGCAAATTACGTGCATGGCAACTAAGTACTTCGGTGGATAATGGTTCTCGTCGTATTTTTGTTACTGTAACCAGCCACTTAATACGGCAAAACCATTTCCAAGGCATGGTTTATTTGGCAAAATCTTAACTATCTATTCTTTTCGATATATTATCTGACGAATGAGCAGTGCACAAGTAAAATGCGTGAGTGATTAGTTGATTTCCATGCTGATCTGTGCAAGGAGCAAGCTAATGTTACTAGCTAGCACCACGGAGGGATGGATAAAAAGGTGAAAGATTGGTGTAGCGAACTAACTATTCCAAATTCAAATGCTGATAATGCGGACAACTATTCTCAAGGGCAAACAAAATAATCCTTTCTTTTCTCAAGGATTTCTTAGTGGGACTGTGGGACAGGACGGATTTATTTGCCTCAAACTAAGGAAGGAGTTATGTAATGAGACCAAAATATGTATTGGTTGGGGGTTCATCATGTCTATGTAGACTAGGACCCGTTTCTACTCCACCATTTTTTTCAGCACACAGGAATAACGAGATATAGATATACTGAAATTGAACGAATTTGCAATGGAATTTATTCCTTGCGCTTTATTTCTGCTCAATACATACCTTAACAGCCATAAATAACGTGGTTATAAGCATATCATGGATTTCCCTTGACTTTCCCATCACTTTAAAGTGGTCAAAATAAATTATTATTATTTTTTTTTTTTGTTTGATTGAATTTCCTTGGAGATACATTGTGTATTTGTCCCAAATCTTGCATGAATATAACCAGTTTATGTTACTAATCAGAATCCTATAATATGCAGGATCGTGGCGTTCTGCCAAACAGAATTATTTGAGGTACAAATACCAGTCATTGAAAGTCAATGACAAAGTGCAGGAAATAGTTAAAGCACAACTGAACTTTGGTAGAACTTTGGTTTTTGTAGTTACCTGGCCATGATATGAGTCCAAATCAAGGGGCCAAGACTGGGCTTTCATTTTGAAGCTCACTTCCTGGTTGGGCTGGGAGCGACAATTGTGCTGTTGCTCACTAGCGCCACTGCGATTGGCACCAGTATAGGTCTTTCACCAAGTCAATGGCAGCAATGTGGTCAAAATACTCAGTCAATAAATTTTTCCCACAAAAAAATTTAATTGCAATAGGTGCCTTTCCTTCATCTAATGCCTCTGCATGTGCTGATTTTTTAAAAATATTGTGTCGTTTGTACAGGATATACACATTTGTTCAGGACCAATCAGAGGGACAGGTTGAGTCCTCTTCGGCTCCACGGAGCAGGCGCAGTTTGTACAAACGGGCAGTGAAAAAGACATCCGAGCTTCAATTCAGTTTTTACGAGGCCGTGGAAAGGCAATGGGTGACATCACAGTGGCTTTGTCCATATTTTTATACAGTCTATGGTGGCAACATATGTTTGTTAGTTGCTCTGTGCTCCCCTGGGATGATAATCCAGAATAGGGTATTTGTCGCTCTGCATTCACTTCTATAGGGAAGCTAAAACTGTCTCAAAATTACACTTTTAGCACACATACAAATGAGAACAAAATTAAAATTCTGTCAATACCAACAATAACCAGTCTTTGAAAATTAAAAGGCCCTTTCCTGGCTATTTTGTATTTCATTTGGAACGTAGATCCGGTAGGTAATTCTTGCGCTAGAAACAGCATTAATGCCCTAATACGTCAGAATGCAGTCATTGGTCCAAATTTCCATGGAAGCAAGCGTTCCTGGTAGTATATATCTATGGTAAACAAACCGACCTACCGACATTTTGCTAGTCTTTTCTGGTAGCTTGCTAACAACATTGAAGAAAATAATACTTTTATAAATAATTTTACCTACACAAAAAAAAATACGTACGAGGACTGGCTATTGTTTGTTTTGACAGAATCCGCTTAGTTCGCGTTCATATACATGGTAGAAGTGTCATTTTGAGACCGTTTTAGCTGCCCTATAGAAGTGAATGGAGAGCGACAAATACCTTATTCTGGATTATAATCCCACGGGAGCACAGAGCAACTAACGAACATATTTCGCCACCATTTGGACTCATATCATGGCCAGGTACCTACACAACCCAAAGTTCTGGTATGTGTACCCCAAATAATTCTGTTTGGTAGAACGCCAGATCCTGCATATTATAGGATTCTGATTAGGAGCCAAATATTAGGAGCCAAAAATAAAAAATATTGTGTCACTGTGCCAATACCTTTGCATTTAATTGTATATTTGTAGATATAGCTGTTCTAATGTACTTGACTTATGAAAAGTATACTGTATGACATACTATTCAATACCATGAAAAGTTCTCACCTTTTGGAACATTGTGTTATGGAATTTGGAGGAGCCACGCAAAGTGACTTTAGTGAAGGAATACGCCTTGACAGCACTAAGCACTATCATTGCCACAATGGTCATACTGTAGATAAGCTGGTAGAACTGAAGGTTTGGATGCTCTGAAATGTTGCCGGTGTCCCCTGATGAGTTTGAGGAATTCCCCTGTAGCCATATAAATGACAGATTTTAAACATTAGGGATTTACCATTTTAAGAGATGAAGAATTGTTAATTGTATTTAGAGACATAATTTTACACACAGGCCCCATTTTAAGTAATGGTGAAATGGTGAAGAGCCGCTCACTGAGATATGAAAAATAACTATTTTAATGCATCAACCATGCATACTTTTACATGACTATACTTACAACAGTGAAATATTGACCGTAATGTATAGATTTAAATATCATTCTTAAAATCACATTACCCCTGATCCTTGCTCAAGCCAGTAACTGAGCCACCAGCTACTGAAGGCTGTCATCCCAACAAGCAGGATGACAATGAATAAAACCAGCAGCACCAACACATAACCTGCAAAAAGGTGACACGTATGTGAGTTCTTCTTACATCTCATGTCACTTGCATTTCATTGAAGGTTGTTGTACATTACCCACCTCCAGCAGCTTTGCAGTACTGGTGGTATGTCCTCCATGTCACTGAACCTTCATGGGAGGACTCTGGCATAACAAGCTGGTCATTGGATTCTATAAATTACATATTGTTAAATACAACCATTGAAAACAATCATTTATCCTATATATGCTGTAGTTATTTTGTGGAATAATTGATGAATGAGAGAGTACCTTTAATGCCATTGGCACTTGGTTCCTTTTTTGGCTCACCCATCTCATCTGACATATCGAATGCTATAGGAAAGTGTGTCAATATAATTTTTTAAAACATTGGCCTTTATACAATACAATCATACTGTATAAGTATGTGAATGCAATATTACTGACCTGGATTTTGTATTCCACCAGATCTATTTCCTGTTAGTTCTTTAGACTCAGTTTCTAGTTTGGAGTCTTCCTCATTTGATTCCTTCAAAAGCAAGCAACTCATTTGAATATCTGTCACTATCAGTCATACCATTCACAGGATATATTATCCTAATCTAGACTACTGTACACAAATTATGGTTCAAAAATTTCTTAATTAGCTGAATAATGCTTTCATAATGCCAGGATGTTCCCCTTGTCTATAGGCTTATGAAAGTTACGAATTAAACAGTTAAACAGGAAATAGGAAAAGCAACTTACTTTTGATTGTTCCAAATGGGAATGAGTTATAAGCTGTGCATATCGCCCGTTGGATTCCATTAAAGCACAATGTGTTCCCATCTCTTTGATTTCCCCATTTTCAAGTAACATAACATCATCACAGAACTCTAAATACTGGAAAAAGAAAATAAAGTAAAAAGAAAACGTGAAAAGATAAGACTTAAATCATCATGTGAAATTACCCAATTATTAAATACCATGATTACAATGGTTTTATAGCTTTATGTAACTCTAAAAAAGTAAAACGTTCTCTAATTTCTTTCAAAAAGACAGTAGTGTTCTTCTTTAAACAATACATTGTTTTTACCTATACAACTGTCCCACAAATAAACATACAGTGCCCTCCACTATTATTGGCACCCCTGGTTGTCATGGTTTGGCTGTCTTCCTTCCATCTCTTTGGTTGTTTCCTCTCGTAGCCACATGTGGGTGCTCCTGCCCTATTTTTTCCACCGCCCATGCCAGGTTTTTCTGCTTCCCTGCAGTTATCTGGCTCACCTGTTTCCCGCTGGCTATATAAGCACGGTGCTTCCTGCTTCCGGTGCTTTGGTTTCTTCATCGCCACTACACAAAGCCAGGTAATGACGGTATAAGATTTGGCGACCACTTGTTCTTTTGATATTATTAACAGTTGACGTGGGGTCTGCCTTAGTGAGCTAGGAGTTCTCTTGTCTTTTAGAGTTTTCGTTGTCCTTCTCACTCATTTCCTTCCTTGGTTTTCCTCTCCTCTCTGCTGCTAGACAGTACCTTGGTTTTTTTTCCCCCATCTCCTTTTGCCTCTTTGTTTTGTTTTTTGCTCTTGTTCAGTTTTCAGAGATTCAGGCTTCCGACCTGTTTTGTTTTCTCTCTGCTCGAGTCTGAGCGTTCGCCCATTCTACTGGGTTGTTATTATTTTGGCTTACGCTGGGATTATTTTTTTCCCTATTTTCTTGGGTCCCTATTATTTCCGGCTTATTTTGTCTGGATTGTTTTGTTTCCCTATCTGTTTTATTTTGCTCGAGTCTGCGAGCTTCGCCCTATTTTGGGGTCGTTATTATTTTGGATTTTTTCTCCCGTTTCTCTTCTCTCTCTCGATTCCTCTAGTGGATATCCACATTTCGTGGATATCTTTCTGATCCCCTCTCAGTTGCGTCTGGTCCTGCGAAACCGATCCCCCTTAGACTGGTAAAGATGAATGAAAAGGGTTATAAAAAATTCAACGTTTGGTGAATTAGCTTAATGTCACATTGAAAAAATGAAAAAAATCCATCCTTGAATTGAAGTAAATTTATTATGAGGAAAAAAAAATCAAGAAATAATTATTAACAAAACCACATGTGCCACATTATTGGCACCCTTGCATTTATATATAGAATGAAGTCATAATTTTTAATATTTGGTCACATATCCTTTGCATGCCACAACTTCCTGATGTCTGTGACCCAACAACATCAAAAGACTCTTGATATCTTATTTTCTGGTACTCTTACAAGTGATATTATAAATCTGCATTTGAATGGATCTCTATGAGAATTGGGGGTTGGGGCTAGATTTAGCTGTAAATTACACTGGAACAGTATGGAACACATGGTTGGCTAAATGGCTCTAAGTCATCAAGGGTCTGACGTATCAAACAAGCCTTAAACCATCACTCTGCTGCCAGAAATACAGTAGATATGGATGGATAACTTGAGGGGTGCCAATATATGTGGCACACATGGTTTTGTTAATAGTAATAATTTCTTGATGAGGGATTCGTTTTCTCATAATAATTTTACTTCAATGGATTTTTCAAATTTTTTCAGTGTGACATTAAGCTAATTCACCAAACGGTGAATTTTTATAACCCTTTTGACTCATCTTTACCAGTGGTGCCAATAATAGTGGAGGGTACTGTATATATATATAATTTTTATTATTATTACGTGTGAATACATTTAATACAGAATTCATGTATAAATTCTATATGAAATGTCATGTATACAAGTATACAAACAGAAAGCTAGAAAGACTTAAATCAACTCAAATTCACCACCTTAAATGGTGTTATCTGACCAGCATAAACATTGATAATACTATGTATGCAATAGAACAAATAAAATATGTACTAAAGTGTACTCATAAAAATGCACTGGCACAACAAAACAATAAAGTTCTGTCCCAGGAACACACTTAATTTCATTGAAAGGGAGAAAATGGTTTTACATGGGTTCATAACACAGCTGCAATGCTTTTGGGGAAGTAATATATATATGGTCACACTGACCAAAAGTACTGAAATAAGAGCGAGTTAGTATAAAAAAAACATTGATTCCTCATAGTGTATGTGTTCATAGCCGAGCACACTAGGCTGGTTTCTTATTTAACAGATTATTTGGAATCCCTTGGTTAATCTGAATATTAGGCTTGTATGAGGACACTGACTGACAGACTCTCCGATTTTGAAGCAAATATTTAGCAAGCAAGTTCTGTATATTTTCAATAGCTGCTTATTTTCAAATGCTGGCAAACTCATAATAGTGAGAATCAGCCAATGCAGGCTTTAAAGCATGTGGCTGCATGTGCTGGACTAGGATGTGCGGTAATGGGACTTGTACCTGCAGATGATGGGTCACCAGAATCACAGACCTTCCCCTCAGCTCATTCTTGATACACTCCTCAAAAATGTGTTTCCCCACATGAGCATCAACGGCAGAGAGAGGGTCATCCAGGAGAATTATATCTTTGTTGGAGTACACAGCTCTGGCTAGGCTAATTCTCTGCTTTTGTCCACCAGACAGGTTCAAGCCTCGTTCACCAATCTTCAGACCAAAAAAAAAATGACGTAATTTTCACATTTCTTATTTAAACTGAGACTTGGCTATTGTGCATACTTTTTTACATCATTTTGTATACAGTATAAGACTATAAGCCCGCACAAACAAATGGTTCAGCAAAGTAAGCAAACTGAAATAATGCACATCAGACTCTTGGAAATAGTCTACATTCTTAAGGTATCTGCACAAATCAAAATGCAAACCTCAGTCATATCACCGCTAGGAAAAATGGTCAAGTCAGGCTTAAGACTGCAGACATGAAGAACTTTGTCATACCTGTGAAATTGCAAACATGTTCAAATGAATCACAACATCCTACTTTGAGATCAGATCCCTGCCACTACTCACATTGTGCCCTCCTCTGCTTAACCAATTTTCATTACATGCACTAAGACTGAAATACTATTTAAATTAAAACCATTAACGGAACTCGCCACGTAGCAGCCCAAGGCCCTCTTTTAAGGATGTACAGATCCAGAAGAGCCAAGTCTAGATCAGTTTTTGCCATTGTAATAATGCAAATGTACACTGAAACGCGCAATGAGGTGGGGAGTACCTTAGTGATGATGTCACCCAAAGTTTCACATCATAATAAGAATTAATCCTTGACTGAAATGGTATAATTCTAATTATTATTATTGAAAAACATGATTTCTTTAAGATAAATTATAACCGTTATTCAGACGCTTTCTAACTATTGTGGTACAAATTTACTTTTCTCAGTTTAGCATTACCTGCATTCATCAAACAACTCTCCCATGAGAATGTTATCGCGTACAGATCCATGAAATATCCAGGCTTGCTGGGACACATATGCAAATGTTCCATCAGCAATCACACATCCATGTTGCAGGTGCATCTAGTGAGAATGTTAAATTCACAGAGAGAATAGTATATTAGATCTTCATCACTAATCATCAGAGCCATTCATTTTTCTCTACCATTTCTATTGACACACACACAGCCAATGGTCCACAAGGCTTCACTTTTGCAAACAAATTTGAATGAAAAGATATGAATTAGCATTCAACATGTGACCAAGATTAATAATGAGACTAAGCATTCTATCCATTTGCATTCATCTCCCTAAATAATTCAGAGCACAATTAGACTGAGAAATGCAATAGTTTTATTTTAAATAGGGGAATAATTTATTTAGTAAACTTTTAAAAATCAAAAATCACAAAATCAAAAGATAAAGCACCCTAGATCATGGAGGCATTTAAAATGCAAGCTGTAAATAAGATAATTATTAGGACCCTATAAAATATATTTATTGTGCACTTATTTTAGTTCCCTATTTCTTTATTGAACCCCCCACCCATCCATTCTGATTTCCTAGTCTGATGCATATTTTTCCTATCATCGATGGAAAGATCAAATCCTATGATGTCATAAACCTGTCCATGAAATAACCTTAAAAAAGTGCTGTCAGAAAAATAAATGGTAGTTTACTCCCTGAAAAATATCAACTAAGTATCTAATAGCTAGCTATTTGTAGACTGTATGATTATGAGTGACCACAATGTAGCCGTACAGAGTTGACTCCATACAGACAGAGCCAGAGTAAAATATGGCAGCTGAGAAATTACATCACTGCATACAGTGTTTTCAAAAAGCAGAGCAGGTGTAAATGGTACATTCGTATGATTTACAGACATTTCAAACAAAGTAAAATACCATTAAACTTACTCGCTCTAGAATGCCTGATATTAATGATGTTTTTCCACTCCCCACATTCCCACAAATTCCAAGTAGACTTCCCTAAAAAAAGGAACGAGAACACTTTAGTTTTCTAACACGATTGAAAGCGTAACATTTGAAATCAACTAATCTCAGCAATGACCTTTACTCATGCTGTGAAATCGATCACGTAGGGGTGTCATAGTCTGCAGGCTTATTTTCCGTTTTTACTTGCTCGTCCCCTTTAAGCGCCTTACGTCTTTTTATTGTTTCATTGTCCGTGTCGGGTTTTCCTTTAATTTCGCTACTCAGTGATTGCACCTGTTCGGCTCTTCAGCTGCCTATTTAAACTCAGCGTCCTCCTTTTCCGGCGCTTCCATGTTATCTTGTATTTCTGGTAGCCGGTAAGGTATATATAGATATAGGACTGGGAGACTGGTTTTGCTTATTATTTCTATTAAGCAAAAGCAGGAAGGTCCCATTAGTAAGTTATTTAGTAAGATCTTCTTTTCCTGCTACTCTAACTCTCTATCCTATCTATCGCCTTATTTTAACTGCTTTAATCAGTTCCTCTCGTTGGTCTAGCTCGTCCCCATTGAGCTAGAGAGGTTCTGCTTTTCCAGCTATCGGTCTATCTTTTCCTTTTCTCCTACACTCAAGCCTATGAGTGCTACTCACCCTAAGTTTTAGGGTTACTATCAGTTATTTCGTTTTCCTTTTATTTCTCCTCCGTTTTTGGAGGTTTACAAGCCTCGCTTGTTATTCTTGTTTATTTACTCGAAGTTACGAGTTCCTCGTCCTTTTGTCGGGGAGACTTACGTTTTCCAGTTTCTACCCTTATATCTCTGTCTGAGAGAGAGGGGGGGCTGTTTGGCTGTTTTCTGTTCTCGTCTTTTGTGTTTTCTCTGTTCCCTTTCCCCTACGGAATATATTCCGTTTTGTGGTGTCACGTGTGACACTTTTAGAGACCCCGTCTATCGCCCCTGGTCCTCCATAATATTCTCCGTGTCTCAGGACACAGGAAAACCCCTTATAAGGGGAGAACACCATCGTTTACCAAGACAGGCTTCTGAAATGACGGACTGTCATTTTCCTAGTGAATTAAACTTGCATCGTGATGTTTCCATGACAACAGAATTAAAACATGTACCTTCTTCAGTGTAAAGGAGATGTTTTTAAGTATTAAATTGCTCTCAGCCTTGTCTGGTGGGCATGTCCCATTCTGGCCCTGTGGTTTTTTTTCCGGACCTTTCCGTGAAATTTCTACATCCAATGAACCCTCTGTACTGCTTAAAGGCCTGTCCCAGGAGAAAGAGGCTTCTTCCATAACCAGAGCATTGGTTGATCCTGGTTGCAGAATCAAGTACGGTTCTGGATTTTCAATGAGGAGGATTCTCTTAAAAAAAGAAAAGAAAAAAGAAATGAGTAAAATTTTAAATTAAATTAAATGTTTGCTTCTCATACCTTATCTAAAATTATTATTATTTTTTTAAAATAAAGCTGTAATTTACTATGTAGATGCATGCACAAAAGTCTATTATTTCAGATATTTCCTGAGCAAATAATTGTAAGCTTAATCAAAAGAATGCACATACAATATGTGTAAGAACATTATTCCCACCTTTAACCGAGATAAAGCTACTTTCGCTTCAACTATGCCTTTGACAGAAAATGGAAGGAAAGTCAAACAGAATCTCATGGAATTGAAAATGGCGATGGTAGTGAAGGCCTGAAAAATGCAAGAGATACAATGAATTGTACTCTGATGAAGTGACTGCATCATTCCAATGGAAAATTAGTAAAGGTTTCCGAAAGATAAGCATTGACTCACAACTGAAGAACTCAAGGGAAGCTTCAATGATGTGTGGGTGACAAATGTGAGTATTGTAGCAACAGTAGGAACTAGGGTTGCCATAGAGGTGTTCACACTCTGAATATATCCAGCCGATTCCAAAAGTCGTTTCTCATGTTTTCTTACATCTGGGACAAAGAACAATCATTTTGGTAATTTTTTTAAATGGTCATTTTGCGGTTCTGGATTAGTACATGGTCAACTGCCGCTTGGTCTCAATTCATATTTGAACTTAAACCCAGCTGCAACAAATATACTTTTATGTTCATATGTGAAAATGCAGTAGGATTACATCTACAAATAGTTGCCGTTATATGCTTTTTCTTTTCCAAAATACAATGTTCAAAGCCGATTTTCCGCTTTGAAGGTAGAACAGGGAGGAATTTGTTTCCTTACTGCTTATATGTTTTACAAAACCAGCTTGATAGCAGCCAGTATAGATCAAATGACGAGGTACCACTACCGAACATAAATATTATCTGGCTACCAAATTTGTCCCCAGTATTCTACTGCAGTAAAGTTATAGTTTCTTTGAAAATGAAGGTGAAGTCGCCCAGAAATATCTCCTTTAAATAATGACAAATTACATTTTTGTTGTGAAACAAGATCCATGGTAGTTAAAACCCTTCTAAGTCACAACTACCAAATCTTGATTACTACAAATATATATTTTAAGAGATCACTAAATGAGCTTGGTGTGAGTGGTTTTAAATAGTCCTGACTTGATCCTTGATCCTGACTTGAAGTGCTCTGTGTTTTGTTATTTTGTTCAACATAGAAGGGAAGGAAAAAGACCCCCAGCACATACCAGTGATTTTCTTCTCAAATGAAGTTTCCCAAGCATACATTTTGATAAGCTTGATGCAGGAAAGAATCTCATTCAGGGTGCGAATACGAGTGTCTGTTACAGATACAGCTTTCCTCCTGAACAAACCAATCAATCTGCCCATGGCAAACTTGAAGAGAAAAAAAAAGGATCATTATACAGAAAACAAGAGATCAACTAAATCCAAAGCTATTACAAAAATTGCTAATTTTTGCAAATGCATAGAAAAAGTATACAATTAAAATGAATCCAAAATAATTTTCTACATAATTGCAGCATAAATGTTGTGGGAGGAAATGATCAAGATCATGATATTAGATACAACCATGAAATCAAATAGTTAAATAAATTAAAGTTTTGTGTTATTCTTATGAAAAGCATACATTAAAAGAATATTAAAGAGCCAAACCTGTATAGGAATGAAAATGAGATAGACACAGACACCAACGAGTGCAGTATATCCCAGAATATAGCAGACATATGCAATGCACATGATCAACAGGGACGGTACAAAGAGGAAGTAGGAACCATATACGATAGCCTCAAACAGCCGATACCCATCACTCGTAAGGACATTTATTACCTGCAAATTAAGACAGACCCTTATTCTTTATTTCAATAACGCAGTAAAATAGTCTGTTGTATGGTCCTTGATGCTTACAAAATTTCATTCGTAAAGATTCCTTGCATTGGATACAGTAATATTAAGTGCACAGAAGAATAATTCAGCTTAAATAGCCCTTTAACATTTCATATCTACTTTCCATTGAATCTACTCATTCATGTACCTATCCAATCCATACTTCAGTTCAAGGTAAACTAGACAATTATGAAACAATGCCACAGTTCTCTCATTCAGAAGGTAAATACAAATGCAATCTGCATCAGTTCCTATTGTATGCTAAATACAGTAAATTACCTACCTCTCCCACAGAGATGCTGGTGAGTGCTCTGAGAAAAATAATCTTCTGAAATGCTAGCATTGAAAAAGAACTCTTGACTCTGATGGCTGTTCGCATATTAATTGCCCACATCAGTGAAAAGAAGATGGCTTTGCTCAATTCATTAATGAAAAGGACAACACAAAGGCCAATGCCATACGTGAGGTTGGGCTTTTCTTGAATTTCTATATAGTTCAGCAGTTTGTAAACCAGAACAGCCTGTGAATGAGAGGTGGTAAATTTAGTACATGACTCAACACTATTTTAACTCAAATGTTTAAAAAGGTTGTGTATACACAAATCTTATAGCAGATTTCCATACAAATGTGTTCATTTCAATGTTCAAATGTTTGAAATGGAAGACGGAAACATACTGGTCCTACAAAAAATGTGATGGTGAGAAACATAGCAGCGATGGCTGACATTAGTAGCCTTGTTCTTTGAAAGCGCATAACTACTTGTTCCAAAGAGGCTTTTTCAAGGCCTTTTTTGGCTACCTCTTCCTCCCAAAGCCTCTGAAACCTGAAAAGAAATATGTACTAAATATTAGTTTTTGAAACATACAAATGGTCTCATAATACTGTAAATAAAGAATTTTTATAACCTTTTTCCATTTGTATCAGCACTGTCATGAGGTGACAAAGACAGAGCATTCTTGTCAAGTTTTCCTTTGAACAGCTTCCACATCATGGGAGTCATCCATGAGAAGGACAAGAAGGAAAAGAATCCAGCATCATCCACAGGGTTCGACCTTGAATACAGAAAAATTATCCGTGAGGCCATAGTGGAATATTTACTTGTATACAGAGGATGGCAAATGCATTTTATACAGTGCATCTGACCAGATGTGTAGCACTTTATATAGGTTACAATCAGTGCAAGAAATTAACACCAGCCACCAGCCAAATGCTGGTAAATCTTTAATTGTGGCTGGTAAGTTTTCATAATCTACCAGCCACTTTTCAGGTAAACAACCATTCTTTGACAGTTCTTTTGTATAGTAAAAAATCGATTTGGCTGTTAAAACAGTACAAGTGGCTGGTAGATTTTGGAGTCCACCAGCCACTGTGGCCGGTATAGACAAAAAAGTTAGTTTCTTGCCCTGGTTGCAATGCACCAATAATAAATTAATTACGAATACAACTGTGATCATGAGGCCCGATCACAAGCAACGGTCATAATGAGCATAAAGTAATTGTTTACAAAAAACATTGCAGACATTTCTGTAATTTTACCCAACTTCATTGGATGTATTCCATATATTAAAGAGTAGTCTCCATTGCACTACTGGGATTGTAGCATTGGCTCAGCATTTTGTGTTAATGCGTACTGAGGAATGTTCAAGCATTTATAGTAATAGGCATAATACACTGCAGTCTACCAAATTAGTATAGGTAATTTGCACATGAGTGTATCGGGAAATTCAAATTATAAACATGCAAGTTGAAAATGTCAACAGATGCCAGACTGAAATCAAATCAGAATGGGTAGAGTCTGTATACTGCTCCAAAGAAAGTATTTAACAGTGTAAAATGTAACGTTTTGAGCTACACGGTCTTTATCAAACTAAAGAACATTTTAAAATGGCACCGTGAAATACATGTATGACTTCCTATGGCACTGGTTCATCTGACCGACCATTTACAAAAAGTGCCACTCCCCTATATAATACATCAGGAAGCGACAAATAGCAAAACACTGCTGAGCCTGTTTATCTTGATTATGTTTCACAAGCTATACAATTTTAATACATTTTGTGTAATGAATGCAATGTATGAGAGCAGCTTTTACATTTCCATTTACAAACTTAATTTGCATACATAAAAATTATTTCCATTGTTTCAGAAATTTCCACTGAAAATGTTTTGTAAACCTCACAGGAGAAGAATGAGATAATATAATAATAAATATAATAATACCTCACCACAATTCCTCCACCATTTTTGAGTCATTCCATCAGTATACTTTGACTGTGTCACAGGTGCCTTGAAATAACGTGTTTGGATTTTCCATGCATATTCTCGCCAATACAAAGAACAAGTGGTTTTGAATATATCAATGAAACAGTTTCGCACTCAGCTTCAGTAACACGCATTCTTAGATTTTCTTCCTATTTGTTTTTTTTGTCTTATTTTCTTCCTTGGCATGATCCTTCTGAAGAATCTGGTATAAATCCCCTATAAGGTGTTTTTAACTTAGAAATTTTTATATGCTCTTCTGTACATCAAAAAGGGATGAATATCCTGTAGTTTTAGAATTATAATTTTTATGCTGATTTTAATTACCCTAAATAGCTGCTTTAAATGATGTTAAATTAATTATAAACTACAGTTTAGTTTTCCCAATATGTGTAATAGATTAATCTCATCTCTCTCAACACATCCTCCATATTTTTTTTTTACTGTCTGTATTTTTGCCACTTTAAAAATACAGATGGTATATAAATTATGGGAAAAAAACAGCCTGGAAAAAGTAGCCTTCTTCCAATTGTTTTATTTTCTGAGTAATAATGACATCCTTGAAACATTCCAGTCCAGCTTTAGAGCTTTCCATAGAGTCTGCCCTCCTGAAGGTGACAAATGACCTGCTAGCTGTTGATGCTGGTGATCATGCAATTTTAATCCTATTAGATCTTAGTGCCGCTTTCGATACTGTTGACCACAACATACTCGTTGAACGTCTTGAGCATAATATTGGCGTTCAGGGTACAGCACTAAATTGCTATATCTCCTACCTCAGCCATAGGATGTATTCAGTGAATATTGGCAACCACCACTTTTCCTCCTCCTCCATCACCTGCGGGATCCCTCAAGGCTCCATTTCAGGGCCTATCCTCTTCTCAACATACAGTATATGCTCCCACTGGGACACACATCATCCGCAAATACAACATCTCATTTCATTGCTATGTGGATGATAGCCAGCTCTACCTCCCTTTGAAACCTAATGATCATTGCTCTTTGCAGAACCTAAATGACTGTCTGATGGAGATTAAAAGTTGGATGACTAACAATTTCCTCCAGCTAAATGACTCAAAATCTGAGGTAATTTTATTTGGACCTCTTAAATCCATAAATCTACAGGATAATTTAGGTCAATTATCTGAACTAGTTAAACCACATGCCAGAAATCTGGGTGCTATCTTTGATTCTGACCTTAGTTTTGATAAGAAAATTAACTCTGTTATTAAAGGGAGTTTCTTCCAGCTGAAAAAAAAAGTAATAATTTCTCTCTGTTTATGACCTAGAAAAAGTAATCCGCGCTTTAATCTAATCCCGCATAGATTATTGCAATTCACTATATGCCGGTATCAATCAGTCATCCGTGTCTCGCTTACAACTAGTTCTGAATGCAGCAGACAGATTACTTTCTGGTACTAAGAAGAGGGATCACATCACCCCAATCTTAACATCTGGCTTCCAGTCCATTTTAGAATCAATTTAAAGGTTTTATTTTTTGTTTTTAAAGCACTTCATGGTCTGACAGACACCTTCATATATTACCAACCTACTCTGCCCCTCTTCTACCTCTAGGTCACTGAGGTCGCCTATACCAGCTGCTTTTGGCTGTTCCACGGTCCCGGCTAAAGCTGAAGCGTGATCGTGCTTTTGCAGTCTTTGCTCCGAGGCTGTGGAACACCCTACCACTAAATATCAGAGCTGCCCCTACCATCTGCTTTTTTAAAATCAAGACTCAAAACACACAACATGCCCTCGCATTTCCAATTGTTTAAGGTTTTCTTAAAATGTCTATTCACTTATTCATATTTTAGGCTTGTATGTGTTCTTTTCTATGTGCATCTATATATTTATAGCACTTTGGTCAACAGTTGTTTTTAAATGTGCTTTTATATGAATAAAATGTACTTACTACTGTTACACTGAAGCTGGCGGTTTACAACAAACTGTTTCACTGGACGTGTCTTATTTTCTGCCGGGAGTTACAAATGTTTGTCAGGACAGAAACGATCGTAACGCACTACGAACGCCATTACTGTCACATAAAATCACATTTGATGATGGTTTTTATTTTGATTAAGTTAATTTTGATTACATTTTGCTGTGTTATTCACTGTTTGTTATAATAGACATATTGCATGTTTGATTCAAATACTAGTTACTCTTTTCTGTACTTATATAAACGTACTTATGTTGTAAAACAATTAGCTTCATGATTAAAAAAACTGTTCATGATGTAGCCTTTGTCTCCACAAATTCTATTTTTGTGTATTTTGAGCATTAGCTAGAATGGGATAATTAGCCCCCATTGTTACACAATCATTCGGAATATGTATATTCAATTATGGATATTCCAAACACACCCGTACGTGTCTTGCTACAATGACAGCCATCATCTTATCGGTTTTTTGTCGCTACTTTTCATTTGTACTAAAATGCACAAGCAAATACCTTTCCCAAACTTGCTTTTGGGCTTAGTAAATCACTTTACATGTGCTAAAGTAATGTATTTGCACGACCACCTCCCACTCTTCCCCCAAAATAACGTAGGGATGCCCAATTTTGCATATTCATTCAGGCTAACCCGCAAAAAAGAAAGATCCACGTATCGTTCAATTTTAACCATCGCATTCCTCTTTGCAACTCGTTGATGACCCCTGTAAGACGGATGCGTGAGGGTAGGACCCGAAATGCACTGACATGATACAATGGCATGAAAATGAAACGTAACAAGAATAAAACATAAAACGTGGCGTGACTAGACTAAACATAATACGTGACATTTACAAGAAACCTAACTAAGACAGAAATGAAACATAAAACGTGACATGACATCTAGAATGGTGACACACTGTGCTTATCTCAACTGTGAATCTGGCCCTAGGTGCCTAAAACAACCTGACAGGAATTGGAAACCTTGCTGGAAAAATAATTTGCAGACAACATAAAAAAACTCCAGAAAGTGAACTATTCATTTAATGCCTATCATCCCGTTCTGGAAATTTGCTATAAAAAAAAAACCATGCTACCAAATAAGTGAGGTGTAGCACATTTTACACAGTTCAGTTTACCAAGATAATATACCATGCTGAATGTGAAGCTATTGTTGTGACCTTGTCCTATAGATACAACTTACCAAACTGAAACAATGTAGTTTGCAAGGAAAAGGACACTCATTTTCTGAAAACAAACGTCAAGCTTAATTGAAGCATATCGACAAATGTGTAGTTAGTAAATGAACACAGAAACACAACAGGTCCTTTTCTAAAGCAATTTTGGTGCAAATGCTTCCATACTTTTCTTTGTCCCCTCTATGAAGATTTTTTATTATTTTTTCAATTAGGCCTACTATTTAAAAACTACATCTCAACAACGTCAGTAAGTGTTCTGTTTCGTTTTAAATTATAATTAAGAACACGTTTCTGGGCCGTGGCACAAGTGTTTCATTGCATTGAAGTGCAATGACAATAAAATCCATCTGCCACAAATTCTGTAGTTATTTGAGCCATTCCCAGGCCTGTCCTTAGGGTAGTGACTCATTCCTCACTAGTCCTCTGCCACAGTACCTGTACCAACAGTTGAAACAACCAAGTAAATACTAAGAGCGCACAATTCACAAGAAAATGGGACACTATGCATCATAATCTGTACAGATGAACTGCATATAGGCTTAGTGCATCTGCAATACCTTAAATAATTTGTTAATAGGACCTACAACACATGCATTAGCCCTTTGTATTTGAACTTCAATATCTAACCAGGCCCTGTGTCAGAAATGTGAAGCTTCTTCCCCCAAATCAAAGATCGTTCAGTTCTTCATATAGACTTTACATTTAACTTTGCTTGAAAGAATAGTGTTATAACCCTAATCCCTGACATAAGATAAAATAAATGCAGTGCATGTAGCAGGAACCAGCGTATTAATAGTCAATTTACATAATTAGAAAACTTCTAATTTATCATACAAAACAACCACATTATGTTGTCATTAGGTGACTAGTTAGTAGCATCCTAAATACTTACATACAAAATGGAAATGAACACTCCCGCGATTCGAAATTCCACTCGTGGTAGGCTAGTTATCATAAAAAAGGCAAGAAAAAAAAGTTCAAAGTAACAATAAAATATCAAAGCAAATGAAAGATTAGCCTGAATTATTTCAAATAAAACTTTTTTTTTAGAAGGCTAAATAAATAAATAAAATGTCCTACCAAATTACGCGATGCAGTAGGCTACAATGGCGATACGAAACGTATCCGTGTGTCGCGAAATTAAATGACGGTAAATTCCACCCTATTAAATGCTCATAACATTTATGCAGCCTGGCGAAGTGGCTACTGTAACGCGAGGGCAGAACACTAAAGGTAGGTTCATGCTTGCGCTGTGTTCATCGCCCTATGAAAAAGACAGATGGGAACAAAACTGTTTGTGAAATAAATCCCGTTTTGCATATAGCCTACTCATTTTATTATTTTTTACCGGTCTTTCCGGGCTTTCAGGTATTTACCTCCCTCCTTCCACATGACTGAGAATAGAATCCTTAGACAACGTTAACTTGATTTTGTAGCTCAGTTTATTGGACTATACTGTAGTGTAGGCAATGTGCCTATTAAAGCTAAAGACTGTAAGGTGTTAATTCAGGATTTGTTTCTTTCTAAATGGAGTATAAATAGCGAAATATTTGCATACAGGGCCGTGTTAATGCATAGGCATTATAGGCACGTGCCTATGCGATCTCGTGGAGGGGGGGGCCGAAAATGCACCTGAAAAAAATTATGAATATGAATTATGATTTTTATTTTTTTAAGACATGTAGTACGAACATACTGAGAAATAAAACTGTTATTTAATAAAAATGTTTTTCAGGTTCAGGTATCGCAATATTATGTAACGGCCAATAGCCCTTTAAGATATAGTTGTAGTGTATCCCCCTTTAACTTACTGTGACGCGTGTGTGTTGGGGTGACGAGCACGCGCGCCAGTGTGTGAATCATTATACTGTCTATGGTGTGCATGCGCAGTTGCCCAGGTATATCGGCAGCAGAGATACAATATTTAGTAACTTGCTTGGTTATTCATACACACCTTCTTTTGTTATTTGCTGAATAAATACTCATATGATTCATTGCACCATCAACCGGACTGGTTGCTCAGTGGTTCAATCACGCTCAACTGTTGCTTTACGCTCAACTCGCTGTGCCTTGAGAGGCTACTAGGTGGCGAGCCCTCAGATCACATTCACACAAGAAAGTAGTTTTTTCTGTTAATAATTTCATGTTTTTCTAAAAATAAAAAATCAGTATATTATTAACTTACCAATGATGCTACATAAAAATAATAACAAAAAAATACATGTCAATAATAGTGTAACCTCTTCTCTCTGAGCGGGAATGTAGGCTACATTAATATCCGGTTCAATATTTTTTTCAAAAGTGCCACGCCAAAAATGTCTGCATCGGCGACTTCGGGGGCAGCAAAGATTTTATATGGGCAAACTTGACACCTATGACAAACTAAAATCAAACTAATGGAAAACTTTAGCTGGCTAGCATTAGCGATACACATATACTAAATTGGCTTTGTTTGTTTCCTGGTCACATCAGCCCACGTTAACGACGTTAACTTAACGTTTATAATTTTTTCGCCTCCTGTTGCTAGGCAGAATTAGTAGGGGCAGAAGTGTTTCTGCCCCTCCGCCCAACATTATTTGCAGCAGGTTTCCCCTGCTTACGCAGATGACGCTCACGTTGTTTCCCTAGCAACGGTGGGGCAGAGTGCTCCGCTGCCCCACAGCAGAGACATAGGACAGGGAGCGCAGTCCGCAGCGTGAGCACACACATACACACAAAGGAAACTCAAAAACAGCACTATAAGGAGTGTGAGTCAAGTTTATCATATTTATACACACCAATTTCACGACTGAATCAATGTTTTGTGTTAAATATAAAAATACATTTTGCCACAACGTTCAAATGGTATGAGCATCTTGCACAACAGCGCCACGTCGGGTGGGGCACTGCCCCACCTGCCCCTAAAACGCCACTGAGTGCACTTCATTTATGAAGTACTTATCACACTATTGCTTGGCTTCATTGTCCTGGGATTACCAATGGGTACATTATCATTGAGAAATTCCAATTATGTGATATTACGATTGTGTAAATGTGAGCGCTATTGTTTTTTAATCTAATTGCATCATTGCTCCTTTGCTTCCTCCTTTTCTTTTAACCCTTGTGTGTTCATGTTTTTGTTACTCACACAGTGTTCACGGGTCTGGTGGACCCACACCATTATTGGGTTTTTAAAACAATAAAGCCATAACAATTTATGTAAAAATACTTCAGATATTGACTTTATCTCAATTACAAGCAATATAGACAGCATATATGGTTAATATTGACCATTTACCTCTGCTAGATCACATCAATAAAAGTGATATTTCGTTGTGATAAAATGTGATTTTTGTGTTCTTTTACATGTTCATCACAGAAAATGAGCCAAGGCCAATGAGTCTCAGGTTGAAAAAATTATGAATTGTATCATTTTTCTTTTACTAAACACTGAATACGGGTCCCACAGACCCAAACACCACACAAGGGTGTCATTCTATGCTCTTTGTACTGGATGCCTCTTCTGAGATTCGACAACAGCATAGCGGGCATTCCAACCTACGGTGTCAGAGGCTCTCATACTGAGGTTTTATGGGCGTGAAATAAGGTGCCCATGATCCTCCAGGGCAACAGGTGATCAATGGGTCAAAACTACCGTAGGCGGCAGTGTAGTATAATGGTTAAGGAACTGGCCTTGTAACCGAAAGGTTGCAGGTTCGATTCCCAGGTAGGACACTGCCGTTGTACCCTTGAGCAAGGTACTTAACCTGAATCGCTTCAGTATATATCCAGCTGTATAAATGGATAATATGTTAAAAAAAAAAGTAAAAAGTTGTGTAAGTCGCTCTGGATAAGAGCGTCTGCTAAATACCTGTAATGTAATGTAATGTAATGTAATATGCTGTGGCACACTGCCCCCTTGTGGTGTTAGAAAACATACCCAAAACAGTGTAGATGTCAGATAATAGGTGAACATGCTCTAGGAAATAATGTAAGGTGGAGGAATCACTGTAGACAGGATCGATATATATATAGATCCTGTCTACAGTGATTCCTCCACCTTACATTATTTATTTCCCAGAGAATGTTGTGTATAGAATAGCATAGGTGTATAGAATAGAATAACTTATTTTCCCGCTAGGGAACTTCAGTTGTAGCCCCAGCAACAACAAAAGACATAGGGGCAGACCCACAACACACAAACATATCAAACAAAGACATTCAATATAATCATTGCATTAATCAAACTAATTAAGTGAATTAAAGTGTAATAGCCTACAGCCAAACGTCATGATTAAAAATAGCCTCCACTGTCTCGAGATGTCCAGTATTATCAAGCAGTCCAACACACAAACTCTGCCTCCACGACTTTCCTCCATACACGCGTGTTGCGGTCTCTGTACACTGTCGAAACGGAGCACCGAACTGCGTCAGCCTTCCCAGTTGTCGCCTCACTCCTCCCCCCACATTCTCTTCTCCTTCCCCTTCCCCTTCCCTGGTGGCCTTTTGAAGATTGCCTGCAGTCCTAGATCAGTCCCAAGTCCCGACATCTTCAACTCCGGTGAAGAACGATGGTAAACTTTGTAGACGCAGATCCGATGGACATTCCCGAGCATATGTTAGAATGCGTCTCCATGTTGACGACCACAAACAAAATGCAATATGCAATTTGTCAATATTATCAAAACAAGCAGCATGAGTGCCCTGAACAATCTCCAGCCCGCTTCCCCGTCCCACAACAGGCACACAGCGCATGAAAAAGACAAGACAAAAGCCAGACACAACAAAATACATTCAAAGTAACAAACACGAACACGAGACACAGCTGGGTTGCGTCCCAATACTCGAAAAATGCACCTCCTTTCCTCCACTACCAACTCTTCTCCTCAGTGCCCCAGAAACCGATCTTTGTGTCCTAATCTAATGTTGCTCATTTGGCTACAAATAGTTACAAATGGATCAATGTCTCGACACAAACGGCAATGTAAAGTACATTGTATACTGTGCAATGAAGTACTTCTACTCAAAACATTCAGGCAGTTTTGCATACTTCTGGGTAGGAGAGGAGTGGTAGTGGAGGAAGGGAGGTGGAGAGAAGAATATTGGGACGCACCCCTGGACTACATGTCGCCATTACAGCACCACGTGATGTCTACACTTTAAGGGCTGTTTCTCCTGAAAAATTTTCCTATTTAACTCTATGGAAAAACAAGTCAGGAGAAGAAACCCTTCAAGTTATCCACCCATATCTACTGTAGTTCTGGCAGCAGAGTGATGATTTAAGGCTTGTTTGATACGTCAGACCCTTGTTGGCAGAGCCATTTAGCCAACCATGTGTTTCCATACTGTTCCAGTGTAATTTACAGCTAAATCTAGTCCCACCCCCCAATTCCCATAGAGATCCATTCAAATGCAGAGACGTTATAGTATCGCTTGTAAGAATACCACAAAATAAGATATCAAAAGTCTTTTGATGTTGTTGGGTCACAGACATCAGCAAGTCATGGCATGCAAAGGACATGCAACCAAATATTAAAAATTTAAAGGCACAGTCAACTTAGTGTATCTTAACCTCTGACCCACTGGAATTGTGATATAGTGCATTAAAAGTGAAATAATTTGTCTGTAAACAATTGTTGGAAAATTACTTGTCATGCACAAAGTAGATGTCCTAACTGACTTGCCAACACTATAGTTTGCTAACATGGAATCTGTGGAGTGGTTAAAAATGAGTTTTAATGTTTAATGACTTCAACCTAAGTATGTAAACTTCCGACTTCAACTGTACACTATAATAGTATAGTTCAATACTTTACTTACTTTGGCAACAATACAATTTTACAAGTGGGATATTGCTTATTGTAATATGACATGTAATATTTAAAAAAATAATTAGCACCATTAATTTTGAATATAGCAAACCCTCATTAAGGTCTAAATACACATACTAATGTTGAATCATAAAACTTATTTTTAAGATCCCCTATACATCACTTCATTAATAAAATTATTAAAAGTAAATGTTGAACATTTTGAAAAACTTCCAAAACGTCTATGACCACAACGACTCCTTACCAAAGAACTATCTTTGACATACGTCTCAAGTTAGTTCCGGAGTTATCCAGTCATCGCTGTAGTCGGAAGGACAGCTCAGACTGGACTTGTATCCCCTGGACAGGACTGTTAACTTCAAACACTTCCCTCTGAGCTTAACAGCCCCCCCCCCCCCAATTCAGTTTTACTCATGCCTTAACAGTACTGGTAACTTCCAGAAGTGAAGCGAATAGAGAGCCTGGTCGTCTCAGCAAAACCTCCGGTTTGTCAAACTCTCTGACCTGGAAGATGAAATGGTAAATGGATAAGCATCCCTACAAGTGAACCACAACTCAGCTCAGTTATTTTTTGCATAATCACAATATATTGACTCCAGACCCAGAAAAGATCAGTGGAAACAAACAAAACAAATAAAATTTGTTCCTAACAAACACATTGCATGCCTCCTCCAAACAAACAATACATTTGTTCCCAACAATCACAGGGTTTAGTGATTACCTTTCTTTAGATCCACAATCTTAACTAAATATGGAGAGGGCAAAGAATGCAAAGACCTTTGACATGCTGCCTGTATCAATGGGAAATCTTCATCTCGCAACCCTTACCATTAGTTTCAACTAGTACTGTAGCGAGAGTACTTTACACTAGTACTGCAGCAACAGACACTCCTTACAGCCCCTGTCCATCTTTCTAGTACATCTAATTAAATCAGCAGATTAAATGTGATAAACTGTTGATTTCATAAATGACCAAATAGTACTGTATCATATTTAACAAACTAATGAATTTTGTTAAGTAAACTAAATAATTATTTCCTGATGAGGAACATTGTGACTTAACACAACCATAAAGTGTATGATTCTATTGCTATAGTTAAATATTACTGAAACTTCAGAGCAAGTGCTTCCAAGTGTTATGGGGGTATATTGAGAAAATCATAACTGAGGAGATGCAAAAAACAAGAACATGGAAAGCAGTCCCCTTCATTAGGCAAGCCCTATTTCCATGGGTCTGGAATACACTAGTGTAATAATCTGGATACCTGTCCATTCTCCATGACAAGGATCTTGTCATACTCCAGCACAGTGTTGATACGGTGAGCGATGGTCAGCATGGTGCAGTCCTGGAAAGACTCTCGGATTGTATGCTGGATCAGAGAGTCTGTCTCCGAGTCTATGGAGGCAGTGGCTTCATCCAACAATATTATCTGAAAGGGAAAAAGTTCAATTTATACCAAGATACATCTGAGCCCATATGAATTTACAGACTTTTACCCAATACTTCCTTTTAAAAATGTGTCCGACGACTGAGTCCTATAAAAACAACCTATATTTTCTAATTTACATAGCAATCAGTCATCTTAAAAATTCCCAGTAGTCCTATGAATTTTCCGTGCACCAACTTTAATTCTCAGGACAGGACAGCTCCCCACCTACTGAAGAAAAAATGTATCAAAGTGATAAATCCACAATTTTGATCATTAAAATGAGAAGGCAGACGCCTTTAACAGTTTCACCTTTGAGTTTCTGAGGAGTGCTCTGGCCATGCAGATCAGTTGCCGTTCTCCCACAGAGAAGTTCTCTCCATTCTCTACTACCTTAGAGTCCAGCTTTTCAGGCAGGTTAGAGATCTACAAAAAAACAGCATCCCATCAGCATATTAACAGGTATTTATTCAGCAAGGTCAAAAGCCTATGCCAGATGATTTGAGGCATGATTTAAAAAATAAATAAATAAAAACTTCTTGTAGGTCTTTAAAAAGCCAAGATTTTAAGCAATAGAGTATGACTGCAAAAAATGAAAGCATGTAATGTGTAAATAGATAAAGCAAATGATAGGGCCACCAGTTTTTTTCCACCATGTGGCCTGCAGGGATTTAAACTTGTATTTCAATGGTTATCCTCCAGGGGTCCCCATAGGCACTCCAATGGCAATGTGACTCATCACACAATTGAGTTTCTAATTGAGACATTTATAAAAACAATTAGTTGATCTAATATGGTGAGGACCAGAGGAAGGAAAGTGAACATGGATGGAAGTTTAAATGCTACAAAAACCATGGCTGTGTCCGAATCAGAGACCTGTTCCCTGTCCACTGTCCGCCCAGACCCCTGTCTACTATGTGCCCTGTCCCCTCACATTGCAAGCAGTGTGCGAAAGAAATCCCGCAAAACTCTTTCCAAACTAGTGAGGAAGTAGTTTGTAATATCTTTTTTTATTTTTTTATTTTTATTGAGAATATCAATCAGTTAACATATGACAATTGTTACAAAGTGTAGACTATGAATGAAGATAGAATTAACAAAAATAAAAAAGAGTATTTTGTAATATGACCCACTCTTGTACCATAGATATGCATATACGCTTTACGTCTTTTACGTTTTTACTTCCGAGTTACTTACTGAAATTTTCGGGTGAGTGCACAGTTCTGCAGATGAGTGTGCTCCTGAATTCCCTCAACAAAACCCCAGAAAATAAGGTTTTCATCCTGGTATTTTAAGTGCCCCCATTTGTGAGAAAAAGTTGCCCACTCAAAAGCTTTTTGATGAAGTGGACTCAAATATGCATACTCAAAAGGGTGGAGGGCTCTGATTCAGACACAGCCCATGTCTTTTGGCGAACATGTGAAGTAGTATGCGCCTGGTACACTGCATACTGATGGATTGAATTTATTTTGCACAACTTGCAATTTAGCAATACATTAAGATAACTATAGACCGACATTTAAAAACTAAGAAACATCACAGAAGAGACTGTCAAACAACTAGCCATAGAGTTTACATTTGAACTTTATACATGACATTCACCACTTTCATTTAATTTATCTTTTTTTTAATTACTATTACTATTTTCTTATTACTAATACAATATCTTTTTTATTTAACTCATTTGCAAGTAAAATGGTATACAACTGTGCTGATTTTTAGTGTGGGTATTTCCCACATCTTCTATCAAAAAATAACATGGCGTTGTACAACATTTAAAAATACTGCAGCATGTCCACGGTAGTAAGTGATCAAACTGAATTTACCACGTGCGTGTCACTTGTAAACCTCACCGTCAGTCATAGTCTGTGCTTAATTAGTGGCAATTACTTAATCACATTGGATGATTGAGGTAGTGCAAATGGGATAAATGTTTGAGAAGTGGCTTGACAAAGAGGCTATCATGATATCTAGCTGGCAGAGGAGGGGAGACAAACTGGTGGCCCTAGGTATAATTGCATTCGCCCAATTATTTATATACATAATACATACACCGATCAGATTATCTCATTGTTATTTTGGATTTGTACTCTAGCACTTTGAGTTTGAAAGGATACAATGACAATGAGGTTGAAGTGCAGACTGTCACTTTTAATTTCAGGGTATTTTCATCCATATTGGATGAACCCTATTTTTGGGCATCAAAAAAATATTGGACAGTTTAACATCATGTAGACTAAAGTAATATTTGGTCGCATATCCTTTGCATGCAATAACTTCCTGATGTCTGTGACCCAACAATATCAAAAGACTCTTGATATCTTATTTTCTGGTACTTCTTCAAGCGATACTATAACCTCTCATTTGAATGGATCTCTATGGGAATTGGGGGGTGCGACTAGATTTAGCTGTAAATTACACTAGAACAGTATGGAATCACATGGTTGGCTAAATGGCTCTAAGTCATCAAGGGTCTGACATACATATCAAACAAGCCTTAAACCATCACTCTCCTGCCAGAAATACAGTAGATATGCATGGATAACTTGAAGGATTTCTTCTCCTGACTTATTTTTCAATTTCAATTTTCAATAGGAAAATTTGTCAGAAGAAACAACCCTTAAAGTGATCCATCGATATCTACTGTATATATCTGGCATTAGAGTGATGGTTTGAGGCTCGTTTGATATGACAGACCCTTGATGACTTACAGCCATTTTACCAACCATGTATTCCACCCCCCAATTCCCATAGAGATCCATTCAAATGCAGAGATGTTATAGTATCGCTTGTAAGAGTACCAGAAAATAAGATATCAAGAGTCTTTTGATGTTGTTGTGTCACAGACATCAGGAAGTCATGGCAAGCAAAGGATATGTGACCAAATATTAAAAATGATTACTTTATTCTACATTATGTTAAACTTCCCAAAATGAGGGGGGGGGGGGCGACTATGTACAGAAGGTTCTATAATTTCTAAACGGTTCATCCGCTATGGATGAAAATACCCTCAAATTAAAGCTGACAGTCTTAACTTCAACTTCAGCCTGTATCCTTTCAAATTCAAAGTGCTGGAGTACAGAACCAAAATAACAACGAGATAATCAATGTTATTCACTCTTCACCTGCACTGTAAAAAATGGCTCTGAAATTCACAGTAATTAACTGGCAGCAATTGACAAGTAACTTACTGTAAAACAAATCACAGTATTATAACTGTAAAATAAAACAGTGCACAGAGTGTCCTGTCTCTCTGTGCAGCTGAGTACAGTGTGTCCTGTCTCTCTGTGCAGCTGAGTGCAGTGTGTCCTGTCTCTCTGCACAGCTGAGTGCAGTGTGTCCTGTCTCGCTGCACAGCTTACTATGTTTTATTTTACAGTTATAATACTGTGATTTGTTTTACAGTAAGTTACTTGTCAATTTCTGCCAGTTAATTACTGTGAATTTCACAGCCATTTTTTACAGTGCAGGTGAAGAGTGAATAACATTGATTATCTCGTTGTTATTTTGGTTCTGTACTCCAGCACTTTGAATTCGTGTCAGTGGTTTTAATGTTGTGGCTGATCGGTGTATATAACAATTGCTTTCATGGTGAAAGAAAAACATAATAATTGCAATAAAGCTTGAGTGTGAAAATAAAAACGCCAAGCTTCTCTATGTAAGAGTATGGACATTAAGCTTACAGTTTCTTTCATATATGTCTTCTCCAGCGCTTGCCAGATCGCTTCCTCGTTGTAGCAGTTAAAAGGATCTAGATTGTATCTGCAAGGAAGGAGCATTTAAATACTCTGTATCTGAAATACAAAATCAGACTGAATTCACTCTTATTTATGACTGCTGTATTTGTAATATTAAAAATTAATGCAATCTGTTGTCACTACAAGTATTTGTAACTACATTAGACATCAGTAAATCTGGTTGTTAGTTTAACAGTTAAATGGGAGAATTACTACAGAAAAACACAGAGGTACCATAACTAAACACGGACATTGATAACACAGGCAATCTTTACAGTACCTTACTGAACCAACAAATAGTACTGGATCTTGGGGTATGACTGACAGTTTACTCCGTAGGTCTTCCAAACCAATTAAGCTGGTGTCTATGTCATCAATGAAGATCTTTCCTCCAGCTGGCTCCACAAGTCGTAACAGAGCCGCTATAAGCGATGACTTCCCTGGTAATTCGAATTTCGTCATATTTAAAGTCACACACATATAGAATGAGAATAATACTACTTAATAATAATAAATGAGTCAATATTTTTGTACCAGCCTTTGTTAAATTGACACTTGAAAAAGGCTCTTGTGCCACCAGACACAAGGAGAGTTAAAGTGCAGCACTATGTTAGGGTTAAGTCCAAAATACTGCAAGATAGGAGTAGAGAATGTGGACATATCACACCTCTTGTTCAAATTAATTTGTATATTACATGGATCCATGCAATAGTCAATGTGGAGTGTTAACGCATCCACCTACTTACGCGATCAGCACATCGAAAAGACGATAATATAATTTTCTGAGAAATTATGTAACCAGCAAAGAAAATTTTAAATGAGCATTTAAAAAAAATTGATTATATAAATGGAACTTATAGCAAGACTTTGTTTTAACATTTATCCAGCTGTGATTTTATGTACCTTTATTAAATGAAGACGACTTACCAGACCCTGTTCTTCCCACAATACCAATCTTTTCTCTTCCTGCAATGCTCAGATTCAGTCCATTCAGCACAATGGGAGTTTTCTTTCTGTACCTCATCTGATAGCCCTGGAACGTGATGGCTCCTTTTAAGGGCCAACCATCTGGGATAGCAGCATGTTTGACCTTTCTTGGAGCTTCTGAGACACAGTCCTGGGACACACAATTAAGTAGAAGTGCCATATAACATATATAATGAGTCCTTTACAAACTTGATAAAGTTGCTAGAATGCCTGGCATCTGGCTGTCATATCAGATGGCTGTGACTGGAACATGACAAATGTATCACAGTTGTAATAAATATGCTAGAAATACAATAGGCTTAATTTAACATCTGACAACTGTCCTACCGTAATATATTCCTGGAGCCTTTCTACAGAGGTGAACCTTGCTTGCAGTTCTGTTGACAGATTCACTGTGTACTGCAATATTCCTATTAACTGAAATTGAGAAAATGGCAATATTCTTACCATGTAAACACGAACACAGATTTAAAGCTTATGTAAATCCTTTATCACATCATACAATGTTTACCATGGTCATCATGTTAATAAGAGTCACTATGTTGAAAGATTTCAATTACCATTTTTAAATGATATACCAATACACCAATACCAATTACATACCACAGGTAATAGGATTGCTCAATGTTTTCATCCTACCTGGACTGCGTATGACAAGGCCAACCCTTTCAATTCTGGACTGATTGAGGCTGGGCCCAGGACAACAAGTAAACCCACAATCAGAGTGACCACAGCAGAGAGGAAATCCAGCCTGAATGACAGCCATCTGTTTCCGCAGTTAAACAACAGGAAGTGGTTTGAATTTGTATCATTCATTCCCTTGAACCTGAAATCATAACGACAATTCAATAAGCAACAAAGCACACTCAGTACATTTGCCCCTGACTCCAAGGTGTACAAAATAGATTTAAGCACAAGTAGTTTCAGTACCTCAGTTATAACAAGGATATAAAGATATCTTACAACTCTATGTACTGTTCCCTCTTGTCATAGGCATGGATGGTTGTAAGTCCTTGAATAGTTGATGTTGTGAGGGAGATCCACGGAGACCTACTAATATTCTCCATTCTTTTCATCTCTCTTATAGTTCTTTGGAAAACACTGCAAAAAAAATATTCATCTGAAGATAAATGTAAATTTGTTGAAATGTAAATGTTATGAAACGCACAGACACACACACGCATGCACGCACGCACGCACGAACGCACGTCCTGTGTGATGGCTCACAATAGAATGGAAGCAAAGATGACACCCAGTATGATCACGGCAATGAGAAGCTCAGGGAACACCCATGAGATGGTGGCAAGGGTATATGTCACCAATAGGCAGTGCTGCAGGAAGTTGTCTATGTTGAATGGCAGGGCTGTATCAATCTCATCTTGGTCTTTGGAAAACCGATTCACAATCCTGCCAATGGGTGTGGTGTCAAAGAAGCTCATTGGGCTCCGAAGGACCTGAAAACAACGTCACAATTTCAGCCCAGTTATGCCATGGTTAGATGTGACAAAAAGATGACTAGTTAACCTACAGTAGACATTCTTGCCCCCTGATGGCATAAACCACAATTCAAAAGCGAGGAACACTCGAGTTTAGGCATCTAAAGCACAAATGACCAAGCTTTGTATCCCATTCCACTCCAAGTCCCAATTAGAATTTATGTTCCATGAGTCCTAATTTTCCACAATGAACTTCAACTCTGCAGTTTTATGCATTCTCCCCCTGAGACCAAACAGAAAAGCCCTAGTAGGTTAAGCACACCCATTAAATTGAATAACAGAATTTAATTTCACTCCGCATTTAAACCTCCTGCACAGTGGTCACCCAGTGGGTGGTGCAGGTTCAATAAAAGAAGATAAGTCTTAAAGTGATGGTCAAGGGATTCTAAAAACTTAAAATAACCACAACATATCACAGAGGGATGTATCCACTACACACCCAGCAAATATATTTTCATGAAAATGTGAATAGGTATATTAATATACATCACAAAGTCAGCTAATAAACTCAGTCTTGAAAGGATTGTAGGGGTGTGGTCTAAATCCTCAACCCGAGTGCCATCGACGTCATCCAGCCCTACATGTTTGAACCACAGCGAAAATTACGTGCATGGCAACTAAGTACTTCGGTGGATAATGGTTATCGTCGTATTTTTGTTACTGTAACCAGCCACTTAATACGGCAAAACCATTTCCAAGGCATGGTTTATTTGGCAAAATCTTAACTATCTATTCTTTTCGATACATTATCTGACGAATGAGCAGTGCACAAGTAAAATGCGTGAGTGATTAGTTCATTTCCATGCTGAGCTGTGCAAGGAGCAAGCTAATGTTACTAGCTAGCACCACGGAGGGATGGATAAAAAGGCGAAAGATTGGTGTAGCGAACTAACTATTCCAAATTCAAATGCTGATAATGCGGACAACCATTCTCAAGGGCAAACAAAACAATCCTTTCTTTTCTCAAGGATTTCTTAGTGGGACTGTGGGAAAGGATGGATTTATTTGCCTCAAACTAAGGAAAGAGTTATGTAATGAGACCAAAATATGTATTGGTTGGGGGTTCATGTCTATGTAAGGACCCATTTCGACTCCACCCTTTTTTTCAGCACAAAGGAATAACGAGATATAGATATACTGAAATTGAACGAATTTGCAATGGAATTTATTCCTTGCGCTTTATTTCTGCTCAATACATACCTTAACAGCCATAAATAACGTGGTTATAAGCATATCATGGATTTCCCTTGACTTTCCCATCACTTTAAAGTGGTCAAAATAAATAATAATAATTTTTTTTTTTGTTTGATTGAATTTCCTTGGAGATACATTGTGTATTTGTCCCAAATCTTGCATGAATATAACCAGTTTATGTTACTAATCAGAATCCTATAATATGCAGGATCGTGGCGTTCTGCCAAACAGAATTATTTGGGGTACAAATACCATCATTGAAAGTCAATGAGAAAGTGCAGGAAATAGTTAAAGCACAACTGAACTTTGGTAGAACTTTGGTTTTTGTAGTTACCTGGCCATGATATGAGTCCAAATCAAGGGGCCAAGACTGGGCTTTCATTTTGAAGCTCACTTCCTGGTTGGGCTGGGAGCGACAATTGTGCTGTTGCTCACTAGCGCCACTGCGATTGGCACCAGTATAGGTCTTTCACCAAGTCAATGGCAGCAATGTGGTCAAAATACTCAGTCAATACATTTTTCCCACAAAAAAATGTCATTGCAATAGGTGCCTTTCCTTCATCTAATGCCTCTGCATGTGCTGATTTTTAAAAAATATTGTGTCGTTTGGACAGGATATTCACATTTGTTCAGGACCAATCAGAGGGACAGGTTGAGTCCTCTTCGGCTCCACGGAGCAGGCGCAGTTTGTACAAACGGGCAGTGAAAAAGACATCCGAGCTTCAATTCAGTTTTTACGAGGCCGTGGAAAGGCAATGGGTGACGTCACAGTGGCTTTGTCTATATTTTTATACAGTCTATGGTCCAAATGGTGGCAACATATGTTTGTTAGTTGCTCTGTGCTCCCCTGGGATGATAATCCAGAATAGGGTATTTGTCGCTCTGCATTCACTTCTAACTGTCTCAAAATGACACTTTTAGCACACATACAAATGAGAACAAAGTGAAAATTCTGTCAATACCAACAATAACCAGTCTTTGAAAATTAAAAGGCCCTTTCCTGGTTATTTTGTATTTCATTTGGAACGTAGATCCGGTAGGTAATTCTTGCGCTAGAAACAGCGTTAATGCACCAATACGTCAGAATGCAGTCATTGGTCCAAATTTCCATGGAAGCAAGCGTTCCTGGTAGTATCTATGGTAAACAAACCGACCTACCGACATTTTGCTAGTCTTTTCTGGTAGCTTGCTAACAACATTGAAGAAAATAATACTTTTATAAATAATTTTACTTACACAAAAAAAAAAACGTACGAGGACTGGCTATTGTTTGTTTTGACAGAATCCGCTTAGTTCGCGTTCGTATACATGCTGGAAGTGTAATTTTGAGACCGTTTTAGCTGCCCTATAGAAGTGAATGGAGAGCGACAAATACCTTATTCTGGATTATCATCCCACGGGAGCACAGAGCAACTAACGAACATATTTCGCCACCATTTGGACTCATATCATGGCCAGGTACACAACCCAAAGTTCTGGTATGTGTACCCCAAATAATTCTGTTTGGCAGAACGCCAGATCCTGCATATTATAGGATTCTGATTAGGAGCCAAATATTAGGAGCCAAAAATAAAAAATATTGTGTCACTGTGCCAATGCATTTAATTGTATATTTGTAGATATAGCTGTTCTAATGTACTTCACTTATGAAAAGTATACTGTATGACATACTATTCAATACCATGAAAAGTTCTCACCTTTTGGAACATTGTGTTATGGAATTTGGAGGAGCCACGCAAAGTGACTTTAGTGAAGGAATATGCTTTGACAGCACAAAGCACTATCATTGCCACAATGGTCATACTGTAGATAAGCTGGTAGAACTGAAGGTTTGGATGCTCTGAAATGTTGCCGGTGTCCCCTGATGAGTTTGAGGAATTCCCCTGTAGCCATATAAATGACAGATTTTAAACATTAGGGATTTACCGTTTTAAGAGATGAAGAATTGTTAATTGTATTTAGAGACATAATTTTACACACAGGCCCCATTTAAAGTAATGGTGAAATGGTGAAGAGCCCCTCACTGAGATATGAAAAATAACTATTTTAATGCATCAACCATGCATACTTTTACATGACTATTACAACAGTGAAATATTGACCGTAATGTATAGATTTAAATATCATTCTTAAAATCACATTACCCCTGATCCCTGCTCAAGCCAGTAACTGAGCCACCAGCTACTGAAGGCTGTCGTCCCAACAAGCAGGATGACAATGAATAAAACCAGAAGCACCAACACATAACCTGCAAAAAGGTGGCACTTATGTGAGTTCTTCTTACATCTCATGTCACTTGCATTTCATTGAAGGTGGCTGTAGATTACCCACCTCCAGCAGCTTTGCAGTACTGGTGGTATGTCCTCCACGTCACTGAACCTTCATGGGAGGACTCTGGCATAACAAGCTGGTCATTGGATTCTATAAATTACATATTGTTAAATACAACCATTGAAAACAATAATTTATCCTATATATGCTGTAGTTATTTTGTGGAATAATTGATGAATAAGAGAGTACCTTTAATGCCATTGGCACTTGGTTCCTTTTTTGGCTCACCCATCTCATCTGACATATCGAATGCTATAGGAAAGTGTGTCAAACATATTTTTTAAAACATTGGCCTTTATACAATACAATCATACTGTATAAGTATGTGAATGCAATATTATTGACCTGGGTTTTGTATTCCACCAGATCTATTTCCTGTTAGTTCTTTAGACTCAGTTTCTAGTTTGGAGTCTTCCTCATTGGATTCCTTCAAAAGCAAGCAACACATTTGAATATCTGTCACTATCAGTCATACCATTCACAGGATATATTATCCTAATCTAGACTACTGTACACAAATTACAGTTCAAACATTTCTTAATTAGCTGAATAATGCTTTCATAATGCCAGGATGTCCCCCTTGTTTATAGGCTTGTGAAAATTACGAATTAAACAGTTAAACAGGAAATAGGAAAAGCAACTTACTTTTGATTGTTTCAAATGGGAATGAGTTATAAGCTGTGCATATCGCCCGTTGGATTCCATTAAAGCACAATGTGTTCCCATCTCTTTGATTTCCCCATTTTCAAGTAACATAACATCATCACAGAACTCTAAATACTGGAAAACGAAAATAAAGTAAAAGGAAAACATGAAAAGATAAGAGTTAAATCATCATGTGAAATTACCGAATTATTAAATACCATGATTACAATGGTTTTATAGCTTTATGTAACTCTAAAAAAGTAAAATTTTCTCTAATTTCTTTCAAAAAGACAGTAGTGTTCTTCTTTAAACAATACATTGTTCTAGGTTTTTCCGCTTCCCTGCACTTATCTGGCGCACCTGTTTCAAGTTTCCCGCTGGCTATATAAGCACGGTGCTTCCTGCTTCCGGTGCTTTGGTTTCTTCATCGCCACTACACAAAGCCAGGTAATGATGGCATAAGATTTGGCGACCACTTGTTCTTTTGCTATTATTAAAAGTTGACGTGGGGTCTGCCTTAGTGAGCTAGGAGTTATCTTGTCTTTTAGAGTTTTCATTGTCCTTCTCACTCATTTCCTTCCTTGGTTTTCCTCTCCTCTCTGCTGCTAGACAGTACCTTGGTTTTTTTCCCCCCATCTCCTTTTGCCTCTGTTTTGTTTTTTGCTCTTGTTCAGTTTTCAGAGCTTCAGGCTTCCGACCTGTTTTGTTTTCTCTCTGCTCGAGTCTGAGCGTTCGCCCATTCTACTGGGTTGTTATTATTTTGGCTTACGCTGGGATTATTTTCCCTATCTATTTCTCTGCTCGAGTCTGCGAGTTTTTCCCTATTTTCTTGGGTCCCTATTATTTCCGGCTTATTTTGTCTGGATTGTTTTATTTCCCTATCTGTTTTATTTTGCTTGAGTCTGCGAGCTTCGCCCGATTTTGGGGTCGTTATTATTTTATTATTGGGAGTTTTTCTCCCGTTTCTCTTCTCTCTCTCGATTCCTCTAGTGGATATCCACGTTTTTGGAAACCGACCCCCCTTAGACTGGTAAAGATGAATGAAAAGGGTTATAAAAAAATCACCGTTTGGTGAATTAGCTTAATGTCACACTGAAAAAATGAAAATAATCCATCCTTGAATTGAAGTAAATTTATTATGAGGAAAAAAAAAATCCCACATCAAGAAATAATTATTAACAAAACCACATGTGCCACATTATTGGCACCCCTGCATTTATATATAGAATAAAGTCATAATTTTTTATATTTGGTCACATATCCTTTGCATGCCACAACTTCCTGATGTCTGTGACCCAACAACATCAAAAGACTCTTGATATATTATTTTCTGGTACTCTTACAAGTGATACTATAACTCTGCATTTGAATGGATCTCTATGAGAATTGGGGGGTGGGGCTAGATTTAGCTGTAAATTACACTGGAACAGTATGGAACACATGGTTGGCTAAATGGCTCTAAGTCATCAAGGGTCTGACGTATCAAACAAGCCTTAAACCATCACTCTGCTGCCAGAAATACAGTAGATATGGATGGATAACTTGAGGGGTGCCAATTTTGTTCAGGGGTGATTTTGTTAATAGTAATAATTTCTTGATGAGGGATTCTTTTTCTCATAATAATTTTACTTCAATGGATTTTTCAAATTTTTTCAGTGTGACATTAAGCTAATTCACCAAACAGTGAATTTTTTATAACCCTTTTGACTCATCTTTACCAGGGGTGCCAATAATAGTGGAGGGTACTGTATATATATATATAATTTTTATTATTATTATTACGTGTGAATACATTTAATACAGAATTCATATATAAATTCTATATGAAATGTCATGTAGAGTATACAAACAGAAAGCTAGAAAGACTTAAATCAACTCCATTCAAATTCACCGCCTTAAATGGTGTTATCTGACCAGCATAAACATTGATAATACTTTGTATGCAATAGAACAAATAAAATATGTACTAAAGTGTACTCATAAAAATGCACTGGCACAACAAAACAATAAAGGTCTGTCCCAGGAACACACTTAATTTCATTGAAAGGGAGAAAATGGTTTTACATGGGTTCATAACACAGCTGCAATGCTTTTGGGGAAGTAATATATATATGGTCACACTGACCAAAAGTACTGAAATAAGAGCGAGTTAGTATAAAAAAAACATTGATTCCTCATAGTGTATGTGTTCATAGCCGAGCACACTAGGCTGGTTTCTTATTTAACAGATTATTTGGAATCCCTTGGTTAATCTGAATATTAGGCTTGTATGAGGACACTGACTGACAGACTCTCCGATTTTGAAGCAAATATTTAGCAAGCAAGTTCTGTATATTTTCAATAGCTGCTTATTTTCAAATGCTGGCAAACTCATAATAGTGAGAATCAGCCAATGCAGGCTTTAAAGCATGTGGCTGCATGTGCTGGACTAGGATGTGTGGTAATGGGACTTGTACCTGCAGATGATGGGTCACCAGAATCACAGACCTTCCACTCAGCTCATTCTTGATACACTCCTCAAAGATGCGTTTCCCCACATGGGCGTCAACGGCAGAGAAAGGGTCATCCAGGAGAATGATATCTTTGTTGGAGTACACAGCTCTGGCTAGGCTAATTCTCTGCTTTTGTCCACCAGACAGGTTCAAGCCTCGTTCACCAATCTTCAGACCAAAAAAAAAAAGACATAATTTTCACATTTCTTATTTAAACTGACATTTGGCTATTGTGCATACTTTTTTTTTACACCATTTTGTATACAGTATAAGACTATAAGCCCGCACAAACAAATGGTTCAGCAAAGTAAGCAAACTGAAATAATGCACATCAGACTCTTGGAAATAGTCTACATTCTTAATGTATCTGCACAAATCAAAATGCAAACCTCAGTCATATCACCGCTGGGAAAAATGGCCAAGTCAGGCTTAAGACTGCAGACATGAAGAACTTTGTCATACCTGTGAAATTGCAAACATGTTCAAATGAATCACAACATCCTACTTTGAGATCAGATCCCTGCCACTACTCACATTGTGCCCTCCTCTGCTTAACCAATTTTCATTACATGCACTAAGACTGAAATACTATTTAAATTAAAACCATTAACGGAACTCGCCACGTAGCAGGCCAAGGCCCTCTCTTAAGGATGTACAGATCCAGAAGAGCCAGGTCCAGATCAGTGTTTGCCATTTTAATAATGCAAATGTACACTGAAACGAACAATGAGGTGGGGAGTACCTTAGAACATGGGGAGTTTGTTCTACATGGCATGCATAGCTATTTATGACATAATGTGTCTTAAGTGGGCGAATAATTCCTCCAAACATGAAAAGCACCTAATTAAGAAAAATTAACAGCTTGTTAAAATTCTGGGATTGCAACTGCGGTTGCAACGAAAACCAGCATACACAGGGGTCCCCCAGGACCAGGATTGAGAACCCCTGCCTTAGATGATGATGTCACCCAAATTTTCACATCATAATAAGAATTAATCCTTGACTGAAATGGTATAATTCTAATTATTATTATTGAAAAACATTATTTCTTTAAGATGAAGATATTCAGAGTTATTCAGACGCTTTCTAACTATAGTGGTACAAATTTACTTTTCTCAGTATAGCATTACCTGCATTCATCAAACAACTCTCCCATGAGAATGTTATCGCGTACAGATCCATGAAATATCCAGGCTTGCTGGGACACATATGCAAATGTTCCATCAGCAATCACACATCCATGTTGCAGGTGCATCTAGTGAGAGTGTTAAATTCACAGAGAGAATAGTATATTAGATCTTCATCACTAATCATCAGAGCCATTCATTTTTCTCTACCATTTTTATTGACACACACACACAGCCAATGGTCCACAAGGCTTCACTTTTGCAAACAAATTTGAATGAAAAGATATGAATTAGCATTCAACATGTGACCAAGATTAATAATGAGACTAAGCATTCTATCCATTTGCATTCATCTCCCTAAATAATTCAGAGCACAATTAGACTGAGAAATGCAATAGTTTTATTTTAAATATGGGAATAATTTATTTAGTAAACTTTTAAAAATCAAAAATCACAAAATCAAAAGATAAAGCACCCTAGATCATGGAGGCATTTAAAATGCAAGCTGTAAATAAGATAATTATTAGGACCCTATAAAATATATTTATTGTGCACTTATTTTAGTTCCCTATTTCTTTATTGAACCCCCCACCCATCCATTCTGATTTCCTAGTCTTATGCATATTTTCCTATCATCGATGGAAAGATCAAATCCTATGATGTCATAAACCTGTCCATGAAATAACTTTAAAAAAGTGCTGTCAGAAAAATAAATGGTAGTTTACTCCCTGAAAAATATCAACTAAGTATCTAATAGCTAGCTATTTGTAGACTGTATGATTATGAGTGACCAAAATGTAGCCGTACAGAGCTGACTCCATACAGACAGAGCCAGAGTAAAATATGGCAGCTGAGAAATTACATCACTGCATACAGTGTTGCAGAGCAGAGCAGGTGTAAACGGTACATTCGTATGATTTACAGACATTTCAAACAAAGTAAAATACCATTAAACTTACTTGCTGTAGAATGCCTGATATTAATGATGTTTTTCCACTCCCCACATTCCCACAAATTCCAAGTAGACTTCCCTAAAAAAAGGAACGAGAACACTTTAGTTTTCTAACACGATTGAAAGCGTAACATATGAAATCAACTATTCTCAGCAATGACCTTTACGCATGCTGTGAAATCGATCACGTAGGGGAGAACACCATCGTTTACCAAGACAGGCTTCCGAAATGACGGACTGTCATTTTCCTAGTAAATTAAACTTGCATCGTGATGTTTCCATGACAACATAATTAAAACATGTACCTTCTTCAGTGTAAAGGAGATGTTTTTAAGTATTAAATTGCTCTCAGCCTTGTCTGGTGGGCATGTCCCATTCTGGCCCTGTGGTTCTTTTTCCGGACCCTTCCGTGAAATTTCTACATCCAATGAACCCTCTGTACTGCTTAAAGGCCTGTCCCAGGAGAAAGAGGCTTCTTCCATAACCAGAGCATTGGTTGATCCTGGTTGCAGAATCAAGTACGGTTCTGGATTTTCAATGAGGAGGATTCTCTTTAAAAAAAAAAAGAAAAAAGAAATGAGTAAAATTTTTAATTAAATTAAATGTTTGCTTTTCATACCTTATCTAAATTATTTTTTTTTTTAAATAAAGCTGTAATTTACTACGTAGATGCATGCACAAAATTCTATTATTTCAGATATTTCCTGAGCAAATAATTGTAAGCTTAATCAAAAGAATGCACATACAATTTGTGTAAGAACATTATTCCCACCTTTAACCGAGATAAAGCTACTTTCGCTTCAGCTATGCCTTTGACAGAAAATGGAAGGAAAGCCAAACATAATCTCATGGAATTGAAAATGGCGATGGTAGTGAAGGCCTGAAAAATGCAAGAGATACAATGAATTGTACTCTGATGAAGTGACTGCATCATTCCAATGGAAAATTAATAAAGGTTTCCGAAAGATAAGCATTGACTCACAACTGAAGAACTCAAGGGAAGCTTCAATGATGTGTGGGTGACAAATGTGAGTATTGTAGCAACAGTAGGAACTAGGGTTGCCATAGAGGTGTTCACACTCTGAATATATCCAGCCGATTCCAAAAGTTGTTTCTCATGTTTTCTTATATCTGGGATAAAGAACAATCATTTTGGTAATTTTTTTAAATGGTCCTTTTGCGGTTGTGGATTAGTACATGGTCAACTGCCACTTGGTCTCAATTCATATTTGAACTTAAACCCAGCTGCAACAAATATACTTTTATGTTTATATGTGAAAATGCAGTAGGATTACATCTACAAATAGTTGCCGTTGTATGCTTTTTCTTTTCCAAAATACAATGTTCAAAGCCGATTTTCCGCTTTGAAGGAAGAACAGGGAGGAATTTGTTTCCTTACTGCTTATATGTTTTACAAAACCAGCTTGATAGCAGCCAGTATAGATCAAATGACGAGGTACCACTACCGAACATAAATATTATCTGGTTACCAAATTTACTGCAGTAAAGTTGTAGTTTCTTTGAAAATGAAGGTGAAGTTGCATTTTTGTTGTGAAACAAGATGGTAGTTAAAACCCTTCTAAGTCACAACTACCAAATCTTGACTACTACAGATATATATTTTAAGAGATCACTAAATGAGCTTGGTGTGAGTGGTTTTAAATAGTCCTGACTTGATCCTTGATCCTGACTTGAAGTGCTCTGTGTGAATGTGCTACTTAATTTCAGCTAATTGCTTTATGGCTGAACCCGCGTTTTGTTATTTTGTTCAACATAGAAGGGAAGGAAAAAGACCCCCAGCACATACCAGTGATTTTCTTCTCAAATGAAGTTTCCCAAGCATACATTTTGATAAGCTTGATGCAGGAAAGAATCTCATTCATGGTGCGAATACGAGTGTCTGTTACAGATACAGCTTTCCTCCTGAACAAACCAATCAATCTGCCCATGGCAAACTTGAAGAGAAAAAAAAAGGATCATTATACAGAAAACAAGAGATCAACTAAATCCAAAGCTATTACAAAAATTGCTCATTTTTGCAAATGCATAGAAAAAGTATACAATTAAAATGAATCCAAAATAATTTTCTACATAATTGCAGCATAAATGTTGTGGGAGGAAATGATCAAGATCATGATATTAGATACAACCATGAAATCAAATAGTTAAATAAATTAAATTTTTGTGTTATTTTTATGAAAAGCGTACATTAAAAGAATATTAAAGAGCCAAACCTGTATAGGAATGAAAATGAGATAGACACAGACACCAACGAGTGCAGTATATCCCAGAATATAGCAGGCATATGCAATGCACATGATCGACAGGGGCGGTACACAGAGGAGGTAGGAACCATATACGATAGCCTCAAACAGCCGATACCCATCACTCGTAAGGACATTTATTGCCTGCAAAATAAGACAGACCCTTATTCTTTATTTCAATAACGCAGTAAAATAGTCTGTTGTATGGTCCTTGATGCTTACAAAATTTCATTCGTAAAGATTCCTTGCATTGGTTACAGTAATATTAAGTACACAGAAGAATAATTCAGCTTAAATAGCCCTTTAACATTTCATATCTACTTTCCATTGAATCTACTCATTCATGTACCTATCCAATCCATACTTCAGTTCAAGGTAAACTAGACAATTATGGAACGATGCCACAGTTCTCTCATTCAGAAGGTAAATACAAATGCAATCTGCATCAGTTCCTATTGTATGCTAAATACAGTAAATTACCTACCTCTCCCACAGAGATGCTGGTGAGTGCTCTGAGAGAAATAATCTTCTGAAATGCTAGCAATGAAAAAGAACTCTTGACTCTGATGGCTGTTCGGAAATTAATTGCCCACAACAGTGAAAGGAAGATGGCTTTGCTCAATTCATTAATGAAAAGGACAACACAAAGGCCAATGCCATACGTGAGGTTGGGCTTTTCTTGAATTTCTATATAGTTCAGCAGTTTGTAAACCAGAACACCCTGTGAATGAGAGGTGGTAAATTTAGTACATGACTCAACACTATTTTAACTCAAATGTTTAAAAAGGTTGTGTATACACAAATCTTATAGCACACAAATGGGTTCATTTCAATGTTCAAATGTTTGAAATGGAAGACGGAAACATACTGGTCCTACAAAATATGTGATGGTGAGAAACATAGCAGCGATGGCTGACATTAGTAGCCTTGTTCTTTGAAAGCGCATGACTACTTGTTCCAAAGAGGCTTTTTCAAGGCCCTTTTTGGCTACCTCTTCCTCCCAAAGCCTTTGAAACCTGAAAAGAAAATAAATATGTACTAAATATTACAATTTCTGAAACATACAAATGGTCTCATAATACTGTAAATTAAGAATTTTTATAACCTTTTTCCATTTGTATCAGCACTGTCATGAGGTGACAAAGACAGAGCATTCTTGTCAAGTTTTCCTTTGAACAGCTTCCACATCATGGGAGTCATCCATGAGAAGGACAAGAAGGAAAAGAATCCAGCATCATCCACAGGGTTCGACCTTGAATACAGAAAAATGATCTGTGAGGCCATAGTGGAATATTTACTTGTATACAGAGGATGGCAAATGCATTTTATACAGTGCATCTGACCAGATGTGTAGCACTTTATATAGGTTACAATCAGGGCAAGAAATTAACACCAGCCACCAGCCAAATGCTGGTAAATCTTTAACTGTGGCTGGTAAGTTTTCATAATCTACCAGCCACTTGTCAGGTAACCAACCATTCTTTGACAGTTCTTTTGTATAGAAAAAAATCGATTTGGCTGTTAAAACAGTACAAGTGGCTGGTAGATTTTGGAGTCCACCAGCCACTGTGGCCGGTATAGACAAAAAAATTAGTTTCTTGCCCTGGTAACAATGCACCAATAATAAATGAATTATGAATACAACTGTGGTCATGAGGCCCAATCACAAGCAACGGTCATAATGAGCATAAAGTAATTGTTTACAAAAAACATTGCAGACATTTCTGTAATTTTACCCAACTTCCATGGATGTATTCCATATATTAAAGAGTAGTCTCCATTGCACTACTGGGATTGTAGCATTGGCTCAGCATTTAGTGTTAATGCGTACTGAGGAAGGTTCAAGCATTTATAGTAATAATACAGGCATAATACACTGCAGTCTACCAAATTAATATAGGTAATTTGACATGAGTGTATCGGGAAATTCAAATTATAAACATGCAAGTTGAAAATGTCAACAGATGCCAAACTGAAATCAAATCAGAATGGGTAGAGTCTGCTCCAAAGAAAGTATTTAACACTGTAAAATGTAACGTTTTGAGCTACACGGTCTTTATCAAACTAAAGAACATTTTAAAATGGCATCGTGAAATACACGCATGACTTCCTATGGCACTGGTTCATCTGACCGACCATTTACAAAAAGTGGCACTCCCCTATAATACATCAGGAAGAGACAAATAGCAAAACACTGCTGAGCCTGTTTATCTTGATTATGTTTCACAAGCTATACAATTTTAACACATTTGGTGTAATGAATGCAATGTATGAGAGCAGCTTTTACATTTCCATTTACAAACTTAATTTGCATACATAAAAATTATTTCCATTGTTTCAGAAATTTCCACGGAAAATGTTTTGTAAACCTCACAGGTGAAGAATGAGCTAATATAAATATAAATATAATAATACCTCACCACAATTCCTCCACCATTTTTGAGTCATTCCATCAGTATACTTTGACTGTGTTACAGGTGCCTTAAAATAACGTGTTTGGATTTTCCATGCATATTCTCGCCAATACAAAGAAATAGTGGTTTTGAATACATCAGTAAAACAGTTTCCCACTCAGCTTCAATAACACGCATTCTTAGATTTTCTTCCTATTTGTTTTTTTGTCTTATTTTCTTCCTTGGCATGATCCTTCTGAAGAATCTAGTATAAATCCCCTATAAGGTTTTTAACTTAGAAATTTTGATATGCTCTTCTGTACATCAAAAAGGGATGAATATCCTGTAGTTTTAGAATTATAATTTTTATGCTGATTTTAATTACTAAATTGCTATATCTCCTACCTCAGCCATAGGATGTATTCAGTGAATATTGGCAACCACCACTTTTTCTCCTCCTCCATCACCTGCGGGATCCCTCAAGGCTCCATTTCAGGGCCTATCCTCTTCTCAACATACAGTATATGCTCCCACTGGGACACACATCATCCGCAAATACAACATCTCATTTCATTGCTATGCGGATGATAGCCAGCTCTACCTCCCTTTGAAACCTAATGATCATTGCTCTTTGCAGAACCTAAATGACTGTCTGATGGAGATTAAAAGTTGGATGACTAACAATTTCCTCCAGCTAAATGACTCAAAATCTGAGGTAATTTTATTTGGACCTCTTAAATCCATAAACCATCTACAGGATAACTTAGGTCAATTATCTGAACTAGTTAAACCACATGCCAGACATCTGGGTGCTATCTTTGATTCTGACCTTAGTTTTGATAAGAAAATTAACTCTGTTATTAAAGGGAGTTTCTTCCAGCTGAAAAAAAAATTAAATAATATCTCTCTGTTTATGACCTAGAAAAAGTAATCCACGCTTTAATCTAATCCCGCATAGATTATTGCAATTCACTATATGCCGGTATCAATCAGTCATCCGTGTCTCGCTTACAACTAGTTCTGAATGCAGCAGCCAGATTACTTTCTGGTACTAAGAAGAGGGATCACATCACCCCTATCTTAACATCTGGCTTCCAGTCCATTTTAGAATCAATTTAAAGGTTTTATTTTTTGTTTTTAAAGCACTTCATGGTCTGACACCTTCATATATTACCAACCTACTCTGCCCCTCTTCTACCTCTAGGTCACAGAGGTCGCCTATACCAGCTGCTTTTGGCTGTTCCACGGTCCCGGCTAAAGCTGAGGGGTGATCGTGCTTTTGCAGTCTTTGCTCCGAGGCTGTGGAACACCCTACCACTCAATATCAGAGCTGCCCCTACCATCTGCTTTTCTAAAATCAAGACTCAAAACACACAACATGCCCTCACATTTCCAATTGTTTAAGGTTTTCTTAAAATGTCTATTCACTTATTCATATTTTAGGCTTGTATGTGTTTTTATGTAGTCTATGTGCATCTATATATTTATAGCACTTTGGTCAACAGTTGTTTTTAAATGTGCTTTTATATGAATAAAATGTACTTACTACAGTTACACTGAAGCTGGCGGTTTACAACAAACTGTTTCACTGGACATGTCTTATTTTCTGCCGGGAGTTAGAAATGTTTGTCAGGACTGAAACGATCGTAACTATACTTAGCACTACGAACACCATTACTGTCACATAAAATCACATTTGATGATGGGTTTTATTTTGATTAAATTTAGCTGTGTTATTCACTGTTTGTTATAATAGACATATTGCTTGTTTGATTCAAATACTAGTTACTCTTCTCTGTACTTATATAAACGTACTTGTAAAACAATTAGCTTCATGATTAAAAAAAACTGTTCATGATGTAGCCTTTGTCTGCACAAATTCTCTTTTTGTGTATTTTGAGCATTAGCTAGAATGGGATAATTAGCCCCCATTGTTACACAATCATTCAGAATATGGATATTCAGTTATGGATATTTCAAACACACCCGGACGTGTCTTGCTACAATGACAGCCATCATCTTATCGGTTTTTTGTCGCTACTTTCCATTTGTACTAAAATGCACAAGCAAATACCTTTCCCAAACTTGCTTTAGGGCTTAGTAAATCACTTTACATGTGCTAAAGTAATGTATTTGCACGACCACCTCCCACTATTTCCCCAAAATAACAGGGATGCCCAATTTTGCATATTCATTCAGGCTAACCCGCAAAAAAGAAAGATCCACGTATCGTTCAATTTTAACCATCGCATTCCTCTTTGCAGCTCGTTGATGACCCCTGTAAGACGGATGCATGAGGGTAGGACCCGAAATGCACGACTCAGAAGCAGTGGTTGCAGATAAAGTCCCGTGAGGGCTTTTAATGAAAGAATGTCCAATGAGCGTGGTCAAAAAACAAGCAAAGTTCATACACAAAAATCCAGCCAAAACCAATGTACAGTACCGAGGGAGAAAGCAGTCTCAGAATCGGTACACCATGCAAAAGTCGAGTAACCAGAGTAGCTGTCAGCGGGACAGAAGTACAGGCAGACGGTAGGCAGGCTCGGGGACGTAGGCAATGCAAGCGTCAAGACCAAAGTCCTCTCCACGGGGCAAAAGTACAAAAGACAGCAGGCAAAAACTTGTACAGGCAGGGAGTGGTAAACAAAAGAGGTCAGTAACAATGGTCAATAAACAGGCTTGGATCGTAACAAAAAGGCAGGCTTGGATCGTAACAAAAAGGCTGGCTTGGATCGTAACAAAAAGGCTGGCTTGGATCGTAACAAAAAGGCAGGCTTGGATCGTAACAAAAAGGCAGGCTTGGATCGTAACAAAAAGGCAGGCTTGGATCGTAACAAAAAGGCAGGCTTGGATCGTAACAAAAAGGCAGGCTTGGATCGTAACAAAAAGGCAGGCTTGGATCGTAACAAAAAGGCAGGCTTGGATCGTAACAAAAAGGCAGGCTTGGATCGTAACAAAAAGGCAGGCTTGGATCGTAACAAAAAGGCAGGCTTGGATCGTAACAAAAAGGCAGGCTTGGATCGTAACAAAAAGGCAGGCTTGGATCGTAACAAAAAGGCAGGCTTGGATCGTAACAAAAAGGCAGGCTTGGATCGTAACAAAAAGGCAGGCTTGGATCGTAACAAAAAGGCAGGCTTGGAAAACCGCTCAAAAGTGCACTGACAAACAGGAGGCAACAATTTCACAAAGACAAGACATGAACACTGAGCTTAAATGCAGGTGTAGACAGGTGCAGACACTTAGCTTGAGAGCAGCATGCGAATGGAAATCAGGTGTGGAAGGCTGACAAGGTAACAAGATAATTAGTACTCGTTAGTAATAAACCTATCCAGACCTAGCATTAGTAAATTAGTAAATGACATGCACGAGAAACATAAGGTAAACATGAACACATGGTTAGAGAGTTAGTATTACCCAATCCTGATCTAACGTTAGTAGATTAGTAAACTAGACACGGGAGAATGAAACAATTAGGGAAGCGTGAGCGACAGCGAGAGATAGAGAAACAGCATGAACGCAAGGCTGCGGAAAAACACGGAAATGTGTATGCTAAACAATGAACGGGAAACGTAACATGAATCAAATATAAAACATGACATGACAAGACTAGAAAATAAATCGTTACAATAATCAAACATGAAACGTGACATGACATGAAAATGAAATGTAACAAGAATAAAACATAAAACGTGGCGTGACTAGACTAAACATAATATGTGACATTTACAAGAAATCTAACTAAGACAGAAATGAAACATAAAACGTGACATGACATCTAGAATGGTGACACCCTGTGCTTATCTCAACTGTGAATCTGGCCCTAGGTGCCTAAAACAACCTGACAGGAATTGGAAACCTTGCTGGAAAAATAATTTGCAGACAACATAAAAAAACTCCAGAAAGTGAACTATTCATTTAATGCCTATCATCCCGTTCTGGAAATTTGCTAAAAAAAAAACATGCTACCAAATAAGTGAAGTGTAGCACATTTTACACAGTTCAGTTTACCAAGATAATATGCCATACTGAATGTGAAGCTATTGTTGTGACCTTGTCCTACAGATACAACTTATCAAACTGAAACAATGTAGTTTGCAAGGAAAAGGACACTCATTTTCTGAAAACAAACTTCAAGCTTAATTGAATCATATCAACAAATGTGTAGTTAGTAAATGAACACAGAAACACAACAGGTCCTTTTCTAAAGCAATTTTGGTGCAAATGCTTCCATACTTTTCCTTGTCCCCTCTATGAAGATTTTTTTATTATTTTTTTCAATTAGGCCTACTATTTAAAAACGACATCTCAAAAACGTCAGTAAGTGTTCTGTTTCGTTTTAAATTATAATTAAGAACACGTTTGTGGGCCGTGGCACAAGTGTTTCATTGCATTGAAGTGCAATGACAATAAATTCCATCTGCCACAAATTCTGTAGTTATTTGAGCCATTCCCAGGCCTGTCCTTAGGGTAGTGACTCATTCCTCACTAGTCCTCTGCCACAGTACCTGTACCAACATTTGAAACAACCAAGTAAATACTAAGAGCGCACAATTCACAAAAAAATTGGACACTATGCATTATAATCTGTACAGATGAACTGCATATAGGCTTAGTGCATCCGCAATACCTTAAATTATTTGTTAATAGGACCTACAACACATGCATTAGCCCTTTGTATTTGAACTTCAATATCTAACCAGGCCCTGTGTCAGAAATGTGAAGCTTCTTCCCCCAAATCAAAGATCGTTCAGTTCTTCATATAGACTTTACATTTAACTTTGCTTGAAAGAATAGTGTTATAACCCTAATCCCTGACATAAGATAAAATAAATACAGTGCATGTAGCAGGAACCAGCGTATTAATAGTCAATTTACATAATTCGAAAACTTCAAATTTATCATACAAAACAACCACATTATGTTGTCATTAGGTGACTAGTTAGTAGCATCCTAAATACTTACATACAAAATGGAAATGAACACTCCCGCGATTCGAAATTCCACTCGTGGTAGGCTAGTTATCATAGAAAAGGCAAGAAAAAAAAGTTCAAAGTAACAATAAAATATCAAAGCAAATGAAAGATTAGCTTAAATTATTTCAAATAAAACTTTTTTTTTTAGAAGGCTAAATAAATAAATAAAATGTCCTACCAAATTACGCGATGCAGTAGGCTACAATGGCGATACGAAACGTATCCGTGCGTCGCGAAATTAAATGATGGTAAATTCCAGTGTATGCCGCCTAACCGACGCCCTATTAAATGCTCATAACATTTATGCAGCCTGGCGAAGTGGCTACTGTAACGCGAGGGCAGAACACTAAAAGTAGGTTAATGCTTGCGCTGTGTTCATCGCCCTATGAAAAAGACAGATGGGAACAAAACGGTTTGTGAAATAAATCCCGTTTTCCATATGTCCTACTCATTTTATTATTTTTTACCGGTCTTTCCGGGCTTTCAGGTATTTGCCTCCCTCCTTCCACATGACTGAGAATAGAATCCTTAAACAACGTTGACTTGATTTTGTAGCTCAGTTTATTGGACTATACTGTAGTGTAGGCAATGTGCCTATTAAAGCTAAAGACTGTTAAGGTGTTAATTCAGGATTTGTTTCTTTCTAAATGGAGTATAAATAGCTAAATATTTGCATAGTTACTAAAATAAATGATATCAACAAGCCTATATTAGATAGTTCTGATATGGCAGTGGTTCGAATTTATGTCAATGTTAAATGAATATAAAAACTTGAGTTAAACGTTTTGATTTGTGCATGACACAAGTAATCTTTCCAACAATTGTTTACAGGCCAATTATTTCACTTTTAATTCACTATATCACAATTCCAGTGGGTCAGAAGTTTACATACACTAAGTTGACTGTGCCTTTAAACAGCTTGAAAAATTCCAGAAAATTATGTCTTGACTTTAGAAACTTCTAATAGGCTAATTGACATTATTTAATTGAGTCAAATGGAGGTGTACCTGTGGATGTATTTTAAGGCCTACCTTCAAACTCAGTGCCTCTTTGCTTGACATCATGGGAAAATCAAAAGAAATCAGCCAAGACCTCAGAAAGAAAATTGTGGACCTCCACAAGTCTGGTTCATCCTTGGGAGCAATTTCCAAACGCCTGAAGGTACCACGTTTGTCTGTAGTACGCAAGTATAAACACCATGGGACCACGCAGCCGTCATACTGCTCAGGAAGGAGACGCGTTCTGTCTCCTAGAGATAAACGTGCTTTGGTGCGAAAAGTGCAAATCAATCCCAGAACAACAGCAAAGGACCTTGTGAAGATGCTGGAGCGAACAGGTACAAAAGTGTCTATATCCACAGTAAAACGAGTCCTATATCGACATAACCTGAAAGGCTGCTCAGAAAGGAAGAAACCCTTACTCCAAAACCGCCATAAAAAAGCCAGACTACAGTTTGCAAGTTTGCAGACTACGGTTTGAAACAAAAATTGAACTGTTTGGCCATAATGACCATCATTATGTTAGGAGGAAAAAGGGTGAGGCTTGCAAGCCGAAGAACACCATCCAAACCGTGAAGCACGGGGTGGCAGCGTCATGTTGTGGGGGTACTTTGCTGCAGGAGGGACTGGTGCACTTCATAAATTATATGGCGTCATGAGGAAGGAAAATGATGTGGATATATTGAAGCAACATCTCAAGACATCAGCCAGGAAGTTAAAACTTAGTCGCAAATGGCTCTTCCAAATGGACAATGACCCAAAGCATACTTCCAAAGTTGTGGCAAAACGGACTAAGGACAACAAAATCAAGGTATTGGAGTGGCCATCACAAAGGCCTGACCTCAATCCAATCGAATATTTGTGGGCAGAACTGTGTGAGCAAGGAGGCCTACAAACCTGACTGAGTTACACCAGTTCTGTCAAGTGGAATGGGCAAAAATTCCAGCAAATTAGAAGCTTGTGGAAGGCTACCCGAAACGTTTGACCGAAGTTAAACAATTCAAAGGCAATGCTACCAAATACTAACAGAGTGTATGTAAACTTCTGACCCACTGGGAATGTGATGAAAGAAATAAAAACTGTATAATACCAGCATTATTCTGACATTTCTGATCCATAGTTGGGACAGCTACTGCATAACGAGCGAAATGATCCACTATCACAAACACCTGGCTCATCCCACTCCTTGCCACTTCCAAAGATAAAAAATCAGCAGACACAATGTGCAGTGATATGGACTGAGTGGACACTAGAGGGGCACTCACTTTACTAGTAGGAGTCTTCCTTAGGCAGCACCGCTCACACCGGAGACACCACTTCTCCACCTCTTGGCCCATACCCATCTAAAAGAAGTGCCTGCCGGCCAGTCCCAGCACTTTCTCCGCCCCCAGGTCCCCAGCCCGGTCATGCACCCACTCCATTACCTGCTTCCTGATGGAATCTGGCACCACAATTTGTTTAAGACTTTCCAAGGTCCTAAAATCCCGCATCTTTCTACAGAGTAATCACTGGTGCTCACACAGCCGCCCCCAATGACCCAACAGGGCCAGAATAGGCGAGTCCTCTGCAGCTCGTTCTCCAGGAGTCGGTCCTTCCCCCCTGGCCTTATAGGCCCATACTCTGAAAACCACTGCATCTGCCCTTTGGGCAATAATCCATCCGTCCACTGATCCTGGGCCCCACTCATCCTAGCCCATCTGCGCCACACTTGCTGGACTTTTTTTTGTGGGTGACGGCTGGCCCGTTCTGGAATAAAAGCCTGCACACATGCTTCGACAACATCTGTGGCAACTCTCACCAACCCTTCCACTGGCACAGTTCCCTACTCCGGCTACTCTGCTCCTGCTGCCATAGTAGGCCACCTTGAAAGCGCATCGGTGTTACCATTCGCCCGTCCTGGCCAGTATCGCACCTCGTACTGGAACCCGGCGGACCCACCCATCGTTGTTCCACAGCCCTCAATGTTGAGGTATTTAAATGAGCCAGTGGGTTGTTATCTGTAAAAACCACAAAGGGGACACAGCCAAATATTCTCAAAACTTTTCTACTATAGCCCATTTCAAAGCTAGCAGTTCCAACTTAAAGCAAAAAAGCAATACTTTGCTGGTTTAACTTTCAGGCCATAGCTGCCAAGACGTGTAAATACAAGGTCCAAGTGAGCAAGGTGCACAACAAAAGACATTAAATCAATAATGTCATCCAGGTGCAACAGAAGCATCTCAAAATTCTGCCGGTCTCTGAAAGTTCCAGGAGAATTGCAAAGCCCCATAGGCATTCTATTAAATTCATATAGCCCCATTGGGGTCACAAAAACAGTGTTCTCCTTATCAGCTGGGTGAACACCAACGTACCAGTAACCATACGTTAGATCTAAAGTCGAAAACACTGTTGATTTTTTTCAAAGAAGCCAGTGACTCTTCTATTCTAAGTGAATATGCATCTTTGTCAGTAGCCATATTAAGCCTCCTACAGTATAGTGGGAGCAATCCTTCTTCTTCACAAGGACTATAGGAGCTGCCCACGGAACTACAACTCCCAGTGATCACACCCCCCCCCCCCCCCCCCCAGCATCCTACTCAAAACACCCTTAACCTCCTGATAAAGTTTAGGGGGGATCCGACTATAGCGATCTCTAATAGGAGCTGCATCACCTGTTGGAATAACATGCAACACCTTGTCTGTATATCCATAGTCTTCCTCATGCTGTGAGAACACACTTTGATGCCTAGCCAGTAAATCTGTAATTTACCTTTGCTGCTCCACAGAGAACCGGTAGAATGTAACTGGGGCTGGGGACAAATTCAGAAGCCTCCCCATAACCCTCGCCCTTGATACTACTTAATGAGCGGGCGAGTAACAACTGACCTGGCAACCCTACATACTCCCTTCCGTCTGGCCGTGGGCGAGTCCATACTTCTATAACAAATTCAGACATGGCTGGAATCTCCTTCTGCTTACCCTTCGGCCAGTAGATAGCCCCCAGCTGACCTGTCTCATCACCAAATTTAAGTATGAGTATCACACATATTAAATGTCTGTTGCCATACCTTGGTTTCTGCCGCTTCCCCTAGCCCCGCCCAGTCATTCTCCCCAGACTGCATCATTAGAAGATGCCGACATTCTTTTATGACATTCATCCCAATTACACCTGGCCAGGAATGGGAACCAGTATTCTTCACAATTAGCATCCCCATATTAGATATTAACTGCCCACAAATGTGCAGATCCACTTCTATATACCCAATATAGGGGATAGTTAATCCATTAGCTGCAACCAGTTTAAACTTCTGGATGGGCTGGTGCACCTTGGGTCCCCCTACTTCAAAATGCTTTTTAAAATAACTTTCTGTCAACGTAGTGACTCGTGAACCTGTATCAATTAAACACGGGGTTTGGACACCATTTATGAGCACTTCAACCACAGGACATTGTCCCAGCAAATTTCTCTTCTTAGTTATGTGACCACCATGGGGATTACCCACTGTCTGGGCCTGGATAGTGGGCAATTCTAGTTTAAAGACTCCTCTGGGGCATCTACAACTCTGCATCTTCTCTCGACATGGCCCACATGTTTACACCTGCGACAAATTTGTCTACCTTGATGATCGAAACGATCTGAGGTCCTTCTACCCCCAGTTACTAAGCTACTACTTCCCTGTGGTTCTCCACCTTGTGCACCACTCACTTGCAAGTCTTATCTAACTTCCTCAAACTAGCAACAAGGCCCTTAATTTCTCCTTTCACTTGCTTCAGCACTTCCTGTTTAATTTCCTCGCCTGTTTAACCATATCTAGAGCTGGCTTAGGAGTTTGGCTGACCTGACCTACTGCAGCCACAACTTTTGAAGAGGCCCCATAGTCTTCTGCCCTAAAAATAGCTTCCTGTTTAATTTATGCAAAAGACAAATTTGGTTCCATTCTTACCCTTACTCTAAGCTCTCTGCGCAGGACTGGGTCCAGCAGTCCAACAATAAACTGGTCACGCAAAATGTGAACCCCAGAGTGCTCTCTTCTGTTCTCTAATTGGCTATTGAGCTCCTGCAGTGCTAACGCAAACTGTCTCGCACTTTCCTGTGCCCTCTGTTTGCGAGTAAAAAGCTGTGAGCGGATTGAAGTAAGGGGTACCATATCCCCGTAAATGGTCTTCAAAAAGTTTAAACTCTGTTCTGATGTTTGCCGCTCTGTTGGCGCCAAGGGTAATACCCCCCGTTTAGCGTCCCCATGCAGATTAATTATTAGCATTGATACCTTTTTGAGTTTCAGATAACGGCTGCGTTTCTGACTCTTTGAGTTCTAAGCCACTCTAGAAACTCAATTTCCTGATCCATTTGCCCTCCTTTAAATTTTGGACCCAAAGGTGTGCCCAACATAAAATGGAACATGATGAAATTTTAAACACTGGCCTGTCCAGCATCTGCCGTACAGGTTGTTGGCCTCTCTTGTGGTACTTGCTCAGTTGACATTCTCTTAACCTGTGCTCAAAGCCTAAGACGAATACTACACCAAGTTGTAAGGCATGGTAAAGTAACAGCCCATCCAGGGTTGTTACAATCATACTCAGGATTGGACCCAAATGCAGGACTCAGAGACAGAAGGCTGGTTGAACTCCACACAGGAGACTTTTAATATATATAAATGCCCACCCAGGGCAGCAGGCAGGAGATCAGGAATGGGCAAGCAGGAAACAGGGCTGGGCAAGAGCGAAGTCCAGGAACAGGCAGGGGTCAGAACTGGAGAATCCATCAGAGCAAGGGATTAGGAGGAGGAAGGGCAGGAGCAGGGCTAGGACGGCGAAGGGCAGGACAGGAGCAGGTTGGACAGGCAGGAGAACAGGAGCAGAGCTGGAGCGGCTTGGATGGAGATGGGCAGGAGGACCGGGGCAGGACTAGACGAGGACAGGCAGGGCAGGTAGGAGAACAGGAGCTGGACGGGTACACAGGACTGGGAACAGGAATGAGGAGCAGGCAGGAAAAACCAAAAACCGCTGGAAAGTAATGAGACAAGCTCAAGGCAGGGCACAAGACGATCTGGCACAGAACAAAGAAACAGGGGAGATTATATGCCAGATTACTATGGAGACAACGAGGCACACGTGAAATTAAACAACATGAGGAAACACATATCAGTTGCGGGAAGTGGAGACACGAAATGGAGGGAGAAAGGGAGAACACGGAACGGAATACACATACAGAAAACACATAGAAACAGAAAACCAGGAAATTAAGACACAGAGGCAAAGGGCGTGACAAGGATACCCCTATTAATAAGGGGTCCGTTCTACCCTACACACCAGGCAGAAGTATAATACCAGCAGTTGCAATCTTTATTTAATTCATGAAAACCATAGACTCAAAGAGAAGGCCAGCAGGAGTATCAATAGACTGTTAAACCCCCTACGGTTATATGCTATGGTATCATAGACATCACAATGCATAGGTAATTAAGTCCATTTACAATGATCCACCACACTCACACCCATCTTACAAGACCCCCTGACTTGATCGTTACATTGTGTGCCTGCACAGCATATCAAATACCTGATTTATTTCACAGGTACAACCACACAGTGTTAATTTAATTATTTTCACACCGTAGACTCATACCTGGATTATGGACCAGGCCAGTGGGGCCTGTGCCCCGGGCCCAGTGCTTACAATGTGAGGGCCCCCGGGCCCCTTGGTGTTTAAAATGTGAGCTCGCCACCACTAGTTTACTAGCTATCGGCCTAAAACTCAGCTGTCTAACTATTTAGGTGGCAGACAACTTAACTAGTTAGTTAGGTGGCATTTGTTAGTTTAGGTATCTGATGTAATATGATCACAAAACAAACATTTTTGCAACACATGTTAAGAAATATAATGGAATAGAATGTTGACCCAATATTCTCTCAGGCTGGAAAAGGTTAACTTACTATTAGTGCTATTAGTTCAAAACTACTATTAGTTCAAAACATGGGATGCTGTGACCGTGGGAATAAAAACCTAATTGAGAGCTTATTAGCTAGCGGTTTTGTGAAACATTAAAAAAATATGCCAAAAGCTTTTTGTTTTTCATACACTAATGCATATATAAGAGATCCAATCCATACTTAAATTAAGGAAACCCCCATTAATTTTTTCCATAGACCATCTGTTTTTAGATCCACGGAAGTAGATAATGCTAACGTTGACATGCAAATTGTCGACAGCTCTTACGAGGTCTTTTTTTCCCCTCCCCATCAATGGGGTGTGGCCTATGTGCATAGTATCCACCAAGTCATTTCACTGACTTATCAGAAACCTTGTATATAAGACATTTCTTGGTAGACATTTTCTATGGACATATGCCTGTTTTCTTACTTGGTACGCCACAGTAATATATTCAGAGACTTTTTTCATTTTTCTAAAACAACAGCCTTTTTAAAGGCTATTTCGACAATCCCTCCTAAGGGCTATTTTCTAACAGCCATGCTAAAGGGTTACAGTTATTTTCTTTTTTGAGCTTTTCTATTTTTTTATTTTATCTGCTCAAAGCTGCCTTTAGGTACAAGTAGACTATAAAATACTACCACTTGATTGTATTTTCCAACAACAGTATTTGAAGGGTGTTGTCATTATTAATATATATTAATTCAATTATTATTTAATAAGTATTGAGATATGCTATACTGTAAATATATTCACATAAATAGCATACTAGTTCTGAAATATGGACCACAAACGTTGGAATAGTGGTGCTTCCAAAAGGAAAGCGGGCAAGAGACGCAGTTTTGCTTCAAAGTGTTCCACTCATTGCCAACTTCTTTCAAAAACCCTCTGATAGTAATAATGATGACAGCAGCACTATTGTCAGCTGTGAGGAAGGAACTAGCACTAGTTTAGTTTCCAGTAATGTTGTCACTCCCCCAGAGCCATCCTTTGTCGGTGAACCCTCAACAGTTTTTGTTCTTGTTACGTTTCATTTTTATGTCATGTCACGTTTCATGTTTGATTCATGTTACGTTTCCCGTTCATTGTTTAGCATACACATTTCCGTGTTTTTCCGCAGCCTTGCGTTCATACTGTTTCTCTATCTCTCTTGCTGTCGCTCACGCTTCCCTAATTGTTTCATTCTCCTGTGTCTAGTTTACTAATCTACTAACGTTAGATCAGGATTGGGTAATATTAACTCTCTAACCATGTGTTCATGTTTACCTTACGTTTCTTGTGCATGTCATTTACTAATTTACTAACGCTAGGTCAGGATAGGTTTATTACTAACGAGTACTAATTATCTTGTTACCATGTCAGCCTTCCACACCTGATTTCCATTCCCATGCTGCTCTCAAGCTAAGTGTCTGCACCTGCATTTAAGCTCAGTGTTCATGTCTTGTCTTTGCAAAATTGTTGCCTCCTGTTTTCAGTGCACTTTTGATCGTTATTTCCAAGCCTGCCTTTTTGTTACGATCCAAGCCTGTTTTTTGACCATTGTTATTGACTTCTGTTTTGTTGACCACTGCCTGCCTGTACCACGAGTTATTGCCTGCCGTCTTTGTACTTTTGCCCCGCAGAGCAGACTCCGGTCTTGACTCTTGCATTGTCTTCGACCCCGAACCTGCCTACCGTCTGCCTGTACTACTGCCCCGCTGACAGCTACTGGTTACTGGACTATTTGCATGGTGTAACGATTCTGAGACTGCCTTCTCCCTCGGTACTGTACTTTGGTTTTTGGCTGGATTATCAGTGTATGAACTTTGCTTGTTTTTTGACTACGCTCATTGGACATTCCTATAATAAAGCCCTGACGGGACTATCTTCTACCACTGTTTCTGAGTCGTGCATTTCGGGTCCTACCCTCACGCACCTGTCTCACAGTAATTGTTGACTCCACCACAGACCTGTCACATGTGGACCAATTGACGTTCATATTCCCGTTTGTTAACAGCAGCGGGAATGTGGTGGAGCGATTCCTGGGTTTTGAGCTAATTGAGAGACACACTGGTAAAAATTTAGCAGACTGTGACTTTGATGGTGGAGGGCCTTGGGTTGGACCTCTCAAACTGTAGAGCTCAGTCATATGACAATGCAAGCAACCTGTCAGGAAAATACAATGGGCCACATGCCCACCTGAAACAAAAAAACGCTTTGATAGAGTATGTGGGTGGCAGTGTAGTATAATGGTTCAGGAACTGGCCATGTAACCGGAAGGTTGCAGGTTCAATTCTCATGTAGGACACTGCTGTTGTACCCTTGAGCAATGTACGTAACCTGAATTGCTTCAGTATATACAGTATCCAGCTGTATAAATGGATAATATGTAAAAAGTTGTGTAAGTCGCTCTGGATAAGAGCGTCTGCTAAATGCTTATAATGTAATGTGCCTTGCGCAGCGCATTCACTTAACTTAGTTGGTGTTAACACCTTAGATGGCAGTAGCCCAGAGGCTGACAAGTTTTTTTAACATGTTGCAGTCACTGTACACATTTCGCTCTTCATCCACACACAGATGGAGGAAAGTCTTTCGGAAGACAGATGTCAGACTGACATTAAAATCGTTGTCCAGTACTTGGAGTGCTCGGGCAGAGTCAACCAAGGCACTGTGGAGAAATTACACCCACATTAGAGAGGCCTTTGGTGGTATGCGCAATGATAATGAGAAAAAAGATACTTGAATTGAGGCCGCTGGACTATGTGCTAAATTGGACACCTTAGAGATGGTGTTCATGGCACATTTCTGAGACGTCATACTTGACCGGTTCCACGCTACAAGCATGCACCTATAGAAAAGTGACTGACATCTCTGTAGCAGCACAGCTTTTGTCTTCGTTGAGGGATTTTGTGGCTCAGAGCCAGGTGTGACACTTGAGGGGAGGGAGGGAAGTTCAAAATAGAAACATTTTATGTGGTCATTGATAAGCTAGTGGCATGCCGTGAACATCGCTTGGACGCTTACAAGCGTTTGACCAGTCTCTTTGGAGTTCTGTTTATGTCAGATCAGGTGTCTAACAGTGATGTCATAGTGGAAAAGGTAAATGCACTTTCCGCTGCATATCCATCAGACCTGGACATGAACTTTGCCAACAAACTCATCCAATTCAAGTCTTTCATGTCTGACTCTGAGAGTGCGAAGTGCCCAACTAAATTGCTTGAGACGTTGCAGGCACTTAATCTGCAGTCAAGATGTGTTTTCCTGGTCATTGTTTGTTGTCTGCCTTTAACCTTGTCTAGTTTGCGTTTTCAGTTACCCGCCAGCCTGCTTACCTGTACGCCCTTTACCCTCTTCCAGTCCGTCACCATTCGCCTGCCGTTCGCCCTGCTGTGTTCCTGCTTCCACCACCTCCTATGCCCCTTTGCTATCGCCAACCCCGGATCCAGTCCCTCACCCCACTCGCCCTCTTCGTTGTTTGCTTGCTCATTTAAATAAAGTGCTCCGCTGGAGCTTTATTGTGAGTCTGTCTCCGAGTCCTGCATTTGGGTCCATACCTATTGAGGGAAACGTAACAAACATGACCAATGATTGGTGGAAAACAAATTGTGGTGGGAGGCTATTGGGGCCGTGCAAATATCCTGCAAGACTTCAGGTGCTCAAAGAGTAATCTCTAATTTGCCAGTTATGCCATTGAAATAGAATAACTAGCATGCACCTAGTCATTATAAAATATTCCCATGTTAGGTAGTATAGTTTGAATCATGAAAATGGAATATCTGATCCTGTATTACCGTTCATTATATCATGATATTATGCGACCCAAATGCACTCAACAGTGTTGAGATGCTACAAGTAATCAACCTTCTGGGCCCCAGGATCCAGTGCTCCAGTGATACAAGACGATTGTTCTAATGGCTCTTGGCTCCTCTTAGCTTTCCATTACGGAGAATGGGTGGGCCATTATGGTATTGCGTAGTGCATATGAAGTATGAAGTACGTATCACACTATTGCTTGGCTTCATTGTCCTGGGATTACCAATGGGTACATTATCATTGAGAAATTCCAATTATGTGATATTACGATTGTGTAAATGTGAGCGCAATTAAAAAAATAAATCTAATTGCGTCTTTGCTCCTTTGCTTCCTCCTTTTCTTTTAATGAGTCATTCCATGCTCTTTGTACTCGGTGCCTCTTCTAATGAGATTCAACAACAGCATAGCTGACATTCCACCCTACAACACGCTGTCAGAGGGTACGTCCCAATAGTCGAAAAATGCAACCTTTCCTCCTCCACTACCACTCATCTACTCTGTGCCCCGGAAACCGATCTTTCGTTCCTCCCTCCCTCCACTGTCCCAACAGTGTAGAAGACCAGCGAAGCGGCTTCAAATTCGGCTTTTCCTCGCCTCCGGCGAAGCATACATCGATGTATGCTACTGCGGAAGTTTTTTCACATTTTTGGGTGACATCATCGCGCTCACACCCACAGAGGCAACAGTGATGATGTGTTAATATGCCTTATATGAATTTCCTCAAGATAATGATGCCCCATTGCAAGATATTTAGCCTAAATTGTGTGTGCTTCAGTAGGCTATTAGCACAGAAAGGACATAGCATCCTACAACGGATAACAAAATGCCAGTCCGTTTTTATGGTTCATATCCTACATAAAAATTTGGCAATTTAGGTCGGGGAAACAGCTTTATTTATTTGCTTGCACATTAACGTTGCTCATTAACGTTGCTTATTAACGAACATGACTGTAGGCCTACATAAATATAGCCTAAGCATGACAGCTACCATTTCAGTATATGTGTATATGTGAATATGCATGAATTAATTTATTCAACCATTCCAAAGGGCGTTTTTAAATTTGATTTCAGAAATTACAGTAGCCTATGCCTATAGGTGAATTAGTGCTCGGTATGTTCAGACATCGGGGACATCGGGATTCTGGAATTACAGTAAATTGTTATGTCATGCTGATTACATGTTAATTAGTGTCTCGACGCAAACCGCAACACAGGCTTGTTTACACTGATGCAACTATAGGTTACTTGCACTTGTAACTTAAAATACATTTTGCAGCTTTAAATGGGCTGACCATGTGGAAGATCTGTGATTGGCTTTGGGAATATGTGTGAGTTTGGCGTTTGAAGCAGACTCGCTGTCCCAATTTTGTTCACGGCTCCTCTCCTCCACTCCCCTACTCCCCTCCCTTCCTCCACATACTTCCGGGTAGTAGAGGAGTGGTAGTAGGGGAGTGGAGGTGGGGAGGTGGGGAGTGAAGAATATTGGGACGCACCCCGGGGCTCTCATACTGAGGTTTCATGGGAGTGAAATAAGGTGCCCATGATCCTCCAGGGCAACAGGTGATCAATGGGTCAAAACTAGTTATTACATGCTGTGGCACACTGCCCCCTTGTGGTGTTAGAAAACATCCAAAACAGTGTAGATGTCAGATAATAGGGGAACATGCTCTGGGAATTAAATAATGTAAGGTGGAGGAATCACTGTAGACAGGATCGATATATATATATATATATATATATATATATATATATATATAGGTGTATAGAATAGAATAACTTTTATTTTCCCGTTAGGGAACTTCAGTTGTAGCCCCAGCAACAACAAAAAAGACATAGGGGCAGACACAAACATATCAAACAAAGACATTCAATATAATCATTGCATTAATCAATCCCCCTATACATCACTTCATTAATAAAATTATTAAAAGTAAATGTTGAACATTTTGAAAAACTTCCACAACATCTATGACCACAACAACTCCTTACCAAAGAACTATCTTTGATATACGTCTCAAGTTAGTTCCGGAGTTATCCAATCATCGCTGTAGTCGGAAGGACAGCTCAGACTGGACTTGTATCCCCTGGACAGGACTGTTAACTTCAGACACTTTCCTCTGAGCTTAACAGCCCCATCCCCCCCCCCCCCCCCCTCATGCCTTAACAGTACTGGTAACTTCCAGAAGTGAAGCGAATAGAGAGCCTGGTCGTCTCAGCAAAACCTCCGGTTTGTCAAACTCTCTGACCTGGAAGATGAAATGGTAAATGGATAAGCATCCCTACAAGTGAACCACAACTCAGCTCAGTTATTTTTTGCATAATCACAATATATTGACTCCAGACCCAGAAAAGATCAGTGGAAACAAACGAAACAAATAAAATGTGTTCCTAACAAACACATTGCATGCCTCCTCCAAACAAACAATACATTTGTTCCCAACAATCACAGGGTTTAGTGATTACCTTTCTTTAGATCCACAATCTTAACTAAATATGGAGAGGGCAAAGAATGCAAAGACCTTTGACATGCTGCCTGTATCAATGGGAAATCTTCATCTCGCAACCCTTACCATTAGTTTCAACTAGTACTGTAGCGAGAGTAGTTTACACTAGTACTGCAGCAACAGACACTCCTTACAGCCCCTGTCCATCTTTCTAGTACATCTACTTTAAATCAGCAGATTAAATGTGATAAACTGTTGATTTCATAAATGACCAAATAGTACTGTATCATATTTAACAAACTAATGAATTTTGTTAAGTAAACTAAATAATTATTTCCTGATGAGGAACATTGTGACTTAACACAACCATAAAGTGTATGATTCTATTGCTATAGTTAAATATTACTTAAACTTCAGAGCAAGTGCTTCCAAGTGTTATGGGGGTATATTGAGAAAATCATAACTGAGGAGATGCAGAAAACAAGAATATGGAAAGCAGTCCCCTTCATTAGACAAGCCCTATTTCCATGGGTCTGGAATACACTAGTGTAATAATCTGGATACCTGTCCATTCTCCATGACAAGGATCTTGTCATACTCCAGCACAGTGTTGATACGGTGAGCGATGGTCAGCATGGTGCAGTCCTGGAAAGACTCTCGGATTGTATGCTGGATCAGAGAGTCTGTCTCCGAGTCTATGGAGGCAGTGGCTTCATCCAACAATATTATCTGAAGGGGAAAAAGTTCAATTTATACCAAGATACATCTAAGCCCATATGAATTTCCAGACTTTTACCCAATACTTCCTTTTAAAAATGTGTCCGACGACTGAGTCCTATAAAAACAACCCATATTTTCTAATTTACATAGCAATCAGTCATCTTAAAAATTCCCAGTAGTCCTATGAATTTTCCGTGCACTAACTTTAATTCTCAGGACAGACAGCTCCCCACCTACTCAAGAAAAAATGTATCAAAGTGATAAATCCACAATTTTGATCATTAAAATGAGAAGGCAGACGCCTTTAACAGTTTCACCTTTGAGTTTCTGAGGAGTGCTCTGGCCATGCAGATCAGTTGCCGTTCTCCCACAGAGAAGTTCTCTCCATTCTCTACTACCTTAGAGTCCAGCTTTTCAGGCAGGTTAGAGATCTACAAAAAAAACAGCATCCCATCAGCATATTAACAGGTATTTATTCAGCAAGGTGAAAAGCCTGTGCCAGATGATTTGAGGCATGATTTAAAAAATAAATAAATAAAAACTTCTTGTAGGTCTTTAAAAAGCCAAGATTTTAAGCAATAGAGTATGACTGCAAAAAATGAAAGCATGTAATGTGTAAATAGATGATAGGGCCACCAGTTTTTTTCCACCATGTGACCTGCAGGGATTTAAACTTGTATTTCAATGGTTATCCTCCAGGGGTCCCCATAGGCACTCCAATGGCAATGTGACTCATCACACAATTGAGTTTCTAATTGAGACATTTATAAAAACAATTAGTTGATCTAATATGGTGAGGACCAGAGGAAGGAAGGTGAACATGGATGGAAGTTTAAATGCTACAAAAACCATGGCTGTGTCCGAATCAGAGCCCTGTTCCCTGTCCACTGTCCGCCCAGACCCCTGTCTACTATGTGCCCTGTCCCCTCACATTGCAAGCAGTGTGCGAAAGAAATCCCGCAAAACTCTTTCCAAACTAGTCAGGAAGTAGTTTGTAATATCTTTTTTTATTTTTTTATTTTTATAGAGAATATCAATCAGTTAACATATGACAATTGTTACAAAGTGTAGACTATGAATGAAGATAGAATTAACAAAAATAAAAAAGAGTATTTTGTAATATGACCCACTCATGTACCATAGATATGCATATACGCTCTACGTCTTTTACGTTTTTACTTCCGAGTTACTTACTGAAATTTTCGGGTGAGTGCACAGTTCTGCAGATGAGTGTGCTCCTGAATTCCCTCAACAAAACCCTAGAAAATAAGGTTTTCATCCTGGTATTTTAAGTGCCCCCATTTGTGAGAAAAAGTCGCCCACTCAAAAGCTTTTTGATGAAGTGGACTCAAATATGCATACTCAAAAGGGTGGAGGGCTCTGATTCAGACACAGCCCATGTCTTTTGGCGAACATGTGAAGTAGTATGCGCCTGGTACACTGCATACTGATGGATTGAATTTATTTTGCACAACTTGCAATTTAGCAATACATTAAGATAACTATAGACCGACATTTAAAAACTAAGAAACATCACAGAAGAGACTGTCAAACAACTAGCCATAGAGTTTACATTTGAACTTTATACATGACATTCACCACTTTCATTTCATTTATCTTTTTTTTTTATTACTATTACTATTTTCTTATTACTAATACAATATCTTTTTTATTTAACTCATTTGCAAGTAAAATGGTATACAACTGTGCTTTAATGTGGGTATTTCCCACATCTTCTATCAAAAAATAACATGGCGTTGTACAACATTTAAAAATACTGCAGCATGTCCACGGTAGTAAGTGATCAAACTGAATTTACCACGTGCGTGTCACTTGTAAACATCACCGTCAGTCATAGTCTGTGCTTAAGTAGTGGCAATTATTTAATCACGTTGGATGACTGAGGTAGTGCAAATGGGATAAATGTTTGAGAAGTGGCTTGACAAAGAGGCTATCATGATATCTAGCTGGCAGAGGAGGGGAAACAAACTGGTGGCCCTAGGTATAATTGCATTCGCCCAATTATTTATATACATAATACATACACCGATCAGATTATCTCATTGTTATTTTGGTTCTGTACTCTAGCACTTTGATTTTGAAAGGATACAATGACAATGAGGTTGAAGTGCAGACTGTCACTTTTAATTTCAGGGTATTTTCATCCATATTGGATGAACCCTATTTTTGGGCATCAAAAAAAATATTGGACAGTTTAACATCATGTAGACTAAAGTAATATTTGGTCGCATATCCTTTGCATGCAATAACTTCCTGATGTCTGTGACCCAACAATATCAAAAGACTCTTGATATCTTATTTTCTGGTACTTCTTCAAGCAATACTATAACCTCTAATTTGAATGGATCTCTATGGGAATTGGGGGGTGGGGCTAGATTTAGCTGTAAATTACACTAGAACAGTATGGAATCACATGGTTGGCTAAATGGCTCTAAGTCATCAAGGGTCTGACATACATATCAAACAAGCCTTAAACCATCACTCTCCTGCCAGAAATACAGTAGATATGGATGGATAACTTGAAGGATTTATTCTCCTGACTTATTTTTCAATTTAAATTTTCAATAGGAAAATTTGTCAGAAGAAACAACCCTTAAAGTGATCCATCGATATCTACTGTATATATCTCACAGCAGAGTGATGGTTTGAGGCTTGTTTGATACGTCAGACCCTTGATGACTTACAGCCATTTTACCAACCATGTATTCCACCCCCCAATTCCCATAGAGATCCATTCAAATGCAGAGATGTTATAGTATCGCTTGTAAGAGTACCAGAAAATAAGATATCAAGAGTCTTTTGATGTTGTTGTGTCACAGACATCAGGAAGTCATGGCAAGCAAAGGATATGTGACCAAATATTAAAAATGATTACTTTATTCTACATTATGTTAAACTATCCAATATTTTTTGATGCCCAAAATGGGGGGGGGGGGGGGGCGGCTATGTACAGAAGGTTCTATAATTTCTAAACGGTTCATCCGCTATGGATGAAAATACCCTCAAATTAAAGCTGACAGTCTTAACTTCAACTTCAGCCTGTATCCTTTCAAATTCAAAGTGCTGGAGTACAGAAGCAAAATAACAACGAGATAATCAATGTTATTCACTCTTCACCTGCACTGTAAAAAATGGCTCTGAAATTCACAGTAATTAACTGGCAGCAATTGACAAGTAACTTACTGTAAAACAAATCACAGTATTATAACTGTAAAATAAAACAGTGCACAGAGTGTCCTGTCTCTCTGTGCAGCTGAGTACAGTGTGTCCTGTCTCTCTGTGCAGCTGAGTGCAGTGTGTCCTGTCTCTCTGCACAGCTGAGTGCAGTGTGTCCTGTCTCTCTGCACAGCTTGCTATGTTTTATTTTACAGTTATAATACTGTGATTTGTTTTACAGTAAGTTACTTGTCAATTTCTGCCGGTTAATTACTGTGAATGTCACAGCCATTTTGTACAGTGCAGGTGAAGAGTGAATAACACTGATTATCTCGTTGTTATTTTGGTTATGTACTCCAGCACTTTGAATTTGTGTCAGTGGTTTTAATGTTGTGGCTGATCGGTGTTTATAACAATTGCTTTCATGGTGAAAGAAAAACATAATAATTGCAATAAAGCTTGAGTGTGAAAATAAAAAGGCCAAGCTTCTCTATGTAAGAGTATGGGCATTAAGCTTACAGTTTCCTTCATGTATGTCTTCTCCAGCACTTGCCAGATCGCTTCCTCGTTGTAACAGTTGAAAGGATCTAGATTGTATCTGCAAGGAAACAGAGTTTAAATACTCTGTATCTGAAATACAAAATCAGACTGAATTCACTGTTATTTATGACTGCTGTATTTGTAATATAAAAAATTTATGCAATATGTTGTCACTACAAGTATTTGTAAGTACATTAGAAATTCACATATACTTTAAACATGTACATATGTGAATGTCTAATGTATATCTGTGAATTTCTTGTCTCGTTGTAAGTATCTTGTATCAGTAAATCTGGTTGTTAGTTTAACAGTTAAATGGGAGAATTACTACAGAGGTACCATAACTAAACACGGACATTGATAACACAGACAATCTTTACAGTACCTTACTGAACCAACAAATAGTACTGGATCTTGGGGTATGACTGACAGTTTACTCCGTAGGTCTTCCAAACCAATTAAGCTGGTGTCTATGTCATCAATGAAGATCTTTCCTCCAGCTGGCTCCACAAGTCGTAACAGAGCCGCTATAAGCGATGACTTCCCTGGTAATTAAAGTTTTTGTCATATTTAAAGTTACACTCTTATAAAATAAGAATAATACTATTTAATAATAATAAATAAGTCAATATTTTTCAGCCCCTGGCTTTGTTAAATTGACACTTGAAAAAGGCTCTTGTGCCTCCAGGCGCAGTCTTAAGGCGACAGAAAGGCACAAGGAGAGTTAAAGGGCACCACTATGTTAGGCTTAAGTCCAAAATACTGCAAGATAGGAGTAGATAATGTGGACATATCACACCTCTTGTTAAAATGAATTTGTATATTACATGGATCCATGCAATAGTCAATGTGGAGTGTTAACACATCCACCTACTTACGCGATCAGCACATCGAAAAGACGATAATATAATTTGCTCAGAAATTATGTAACCAGCAAAGAAAATTTTAAATGAGCATTTAAAAAAAATTGATTATATAAATGGAACTTATAGCAAGACTTTGTTTTAACATTTATCCAGCTGCGATTTTATGTACCTTTATTAAATGAAGACGACTTACCAGACCCTGTTCTTCCCACAATACCAATCTTTTCTCTTCCTGCAATGCTCAGATTCAGTCCATTCAGCACAATGGGAGTTTTCTTTCTGTACCTCATCTGATAGCCCTGGAACGTGATGGCTCCTTTTAAGGGCCAACCATCTGGGATAGCAGCATGTTTGACCTTTCTTGGAGCTTCTGAGACACAGTCCTGGGACACACAATTAAGTAGAAGTGCCATATAACATATATAATGAGTCCTTTACAAACTTGATAAAGTTGCTAGAATGCCTGGCATCTGGCTGTCATATCAGATGGCTGTGACTGGAACATGACAAATGTATCACAGTTGTAATAAATATGCTAGAAATACAATAGGTTTAATTTAACATCTGACAACTGTCCTACCGTAATATATTCCTGGAGCCTTTCTACAGAGGTGAACCTTGCTTGCAGTTCTGTTGACAGATTCACTGTGTACTGCAATATTCCTGTTAACTGAAAATGAGAAAATGGCAATATTCTTACCATGTAAATACGAACAGATTTAAAGCTTATGTAAATCGTTTATCACATCATACAATGTTTACCATGGTCATCATGTTAATAAGACTCACTATGTTGAAAGATTTCAATTACCATTTTTAAATGATATACCAATACCAATTACATACCACAGGTAATAGGATTGCTCAATGTTTTCATCCTACCTGGATTGTGTACGACAAGGCCAACCCTTTCAATGCTGGACTGATTGAGGCTGGGCCCAGGACAACAAGTAAACCCACAAACAGAGTGACCACAGCAGAGAGGAAATCCAGCCTGAATGACAGCCATCTGTTTCCGCAGTTAAACAACAGGAAGTGGTTTGAATTTGTATCATTCATTCCCTTGAACCTGAAATCATAACGACAATTCAATAAGCAACAAAGCACACTCAGTGCATTTGCCCCTGACTCCAAGGTGTACAAAATAGATTTATGCACAAGTAGTTTCAATACCTCAGTTATAACAAGGATATAAAATATCTTACAACTCTATGTACTGTTCCCTCTTGTCATAGGCATGGATGGTTGTAAGTCCTTGAATAGTTGATGTTGTGAAGGAGATCCACGGAGACCTACTAATATTCTCCATTCTTTTCATCTCTCTTATAGTTCTTTGGAAAACACTGCAAAAAAAATGTTCATCTGAAGATAAATGTAAATTTGTTGAAATGTAAATGTTATGAAACGTATGAGGGGCCGCTTAGGCCATAATTCATGTTGGACCTCTCACATACATATATTCTCACTCTCACATACATATATTCTATCTCACATACATATATTCTCACTCTCACATACATATATTCTCACTCACATACATATATTCTCACTCTCACATACATATATTCTCACTCTCACATACATACATTTTCACTCTCACATACATATATTCTCACTCTCACATACATACATTCTCACTCTCATATACATATATTCTCACTCTCACATACATACATTCTCACTCTCATATACATATACTCTCACACATATATTCTCACTCTCACATACATATATTTTCACTCTCACATACATATATTCTCACTCTCACATACATATATTCTCACTCTCACATACATACATTCTCACTCTCATATACATATATTCTCACTCTCACATACATACATTCTCACTCTCATATACATATATTTGCACTTTCACATACATATATTCTCATAAGAGAATGTATGTATGTGAGAGTGAGAATATATGTATGTGAGAGTGAGAATATATGTATGTGAGAGAGAATATATGTATGTGAGTGAGAATATATGTATGTGAGAGTGAAACTATATGTATGTGAGAGAGAATATATGTATGTGAGTGAGAATATATGTATGTGAGAGTGAAACTATATGTATGTGAGAGTGAGAATATATGTATGTGAGAGTGAGAATATATGTATGTGAGAGTGAGAATATATGTGAGAGGTCCAACGTGAATTATGGCCTAAATGGCCCCTCATAGAAACGCACACACGCACGCACGTACGCACGCACGCACGCACGTCCTGTGTGATGGCTCACAATAGAATGGAAGCAGAGATGACACCCAGTATGATCACGACAATGAGAAGCTCAGGGAACACCCCTGAGATGGTGGCAAGTATATATGTCACCAATAGGCAGAGCTGCAGGAAGTTGTCTATGTTGAATGGCAGGGCTGTATCAATCTCATCTTGGTCTTTGGAAAACCGATTCACAATCCTGCCAATGGGTGTGGTGTCAAAGAAACTCATTGGGCTCCGAAGGACCTGAAAACAACGTCACAATTTCAGCCCCAGTTATGCCATGGTTAGATGTGACAAAAAGATGACTAGTTAACCTACAGTAGACATTCTTGCCCCCTGATGGCATAAACCACAATTCAAAAGCGAGGAACACTCGAGTTTAGGCATCTAAAGCACAAATTACCAAGCTTTGTATCCCATTTCACTCCAAGTCCCAGTTAGAATTTATGTTCCATGAGTCCTAATTTTCCACAATGAACTTAAACTCTGCAGATTTATGCATTCTCCCCCTGTGACCAAACAGAAAATCCCTAGTAGGTTAAGCACACCCATTAAATTGAATAACATAATTTAATTTCACTCTGCATTTAAACCTCCTGCACAGTGGTCACCCAGTGGGTGGTGCAGGTTCAATAAAAGAAGATAAGTCTTAAAGTGATGGTCAAGGGATTCTAAAAACTTAAAATAACCACAACATATCACAGAGGGATGTATCCACTACACACCCAGCAAATATATTTTCAAGAAAATGTGAATAGGTATATTAATATACATCTCAAAGTCAGCTAATAAACTCAGTCTTGAAAGGATTGTAGGGGTGTGGTCTAAATCCTCAACCCGAGTGCCATCGACGTCATCCAGCCCTACATGTTTGAACCACAGCGAAAATTACGTGCATGGCAACTAAGTACTTCGGTGGATAATGGTTCTCGTCGTATTTTTGTTACTGTAACCAGCCACTTAATACGGCAAAACCATTTCCAAGGCATGGTTTATTTGGCAAAATCTTAACTATCTATTCATTTCGATATATTATCTGATGAATGAGCAGTGCACAAGTAAAATGCGTGAGTGATTAGTTCATTTCCATGCTGAGCTGTGCAAGGAGCAAGCTAATGTTACTAGCTAGCACCACGGAGGGATGGATAAAAAGGCGAAAGATTGGTGTAGCGAACTAACTATTCCAAATTCAAATGCTGATAATGCAGACAACTATTCTCAAGGGCAAACAAAACAATCCTTTCTTTTCTCAAGGATTTCTTAGTGGGACTGTGGGACAGGACGGATTTATTTCCCTCAAACTAAGGAAGGAGTTATGTAATGAGACCAAAATATGTATTGGTTGGGGGTTCATGTCTATGTAAGGACCCATTTCGACTCCACCCTTTTTTTCAGCACAAAGGAATAACGAGATATAGATATACTGAAATTGAACGAATTTGCAATGGAATTTATTCCTTGTGCTTTATTTCTGCTCAATACATACCTTAACAGCCATAAATAACGTGGTTATAAGCATATCATGGATTTCCCTTGATTTTCCCATCACTTTAAAGTGGTCAAAATAAATTACTATTATTATTTTTTTTGTTTGATTGAATTTCCTTGGAGATACATTGTGTATTTGTCCCAAATCTTGCATGAATATAACCAGTTTATGTTACTAATCAGAATCCTATAATATGCAGGATCGTGGCGTTCTGCCAAACAGAATTATTTGGGGTACAAATACCATCATTGAAAGTCAATGACAAAGTGCAGGAAATAGTTAAAGCACAACTGAACTTTGGTAGAACTTTGGTTTTTGTAGTTACCTGGCCATGATATGAGTCCAAATCAAGGGGCCAAGACTGGGCTTTCATTTTGAAGCTCACTTCCTGGTTGGGCTGGGAGCGACAATTGTGCTGTTGCTCACTAGCGCCACTGCGATTGGCACCAGTATAGGTCTTTCACCAAGTCAATGGCAGCAATGTGGTCAAAATACTCAGTCAATAAATTTTTCCCACAAAAAAATGTAATTGCAATAGGTGCCTTTCCTTCATCTAATGCCTCTGCATGTGCTGATTTTTTTTAAATATTGTGTCGTTTGGACAGGATATTCACATTTGTTCAGGACCAATCAGAGGGAAAGGTTGAGTCCTCTTCGGCTCCACGGAGCAGGCGCAGTTTGTACAAACGGGCAGTGAAAAAGACATCCGAGCTTCAATTCAGTTTTTACGAGGCCGTGGAAAGGCAATGGGTGACGTCACAGTGGCTTTGTCTATATTTTTATACAGTCTATGGTCCAAATGGTGGCAACATATGTTTGTTAGTTGCTCTGTGCTCCCCTGGGATGATAATCCAGAATAGGGTATTTGTCGCTCTGCATTCACTTCTAACTGTCTCAAAATTACACTTTTAGCACACATACAAATGAGAACAAAGTGAAAATTCTGTCAATACCAACAATAACCAGTTTTTGAAAATTAAAATGCCCTTTCCTGGTTATTTTGTATTTCATTTGGAACGTAGATCCAGTAGGTAATTCTTGCGCTAGAAACAGCGTTAATGCACCAATACGTCAGAATGCAGTCATTGGTCCAAATTTCCATGGAAGCAAGCGTTACTGGTAGTATATATCTATGGTAAACAAATCGACCTACCGACATTTTGCTAGTCTTTTCTGGTAGCTTGCTAACAACACTGAAGAAAATAATACTTTTATAAATAATTTTACTTACACAAAAAAAAATACGTACGAGGACTGGCTATTGTTTGTTTTGACAGAATCCGCTTAGTTCGCATTCGTATACATGCTAGAAGTGTCATTTTGAGACCGTTTTAGCTGCCCTATAGAAGTGAATGGAGAGCGACAAATACCTTATTCTGGATTATCATCCCACGGGAGCACAGAGCAACTAACGAACATATTTTGCCACCATTTGGACTCATATCATGGCCAGGTACCTACACAACCCAAAGTTCTGGTATGTGTACCCCAAATAATTCTGTTTGGCAGAACGCCAGATCCTGCATATTATAGGATTCTGATTAGGAGCCAAATATTAGGAGCCAAAAATAAAAAATATTGTGTCACTGTCCCAATGCATTTAATTGTATATTTGTAGATATAGCTGTTCTAATGTACTTGACTTATGAAAAGTATACTGTATGACATACTGTTCAATACCATGAAAAGTTCTCACCTTTTGGAACATTGTGTCATGGAATTTGGAGGAGCCACGCAAAGTGACTTTAGTGAAGGAATATGCTTTGACAGCACAAAGCACTATCATTGCCACAATGGTCATACTGTAGATAAGCTGGTAGAACTGAAGGTTTGGATGCTCTGAAATGTTGCCGGTGTCCCCTGATGAGTTTGAGGAATTCCCCTGTAGCCATAAATGACAGATTTTAAACATTAGGGATTTACCGTTTTAAGAGATGAAGAATTGTTAATTGTATTTAGAGACATAATTTTACACACAGGGCCCATTTAAAGTAATGGTGAAATGGTGAAGAGCCGCTCACTGAGATATGAAAAATAACTATTTTAATGCATCAACCATGCATACTTTTACATGACTATACTTACAACAGTGAAATATTGACCGTAATGTATAGATTTAAATATCATTCTTAAAATCACATTACCCCTGATCCTTGCTCAAGCCAGTAACTGAGCCACCAGCTACTGAAGGCTGTCATCCCAACAAGCAGGATGACAATGAATAAAACCAGCAGCACCAACACATAACCTGTAAAAAGGTGGCACTTATGTGAGTTCTTCTTACATCTCATGTCACTTGCATTTCATTGAAGGTTGTTGTACATTACCCACCTCCAGCAGCTTTGCAGTACTGGTGGTATGTCCTCCACGTCACTGAACCTTCATGGGAGGACTCTGGCATAACAAGCTGGTCATTGGATTCTATAAATTACATATTGTTAAATACAACCATTGAAAACAATCATTTATCCTATATATGCTGTAGTTATTTTGTGGAATAATTGATGAATGAGAGAGTACCTTTAATGCCATTGGCACTTGGTTCCTTTTTTGGCTCACCCATCTCATCTGACATATCGAATGCTATAGGAAAGTGTGTCAATATAATTTTTTAAAACATTGGCCTTTATACAATACAATCATACTGTATAAGTATGTGAATGCAATATTATTGACCTGGATTTTGTATTCCACCAGATCTATTTCCTGTTAGTTCTTTAGACTCAGTTTCTAGTTTGGAGTCTTCCTCATTGGATTCCTTCAAAAGCAAGCAACACATTTGAATATCTGTCACTATCAATCATACCATTCACAGGATATATTATCCTAATCTAGACTACTGTACACAAATTATGGTTCAAACATTTCTTAATTAACTGAATAATGCTTTCATAATGCCAGGATGTCCCCCTTGTTTATAGGCTTGTGAAAATTACGAATTAAACAGTTAAACAGGAAATAGGAAAAGCAACTTACTTTTGATTGTTCCAAATGGGAATGAGTTATAAGCTGTGCATATCGCCCGTTGGATTCTATTAAAGCACAATGTGTTCCCATCTCTTTGATTTCCCCATTTTCAAGTAACATAACATCATCACAGAACTCTAAATACTGGAAAACGAAAATAAAGTAAAAGGAAAACATGAAAAGATAAGACTTAAATCATCATGTGAAATTACCCAATTATTAAATACCATGATTACAATGGTTTTATAGCTTTATGTAACTCTAAAAAAGTAAATTTTTCTCTAATTTCTTTCAAAAAGACAGTAGTGTTCTTCTTTAAACAATACATTGTTTTTACCTATACAACTGTCACACAAATAAATATACAGCGCCCTCCACTATTATTGGCACCCCTGGTTGTCATGGTTTGGCTGTCTTCCTTCCATCTCTTTGGTTGTTTCCTTTCGGAGCCACATGTGGGTGCTCCTGCCCTATTCTTTCCGCCGCCCATGCCAGATTTTTCTGCTTCCCTACACTTATCTGGCGCACCTGTTTCAAGTTTCCCGCTGGCTATATAAGCACGGTGCTTCCTGCTTCCGGTGCTTTGGTTTCTTCATCGCCACTACACAAAGCCAGGTAATGACGGTATAAGATTTGGCGACCACTTGTTCTTTTGCTATTATTAAAAGTTGACGTGGGGTCTGCCTTAGTGAGCTAGGAGTTATCTTGTCTTTTAGAGTTTTCGTTGTCCTTCTCACTCATTTCCTTCCTTGGTTTTCCTCTCCTCTCTGCTGCTAGACAGTACCTTGGTTTTTTTTTTCCCCATCTCCTTTTGCCTCTTTGTTTTGTTTCAGTTTTCAGAGCTTCAGGCTTCCGACCTGTTTTGTTTTCTCTCTGCTCGAGTCTGAGCGTTCGCCCATTCTACTGGGTTGTTATTATTTTGGCTTACGCTGGGATTATTTTCCCTATCTATTTCTCTGCTCGAGTCAGCGAGTTTTTCCCTATTTTCTTGGGTCCCTATTATTTCCGGCTTATTTTGTCCGGATTGTTTTGTTTCCCTATCTGTTTTATTTTGCTCAAGTCTGCGAGCTTCGCCCTATTTTGGGGTCGTTATTATTTCGGACTTTTGGCCGGGAGTTTTTGTCCCGTTTCTCTTCTCTCTCTCTCGATTCCTCTAGTGGATATCCACGTTTTGTGGATATCTTTCTGATCCCCTCTCAGTTGCGTCTGGTCCTCCGAAACCGACCCCCCTTAGACTGGTAAAGATGAATGAAAAGGGTTATAAAAAAATGACCGTTTGGTGAATTAGCTTAATGTCACACTGAAAAAATTAAAAAAATCCATCCTTGAATTGAAGTAAATTTATTATGAGGAAAAAAAAATCCCACATCAAGAAATAATTATTAACAAAACCACATGTGCCACATTATTGGCACCCCTGCATTTATATATAGAATGAAGTCATAATTATTTATATTTGGTCACATATCCTTTGCATGCCACAACTTCCTGATGTCTGTGACCCAACAACATCAAAAGACTCTTGATATCTTATTTTCTGGTACTCTTACAAGTGATACTATAACTCTGCATTTGAATGGATCTCTATGAGAATTGGGGGGTGGGGCTAGATTTAGCTGTAAATTACACTGGAACAGTATTGAACACATGGTTGGCTAAATGGCTCTAAGTCATCAAGGGTCTGACGTATCAAACAAGCCTTAAACCATCACTCTGCTGCCAGAAATACAGTAGATATGGATGGATAACTGGAGGGGTGCCAATACATGCGGCACACGTGGTTTTGTTAATAGTAATAATTTCTTGATGAGGGATTCTTTTTCTCATAATAATTTTACTTCAATGGATTTTTCAAATTTTTTCAGTGTGACATTAAGCTAATTCACCAAACAGTGAATTTTTTATAACCCTTTCGACTCATCTTTACCAGGGGTGCCAATAATAGTGGAGGGTACTGTATATATATATATATATATATATAATTTTTATTATTATTATTACGTGTGAATACATTTAATACAGAATTCAGATATAAATTCTATATGAAATGTCATGTAGAGTATACAAACAGAAAGCTAGAAAGACTTAAATCAACTCCATTCAAATTCACCGCCTTAAATGGTGTTATCTGACCAGCATAAACATTGATAATACTTTGTATGCAATAGAACAAACAAAATATGTATTAAAGTGTACTCATAAAAATGCACTGGCACAACAAAACAATAAAGTTCTGTCCCAGGAACACACTTAATTTCATTGAAAGGGAGAAAATGGTTTGACATGGGTTCATAACACAGCTGCAATGCTTTTGGGGAAGTCATATATATATGGTCACAGTGACCAAAAGTACTGAAATAAGAGCTAGTTAGTATAAAAAAAACATTGATTCCTCATAGTGTATGTGTTCATAGCCGAGCACACTAGGCTGGTTTCTTATTTAACAGATTATTTGGAATCCCTTGGTTAATCTGAATATTAGGCTTGTATGAGGACACTGACTGACAAACTCTCCGATTTTGAAGCAAATATTTAGCAAGCAAGTTCTGTATATTTTCAATAGCTGCTTATTTTCAAATGCTGGCAAACTCATAATAGTGAGAATCAGCCAATGCAGGCTTTAAAGCATGTGGCTGCATGTGCTGGACTAGGATGTGCGGTAATGGGACTTGTACCTGCAGATGATGGGTCACCAGAATCACAGACCTTCCACTCAGCTCATTCTTGATACACTCCTCAAAGATGTGTTTCCCCACATGGGCATCAACGGCAGAGAAAGGGTCATCCAGGAGAATGATATCTTTGTTGGAGTACACAGCTCTGGCTAGGCTAATTCTCTGCTTTTGTCCACCAGACAGGTTCAAGCCTCGTTCACCAATCTTCAGACCAAAAAAAAAATACATCATTTTCACATTTCTTATTTAAACTGACATTTGGCTATTGTGCATACTTTTTTTTTTACACCATTTTGTATACAGTATAAGACTATAAGCCCGCACAAACAAATGGTTCAGCAAAGTAAGCAAACTGAAATAATGCACATCAGACTCTTGGAAATAGTCTACATTCTTAATGTATCTGCACAAATCAAAATGCAAACCTCAGTCATATCACCGCTGGGAAAAATGGCCAAGTCAGGCTTAAGACTGCAGACATGAAGAACTTTGTCATACCTGTGAAATTGCAAACATGTTCAAATGAATCACAACATCCTACTTTGAGATCAGATCCCTGCCACTACTCACATTTTGCCCTCCTCTGCTTAACCAATTTTCATTACATGCACTAAGACTGAAATACTATTTAAATTAAAACCATTAACGGAACTCGCCACGTAGCAGCCCAAGGCCCTCTCTTAAGGATGTACAGATCCAGAAGAGCCAGGTCCAGATCAGTGTTTGCCATTTTAATAATGCAAATGTACACTGAAACGAACAATGAGGTGGGGAGTATGTTAGATGATGATGTCACCCAAATTTTCACATCATAATAAGAATTAATCCTTGACTGAAATTGTATAATTCTAATTATTATTATTGAAAAAACATGATTTCTTTAAGATGAAGATATTCAGAGTTATTCAGACGCTTTCTAACTATTGTGGTACAAATTTACTTTTCTCAGTTTAGCATTACCTGAATTCATCAAACAACTCTCCCATGAGAATGTTATCGCGTACAGATCCATGAAATATCCAGGCTTGCTGGGACACATATGCAAATGTTCCATCAGCAATCACACATCCATGTTGCAGGTGCATCTAGTGAGAGTGTTAAATTCAGAGAGAATAGTATATTAGATCTTCATCACTAATCATCAGAGCCATTCATTTTTCTCTACCATTTTTATTGACACACACACGCAGCCAATGGTCCACAAGGCTTCACTTTTGCAAACAAATTTGAATGAAAAGATATGAATTAGCATTCAACATGTGACCAAGATTAATAATGAGACTAAGCATTCTATCCATTTGCATTCATCTCCCTAAATAATTCAGAGCACAATTAGACTGAGAAATGCAATAGTTTTATTTTAAATAGGGGAATAATTTATTTAGTAAACTTTTAAAATCAAAAATCACAAAATCAAAAGATAAAGCACCCTAGATCATGGAGGCATTTAAAATACAAGCTGTAAATAAGATAATTATTAGGACCCTATAAAATATATTTATTGTGCACTATTTTAGTTCCCTATTTCTTTATTGAACCCCCCACCCATCCATTCTGATTTCCTAGTCTGATGCATATTTTTCCTATCATCAATGGAAAGATCAAATCCTATGATGTCATAAACCCGTCCATGAAATAACTTTAAAAAAGTGCTGTCAGAAAAATAAATGGTAGTTTACTCCCTGAAAAATATCAACTAAGTATCTAATAGCTAGCTATTTGTAGACTGTATGATTATGAGTGACCACAATGTAGCCGTACAGAGCTGACTCCATACAGACAGAGCCAGAGTAAAATATGGCAGCTGAGAAATTACATCATTGCATACAGTGTTGCAGAGCAGAGCAGGTGTAAACGATACATTCGTATGATTTACAGACATTTCAAACAAAGTAAAATACCATTAAACTTACTTGCTGTAGAATGCCTGATATTAATGATGTTTTTCCACTCCCCACGTTCCCACAAATTCCAAGTAGACTTCCCTAAAAAAAGGAACGAGAACACTTTAGTTTTCTAACACGATTGAAAGCGTAACATATGAAATCAACTATTCTCAGCAATGACCTTTACGCATGCTGTGAAATCGATCACGTAGGGGAGAACACCATCGTTTACCAAGACAGGCTTCCGAAATGACGGACTGTCATTTTCCTAGTAAATTAAACTTGCATCGTGATGTTTCCATGACAACAGAATTAAAACATGTACCTTCTTCAGTGTAAAGGAGATGTTTCTAAGTATTAAATTGCTCTCAGCCTTGTCTGGTGGGCATGTCCCATTCTGGCCCTGTGGTTCTTTTTCCGGACCCTTCCGTGAAATTTCTACATCCAATGACCCTCTGTACTGCTTAAAGGCCTGTCCCAGGAGAAAGAGGCTTCTTCCATAACCAGAGCATTGGTTGATCCTGGTTGCAGAATCAAGTATGGTTCTGGATTTTTCAATGAGGAGGATTCTCTTTAAAAAAAAAAAGAAAAAAGAAATGAGTAAAATTTTTAGTTGAATTAAATATTTGCTTCTCATACCTTATCTAAATTTTTTATTTTTTTTAAAATAAAGTTGTAATTTACTATGTAGATGCATGCACAAAATTCTATTATTTCAGATATTTCCTGAGCAAATAATTGTAAGATTAATCAAAAGAATGCACATACAATATGTGTAAGAACATTATTCCCACCTTTAACCGAGATAAAGCTACTTTCGCTTCAGCTATGCCTTTGACAGAAAATGGAAGGAAAGCCAAACAGAATCTCATGGAAGTGAAAGTGGCGATGGTAGTGAAGGCCTGAAAAATGCAAGAGATACAATGAATTGTACTCTGATGAAGTGACTGCATCATTCCAATGGAAAATTAATAAAGGTTTCCGAAAGATAAGCATTGACTCACAACTGAAGAACTCAAGGGAAGCTTCAATGATGTGTGGGTGACAAATGTGAGTATTGTAGCAACAGTAGGAACTAGGGTTGCCATAGAGGTGTTCACACTCTGAATATATCCAGCCGATTCCAAAAGTTGTTTCTCATGTTTTCTTATATCTGGGATAAAGAACAATCATTTTGGTAATTTTTTTAAATGGTCCTTTTGCGGTTGTGGATTAGTACATGGTCAACTGCCACTTGGTCTCAATTCATATTTGAACTTAAACCCAGCTGCAACAAATATACTTTTATGTTTATATGTGAAAATGCAGTAGGATTACATCTACAAATAGTTGCCGTTATATGCTTTTTCTTTTCCAAAATACAATGTTCAAAGCCGATTTTCCGCTTTGAAGGAAGAACAGGGAGGAATTTGTTTCCTTACTGCTTATATGTTTTACAAAAACCAGCTTGATAGCAGCCAGTATAGATCAAATGACGAGGTACCACTACCGAACATAAATATTATCTGGTTACCAAATTTACTGCAGTAAAGTTGTAGTTTCTTTGAAAATGAAGGGTGAAGTTTGCATTTTTGTTGTGAAACAAGATCCATGGTAGTTAAAACCCTTCTAAGTCACAACTACCAAATCTTGACTACTACAGATATATATTTTAAGAGATCACTAAATGAGCTTGGTGTGAGTGGTTTTAAATCGTCCTGACTTGATCCTTGATCCTAACTTGAAGTGCTCTGTGTGAATGTGCTACTTAATTTCAGCTAATTGCTTTATGGCTGAACCTGCGTTTTGTTATTTTGTTCAACATAGAAGGGAAGGAAAAAGACCCCCAGCACATACCAGTGATTTTCTTCTCAAATGAAGTTTCCCAAGCATACATTTTGATAAGCTTGATGCAGGAAAGAACCTCGTGCATGGTGCGAATACGGGTGTCTGTTACAGATACAGCTTTCCTCCTGAACAAACCAATCAATCTGCCCATGGCAAACTTGAAGAGAAAAAAAAGGATCATTATACAGAAAACAAGAGATCAACTAAATCCAAAGCTATTACAAAAATTGCTCATTTTTGCAAATGCATAGAAAAAGTATACAATTAAAATGAATCCAAAATAATTTTCAGCATCATTGCAGCATAAATGTTGTGGGAGGAAATGATCAAGATCATGATATTAGATACAACCATGAAATCAAATAGTTAAATAAATTTAATTTTTGTGTTATTCTTATGAAAAGCATACATTAAAAGAATATTAAAGAGCCAAACCTGTATAGGAATGAAAATGAGATAGACACAGAAACCAACGAGTGCAGTATATCCCAGAATATAGCTGGCATATGCAATGCATATGATCGACAGGGGCGGTACACAGAGGAGGTAGGAACCATATACGATAGCCTGAAACAGCCGATACCCATCACTCGTAAGGACATTTATTGCCTGCAAAATAAGACAGACCCTTATTCTTTATTTCAATAACGCAGTAAAATAGTCTGTTGTATGGTCCTTGATGCTTACAAAATTTCATTCGTAAAGATTCCTTGCATTGGTTACAGTAATATTAAGTACACAAAAGAATAATTCAGCTTAAATAGCCCTTTAACATTTCATATCTACTTTCCATTGAATCTACTCATTCATGTACCTCTCCAATCCATACTTCAGTTCAAGGTAAACTAGACAATTATGGAACGATGCCACAGTTCTCTCATTCAGAAGGTAAATACAAATGCAATCTGCATCAGTTCCTATTGTATGCTAAATACAGTAAATTACCTACCTCTCCCACAGAGATGCTGGTGAGTGCTCTGAGAGAAATAATCTTCTGAAATGCTAGCAATGAAAAAGAACTCTTGACTCTGATGGCTGTTCGGAAATTAATTGCCCACAACAGTGAATGGAGGATGGCTTTGCTCAATTCATTAATGAAAAGAGCAACACAAAGGCCAATGCCATACGTGAGGTTGGGCTTTTCTTTAATTTCTATATAGTTCAGCAGTTTGTAAACCAGAACACCCTGTGAATGAGAGGTGGTAAATTTAGTACATGACTCAACACTATTTTAACTCAAATGTTTAAAAAGGTTGTGTATACACAAATTTTATAGCATACAAATGTGTTCATTTCAATGTTCAAATGTTTGAAATGGAAGACGGAAACATACTGGTCCTACAAAAAATGTGATGGTGAGAAACATAGCAGCGATGGTTGACATTAGTAGCCTTGTTCTTTGAAAGCGCATGACTACTTGTTCCAAAGAGGCTTTTTCAAGGCCCTTTTTGGCTACCTCTTCCTCCCAAAGCCTCTGAAACCTGAAAAGAAAAGAAATATGTACTAAATATTACAATTTCTGAAACATACAAATGGTCTCATAATACTGTAAATGAAGAATTTTTATAACCTTTTTCCATTTGTATCAGCACTGTCATGAGGTGACAAAGACAGAGCATTCTTGTCAAGTTTTCCTTTGAACAGCTTCCACATCATGGGAGTCATCCATGAGAAGGACAAGAAGGAAAAGAATCCAGCATCATCCACAGGGTTCGACCTTGAATACAGAAAAATGATCTGTGAGGCCATAGTGGAATATTTACTTGTATACAGAGGATGGCAAATGCATTTTATACAGTGCATCTGACCAGATGTGTAGCACTTTATATAGGTTACAATCAGGGCAATAAATTAACACCAGCCACCAGCCAAATGCTGGTAAATCTTTAACTGTGGCTGGTAAGTTTTCATAATCTACCAGCCACTTGTCAGGTAACCAACCATTCTTTGACAGTTCTTTTGTATAGTAAAAAATCGATTTGGCTGTTAAAACAGTCCAAGTGGCTGGTAGATTTTGGAGTCCACCAGCCACTGTGGCCGGTATAGACAAAAAAGTTAGTTTCTTGCCCTGGTTGCAATGCACCAATAATAAATTAATTATGAATACAACTGTGATCACGAGGCCCAATCACAAGCAACGGTCATAATGAGCATAAAGTAATTGTTTACAAAAAACATTGCAGACATTTCTGTAATTTTACCCAACTTCCATGGATGTATTCCATATATTAAAGAGTAGTCTCCATTGCACTACTGGGATTGTAGCATTGGCTCAGCATTTAGTGTTAATGCGTACTGAGGAAGGTTCAAGCATTTATAGTAATAGGCATAATACACTGCAGTCTACCAAATTAATATAGGTCATTTGCACATGAGTGTATTGGGAAATTCAAATTGTAAACATGCAAGTTGAAAATGTCAACAGATGCCAGACTGAAATCAAATCAGAATGGTTAGAGTCTGTATACTGCTCCAAAGAAAGTATTTAACACTGTAAAATGTAACGTTTTGAGCTATACGGTCTTTATCAGACTAAAGAACATTTTAAAATGGCACCGTGAAATACACGTATGACTTCCTATGGCACTGGTTCATCTGACCGACCATTTACAAAAAGTGCCACTCCCCTATATAATACATCAGGAAGAGACAAATAGCAAAACACTGCTGAGCCTGTTTATCTTGATTATGTTTCACAAGCTATACAATTTTAATACATTTTGTGTAATGAATGCAATGTATGAGAGCAGCTTTTACATTTCCATTTACAAACTTAATTTGCATACATAAAAATTATTTCCATTGTTTCAGAAATTTCCACTGAAAATGTTTTGTAAACCTCACAGGAGATGAATGAGCTAATATAAATATAAATATAATAATACCTCACCACAATTCCTCCACCATTTTTGAGTCATTCCATCAGTATACTTTGACTGTGTTACAGGTGCCTTAAAATAACGTGTTTGGATTTTCCATGCATATTCTCGCCAATACAAAGAAATATTTTTTTTGAATACATCAATAAAACAGTTTCCCACTCAGCTTCAGTAACACGCATTCTTAGATTTTCTTCCTATTTGTTTTGTCTTATTTTCTTCCTCTGGTATAAATCCCCTATAAGGTTTTTAACTTAGAAATTTTGATATGCTCTTCTGTACATCAAAAAGGGATGAATATCCTGTAGTTTTAGAATTATAATTTTTAATGCTGATTTTAATTACCCTAAATAGCTGCTTTAAATTATGTTAAATTAATTATAAACTACAATTTAGTTTTCCCAATATGTGTAATAGATGAATCTCATCTCTCTCTACACATCCTCCATTTTTTTTTTTTTTACTGTCTGTATTATTGCCCTTTTAAAAATACAGATGGTATATAAATTATGGGGAAAAAACAGCCTGGAAAAAGTAGTCTTCTTCCAATTGTTTTATTTTCTGAGTAATAATGACATCCTTGAAACATTCCAGTCCAGCGTTAGAGCTTTCCATAGAGTCTGCCCTCCTGAAGGTGACAAATTACCTGCTACTAGCTGTTGATGCTGGTGATCATGCAATTTTAATCCCATTAGATCTTAGTGCCGCTTTCGATACTGTTGACCACAACATACTCGTTGAACGTCTTGAGCATAATATTGGCGTTCAGGGTACAGCACTAAATTGCTATATCTCCTACCTCAGCCATAGGATGTATTCAGTGAATATTGGCAACCACCACTTTTCCTCCTCCTCCATCACCTGCGGGATCCCTCAAGGCTCCATTTCAGGGCCTATCCTCTTCTCAACATACAGTATATGCTCCCACTGGGACACACATCATCCGCAAATACAACATCTCATGTCATTGCTATGCGGATGATAGCCAGCTCTACCTCCCTTTGAAACCTAATGATCATTGCTCTTTGCAGAACCTAAATGACTGTCTGATGGAGATTAAAAGTTGGATGACTAACAATTTCCTCCAGCTAAATGACTCAAAATCTGAGGTAATTTTATTTGGACCTCTTAAATCCATAAACCATCTACAGGATAACTTAGGTCAATTATCTGAACTAGTTAAACCACATGCCAGAAATCTGGGTGCTATCTTTGATTCTGACCTTAGTTTTGATAAGAAAATTAACTCTGTTATTAAAGGTTGTATCAGCGATTTTGGGTGGAAACTTAAATGATCACATTCATCCAGAGTTGCCAGGTTCGCGGTTTTCCCGCCAAATTGGGCTAGTTTGAAAATGCAGTCGCGGGTAAAAATTATATAGTCGCGGTGTGCGGTTTTTTGGGCTACTTTCAACGTTGACCGCGTTCGCCGAAAGTGACAGAATTTTTTTTTATTTGAGCGTTTTATGAATGTGCGTTGAACATGATGTTGAATATCAGGCAACCTCTCAGGCCAGAGAACAGAGATAGGCACATAAAGTGCTGGGCTGCAGTAGAGAGAGAGAGAGAGAGAGAGAGAGAGAGAGAGAAAGAGCGCAAGTGGGTGATGCCTGGTGCGGTTTGAGTTCACGTCATTTAAAGCGTTGATAGCTACGTTACGTTACGTAGGCCTACTACGTCCACTTCTAAATTTGGAGGCGGGGAGAGGGGGTGGGGCGGGGCCCGGCTGCTACTGCTCTGCTACTGCTCTTATGCAGTCAGACATAAGAGAGAGCGAATAGCCTATTTAATTATTTAATCACGCACTCTAACGTTATTGAACTGCATTATTAGTCGGAGATTACGGTTGTGAACGGAGAGAAGGAAAGAAGGAATAGAGTTGTGTAACAGAGTGAAGGAAGAAAATGTTGATAGGAAGATGGAGCAGAGGGAGATTTTGAGGTGAGGAGTGAGGACACTGTGGAAGATGAGAAAAGCTAGTTTCAGCTACTGGTGGTCCACAGTAATAAAATAAATTCTAAAGTACATAGGCCTACTGAATTAACATTTTTCTTGTTGTTCTGAGCATAGTTTCTTTTTGAATAAAGTAACAATATTCAAAACATTTTAAAATAGGCATACTCAATACATTCTGCTGTTAAAACAAACAAAAAAGGAGGGAAATAAAGAAAGAATGTTCAAATATGATCTCTATTAAATTAATACTTCCTTTTTATATTTGGGGTTTGATATCGCACTTCCCAAGGTTCTTGAGAAACGTCCACTGTAAGCTTGTTTGCATTTTGTAGCAATGCTAATGAAAGCAAATGGTTACAGCCAGTATCCTATGGCTTTGGTTACCGCTAGCCAAAATGAAGTATCCCTTTAAAACACCTAAATGGAACATCATTATATTTGGGCTAGTTCTAGGACATTTGGGGCGGGTTTTGAGCTGATTTTGGGCTGGAAATTTCAGCAAGACCTGGCAACCCTGCATTCATCTGATTTTTCCTCACAATCCGCTAGCTGCCCCGCCCCATAAGCAGGCCGTCAAAAAACCGCGTCTCTGTAGGCAGCCTATGCTCCGAGATCGTACACAAAAACAAATGGTACTACCAACCACTCAAAACCAAAATAAACAGTATTCCAACCAATCACAATGATCTGCACAAACGCTAATACTCTTATCTCGCTGAAATAAGAGTATTCGCGTTTGTGCAGACCATTTACAAACGGTTTGGTTTCTTACAAACGTTATTAACGTGGTTATAATTCTGGATGCTTGAACACTATTTTTTAAAACATAACATAATTATTCATAAGTATGTTTGTTTGGGATTTCGCTTCAGAAGTGACGTCACGTTTGTGCAGATCATTGTGATTGGTTGGAATACTGTTTATTTTGGTTTTGAGTGGTTGGTAGTACCATTGTTTTTGTGTACGATCTCGGCGCATAGGCTGCCAACAGAGACGCGGTTTTTTGACGGCCTGCTTATGGGGCGGGCAGCTAGCGGATCGTGAGGAAAAATCAGATGAATGTGATCATTTATGTTTCCACCCGAAATCGCTGATACAACCTTTAAAGGGAGTTTCTTCCAGCTGAAAAAAAAATTCAATAATATCTCTCTGTTTATGACCTAGAAAAAGTAATCCACGCTTTAATCTAATCCCGCATAGATTATTGCAATTCACTATATGCCGGTATCAATCAGTCATCCGTGTCTCGCTTACAACTAGTTCTGAATGCAGCAGCCAGATTACTTTCTGGTACTAAGAAGAGGGATCACATCACCCCTATCTTAACATCTGGCTTCCAGTCCATTTTAGAATCAATTTAAAGGTTTTATTTTTTGTTTTTAAAGCACTTCATGGTCTGACACCTTCATATATTACCAACCTATTCTGCCCCTCTTCTACCTCTAGGTCACAGAGGTCGCCTATACCAGCTGCTTTTGGCTGTTCCACGGTCCCGGCTAAAGCTGAGGGGTGATCGTGCTTTTGCAGTCTTTGCTCCGAGGCTGTGGAACACCCTACCACTCAATATCAGAGCTGCCCCTACCATCTGCTTTTTTAAAATCAAGACTCAAAACACACATGTCCTCGCATTTCCAATTGTTTAAGGTTTTCTTAAAATGTCTATTCACTTATTCATATTTTAGGCTTGTATGTGTTTTTATGTAGTCTATGTGCATCTATATATTTATAGCACTTTGGTCAACAGTTGTTTTTAAATGTGCTTTTATATGAATAAAATGTACTTACTACTGTTACACTGAAGCTGGCGGTTTACAACAAACTGTTTCACTGGACATGTCTTATTTTCTGCCGGGAGTTACAAATGTTTGTCAGGACTGAAACGATCATAACTATACTTAGCACTACGAACACCATTACTGTCACATAAAATCACATTTGATGATGGGTTTTATTTTGATTAAATTTTGATTAGCTGTGTTATTCACTGTTTGTTATAATAGACATATTGCTTGTTTGATTCAAATACTAGTTACTCTTCTCTGTACTTATATAAACGTACTTGTAAAACAATTAGCTTCATGATTAAAAAAAACTGTTCATGATGTAGCCTTTGTCTGCACAAATTCTCTTTTTGTGTATTTTGAGCATTAGCTAGAATGGGATAATTAGCCCCCATTGTTACACAATCATTCAGAATATGGATATTCAGTTATGGATATTTCAAACACACCCAGACGTGTCTTGCTACAATGACAGCCATCAACTTATCGGTTTTTTGTCGCTACTTTCCATTTGTACTAAAATGCACAAGCAAATACCTTTCCCAAACTTGCTTTTGGGCTTAGTAAATCACTTTACATGTGCTAAAGTAATGTATTTGCACGACCACCTCCCACTATTTCCCCAAAATAACGTAGGGATGCCCAATTTTGCATATTCATTCAGGCTAACCCGCAAAAAAGAAAGATCCACGTATCGTTCAATTTTAACCATCGCATTCCTCTTTGCAGCTCGTTGATGACCCCTGTAAGACGGATGCATGAGGGTAGGACCCGAAATGCACGACTCAGAAGCAGTGGTTGCAGATAGTCCCGTGAGGGCTTTTAATGAAAGAATGTCCAATGAGCGTGGTCAAAAAACAAGCAAAGTTCATACACAAAAATCCAGCCAAAACCAATGTACAGTACCGAGGGAGAAAGCAGTCTCAGAATCGGTACACCATGCAAAAGTCGAGTAACCAGAGTAGCTGTCAGCGGGACAGAAGTACAGGCAGACGGTAGGGAGGCTCGGGGTCGAAGGCAATGCAAGCGTCAAGACCAAAGTCCTCTCCGCGGGGCAAAAGTACAAAAGACAGCAGGCAAAAACTCGTACAGGCAGGGAGTGGTAAACAAAAGAGGTCAGTAACAATGGTCAATAAACAGGCTTGGATCGTAACAAAAAGGCAGGCTTGGATCGTAACAAAAAGGCAGGCTTGGATCGTAACAAAAAGGCAGGCTTGGATCGTAACAAAAAGGCAGGCTTGGATCGTAACAAAAAGGCAGGCTTGGATCGTAACAAAAAGGCAGGCTTGGATCGTAACAAAAAGGCAGGCTTGGATCGTAACAAAAAGGCAGGCTTGGATCGTAACAAAAAGGCAGGCTTGGATCGTAACAAAAAGGCAGGCTTGGATCGTAACAAAAAGGCAGGCTTGGATCGTAACAAAAAGGCAGGCTTGGAAAACCGCTCACAAGTGCACTGACAAACAGGAGGCAACAATTTCACAAAGACAAGACATGAACACTGAGCTTAAATGCAGGTGTAGACAGGTGCAGACACTTAGCTTGAGAGCAGCATGTGAATGGAAATCAGGTGTGGAAGGCTGACAAGGTAACAAGATAATTAGTACTCGTTAGTAATAAACCTATCCAGACCTAGCATTAGTAAATTAGTAAATGACATGCACGAGAAACATACGGTAAACATGAACACATGGTTAGAGAGTTAGTATTACCCAATCCTGATCTAACGTTAGTAGATTAGTAAACTAGACACGGGAGAATGAAACAATTAGGGAAGCGTGAGCGACAGCAAGAGAGATAGAGAAACAGCATGAACGCAAGGCTGCGGAAAAACACGGAAATGTGTATGCTAAACAATGAACGGGAAACGTAACATGAATCAAATATAAAACATGACATGACAAGACTAGAAAATAAATCGTTACAATAATCAAACATGAAACATGACATGAAAATGAAATGTAACAAGAATAAAACATAAAACGTGGCGTGACTAGACTAAACATAATATGTGACATTTACAAGAAATCTAACTAAGACAGAAATGAAACATAAAACGTGACATGACATCTAGAATGGTGACACCCTGTGCTTATCTCAACTGTGAATCTGGCCCTAGGTGCCTAAAACAACCTGACAGGAATTGGAAACCTTGCTGGAAAAATAATTTGCAGACAACATAAAAAAACTCCAGAAAGTGAACTATTCATTTAATGCCTATCATCCCGTTCTGGAAATTTGCTAAAAAAAAACAAACATGCTACCAAATAAGTGAAGTGTAGCACATTTTACACAGTTCAGTTTACCAAGATAATATGCCATACTGAATGTGAAGCTATTGTTGTGACCTTGTCCTACAGATACAACTTATCAAACTGAAACAATGTAGTTTGCAAGGAAAAGGACACTCATTTTCTGAAAACAAACTTCAAGCTTAATTGAAGCATATTGAATGTGTAGTTAGTAAATGAACACAGAAACACAACAGGTCCTTTTCTAAAGCAATTTTGGTGCAAATGCTTCCATACTTTTCCTTGTCCCCTCTATGAAGATTTTTTTATTATTTTTTTCAATTAGGCCTACTATTTAAAAACTACATCTCAAAAACGTCAGTAAGTGTTCTGTTTCGTTTTAAATTATAATTAAGAACACGTTTGTGGGCCGTGGCACAAGTGTTTCATTGCATTGAAGTGCAATGACAATAAAATCCATCTGCCACAAATTCTGTAGTTATTTGAGCCATTCCCAGGCCTGTCCTTAGGGTAGTGACTCATTCCTCACTAGTCCTCTGCCACAGTACCTGTACCAACAGTTGAAACAACCAAGTAAATACTAAGGAGCGCACAATTCACAAAAAAATGGGACACTATGCATTATAATCTGTACAGATGAACTGCATATAGGCTTAGTGCATCTGCAATACCTTAAATTATTTGTTAATAGGACCTACAACACATGCATTAGCCCTTTGTATTTCAACTTCAATATCTAACCAGGCCCTGTGTCAGAAATGTGAAGCTTCTTCCCCCAAATCAAAGATCGTTCAGTTCTTCATATAGACTTTACATTTAACTTTGCTTGAAAGAATAGTGTTATAACCCTAATCCCTGACATAAGATAAAATAAATACAGTGCATGTAGCAGGAACCAGCGTATTAATAGTCAATTTACATAATTCGAAAACTTCAAATTTATCATACAAAACAACCACATTATGTTGTCATTAGGTGACTAGTTAGTAGCATCCTAAATACTTACATACAAAATGGAAATGAACACTCCCGCGATTCGAAATTCCACTCGTGGTAGGCTAGTTATCATAAAAAAGGCAAGAAAAAAAAGTTCAAAGTAACAATAAAATATCAAAGCAAATGAAAGATTAGCTTAAATTATTTCAAATAAAACTTTTTTTTTTAGAAGGCTAAATAAATTACTAAATAAAATGTCCTACCAAATTACGCGATGCAGTAGGCTACAATGGCGATACGAAATGTATCCGTGCGTCGCGAAATTAAATGACGGTAAATTCCAGTGTATGCCGCCTAACCGACGCCCTATTAAATGCTCATAACATTTATGCAGCCTGGCGAAGTGGCTACTGTAACGCGAGGGCAGAACACTAAAGGTAGGTTCATGCTTGTGCTGTGTTCATCGCCCTATGAAAAAGACAGATGAGAACAAAACGGTTTGTGAAATAAATCCCGTTTTGCATATGTCCTACTCATTTTATTATTTTTTACCGGTCTTTCCGGGCTTTCAGGTATTTGCCTCCCTCCTTCCACATGACCGAGAATAGAATCCTTAAACAACGTTAACTTGATTTTGTAGCTCAGTTTATTGGACTATACTGTAGTGTAGGCAATGTGCCTATTAAAGCTAAAGACTGTTAAGGTGTTAATTCAGGATTTGTTTCTTTCTAAATGGAGTATAAATAGCTAAATATTTGCATAGTTACTAAAATAAATGATATCAACAAGCCTATATTAGATAGTTCTGATATGGCAGTGATTCGAATTTATGTCAATGTTAAATGAATATAAAAACTTGAGTTAAACGTTTTGATTTGTGCATGACACAAGTAATCTTTCCAACAATTGTTTACAGGCCAATTATTTCACTTTTAATTCACTATATCACAATTCCAGTGGGTCAGAAGTTTACATACACTAAGTTGACTGTGCCTTTAAACAGCTTGAAAAATTCCAGAAAATTATGTCTTGACTTTAGAAACTTCTAATAGGCTAATTGACATTATTTAATTGAGTCAAATGGAGGTGTACCTGTGGATGTATTTTAAGGCCTACCTTCAAACTCAGTGCCTCTTTGCTTGACATCATGGGAAAATCAAAAGAAATCAGCCAAGACCTCAGAAAGAAAATTGTGGACCTCCACAAGTCTGGTTCATCCTTGGGAGCAATTTCCAAACGCCTGAAGGTACCACGTTTGTCTGTAGTACGCAAGTATAAACACCATGGGACCACGCAGCCGTCATACTGCTCAGGAAGGAGACGCGTTCTGTCTCCTAGAGATGAACGTGCTTTGGTGCGAAAAGTGCAAATCAATCCCAGAACAACAGCAAAGGACCTTGTGAAGATGCTGGAGCGAACAGGTACAAAAGTGTCTATATCCACAGTAAAATGAGTCCTATATCAACATAACCTGAAAGGCTGTTCAGAAAGGAAGAAACCCTTACTCCAAAACCGCCATAAAAAAGCCAGACTACAGTTTGCAAGTTTGCAGACTACGGTTTGAAACAAAAATTGAACTGTTTGGCCATAATGACCATCATTATGTTAGGAGGAAAAAGGGTGAGGCTTGCAAGCCGAAGAACACCATCCAAACCGTGAAGCACGGGGTGGCAGCGTCATGTTGTGGGGGTACTTTGCTGCAGGAGGGACTGGTGCACTTCATAAATTATATGGCGTCATGAGGAAGGAAAATGATGTGGATATATTGAAGCAACATCTCAAGACATCAGCCAGGAAGTTAAAACTTAGTCGCAAATGGCTCTTCCAAATGGACAATGACCCAAAGCATACTTCCAAAGTTGTGGCAAAACGGACTAAGGACAACAAAATCAAGGTATTGGAGTCGCCATCACAAAGGCCTGACCTCAATCCAATCAAATATTTGTGGGCAGAACTGTGCGAGCAAGGAGGCCTACAAACCTGACTGAGTTACACCAGTTCTGTCAAGTGGAATGGGCAAAAATTCCAGCAAATTAGAAGCTTGTGGAAGGCTACCCGAAACGTTTGACCGAAGTTAAACAATTCAAAGGCAATGCTACCAAATACTAACAGAGTGTATGTAAACTTCTGACCCACTGGGAATGTGATGAAAGAAATAAAAACTATATAATACCAGCATTATTCTGACATTTCTGATCCATAGTTGGGACAGCTACTGCATAACGAGCGAAATGATCCACTATCACAAACACCTGGCTCATCCCACTCCTTGCCACTTCCAAAGATAAAAAATCAGCAGACACAATGTGCAGTGATATGGACTGAGTGGACACTAGAGGGGCACTCACTTTACTAGTAGGAGTCTTCCTTAGGCAGCACCGCTCACACCGGAGACACCACTTCTCCACCTCTTGGCCCATACCCATCTAAAAGAAGTGCCTGCGGGCCAGTCCCAGCACTTTCTCCGCCCCCAGGTCCCCAGCCCGGTCATGCACCCACTCCATTACCTGCTTCCTGATGGAATCTGGCACCACAATTTGTTTAAGACTTTCCAAGGTCCTAAAATCCCGCATCTTTCTACAGAGTAATCACTGGTGCTCACACAGCCGCCCCCAATGACCCAACAGGGCCAGAATAGGCGAGTCCTCTGCAGCTCGTTCTCCAGGAGTCGGTCCTTCCCCCCTGGCCTTATAGGCCCATACTCTGAAAACCACTGCATCTGCCCTTTGGGCAATAATCCATCCGTCCACTGATCCTGGGCCCCACTCATCCTAGCCCATCTGCGCCACACTTGCTGGACTTTTTTTTGTGGGTGACGGCTGGCCCGTTCTGGAATAAAAGCCTGCACACATGCTTCGACAACATCTGTGGCAACTCTCACCAACCCTTCCACTGGCACAGTTCCCTACTCCGGCTACTCTGCTCCTGCTGCCATAGTAGGCCACCTTGAAAGCGCATCGGTGTTACCATTCGCCCGTCCTGGCCAGTATCGCACCTCGTACTGGAACCCGGCGGACCCACCCATCGTTGTTCCACAGCCCTCAATGTTGAGGTATTTAAATGAGCCAGTGGGTTGTTATCTGTAAAAACCACAAAGGGGACACAGCCAAATATTCTCAAAACTTTTCTACTATAGCGCATTTCAAAGCTAGCAGTTCCAACTTAAAGCAAAAAAGCAATACTTTGCTGGTTTAACTTTCAGGCCATAGCTGCCAAGACGTGTAAATACAAGGTCCAAGTGAGCAAGGTGCACAACAAAAGACATTAAATCAATTATGTCATCCAGGTGCAACAGAAGCATCTCAAAATGCTGCCGGTCTCTGAAAGTTCCAGGAGAATTGCAAAGCCCCATAGGCATTCTATTAAATTCATATAGCAACATTGGGGTCACAAAAACAGTGTTCTCCTTATCAGCTGGGTGAACACCAACGTACCAGTAACCATACGCTAGATCTGAAGTTGAAAACACTGTTGATTTTTTTCAAAGAAGCCAGTGACTCTTCTATTCTAAGTGAATATGCATCTTTGTCTGTAGCCATATTAAGCCTCCTACAGTATAGTGGGAGCAATCCTTCTTCTTCACAAGGACTATAGGAGCTGCCCACGGAACTACAACTCCCAGTGATCACCCCCCCCCCCCCCCCCCCCCCCCAGCATCCTACTAAACCCCCTACGGTTATATGCTATGGTATCATAGACATCACAATGCATAGGTAATTAAGTCCATTTACAATGATCCACCACACTCACACCCATCTTACAAGACCCCCTGACTTGATCGTTACATTGTGTGCCTGCACAGCATATCAAATACCTGATTTATTTCACAGGTACAACCACACAGTGTTAATTTAATTATTTTCACACCGTAGACTCATACCTGGATTATGGACCGGGCCAGTGGGGCCTGTGCCCCGGGCCCAGTGCTTACAATGTGAGGGCCCCCGGGCCCCTTGGTGTTTAAAATGTGAGCTCACCACCACTAGTTTACTAGCTATCGGCCTAAAACTCAGCTGTCTAACTATTTAGGTGGCAGACAACTTAACTAGTTAGTTAGGTGGCATTTGTTAGTCTAGGTATCTGATGTAATATGATCACAAAACAAACATTTTTGCAACACATGTTAAGAAATAGAATGGAATAGAATGTTGACCCAATATTCTCTCAGGCTGGAAAAGGTTAACTTACTATTAGTGCTATTAGTTCAAAACTACTATTAGTTCAAAACATGGGATGCTGTGACCGTGGGAATAAAAACCTAATTGAGAGCTTATTAGCTAGCGGTTTTGTGAAACATTAAAAAAATATGCCAAAAGCTTTTTGTTTTTCATACACTAATGCATATATAAGAGATCCAATCCATACTTAAATTAAGGAAACCCCCATTAATTTTTTCCATACACCATCTGTTTTTAGATCCACGGAAGTAGATAATGCTAACGTTGACATGCAAATTGTCGACAGCTCTTACGAGGTCTTTTTTTCCCCTCCCCATCAATGGGGTGTGGCCTATGTGCATAGTATCCACCAAGTCATTTCACTGACTTATCAGAAACCTTGTATATAAGACATTTCTTGGTAGGAAAAGCTATGGATATATGCCTGTTTTCTTACTTGGTACGCCACAGTAATATATTCAGAGACTTTTTTCATTTTTCTAAAACAACAGCCTTTTTAAAGGCTATTTCGACAATCCCTCCTAAGGGCTATTTTCTAACAGCCACGCTAAAGGGTTACAGTTATTTTCTTTTTTGAGCTTTTCTATTTTTTTATTTTATCTACTCAAAGCTGCCTTTAGGTACAAGTAGACTATAAAATACTACCACTTGATTGTATTTTCCAACAACAGTATTTGAAGGGTGTTGTCATTATTAATATATATTAATTCAATTATTATTTAATAAGTATTGAGATATGCTATACTGTAAATATATTCACATAAATAGCATACTAGTTCTGAAATATGGACCACAAACGCTGGAATAGTGGTGCTTCCAAAAGGAAAGCCAAAAAAGAAAAGCGGGCAAGAGACGCAGTTTTGCTTCAAAGTGTTCCACTCATTGCCAACTTCTTTCAAAAACCCTCTGATAGTAATAATGATGACAGCAGCACTATTGTCAGCTGTGAGGAAGGAACTAGCACTAGTTCAGTTTCCAGTAATGTTGTCACTCCCCCAGAGCCATCCTTTGTCGGTGAACCCTCAACAGTTTTTGTTCTTGTTACGTTTCATTTTTATGTCATGTCACGTTTCATGTTTGATTCATGTTACGTTTCCCGTTCATTGTTTAGCATACACATTTCCGTGTTTTTCCGCAGCCTTGCGTTCATACTGTTTCTCTATCTCTCTTGCTGTCGCTCACGCTTCCCTAATTGTTTCATTTTCCCGTGTCTAGTTTACTAATCTACTAACGTTAGATCAGGATTGGGTAATATTACCTCTCTAACCATGTGTTCATGTTTACCTTACGTTTCTTGTGCATGTCATTTACTAATTTACTAACGCTAGGTCAGGATAGGTTTATTACTAACGAGTACTAATTATCTTGTTACCTTGTCAGCCTTCCACACCTGATTTCCATTCCCATGCTGCTCTCAAGCTAAGTGTCTGCACCTGCATTTAAGCTCAGTGTTCATGTCTTGTCTTTGCAAAATTGTTGCCTGTTTTTTGACCATTGTTACTGACTTCTGTTTTGTTGACCACTGCCTGCCTGTACCACGAGTTATTGCCTGCCGTCTTTGTACTTTTGCCCCGCAGAGCAGACTCCGGTCTTGACTCTTGCATTGTCTTCGACCCCGAACCTGCCTACCGTCTGCCTGTACTACTGCCCCGCTGACAGCTACTGGTTACTGGACTATTTGCATGGTGTAACGATTCTGAGACTGCCTTCTCCCTCGGTACTGTACTTTGGTTTTTGGCTGGATTATCAGTGTATGAACTTTGCTTGTTTTTTGACTGCGCTCTTTGGACATTCCTATAATAAAGCCCTGACGGGACTATCTTCTACCACTGTTTCTGAGTCGTGCATTTCGGGTCCTACCCTCACGCACCTGTCTCACAGTAATTGTTGACTCCACCACAGACCTGTCACATGTGGACCAATTGACGTTCATATTCCGGTTTATTAACAGCAGCGGGAATGTGGTGGAGCGATTCCTGGGTTTTGAGCTAATTGAGAGCCACACTGGTAAAAGTTTAGCAGACTGACTTTGATGGTGGAGGGCCTTGGGTTGGACCTCTCAAACTGTAGAGCTCAGTCATATGACAATGCAAGCAACATGTCAGGAAAATACAATGGGCCACATGCCCACCTGAAACAAAAAAACGCTTTGATAGAGTATGTGGGCGGCAGTGTAGTATAATGGTTCAGGAACTGGTCATGTAACCGGAAGGTTGCAGGTTCAATTCCCATGTAGGACACTGCTGTTGTACCCTTGAGCAATGTACGTAACCTGAATTGCTTCAGTATATACAGTATCCAGCTGTATAAATGGATAATATGTAAAAAAATGCTAAAAAGTTGTGTAAGTCGCTCTGGATAAGAGCGTCTGCTAAATGCTTATAATGTAATGTGCCTTGCGCAGCGCATTCACTTAACTTAGTTGGTGTTAACACCTTAGATGGCAGTAGCCCAGAGGCTGACAAGTTTTTTTAACATGTTGCAGTCACTGTACACATTTCGCTCTTCATCCACACACAGATGGAGGAAAGTCTTTCGGAAGACAGATGTCAGACTGACATTAAAATCGTTGTCCAGTACTTGGAGTGCTCGGGCAGAGTCAACCAAGGCACTGTGGAGAAATTACACCCACATTAGAGAGGCCTTTGGTGGTATGCGCAATGATGATAATGAGAAAAAAGATACTTGAATTGAGGCCGCTGGACTATGCTAAATTAGACACCCTAGAGATGGTGTTCATGGCACATTTCTGAGACATCATACTTGACCGGTTCCACGCTACAAGCATGGACCTATAGAAAAGTGACATTGACATCTCTGTAGCAGCACAGCTTTTGTCTTCGTTGAGGGATTTTGTGGCTCAGAGCCAGGTGTGACACTTGAGGGGAGGGAGGGAAGTTCAAAATAGAAACATTTTATGTGGTCATTGATAAGCTAGTGGCATGCCTTGAACATCGCTTGGACGCTTACAAGCGTTTGACCAGTCTCTTTGGAGTTCTGTTTGTCAGATCAGGTGTCTAACAGTGATGTCATAGTGGAAAAGGTAAATGCACTCTCCGCTGCATATCCATCAGACCTGGACATGAACTTTGCCAACAAACTCATCCAATTCAAGTCTTTCATGTCTGACTCTGAGAGTGCGAAGTGCCCAACTAAATTGCTTGAGACGTTGCAGGCACTTAATCTGCAGTCAGTGTTCCCCAATATTTTTGTTTCCTCATTATCTCTCACCCCCTTGGTTCGCATTCCTCACGCACCTTCATCTGCTCATTCATTCTCGCATACATTCCTCACGCTCCACTCATCAGCCTCATTACTTATTCTCCCTTCTCTCTCTGTCTCGTCGCCAGTTTGTTAAGTCAAGTCAGTTTGTCAAGATGTGTTTTCCTGGTCATTGTTTGTTGTCTGCCTTTAACCTTGTCTAGTTTGCGTTTTCAGTTACCCGCCAGCCTGCTTACCTGTACGCCCTTTACCCTCTTCCAGTCCGTCACCATTCGCCTGCCGTTCGCCCTGCTGTGTTCCTGCTTCCACCACCTCCTATGCCCCTTTGCTATCGCCAACCCCGGATCCAGTCCCTCACCCCACTCACCCTCTTCGTTGTTTGCTTGCTCATTTAAATAAAGTGCTCCGCTGGAGCTTTATTGTGAGTCTGTCTCCGAGTCCTGCATTTGGGTCCATACCAATTGAGGGAAACGTAACAAACATGACCAATGATTGGTGGAAAACAAATTGTTGTGGGAGGCTATTGGGGCCGTGCATATATCCTGCAAGACTTCAGGTGCTCAAAGAGTAATCTCTAATTTGCCAGTTATGCCATTGAAATAGAATAACTAGCATGCACCTAGTCATTATAAAATATTCCCATGTTAGGTAGTATAGTTTGAATCGTGAAAATGGAATATCTGATCCTGTATTACCGTTCATTATATCATGATATTATGCGACCCAAAGGCACTCAACAGTGTTGAGATGCTACAAGTAATCAACCTTCTGGGCCCCAGGATCCAGTGCTCCAGTGATACAAGACGATTGTTCTAATGGCTCTTGGCTCCTCTTAGCTTTCCATTACGGAGAATGGGTGGGCCATTATGGTATTGCGTAGTGCATATGAAGTATGAAGTACTTATCACACTATTGCTTGGCTTCATTGTCCTGGGATTACCAATGGGTACATTATCATTGAGAAATTCCAATTATGTGATATTACGATTGTGTAAATGTGAGCGCAATTAAAAAAAGAAATCTAATTGCGTCTTTACTCCTTTGCTTCCTCCTTTTCTTTTAATGAGTCATTCCATGCTCTTTGTACTCGGTGCCTCTTCTAATGAGATTCAACAACAGCATAGCTGACATTCCACCCTACAACACGCTGTCAGAGGGTACGTCCCAATAGTCGAAAAATGCAACCTTTCCTCCTCCACTACCACTCATCTACTCTGTGCCCCGGAAACCGATCTTTCGTTCCTCCCTCCCTCCACTGTCCCAACAGTGTAGAAGACCAGCGAAGCGGCTTCAAATTCGGCTTTTCCTCGCCTCCCGCGAAGCATACATCGATGTATGCTACTGCGGAAGTTTTTTCACATTTTTGGGTGACATCATCGCGCTCACGCCCACAGAGGCAACAGTGATGATGTGTTAATATGCCTTATATGCATTTCCTCAAGATAATGATGCCCCATTGCAAGATATTTAGCCTAAATTGTGTGTGCTTCAGTAGGCTATTAGCACAGAAAGGACATAGCATCCTACAACGGATAACAAAATGCCAGTCCGTTTTTGTGGTTCATATCCTACATAAAAATTTGGCAATTTAAGTCGGGGAAACAGCTTTATTTATTTGCTTGCACATTAACGTTGCTCATTAACGTTGCTTATTAACGAACATGACTGTAGGCCTACATAAATATAGCCTAAGCATGACAGCTACCATTTCAGTATATGTGTATATGTGAATATGCATTAATTAATTTATTCAACCATTCCAAAGGGCGTTTTTAAATTTGATTTCAGAAATTACAGTAGCCTATGCCTATAGGTGAATTAGTGCTCGGTATGTTCAGACATCGGGGACATCGGGATTCTGGAATTACAGTAAATTGTTATGTCATGCTGATTACATGTTAATTAGTGTCTTGACGCAAACCGCAATACAGGCTTGTTTACACTGATGCAACTATAGGTTACTTGCACTTGTAACTTAAAATACATTTTGCAGCTTTAAATGGGCTGACCATGTGGAAGATCTGTGATTGGCTTTGGGAATATGTGTGAGTTTGGCGTCTGAAGCAGATTCGCTGTCCCAATTTTGTTCACGGCTCCTCTCCTCCACTCCCCTACTCCCCTCCCTTCCTCCACATACTTCCGGGTAGTAGAGGAGTGGTAGTAGGGGAGTGGAGGTGGGGAGTGAAGAATATTGGGACGCACCCCGGGGCTCTCATACTGAGGTTTCATGGGAGTGAAATAAGGTGCCCATGATCCTCCAGGCAACAGGTGATCAATGGGTCAAAACTAGTTATTACATGCTGTGGCACACTGCCCCCTTGTGGTGTTAGAAAACATCCAAAACAGTGTAGATGTCAGATAATAGGTGAACATGCTCTGGGAATTAAATAATGTAAGGTGGAGGAATCACTGTAGACAGGATCGATATATATATATATATATATATAGGTGTATAGAATAGAATAACTTTTTATTTTCCCGCTAGGGAACTTCAGTTGTAGCCCCAGCAACAACAAAAGAGACATAGGGGCAGACACAAACATATCAAACAAAGACATTCAATATAATCATTGCATTAATCAATCCCCCTATACATCACTTCATTAATAAAATTATTAAAAGTAAATGTTGAACATTTTGAAAAACTTCCACAACATCTATGACCACAACAACTCCTTACCAAAGAACTATCTTTGACATACGTCTCAAGTTAGTTCCGGAGTTATCCAATCATCGCTGTAGTCGGAAGGACAGCTCAGAATGGACTTGTATCCCCTGGACAGGACTGTTAACTTCAGACACTTCCCTCTGAGCTTAACAGCCCCGCCCCCCCCCCCCCCCCCCCCCATTCAGTTTACTCATGCCTTAACTGTACTGGTAACTTCCAGAAGTGAAGCGAATAGAGAGCCTGGTCGTCTCAGCAAAACCTCCGGTTTGTCAAACTCTCTGACCTGGAAGATGAAATTGTAAATGGATAAGCATCCCGACAAGTGAACCACAACTGAGCTCAGTTATTTTTTGCATAATCACAATATATTGACTCCAGACCCAGAAAAGATCAGTGGAAACAAACAAAACAAATAAAATGTGTTCCTAACAAACACATTGCATGCATCCTCCAAACAAACAATACATTTGTTCCCAACAATCACAGGGTTTAGTGATTACCTTTCTTTAGATCCACAATCTTAACTAAATATTGAGAGGGCAAAGAATGCAAAGACCTTTGACATGCTGCCTGTATCAATGGGAAATCTTCATCTCGCAACCCTTACCATTAGTTTCAACTAGTACTGTAGCGAGAGTAGTTTACACTAATACTGCAGCAACAGACACTCCTTACAGCCCCTGTCCATCTTTCTAGTACATCTACTTTAAATCAGCAGATTAAATGTGATAAACTGTTGATTTCATAAATGACCAAATAGTACTGTATCATATTTAACAAACTAATGAATTTTGTTAAGTAAACTAAATAATTATTTCCTGATGAGGAACATTGTGACTTAACACAACCATAAAGTGTATGATTCTATTGCTATAGTTAAATATTACTGAAACTTCAGAGCAAGTGCTTCCAAGTGTTATGGGGGTATATTGAGAAAATCATAACTGAGGAGATGCAGAAAACAAGAATATGGAAAGCAGTCCCCTTCATTAGGCAAGCCCTATTTCCATGGGTCTGGAATACACTAGTGTAATAATCTGGATACCTGTCCATTCTCCATGACAAGGATCTTGTCATACTCCAGCACAGTGTTGATACGGTGAGCGATGGTCAGCATGGTGCAGTCCTGGAAAGACTCTCGGATTGTATGCTGGATCAGAGAGTCTGTCTCCGTGTCTATGGAGGCAGTGGCTTCATCCAACAATATTATCTGAAGGGGAAAAAGTTTATACCAAGATACATCTGAGCCCATATGAATTTCCAGACTTTTACCCAATCCTTCCTTTTAAAAATTTGTCCTACTACTGAGTCCTATAAAAACAACCTATATTTTCTCATTTACATAGCAGTCAGTCATCTTAAAAATTTCCAGTAGTCCTTTGAATTTTCCGTGCACTAACTTTAATTCTCAGGACAGAACAGCCCCCCCACCTACTCAAGAAAGGATGTAGAAAGACAATCAAAGTGATAAATCCACAATTTTGATCATTAAAATGAGAAGGCAGACGCCTTTAACAGGTTCACCTTTGAGTTTCTGAGGAGTGCTCTGGCCATGCAGATCAGTTGCCGTTCTCCCACAGAGAAGTTCTCTCCATTCTCTACTACCTGAGAGTCCAGCTTTTCAGGCAGGTTAGAGATCTACAAGAAAAACAGCATCCCATCAGCATATTAACAGGTATTTATTCAGCAAGGTGAAAAGCCTCTGCCAGATGATTTGAGGCATGATTTAAAAAATAAATTAAAACTTCTTGTAGGTCTTTAAAAAGCCAAAATTTTAAGCAATAGAGTATGACTGCAAAAAATGAAAGCATGTAATGTGTAAATAGATAAAGCAAATGATAGGGGCCACCAGTTTGTTTCCACCATGTGACCTGCAGGGATTTAAACTTGTATTTCAATGGTTATCCTCCAGGGGTCCCCATAGGCACTCCAATGGCAATGTGACTCATCACACAATTGAGTTTCTAATTGAGACATTTATAAGAACAATTAGTTGATCTAATATGGTGAGGACCAGAAGAAGGAAAGTGAGCATGGATGGAAGTTTAAATACTACAAAAACCATGTCTTTTGGCGAACATGTGAAGTAGTATGCACCTGGTACACTGCATACTTATGGATAAAATTTATTTTGCACAACTTGCAATTTAGCAATACATTAAGATAACTATAGACCGACATTTAAAAACTAAGAAACATCACAGAAGAGACTGTCAAACTAGCCACAGAGTTTACATTTGAACTTTGTACATGGCATTCACCACTTTCATTTATCTTTTTTAAAATTATTAGTATTATCTTATTACTAATACAATATATATTTTATTTAACTTATTTGCAAGTAAAATGGTATACAACTGTGCTGATTTTTAATGTGGGTATTTCCCACATCTTCTATCAAAAAATAACATGGCGTTGTACAACATTTAAAAATACTGCAGCATGTCCACGGTAAGTGATCAAACTGAATCAAACTGAATTTACCACGTGCGTGTCACTTGTAAACATCACCGTCAGTCATAGTCTGTGCTTAATTAGTGGCAAATACTTAATCAAGTTTGATGATTGGGGTAGTGCAAATGGGATAAATGTTTGAGAAGTGGCTTGACAGAGGCGATCATGACCTCTAGCTGGCAGAGGACTGAAGTATCTTGCGAGAAAACAAGGGGAAACAAACTGGTGGCCCTAGATATGATTGCATTCACCCAATTATTTATATACATAATACATAAACCGATCAAATTATCTCATTGTCACAGTTTATCATGTAGAATGAAGTAATAATTTTTAATATTTGGTCGCATATCCTTTGCATGCAATGACTTCCTGATATCTGTGACCCAACAATATCAAAAGACTCTTGATATCTTATTTTCTGGTACTTCTTCAAGCGATACTATAACCTCTCATTTGAATGGATCTCTATGGGAATTGGGGGTGGGACTAGTTTAGCTGTAAATTACACTAGAACAGTATGGAATCACATGGTTGGCTAAATGGCTCCAAGTCATCAAGGGTTTGACATATCAAACAAGCCTGAAACCATCACTCTCCTTCCAGAAATACAGTAGATATGGATGGATAACTTGAAGGGTTTCTTCTCCGGACTTATTTTTCCATAGAGTTCAATAGGAAAATTTGTCAGGAGAAACAACCCTTAAAGTGATCCATCAATATCTACTGTATATATCTGGCAGCAGAGTGATGCTTTGAGGCTCGTTTGATACGTCAGACCCTTGATGACTTACAGCCATTTTACCAACCATGTATTCCATACTGTTCCAGCATAATTTACAGCTAAATCTAGTCTCACCCCCGAATTCCCATAGAGATCCATTAAAATGCAGAGACGTTATAGTATCGCTTGTAAGAGTAACAGAAAATAAGATATCAAGAGTCTTTTGATGTTGTTGGGTCACAGACATCAGGAAGTCATGGCAAGCAAAGGATATGAGACCAAATATTAAAAATGATTACTTTATTCTACATTATGTTAAACTGTCCAATATTTTTTGATGCCCAAAAATGGGGGGGGGGGGGGGGGGGGGGGGCTATGTACAAAAGGTTCTATAATTTCGAAATGGTTCATCCGATATGGATGAAAATACCCTCAAATTAAAGCTGACAGTCTGAAATTCAACTTCAGCCTGTATCCTTTCAAACTCAAAGAGCTGGAGTACAGAACCAAAATAACGAGATAATCAATGTTATTCACTTTTCACCTGTCAGTGGTTTTAATTTTGTGGCTGATCGGTGTATATAACAATTGCTTTCATGGTGAAAGAAACATAATAATTGCAATAAAGCTTGAATGTGAAAATAAAAAGGCCAAGCTTCTCTATGTAAGAGTATGGGCATTAAGCTTACAGTTTCTTTCATATATGTCTTCTCCAGCGCTTGCCAGATCGCTTCCTCGTTGTAGCAGTTGAAAGGATCAAGATTGTATCTGCAAGGAAACAACGTTTAAATACTCTATCTGAAATACAAAATCAGACTGAATTCACTGTTATTTATGACTGCTGTATTTGTAATATAAAAAATTTATGCAATATGTTGTCACTACAAGTATTTGCAAGTACATTAGAAATTCACATATACTTTAAACATGTACATATGTGAATGTCTAATGTATATCTGTGAATTTCTTGTCTCGTAAGTATCTTGTATCAGTAAATCTGGTTGTTAGTTTAACAGTTAAATGGGAGAATTACTACAGGAAAAACAAAGAGGTACCATAACTAAACACGGACATTGATAACACAGACAATCTTTACAGTACCTTACTGAACCAACAAATAGTACTGGATCTTGGGGTATGACTGACAGTTTACTCCGTAGGTCTTCCAAACCAATTAAGCTGGTGTCTATGTCATCAATGAAGACCTTTCCTCCAGCTGGCTCCACAAGTCGTAACAGAGCCGCTATAAGCGATGACTTCCCTGGTAATTCAAATTTCGTCATATTAAAAGTCATACATATAGAATAAGAATAATACTACTTAATAATAATAAATAATTCACTATTTTTGTACCAGCCCCAGGCTTTGTTAAATTGACACTTGAAAAAGGCTCTTGTGCCTCCAGACAGTCTTAATGTGACAAAGCCACAAGGAGAGTTAAAGTGCACCACTATGTTAGGGTTAAGTCCAAAAAGATAGGAGTAGAGAAGGTGGACATATCACACCTCTTAATTTGTATATTACATGGATCCATGCAATAGTCAATGTGGAGTGTTAACGCATCCACCTACTTATGCGATCGGCACATCGAAAAGTCTGAGAAAGACGATAATATAATTTGCTCAGAACTTATGTAACCAGCAAAGAAAATGTAAATTTTAAATGAGCATTTAAAATAAATTGATTAGATAAATGGAACTTATAGCAAGACTTTGTTTTAACATTTATCCAGCTGCGATTTTATGTACCTTTATTAAATGAATACTTACCAGACCCTGTTCTTCCCACAATACCAATCTTTTCTCTTCCTGCAATGCTCAGATTCAGTCCATTCAGCACAATGGGAGTGTTCTCTCTGTACTTCATCTGATAGCCCTGGAAAGTGATGGCTCCTTTTATGGGCCAACCATCTGGGATAGCAGCATGTTTGACTTTTCTTGGAGCTTCTGAGACACAGTCCTGGGACACAGAATTAAGTAGAAGTGCCATATAACATATATAATGAGTCCTTTACAAACTTGATAAAGTTGCTAGAATGCCTGGCATCTGGCTGTCATATCAGATGGCTGTGACTGGAACCTGACAAATGTATCACAGTTGCAATAAATATGCTGGAAATACAATAGGTTTAATTTAACATCTGACAACCGTCCTACCGTAATATATTCCTGGAGCCTTTCTACAGAGGTGAACCTTGCTTCCAGTTCTGTTGACAGCTTCACTGTATACTGCAATGTTCCTGTTAACTGAAAATGAGAAAATGGCAATATTCTTACCATGTAAACACTAACACAGATTTAAAACTTATGTAAATCATTTATCACATCATACAATGTTTACCATGGTCATCATGTTAATAAGACTCACTATGTATATTGCTCAATGTTTTCATCCTACCTGGATTGTGTATGACAAGGCCAACCCTTTCAATGCTGGACTGATTGAGGCTGGGCCCAGGACAACAAATAAACCCACAAACAGAGTGACCGCAGCAGAGAGGAAATCCAGCCTGAATGACAGCCATCTGTTTCCGCAGTTAAACAACAGGAAGTGGTTTGAATTTGTATCATTCATTCCCTTGAACCTGAAATCATAACGACAATTCAATAAGCAACAAAGCACACTCAGTACATTTGCCCCTGACTCCAAGGTGTACAAAATAGATTTAAGCACAAGTAGTTTCAATACCTCAGTTATAACAAGGATATAAATATATCTTACAACTCTATGTACTGTTCCCTCTTGTCATAGGCATGGATGGTTGTAAGTCCTTGAATAGTTGATGTTGTGAGGGAGATCCACGGAGACCTACTAATATTCTCCATTCTTTTCATCTCTCTTATAGTTCTTTGGAAAACACTGCAGAAAAAAAAAATGTTCATCTGAAGATAAATGTAAATCTGTTGAAATGTAAATGTTTTCACACGCACGCATGCACGTCCTGTGTGATGGCTCACAATAGAATGGAAGCAAAGATGACACCCAGTATGATCACGGCAATGAGAAGCTCAGGGAACACCCCTGAGATGGTGGCAAGGGTATATGTCACCAATAGGCAGAACTGCAGGAAGTTCTCCATGTTGAATGGCAGGGCTGTATCAATCTCATCTTGGTCTTTGGAAAACCGATTCACAATCCTGCCAATGGGTGTGGTGTCAAAAAAGCTCATCGGGCTCCAAAGGACCTGAAAACAATGTCACAACTTCAGTTTCCCGCAGGTGCAGAGGGAGTGAGAAACAAGAGGAAGGAGAGAGGGAAAACACAGGGTGGACTGTGAGACGAGGGGAAAACCAGGGACCTCACAAATTTGTCGCATTAATTTTGCTCACCTAAAATGAGGGACTATGTATAAAAGGTTTGTAATGCCGACAAGTATCACTTGATAAGGATGTTGTTAATACCCTCAAATTAAAGCTGGCAGTCTGCACTTTAACCTCAGGTTCATTATTTTATTTCAAGTCTAATGTGCTGGAGTACAGAACCAAAATAACAAATATTGTGTCACTGTGCTTTTGCATTTAATTGTATATTTGTAGATATAGCTGTTCTAATGTACTTGACATATGAAAAGTATAATGTATGACATACTATTCAATACCATGAAAAGTTCTCACCTTTTGGAACATTGTGTCATGGAATTTCGAGGAGCTGCGCAAAGTGACTTTAGTGAAGGAATATGCTTTGACAGCACAAAGCACTATCATTGCCACAATGGTCATACTGTAGATAAGCTGGTAGAACTGAAGGTTCGGATGCTCTGAAATGTTGCCGGTGTCCCCTGATGAGTTTGAGGAATTCCCCTGTAGCCATATAAATGACAGATTTTAAACATTATGTCACGAACCTAACACGGGCTGAACCCAAATGCAACGACCAAGAGACAGGGGGACAGAAAAGGTGATTTATTTAAGGAGCTTGGGGTAGTCCCAAGCCGTACACAGATTAACACAACAGTAAAAGAGAGGTTAGGAAGTTCTCCGGCACTTGGAACTTCTCCAAGCCGGAGCTGGACTTGGATAGTCACGGGAAGTTCCAAGCCGGAACTGGACAGGACACTGGAGTGGGTTACTGGAACTGGATCAACGGAACATGGAGTTGTTCCGAACCGGAACTGGACTGGATACGGGAGACAGGAGTTCCACACCGGAACTGGACTGGTTCTGGACCGGACGGTCCAACAGGAACTGGATCACGGGAACGTGGCGTTGTTCCAAACCGGAACTGGGCTTGATACGGGAAACAGGAGTTCCGGACCGGAACTGGACTAGTTCTGGACCGGAAGGTCCAACAGGAACTGGATCACGGGAACGTGGAGTTGTTCCAAACCGGAACTGGACTTGATACGGGAGACGAGAGTTCCAAACCGGAACTGGATTGGTTCTGGAACACCCAACTGCGGGCGCAACGTTAGATGGAGGCAGAGGTACCGCAGCACACACTGGGAGTAGTTAACAGCTACAGACTGGCAGATACAGTGGAAGCTGGTAATTAAGACAGACAGGGTTCGGGCAGAGACAACCGCAAACAGACAGGGCTGGTTAAATACCAACAGCAGGTTTAGAGCAGTAAAGCACAAAGTTTAAACCAACTGAAGTCTTTTAGGGCACAGGACAGGGAAACAAAGGACCAGGATACAAACGGTGAACGTTAACGAACTGGCGCTGAATAGCAGCCAGCCGGAGGGTTAAGTAGGGAAGTGAAATTGAAAACAATAAGGAAAGCGTGCGGAATGTAACCGAGGGTGATTGACTAATTGACAGGTGCGGAATGCATGCAGCAACGGGGAAAGGAGATAGGTTGAAACCGGAGTGGGGGAAAAGAGTGAAACAAACAGAAGGAACACGCCCAGTCTGTAGCAACGGAGAAAACACGGACAAAGGGAATCCAACATGACACGGAGGGAAAGGGTAAAACATGGAAAACGGACAGGATGGGAACGGAACGGAACGTTACACATTAGGGATTTACTGTTTTAAGAGATGAAGAATTGTTAATTGTATTTAGAGACATAATTTTACACACAGGCCCCATTTAAAGTAATGGTGAAATGGTGAAGAGCAGCTCACTGAGATATGAAAAATAACTATTTTAATGCATCGACCATGCATACTTTTACATTACTATACTTACAACAGTGAAATATTGACTGTAATGTATAGATTTAAATATCATTCTTAAAATCACATTACCCCTGATCCTTGCTCAAGCCAGTAACTGAGCCACCAGCTACTGAAGGCTGTCGTCCCAACAAGCAGGATGACAATGAATAAAACCAGCAGCACCAACACATAACCTGCAAAAAGGTGACACTTATGTCAGTTCTTCTTACATCTCATGTCACTTGCATTTCATTGAAGGTTGTTGTACGTTACCCACCTCCAGCAGCTTTGCAGTACTGGTGGTATGTTCTCCACGTCACTGAACCTTCATGGGAGGACTCTGGCGTAACAAGCTGGTCATTGGATTCTATAAAATTACATATTGTTAAATACAACAATTGAAAACAATCATTTATCCTATATATGCTGTAGTTATTTTTTAGAATAATTGGCACTTGGTTCCTTTTTTGGCTCATCAATCTCATCTGACATATCAAATGCTATAGGAAAGTGTCAGTATAATTATTTCAAACATTGTCCTTTTATACAATACAATCATACTGTATAAGTATGTGAATGTCAGGGCTGGTGGGGGGAAGGACCCAAACGCGGACAGGACTGAAAAAAAAACAAGTTTAATCAGAGGGGGAAAAAGAGCAATCCAAAGTAAAACAGGCAGAGTTGAAATCCGGGAAAGGCACAGCAGAGGTACAAAAACAGAATCCAAAAATCATGGTCGCGAGAACACAGGCAGAAGTCAAAAACCAGGAAAACCCACGGACACAGAAAACAAAAACAACGAAGGAAAAAGACTCGGGAAAACCAATACAAAACAAATAAATACATGATCAGGAAATAAATAAAAACATAAGAAACATAATACAAACTCACAAACAAAATTCAGAGTCCTGACAGTGAATGCAATATTACTGACCTGGATTTTGTATTCCACCAGATCTATTTCCTGTTTGTTCTTTAGACTCAGTTTCTTGTTGGGAGTCTTCCTCATTTGATTCCTTCAAAAGCAAGCAACTCATTTGAATATCTGTCACTATCACCCATACCATTCACAGGATATATTATCCTAATCTAGACTACTGTACACAAATTATGGTTCAAACATTTCTTAATTAGCCGAATAGTGCTTTCATGATCCCAGCATGTCCTCCTTGTTTATAGGCTTGTGAAAATTATGAATTAAACAGGAAATATGAAAAGCAACTTACTTTTGATTGTTCCAAATGGGAATGAGTTATAAGCTGTGCATATCGCCCGTTGGATTCCATTAAAGCACAATGTGTTCCCATCTCTTTGATTTCCCCATTTTCAAGTAACATAACATCATCACAGAACTCTAAATACTGGAAAACGAAAATAAAGTAAAAAGAAAACGTGAAAAGATAAGACTTAAATCATCATGTGAAATTACCCAATTATTAAATACCATGATTACAATGGTTTTATAGCTTTATGTAACTCTAAAAAAGTACCTCTTTAAACAATACATTGTTTTTACAGTGTACCTATACAACTGTCACACAAATAAACATACATTATTATACATAATTCTAAGATAATGACCTACCTGCCTGTTATTTTTAACTTGCGTGGTCTCCATGACTTTAATCCATTTTATACCCTTATAAATACTCAGGGGGACAATTCTGGCCAAGGACCAACTGATCAGTGGCCTGGTGCAGCAAAAGTCTTTAGTGGCATCCCCAAGTTGGGAAAGGCAGCCAAGTTGCCAGCAAAACGGGATTGGTGGTGCATGGTTCTGGGGATTTGATGTGAAGAGAACCCCTGGACGTTCTACGTCGGTTCTTGTCAAATTCGCCTTAAGGAGCCCTCTAAATGCACGCTGACCTGGGCTCACAACTATCTATGTAAAAAATAATGCATGTATTGTGTTGGCTAGACCAGTGGTTCCCAAACTCGGTCCTCGGGGACCACTGTGTATGCTGGGGGTCCCCTGTGTATGCTGGGGGACCACTGTGTATGCTGGGGGACCACTGTGTATGCTGGTTTTCGTTCCAACCACAATTGCAATCCCGGAATTTTAACAAGCTGTCAATTGTTCTTAATTAGGAGTTTGTCATATTTAGAGGGATTATTTACCTTCTTAAGCCACATTATGTTAGCAATAGCTATGCTTGTCATGAATAATAAAAGTCCAATATTGTCATTGTTTATTGTGCTATACATTTTTTAACTGATTAAAATTAAAGAGGTGAATCAATATGCTCCTAATTGGTGAAATTGTGGACACATGGCCACTAAAACGAACCATTTGATAAATAATGAAGAAAGGACAAAGAGAATGATAACGAGCCAAACCTGCATTGTGTTAATACATTTAAGAAACAAATGATGAGGGAACTTAAAAAACACACGTGTTCAACTAATTAAGAAAAATTAACAGCTTGTTAGAATTTTGGGATTGGAATTGTGGTTGGAACGAAAACCAGCATACACAGTGGTCCCCGAGGACCGAGTTTGGGAACCACTGGGCTAGACCCCCCAACCTCTGTTCTCCAACGAACTGAGATTCAGCAATAGTGCTAATCCCGGGAGCATATATTGAGTAATGGTGGTTACCCAAGGAGGAGTCGAGTGTAACCACTCCGAGCCCCACGCATGATTAAAACCAAATTCTAAATTCTATTTTCATTTGGAGTCAGATAACTACGAGAGTAAAACAATAGTAACTGCTAAGCTTACTTTCTGTGATCATAGATATATTTGATGTGTTGTTCAGCTCCTTTGTGAATGTTCTGATGCTCCCATTGGAATATTGACATTTTGACGACAGATCGGATATACTGTATCCTTGATGACAACATGCCCCGTTTACGAACGGAGAATAACAAGAATCTTACTGATCCGTTTCAGGCCAGTCTTAAGCGGGATATGGAGCAGCGCAATTCATATCTGACTCGTGGTGACGGACCCAGTATATTCTTAAGTGTAATTGTGCTCTGTTCATATGAATGAAGGATAAATAAATAACATCTCTTGTTTACGTCACATCATCCGAGGAAAAACACGCCTGCACCTTCCCCTCCAGCTAAAACCCTCATTGGTTTAGCTGTGCGGGTTCTACATGGACATCTTTCTGATCCCCTCTCAGGGTCCTCCGAACCCGACCCCCCTTAGACTGGTAAAGATGAGTAAAAAGGGTTATAAACAAATTCACCATTTGGTGAAATAGCTTAATCTCACACTGAAAAAATTTGAAAAATTCAAATTTAATTGAAGTAAATTTATTATTTAAAAAAAAGCCCTCAAGAAATAATTGTTTTTAACAAAACCACTTGTGCCACAATTATTGGCACGCCTGCATTTATATATAGAATAAACAAGCCTCAAACCATCACTTTGCTGCCAGAAATACAGTAGATATGGATGGATAACTTTAATGGATTCTTCTCCTGACTTATTTTACCAGTTCAATAGGAAAATTTGTCAGGAGGAACAACCCTTAAAGTGATCCATCCATATCTACTGCATATCTGGCAGCAGAGTGATGGTTTGAGGGCTTGTTTGATACCTCAGACCCTTGATGACTTACAGCCATTTTACCAACCATGTATTCCATACTGTTCCAGCATAATTTACAGCTAAATCTAGTCCCACCCCCGAATTCCCATAGAGATCCATTCAAATGCAGAGACGTTATAGTATCGCTTGTAAGAGTACCAGAAAATGAGATATCAAGGGTCTTTTGATGTTGTTGGGTCACAGACATCAGGAAGTCATGGCATGCAAAGATATGCAACCAAATATTAAAAATGATTACTTTATTCAATATATAAATGCAGGGGTACCAATAATTGTGGCCAACGTGGTTTTGTTAAAAATAATTATTTATTGATGAGGGATTTTTTTTTCTCATAATAAATGAACGTCAATTTTCTCATTTTTTCAGTGTGAGATTAAGCTAATTCACAAAATGGTGAATTTTTTTATAACCCTTTTACTCATCTTTACCAGGGGTACCAACAAATTTGACCACGCCTGTATATGGTCACATTGACCAAAAGTAATGAAATAAGTTAGTATAAAAAAACATTAATTCCTCGTAGTGTATGTGTTCATAGCCGAGCACACTAAACTGTGTAATGGGGCGTGACGTGTGAGGTGGGAGGAGCCAAACGCAGCAAGGGGAATCATTAAGCCCTTAGGCCACTAAGGCGGGATCCCGGATACCCCGCAGATAAGGGAAGAGACAAGACAACGAACAAACGAACACCATTACAGACGCTACTAACCGGCTAACTGTCAAACGCCAAATAAAGCGTAAGGACAGGGATCAGAACAGCCAGACATAATACACGCCCCTGTCTCGGATACGAGACAAATCAGAAACGGGCGAGTAGCGTAAAGGCACAAACAAATAAACAGTCAATAAATAAAGAATATGATTTAATGAGAGAAAGAACAGATAATAAATGTTCCAAGGCTAAACGGCTCGCAGTCACACGCAAACATGTCCACAAAATCGCCCGGTCTCACTAAGAGAAGAATTGCACCGAAGGGCAAACAGAACTAAGTTCTGAACAGAATAGCCCAAATCTCCATACCCGGAGAGCAAACACAAAAGACGAAAGGACAGCTGTAACGAAAACTATAGGCTATCTGACTGACACAAGCACAAACACAAGCCCTGCCTCTCAATAAGGAGAAATGTAACGAGGCGAACAGGAACAGAGATTTAACGTTCCATGGCGATATAAAAAGGCTCGCAGTCCAATGAATAAAACCAAGAGGGTAAACACCCGATCTCCCAGGAGAGAGAAACATTTTACAGGTGAGCCGACGAAGCACCGTCGTCCCATAACTTTACTATCCACAGACTAACGCAAGCTTAAATAGGAACAACCGCCCTAGCCTCAGTAAACAAATGAATGAAAACGAGGCGAAATGGAACAGAGCTAACGTTCCGAGGCTATTATTATAAACACGCAGTCAAACACAAACACGTCCACAACATCGCCCAAGCTCCACATAAGGAGACAACACACCCGGAGAACGAAACAGAACAACAGTTCACAACAAAATCGTCTCGCAGACAAAAAAGGCGAACAGGACAGCTGCAACAAAAGACATACGCAAACATAATAGCACGACAGCCTCTAAATACAAATAAAAACCCTGACTCACAACAAAGGGGAACGCAGTCCACGAGAAGGAGACCAAACAGGGAAAAAACGTACCAAGCTACTAACTGGCTTACCGTAACCCGGAAATGAGTGGAGCTAAAACGCCAGGTCTCTCAATAAGAAAACCAATCAAAAGGCGAACAAATGGACCAGAGAAACTGCTACTCTATACTTCTACGAGCTCATAAACAAAGTAGAAGCGAAAACGCCCGAATCCCCTAAGGGAAGACATGTGCCGAAGGGCGAACAGAACTAAAGTTCCCAACAGAATCGCACAAATCTCCATACACGGAGATTAAGCACAACAAAGCGAAATAGAGCAGAGAATTACGGTCCCAAACTCCTACGAGATAATTAACCACCTAAGCCAGCTAGAAATAAGCCCTGCCTCTACAAAGAGACGCTAAAAATGGGCGAGTAGCCAAAATGGTACGAGCACTCACAGCCAACAATACACCACAATACAAAACAATAAACAAACAAAGAACAATTAATGTCGAAGCCCCGCATGAAGGGAACGGTAGGCTTATATAGCCCTCAGTGACCACGAACAGGTGTAAACGCTCAAACAGAAACTCAGCAGGGCGGAGCAAGCATCTACCAACAGGGCAGCGCCCTCGCGTGGCCACCGAGGAACACGACCGCATAGGGAAACAGGGTCAAAACCATGACAAACTGGTTTCTTATTTAACAGATTATTTGGAATCCCTTGGTTAATCTGAATATTATGCTTGAATGAGGACACTGACTGACAGACTTCGCAAGCAAGTTCTGTATATTTTCAATAGCTGCTTATTTTCAAATGTTGGCAAACTCATAATAGTGAGAATCGGCCAATGCAGGCTTTAAAGCATGTGGCTGCATGTGCTGGACTAGGATGTGCGGTAATGGGACTTGTACCTGCAGTTGATGGGTCACCAGAATCACAGACCTTCCCCTCAGCTCATTCTTGATACACTCCTCAAAGATGTGTTTCCCCACATGGGCATCAACGGCAGAGAAAGGGTCATCCAGGAGAATGATATCTCTGTTGGAGTACACAGCTCTGGCTAGGCTAATTCTCTGCTTTTGTCCACCAGACAGGTTCAAGCCTCGTTCACCAATCTTCAGACCAAAAAAAAAAGACATAATTTTCACATTTCTTATTTAAACTGACATTTGGCTATTGTGCATACGTTTTGGGGGTTTTTACACCATTTTACTCCTGTATACAGTATAAGACTATAAGCCCGCACAAACAAATGGTTCAGCAAAGTAAGCAAACAGAAATAATGCACATCAGAATCTTGGAAATGTCTACATTCTTGATGTATCTGCACAAATCAAAATGCAAACCTCAGTCAT